>CM040434.1:31132103-31837137 GCA_022702705.1 Papilionanthe hookeriana x Papilionanthe teres
GGATTTAAGCCAATTAGACTTCTCTGGATAATTTATATACAAGGATCAAAGGGAAAATGGGGTCTACGCTTTTCAAATTTCTCTTTTTCTTCCCTTTATTCTTTTTTGGTCTCTCATTTGGGTTGATTTACTTCAAGTGTTTCTCATGGCTTCCAAGTATTCTCCATAATTATTTAGCTCGGCGCCAATGACCAAAAGTTCTACCCTTATGTCATTTGATACAGAGCTTTATAGAAGACACTTGTGTATAAGACGCAAGTGTAGCGTTTAACGTGAAAAAGACGGTGGCGAGGGTGACTGATCACTTCAACAACGATTTGATCACATACCAGGATCAATTTTGATGGAGGGCTTCATTTCTCATTTTGTCATGAGATTCGATTGATTCTCTACCATTATAGAGTTATCCCCGCATAGATAAAGCCATATTCAGTTGTAACAATGGTGATTTTTATTGTACTCTTGGGACAGATGGAGATCTTTTGATCTTGGGAGTTAATCTGATAAATGTTCCCTTTCAGAGTGGAGCCCAAAGGTTACGTCATCTTCAGATTTACCCGAAAGTTCCATCTGATCGATCTGGAAAACAAAATCGAGGATTGAAAGTTCTTGTTCTTTTGAGGTGTCTATAAGGACTGAGGAATCCCCACACAACCAACTGGAGAGCTCTACAAATAAAAGAAGAAAGTTCCATAATGGGCCTTGGGGCATGCTTCGACTATCATGAGCAAAAACATATCGGTCATCTAATACATTGATCCCATGACAGTGAATTAGATGTGGAACCCACACTATTTGGTGAAACAACTCTTGAGTTGTGGGGCATTTCAGATGAGGTGGAGGAGAAAAGTTAGATTGAAAAGGTTGCATGGATCTCACGAAAAGATCCGACAAAAAGGACATGTGCCATTTCCAAATCCAAGTGGTAAGAGACTGAGGAAAATGATGACCAAGTAGTCGGGATTGTCCCTTGTTTAGAACTAATTTGCATTATTTTTTAAATCAAAGTAGTCATTCAAAATACTGGCATAAATGAATTGGTTTTAATCGAGCAAAAAAAATATTTTTGATGATACTAGAAAGTTTGAGAGAACTTCGCCAAGAGGAGTAGGAGACTCCCACTTTCATTAATCAGGTGGTAAGGAGTCATTAAAGCGACTATCGACCCATGGAGCACCTGACCATCTTCCTATAGTTTTATTCCTTTTTACAAAAGAGAGGAGGCCATTCGACTTTCTCCTTGGTTTGCACCAGAAGAATAAGCTAAAATAGAAAGCTTGGTGGAAAGCTTGATCAAGGAGGAGGAACTTGAGTCAGAGTATGCTCCAGAGCACGAGCTGCCATTTTTGAAGAAGAACAACGTTGAAATAAGGACAAGGCTTAGGCCAAAGGTTCTGACTCCTCCGTCCCCTTACCTCTCAAGAAGAAATAAAAGTGAGGTAAGAATTATTGGAATCTGATGTAGGAGGAGCGACCAAAGGTTTTCCTTAACCTAGACTCTAGCTATGTTGTGATAAATGTGTTAAGGGACCAGTTCTAGCAAGCATGAGGAATTGATGAGTATGCCTTGATCATCATCAATGTTCTTTTTTAGGAGAGCCTACAGAAGTTCTTGAATAACCTCCAGCCGAAAGTCTTGTGCTATATGGTCGACCGATATTGATTTCTTAGACTGGCGACAACAAATCACATATTTTCTCTTTATCTTGAAGTTAGTGGTAGGGTCTTGAAAGTTGAGGTGCATGCTAAAGAATTCAAGGCTCGAGAAAGAATAATGAAGGATTAGTTGAAGGATGTTAAGGTGAAGCTGGAAATAGCGTCTGAGTGGTATTTATCCTTCAAGAGAAGAATGCTGAATTAAAAGAGCAGATGACCACAATGAAGACACATGAAGAGTTCCTCAACACTCAGATTGTACATCTAGAGACAGGTACCAAGGTGGCTATGGACCAATTCATCAGATTTGGGATGATCGACCCAAAGAGTTCTAATCACGATGAGTTTAAAAAACTTTTCCTCTCTACTTCATCTTCAACACGCAGAGAGGAGCCTAAGGGTGATAATGTGGTGAACGATGGATCATTTAACTCTTGGCCCGAAGACTCCTAGGCTTATAATTTTTTTAGATTTAATCAAATCAACGTATATAAAAACTTTGTTCAGAAATATATATAACCAAACATCCTTATAAATGAAATATGGCCTTTAGTTAAATTTTACCCATTTTGTTACTTTTTATTTTTTTTAACCTGTTTTGCTCGATTATGACGTGTTATTTTTCAGTCTTTCCAATCAATTTTGATTTGTTATTTGCATGGTTATAGTCTTATATTATGTCTATCCTTTTACTCAACTAAGTTGTTTCCTTGAACAATGTTAGTTGTCTAGATTTAGTCATTAGATGATTTACACAATACCCTTTGTAGAGCATGCCATTATTAAGCAAAAAACCATCTCCATTTCTTTGATCAACTTGAATTTAAGGATATATTTTTTCTACTTGAGTGTTGAGGGTCAGTTTTTTAGTGTGTTTAAGTCCTAGTCGGTTTTATTTTTCTCAATATAGACTGATTGGATGTCGTGATGTCGTTATCGGGCATTTAATATTTTTTATTAACTGCTCAGACGGCATGCATGACTTGTTAGTTTATTTAAGATGTCAACACTTTACTCATGACTTAATCTGATTTTTGATTATTTGACTGAACATAAGTTTTCTTTTGGTCGCACTACTCCTCATAGGGGGTATTCGTTGATACTCTTGCAAAGTGATTTTCACGGTACCCTTTGAGCAGATAACCACCTCTAGAATTTTGTTTGCTCAAAACTTGGAAACTCAAGTTGTAGTTGAGTTTTTCAAGTTGAACCGATGCTTTTATGGTCAATCAAGTGTCTTAATGTCATTAGCAGTTGGCTTTTTAGGCTACTTCAATTACCCGAGTGTTGTCTCATAGCTAAATTGCATCAACCTCTTGAGTTCTTAGAGTGTTGTTTGAACATGGGGCCATAAATGCATAGTCAGCTAATATTTCTATTGAAATTTTGTTGAGGTAAAAAATTCATATGTGTTGGAAACAAAATACTCTTTTTACATTTTGCTTGTGTCAGTACAATGTATTTGGTTAAAGAAAAAAAATTTCACGTGATCATCTGATCTACCTAAAAAATACCCATTTTTATGCCTTATTTATGATTCAATTCTTAAGGATATTATGCTTTAATGAAAGTTATTTTCATGTTTTTGGATGTAGATGATTAAAAAGAGCCCAAAAAGGAAAATGGAGCAAAAAGGAACAAAAATGGAGCTTATGGAGCAATTTTTGGAATTATTGGCCTGGCGCCTAAGCGCCAGTTAGATACAGACGTTGTTAACATTTTTGATGACTTTGGGCAGTTATTTTGATGGTGTTAAGCAGTTATTGGAGCTTCTAGAAGATTGGAAGTTACTCTTAATATATAGGACATGTGATACAATGTATTTGGACACAAGGAAACAGTCTGGATCGCGAAGAGGTGCGACACAAAGTGAAGAGGTGGAAAGACCTGGTCACGAAGTCCAGTGCCTAGGCGCCAGATCCCGGCGCCTAGGCGCGACGGTTACCTTCTAGAAGATACATTGAATTTGGATGAATTTTGAAGAGGTGTCTTAAGCAACCCCTGGTCAAATTCAGAGCTCTATAAATAGGAGCCCATTCTACAGAGAAAATCACACCAAACCCCCTCCCCCTTAGTACACATACCCATTTTAGCCTATTCTCTCTCATCTCTAGTTTAATTTAGTCTCTTTCATACTTAGGGTGCCACTTTATTTTGTATCTAGTGAGTTTATTTTGAGTGTTTATTGTGTGTAATTGCTGTTGGATTCTTTCATCATTACGTTGGAGTCAGTAGAAGTCAACGGAGCTCTTGAAGGAACACTTCAGATAAGTATTTGTACTTTGGTTCAAAGTTTTATAAATATGTTTTGTTGTGTTATTTTAATGAGTTATGAGTAGTTAGTTATCTTTCTCCTTTCAACTATGAAAAGATTATAAATTAATTAAATTTTGTAGGAGAATTAAATATAAAATATTTTAAAATATTGTGATGATATTAATACCTGATCTTAGTTTACTTTTTAAATTGGCCATTTAATTTTTTAAAATCTGTTGAAGAATTTTGAGACCTATCCGGAGATAAATTCTTAACTAGTAGACATCACATGAATCCTTAGTAATCGCAGGCTATACGCGGATTGTTTAAGGTGAAGTGCAAATAAATAGGAATGTATTATTTATTGGGCGTAGAATCAATTAGTTTTTAGAGTGACAGACTAAATTCTAATAATTTGGTTTATAGAAAGTAACGGGTCACTGGTAGGGCCGAACATAGCCTCCCTTGGACATCTAGTAGTGTGAGCCTAGATTAACCATTTCTACTAATAAAACATCCTAAGCCTAACTATAAATTAGTCAATGTTTTTTACACCTGGACCAAAGGATAAAGAATAGAAATGCTTCTATTTGGCACAATTCTTAATTCTCTACAAAAGATAATTAATCTATAATTCTTGGATTAGTTGAAAAAGGAGAAAGTCATTTTTACACTTGCATAGAGTTTTAATTGTTGTTTATTTTAATTTACTGCTTACTGCTTCCTTTATTTTAGTAAAAATTATTATTGGAATATATATATATATATATATAATGGGTATATATAATTTGTATAAGAAAATTTCAAAATATTACTTATATATTTTTACTTTTTATTTTTATTATCCCTGTGGGATCGATAACCAGGACTCCACTAGAGCCTTGTATTACTTGAACGATACGTATACTTGAGTTTTAAATTGTGACTTTTACAATAATTAAAATCTAAAATATAAAAATTATAAAAGTAAACCTCGCACATCAAGTTTTTGAAGCCATTTGCCATGCATTAAATTTTCTAAAAAGTGGTATCAAATTCTTGTATTTTAAAGCATATTTAAAGTCGCATCGCATCAAGTTTTTGGCGCCATTGTCGGGGATAAGATAAAATAATAAGTAAAAAAACATAAAAACAAAAATATATTTTTTTAAATTTTTATGTGTTGTTCTGGATCTGAAGGATTATTACCTTTTGATTCTGAATTAGAAAGAACAATTAAAAGAATTAAAAAAGGAAAACAAATTTCAAAACATAAAAAAAATTGCTAACTTACATAATAATAATCAAAATCCAATTGAAATTAATGAACAAAATATTTATAAATCATTAAGGGAATATGCAAACCTACAGCTGATGAACTTCATGTTAGTATTTAAATTCCAGCTGCAGATGTTAATTCTTTTGAGCTTAAACCTTCTATTATTCAAATGGTTCAAAATAATCAATTTGGAGGAACACCAAATGAGGATCTAAATTTACACCTTGCTAGTTTTTTAGAACTTTGTGCTACCTTTAAATATAATAATGTTTCTAATGATGCTATTAGGCTTAGACTCTTCCTTTTTTCTTAAAAAATAAAGCAAAGATGTGGTTTAATTCATTAGCAACTTGTTCTATTAAAACATGGGCAGATATGGCACAAAAATTCCTTGCTAAATATTTTCCTCCTTCTAAAACTGCTAAATTGAGAAATAATATTACTTCATTTACTCAATTTGATGGAGAAACAATTTATGAAGCTTGGGAAAGATTTAAAGAACTATTAAGAAAATGTCCTCATCATGCTTTACCAAATTTGTTAATTATTCAAACATTTTATAATGGATTTATTTGATCACTTAGATCAATTATTGATCGTCTTCACGGTGGTTCTTTAATGGCTAAGACATTTGAAGAAGCCTACACCTTAATTGAAGAAATGGCTAACAACAATTTTCAATGGCCTTCTAAAAGGGTTAATCCTAAAAGAATGGCCAGTATTCATGATAATGAAGCTTTTTCTATTTTAGCTTCACAAGTGGTTGCAATATCTAAGAAATTAGATAATTTTTCTATTAATATATCGCATGTAAGTAATGATAATGCTGCAAATTTTGATGATCCTCAAACGATGGAAACTTTGCAAGCTATTGCTAGTAAAACTAATATTCCTTATTCTAATTATTATAATCCTGGTTGGAAAAATCATCCTAATTTTAATTGGAGTAATATACATCAAACCAATCTAAATTGGAACAATCAAGGAAATTGAACTATGGACCAACTTATCCTCCCGGTTATAACAATCGATAGAAAAAGTTGGTCGTAGAAGAATTAATCTTGCAACTTAGCAATTAGTTACAAAGTCAAAACACTGCTATTCATAATATTGAGAATCAGATGGGTCAAATTGCTAATTTCATTAATTACAGACCTCAAGGAACACTGCCTGGCAATGTCGAAATTAATCCTAAAGTATCTGGAAAAGAACATGAACAAGCAAAAGCTGCACAACTTAGAAGTGGAATGGAATTAAAAGAGAAAACACAGAATGAGATTGAAAAAGTGAAAGAAGTTAAAGAGATTGAAAAACCTAAAGATACCCTTTCTTCAAGTAAAGATCATACTGTTGTACCTACTGAAGTGGAAGTTGAAAGACCACCACCACCTTTTCCTTAAAGACTTAAACAACAGAAGCTTGACCATCAATTTTCTAAGTTTTTTTGAAATTTTTAAGAAATTTACCATCAACATTCCTTTTGTTGAAGCTTTGGAGCAAATGCCAAGATATGCAAAATTTATGAAGGATATTTTAAGCAAGAAGAGAAAATTTGAATTATGAAACTGTTGCATTAAGTGAAGAATGTAGTACAATAATTCAGAAGAAATTACCTCAGAAACTTAAAGATCCTGGAAGTTTCACTATATCATGTGATATTGGGGAAAAATTCTGTGAAAAAGCCTTATGTGATTTAGGAGCTAGTATTAATCTCACACCATTTTCAATCTTTCGAAGGTTGGATTTAGGAGCGATTTCTCCTACCACTGTAACACTTCAGTTAGCTGATCGATCGATCACTTATCCTAAAGGAGTTATAGAGGATGTTCTCGTTAAGGTAGATAAATTTATCTTCCCTATAAATTTCATTGTTCTAGATGTGGAAGAAGATAAATAAATACCTATCATTTTAGGAAGACCTTTTCTAGCTACCGGTCGAGCTATGATTGATGTGCAAAAAGGAGAATTAACGATGAGAGTTAATGATCAAGAGATAACATTCAATATTCTGAAATCAATGAGGTATCTTGAAAAAGAAAAATGTTATCGGATGGATATTTTTGATTATATGATTGAAAAGCATTACCAAGAAAGATGTAAGGTCATTTTTGATGATAAAGACAAAGAATCTATGTTATATGATGAGTCATTAAATGAAGAAAATTCATCTGAAGAAGCTCATTATATTCATGAAATTTGGAAAATTTTAGACACAACTACAAATGAGATATTATTTCCCTCAATTGAAAAAGCCCCTGAACTGGAATTATAGATGTTACCTGCACATTTAAAGTATGCATTTATTAGAGATTCATTAACTTTACATGTAATTATATCTTCAGAATTAAGCAAAGATCAAGAAGAAAAATTAATTAGAGTTCTGAAGAATTATAAGAAAGCTTTTGGTTGGACTATTGCAGATATAAAAGGAATAAGCCCTCCAATTTATATGCATAGGATTTTAATGGAAGAAAATTGTAAACCCACTATTGAACCTCAAAGAAAATTAAATCCAATTATGAAAGAGGTTGTTAAGAAAGATATTTTGAAATAGTTAGATGCTGGAATTATTTATCTTATTTCGGATAGCCAATGGGTAAGTTCAATTTATTGTGTTTCGAAGAAAGGAGAAGTAACTATCATTGTTAATGAAAAAAATGAATTAATCCTAACAAGACAAGTTACTGGATGGTGAATTTGTATTGATTATTGAAAATTAAACAATGCCACTAGAAAGGATCATTTTCCTTTACCTTTCTTGGATCAAATGTTGGATAAACTTGCTGGACACTCATATTTCTATTTTCTGGATGGATATTCTGGTTATCATCAATTATCTGTTGCTCCTGAGGATCAAGAAAATACAACATTTACTAGTCCTTATGGAACATTTGCCTTTAGAATAATGCATTTTGGTTTATGTAATGCACCGCAACTTTTCAAAGATGTATGATGTCAATATTTTGTGATTTGATTGATAAAGGAATTGAAGTATTCAAGGATGATTTTTCAGTTTTTGGAACTTCTTTTGAATCTTTCTTGGAAAATATAATGAAAATTTTGAAAAGATGTGAAGAAATAAATTTAGTTCTAAACTGGGAAAAATGTCAATTTATGGTCATATAAGGCATTGTGACATAAAGTTTCACAAATAGGGATGGAAGTTGATCAAGCAAAAGTGAAAATTATTGCTGAACTGCAACCTCCTACTACTGTTACTAAAGTAAGAAGTTTTCTAGGTCATGCTGGATTTTATAGGAGATATATAAAGAATTTTTCTGAGATTGCTAAACCTCTTTTCATTTATTGGAAAAAGAAGCTAAATTTGAATTTAATGAAGATTGTCTGAATGCGTTCAATATTCTGAAAGAAAATTTAATCACTACACCTGTCATTGTTGCACCTGATTGGAATAAAACTTTTAAATTAATGTGTGATGCAAGTGATTATGCAATCCGAGCTGTATTAGAACAAAAATATGAGAAGATTTTCAAAGTTATATACTATTCTAGCAAAACTCTTAATGAAACTTAAGTAAATTATACTACTACTGAAAAAGAGCTTTAAGCAATAGTATATGCCTTTGATAAATTCAGACCATATCTTCTTGGAACAAAATGTATTGTGCATACTGATCATTCTGCTATTAAGTATTTAATATCTAAAAAGAATGTTAAACCTAGATTAATTAGATGGGTTTTACTTTTGCAAGAATTTGATTTTGAAATTGTGAACAGAAGAGGGATTAACAACCAAATTGCTGATCATTTATCAAGAATAAAAAATAATAATGAGAAGATTTATGAAGAAAATATAAATGAGAAATTCTCAGATGAGCAATTATATGTCATTCAAGGATTACAAATGTCGTGCTATGCAGATATAGTTAACTACTTGGTTAGCAATATTTTACCATATGTGATGAATAGTAAATATATTAAGAAATTCAAGAATGATTGTAAATCATATATTTGGGAAGATCCTCATTTATTTAAAACAGGAAGAGATTCTGTGATTTGAATATGTGTACCTTATGAAGAAACTTTTGAAATTATTCAAAAGTGTCACGATTCTGAATTTGGAGGACACTTTGGAGTGGATAAAACTGCATTTAAAATTTTAAATTCTGGATTTTATTGGCCTACTTTATTTAAAGATGTTGGATATTATATGAAAACTTGTGATCGATGTCAAAGAATGGGAAATATATCCAGAAAGATGAAATGTCTCTAAACTTTATTCTAGAAATTGAAACTTTCGATGTATGGGGTTTAGACATTATGGGATCTTTCGTACCATTGTCGGCACTATTTTTAGGTTGCATTGTATTTTAAAAAGGGGGGTCGCCTAACAGAAGTTGTCGGCGGATTTAAATTTTAAATTTGATTTAAATATATATATAATTTAGAAAATAGTATTTGACTTTGAAAATAATTTTAAACTTGAAAATTTTAAGATATGAGATTAAACCGATCTCACATCCCAAATAGTTTATATAAATGAGCACCGCACCACAAACCGTGTATCTATCCCTAAGGATGGACACACTGCTTGAGGGTGGGGCTCGATCAAATAAACTAGAAGGTTTTGTGACATCCGTTTGGTCTGCGAACCAATTTTATAAGCCGACAAATTCCCCTGCTTAATATGAAAGTATCAAACAGGGTTTATATTACCTGGGTTCTTTAAAATTCCCTATAAGGGCAAGCCCCTATAGTTAATTACATCTTAAGTGACGGGAATCACCTAAGAAAACTCTCGATAATAATCAATAATTCTGCTCTCAAGAATTTCGAAGTTTAAGGTTTTCAAAGATTGAATTTTGGAGTTTCAATAGGGAATGAATCAAATTTTGGAACATTTTGTTTTATGAATCCAAAGGAAGAAAGGTAGGAGAAATCACCGATTCGAAGCGAACTTCGGTAATTTCCCGACTATCCTATTGTTTGGCTTGAATTTAGGAAAGTCCTAATGTTTATTTAGTATTTCAATCTTGCCAATTTTAATTAATTAGGGCTTATATTTGTATGATAAAATCAAACAAATAGCTCTAGAAGATGTGAGGGTTTATTGTCGTATCGGACGACTACCTCGGAATCCTAAGACCGGTTAGGGCTTAATTTGCAATGCAAATGCCTAACGAAGGGTTGAGGATTTATGTTGCACTAGTGCAAGCTACCTCGAAGTCCTATGGCTTTGTTGTTTAATTCTAAGAAGGTTTTGTCGAAGTAGGTTCAAGTTTCTGTCGACGACGATGGTCGTGCTTGCCCACCATGCTCCGAGCTCCTTGTTGTTGCGAGAGGTTTAGTTTTAGAAATCATAAATCGTGGGATGAGAAAAATGTTTTGGTTTAGAGAAGTCTTAATTTCCAAGTGTTTTTGTATTTTAATTAAAACAAATCTTAAAGTTGATTATAACGACACCGGTTAAGATCCCACGGTTCCATCCTTCCGGCATCATTATTTTTATCGGATTCACTTAGTCCAGATGAATTTGCTAAACTCAACCGAATGAGTTCCACACTTTCATTTAGACCGTGGAAATCCCGTTAGCAACACGTAGGTTACATCATCCGAGGTATTCCCGATCATCCAACAGGACGTTTTAATTTAGTTGTAATTGTAGTTTTGTGTTCCGTTTGTGATTAAATTTTGAGTTGTTTTATATTTTGAAATGTTGTGGCGGTGAATTTTATCTTGCAATGACTTTTAACTTAATTTGGTTTCGGTTTTAGGGTCTATCCTAAAGGTGTGGGTTTTCATGCAACGAGTTGTTTACCATGCAAGAAAAAGTAAGTGCAATGCAGTTAAATAAATTGCAATAATGTAAATTGCGAGAAAGTAGATTGCAATAAAATAAAAGCGTAACTGGAGGGTCTTCCCGTCATCCCAAGCTGCACTTAAAACACAATTAGAATATTTAAGCAAGTTCCTAGGTAAAACTAAGGGAAAGGTTATGGTTTTCTACCAAATTCCTAATCCTATAGCTAGTCATCTCCTATGACGTCTAAGTTCTTTGTGTTTGGTTTGAGGACGATTTTCTTCATCAAAGAATAATTAAGTCCAATTGTTCTTATAAATATCCTATCATATTGAGGAAGTGCTTAAGAAGAATCTTAAACATCTTTTCAATATTTCTAGGATTGTTTTAAGTCCAAATGAGTTTAATTATATAAATGAATCGATCGTCCGAAGTTTTCAAATCTTGTTAACTTGCTCAATGAACTAAGACATTTGAATATCCTATGAGTGAGGTAACATTTCATTTGATGTTCCATTTAGGAGTTATAATAATCAAAGCTTTCAAGGGTAAATTAGTATTCAAATGATTTGATTTAAGTTAAAGGGTTTAAATTTGGAATAGTGTTCAAGTTGCTTTATATTTAATTTAATTTAATTTAATTGAATTTGATTTAGTTTAACATAGTTCAATTTAATTTGATTTGGTATTTAATTAATTTGATTTGATTTAATTTAATTTAATTATTTAATTTAATTTAATTGTTTAATTTAATTTAATTATTTAATTTAATTTAATTTAATTATTTAATTTAATTTAATTTAATTATTTAATTTAATTTAATTGTTTAATTTAATTTAATTTAATTATTTAATTTAATTTAATTTAATTATTTAATTTAATTTAATTTAATTGTTTAATTTAATTTAATTTAATTGTTTAAATTTAATTTAATTTAATTTTAATTTAATTTAATTTATAATTTTAATTGAGATTTTTTTTTTTTAAAGAGTTTAATGATTTAATTAAGTCTTTTAATATTTTAAATTTGAGTTATCATTTTAATTAAGAGTTAAATGTTAATGATATAATTAGTTTAGGGATTTTTTAAATTAAAGAATAAATCTCTTCCTAATAAATATCCCTTATTTTAATAATTCCAATTTTATTATTCTTCCAAATTTAATCTATTATTTAATTAAAGTTTAATCATTTTTTAAAAAATGTTTAATGAGTTTCTACCCTTTAATTATTTAAATTTCAATCGTCCAAACCAGATTAAGATCAAATATTTTACTTGTTGATTTTTTTATACCTAAAGTTTTAATTATGGGTTGAAAGTTTAATTACCATTTTACCCTTAAGCTTAATAATTTCATTACTCACTAAATTGAACTTAAATGAATTTGAAATTTTTATGTGACTTCACTCATATGTCAATAAAGACATGAGAGGAGAAAATGTGATTTTTCTGTATTTAATTTATTTATATAATTATTTTTGGTGGAAAATAGAGATTTTCAAGGAAAATTTGATAACATGACCAAAGGAAAGTTTCTGTCCTTAAGAAAATTAGGGGACATTCCTAATGACCAGAGAAGCACTTGGACCAATTTTGGTGATTTTTTTGAATTATATTATTTTTATTATAATTATTTTGAGTTTTGGAGTGTTAATTAATTTAAAAATAAAATAAATGTTGAAAAATGGATTTTATATTTTTCAAAAATCTCTCTGATATCAAGGAAACCAGAGAAACAAATTTTGTAATTTTCTGATTTTTTTATGATTTATTATAATTACTTTAGTGAAAATGCTAGAAAATACATTTTTTTTTAATTTTAAAATTACCTTAAAACTTTAAAATTCAATATCTCACTAAATAGACCTAGGAAAAATGTGGGATTTGTTCCTAAGTGATTAAAATTCAAAATGTGACATTTTGGTGAATTTTATTATTTTTGTGATTTTTATTATTTTTTAATTATTAAAAATATTAAAATATTATTAAAAATCAACTTTTTTAGAAAATTGAAATTTTAATTTTCTTGGGTTCCCCTGATATCAGAGAGGCTCCAAAACCAATTTGGTGAATTTTTGAAAAGTATTTTAAAAGTTATGAATTTTTAAAGTTTAAAATGGCTAAGTGACTTAATCAACCCAATTAGTGGGGCTAACCAAGTCCAATTGACCTCAAATTTTTATGGTGGATTCCTCTGATCCTAAAGGTCAGTGGAGAATTGATTTCAAGTCAATTTGATGCTTGGTTAACTCTAATTAATTAAAGACCTATTTTGGGTGTTTAAGCCGATTAGAGTTGTTCCGAATGAACTAAGCCAAAATCTATTTTTCCTAGGGTTCTCTGGTCATAAGGAACATCACCAAATTTTCCTAGAATTTATTTCACAACATGCTATTTACTGGAATTAAAATACTCAAAACAGTGACCTGAACTTGAAAAATCAAGAACTCTTCATAGGATGGCCTCGACTTTGGAAAATTCAGGGAATGTTCCCAAATTCGGAGGCTTCAAAAGCCCTATGGTCTCATGCCATGGTGAATTGTATGCATGCATGGAGAATTAAAACAATGCAGAGAGTAAATAAATTATAAAAAATAAAATATTTGATGAAATTAAGTGATTTCTTTTCCACATTATTCTCCTCTCTTCACTGAGCAAGAGGGTATTTTTATTTTATTTTTATGATTTTTCTACACGGAGATATGAATTTTGAAGTTTAGGGAATTAAATAAATAAGAAAATACCCTAATTATTTACTTATCCACGCGGCGCCGGCGAAACATCGGCAGCCTCCGAAGGGGTACGTGTCGCGCCGTGATTGGGCGCCGCCATCCGAGTCGGCAGCCGGGCCCCGCGGTTCTCGCACCGTTTCCTGGTCCGACGCCATCTGAGCCGTTCGTCCGCGCGTGTATTGAATGGACGGCATCCGTTCATCGTCCCCAAGTGTTCTCACCCGAGAGCCGTCCACACTAAATCCCTAAGATCTCACTCGATTCTCGATGGATTTTTACGTTCTTATACTCTATGGATTCGTCTTGAAGAGACGAACGCATCCATACGGTTAACATGCATTGAAACTAAGGCATTTGAAATAGAGAATCTTCGAAGCTCGGGATGAAGAGTTAGCTCATACCTTGGCTCGGAGAAGTGTGGCTTCAATCCGAGAGTTGTTGCACCTTCGATTGGGTCCCAGCAAGCTCCGGATGAAGTCTCCTGGTCCGGTGAATCGCTCGGATATGATTTCGACCAAGCCCGATCACAAAGCTTGGAGGTCGGAGCAACTCGGGTGGCCCGGAGATGGGGCTTTTGATGGTGGACACCTTCCCTCGGTCCGGTGAAGGTGTAGAGCCAATCAATTTGAGAATTGGCTCACCGTGGAGAAGTGTCCTGGTTTTGGGCTAAAGTTCGAGCTCGAAATCGGGCTCGCTAGAGGGAATTGGGCCGGAATTCGGTGGGGATCCGGTGCTCTATGTGTGGAGAGTGATCCGGAGTGATTTTGGCAGAGTTTCCTTAAGGTTTTGTTCAGCACCTCCTTTGGCCGAGAGGGTGAGGGGTTTAAATAGGAGAGGGTGGAAGGCCTCTCAGAGGGAGTTAGGGCTTGGGATCAGCTGCTCTGGTGAGGAGAAGATCAGCCATGGTGACCACTAGGCATGGGGCAGCTCAGCAAGTGAGAATTTCAATGTTGGCTCACATGTGAGCTCTCGGCCATGGTGTTTTCCGGCGGCTCGGTGGCCGGCCGGCCGAGCAATGGTCACCATCTTGGTCGGGTGGGTCGGGGTCGGGGTTTAGTGTAGGCAATTGGCAAATGCCATGTGTAAAGGAGTTGGATTGAAATGGAATGGGGGATGAGCCTATTTTGGGTCCAAATGGGTCAACCCACCTTTTGGGCTTGGTTCACCTCCCCATGGCCTGATTTTGGGCTGAGAGGATCGGTTGGGTCAGCCAAGAGAGAGTGGTGTGGTCTCTATCCATGATGAGGTGGCTAAACATGGTTTAGTGTGCGACATGCTTAAGGTAAAAAAGGCTTAATGAAAGATTAGGAAAGGAGCCCCTCCTTTTACCATTAATGGCATGGTCACATGTCAAGCCTCCCATGGCTTCATGTGGCTTGTCAATGGCTTGCATGGCTTGTCTTTGGCTTGGGGAAAGTTGAGCCAATTTCATAAAAATGGGTTTTAAGAAATTTTTGGTAATTTGATGGGAATTTGGATGAAGCTTCATTTGGAATAATTCAATGATGATTTTAGGACTTAGGTAATGGATTTAATTAAATGGATGACAAATGGAGATGTCATGTGGGCTTTAGGGTAGATTTGGGCTTTTGAATTTTGAAGGAAATGGGCTTTTAGAAGGGTTTAAGGGAAGTGGGCTTTTAAGTTTATGAATGTGTTCATGGATGAAAATTTTGTAAAAGGTTGGGCCAAATAATTGTTGGGTTTAGCTCATAGATGTGTCATGAGTAACTTGGAACAAATTTGGGGTAGTTTGGGGCTTGAATTGGGTTGGATTTGGATTCTTTTGGTGAATGGGCCAATATAGGTCCAAGTGGGCCAAGTTGGGCCAATGTTGGGCTAAGGTTGAAATTGATGTAGAATTATTGTTGAGAAGTGTTTATGGGAGTGTTTCAAAGAGGTTTTGACTTTGGTTAGGCTTTGATTTTTGGGGTTTGGGTTCATTTGGGTTAGGTTTGGGCTTAGGTCAAAAAAAAAAAAAATGGGCCTTAAGGTCAAAAGTGGAATTGGATCCAAATGTCAATCAAATTAGACTTGGATTTGGTCTAGATTGGTATTGGGGATGTTGAATTGAAGTTTAGAATTAAATTGGACCAAAATTGGGGTCAATTGGGTAGGTTTGGTTTGACATTGGGTTCACTTTGGATTAAAATGGGTCAAATTGGGGTTTTGACAAAAGTAGGGTAAATTGACAAAATTGGCCCATGGTGTAGTTGGACAAAATGAAATTGGGAATATTTGGGATTTTTTGGAATTTTCTGGGAATTTTCTGAATTTTTGGATTTTTGGGTCAAGAAGGGTATTTTGGGTATTTGGAGGGTATTGGGAGGTTTTCTTGGAATTTTTGGTATTTTTGGATATAGATGGTCAATTTGAGTGGTGTAGAAATGTTTGGGAATAATTTTGAAGAATTTTAGGTAATTTG
The DNA here is from genome assembly GCA_022702705.1 of Papilionanthe hookeriana x Papilionanthe teres. NCBI lineage: Eukaryota > Viridiplantae > Streptophyta > Magnoliopsida > Asparagales > Orchidaceae > Papilionanthe > Papilionanthe hookeriana x Papilionanthe teres. The sequence continues at coordinate 31,148,192 of CM040434.1, forward strand.
GAAATTTTGCAAAAATTTGGGTAATTTCGAGGTTTTGGGTAGGTTTAGTAGGTGTAGGGCCCTGGGGTCAAAAATTGAAAATTTGGGAAATTGAAGATTGGGTAAATTTTGGTGGAAAGAAGTCATTTTGGTTGAGCCATGAAGCCATTTCAAGCCCATATGAGCCATGAGAGGACTCATTTGAGGCATTCACTATGTTGTTCCTAACCCTCTTAGCCGAGGGCTTAGGGGTTAAGGACCATCCATGTGAATCACCTACATGAGTCGGGAGGTTAAGTTGGGTATGGGTGTGGTTTTAGGAAGTGTGTGGAAATGTAGTGTGTAAGTGTAGTGTAAGTCGGCCCCTCATCGGACCGAGGCCACCGGTGGTAGTCCTAAGGCCAAAGAGTCCTATAGGAACTCATCCTTTAAACTTCCACATTTGATTTCAACCCTCTAGGTGATTAGGGGTCTATAGTCAAGTTTGTGGAGTTTGCAGGGAGTTTAGAAGTGGTTTGAATTTCTAAAAGGTGGGTCCCAATTCTAATCCTCTAAGATAGTCAAAGGAAAAGCCTAAGGCTAGATCCTAAGCACTAAAAAGAAGAAGAGAAGACCTCATCAAAAATGAGGTCAACAAATGGACCCCCAATAGGTGTGGTGAGTCGACGGAGCACACCGCGCGTATTGGTGTTGACCGAAGCGATCAACAAAACCAACACGGATGTCCAAGTGACGAACTTAGGACGAAGTAGAAGAGTTTCGCTGGGGAGTGTCAAGTATATCTCCGGAACCGGAGATCCTTGAACTCTCGCCGGGAAAGAAAAGGAGGTGAATCCCAAATCACATGATGCTGGGAATTTTGATTTAGACTTTATTTTGTTTCAATTTATGTTTTGATGTGTGAGTTTAAATTTTAGTTTGGAGTTTCAATTTAGATTGAAGTTTGTCAAAATTAATTTGAAGGATTTGATTTGAAATGAAAATTGGGATTTTGAGGTTTTAGATGTAACATCTCCAACCTCGAAAGAAAATTGAATTGATTAGATTGAATCGTTGCAATGAGAAGATATCTCAGAGCAAAAGTGGTGTTGGATGTAAAATCCTTAACCTCAAGAGTTTGAATTCGATTTGATGTATTTCATTGCGATAGGGAAAAGATCCTAAAGCAATGCAGTCTCGGATGTAAAATCCTCGACCCAAAGGTTGAATTTTGATGTATTTCGAGTGCAATAGGAAGAGAATCCTAAAGCAGTGCGAGTCTTGGATGTAAAATCCTCGACCCAAAAGTTTTGAATTTTGATGTATTTCAGAGTGCGATAGGAAGAGAATCCTAAAGCGATGCGGTCTTGGATGTAAAATCCTCGACCAAAAAGTTTGATTTTGATGTATTTCAGTGCAATAGGAAGAGAATCCTAAAGCAGTGCAGTCTTGGATATAAAATCCTCGACCCAAAAATTTGAATTTTGATGTATTTCAGTGCAATAGGGAAGAATCCTAAAGCAGTGCAGTCTTGGATATAAAATCCTCGACCCAAAAGTTTTGAATTTTGATGTACTTCAGTGCAATAGGAAAAGAATCCTAAAGCAGTGCAGTCTTGGATGTGAAATCCTCGACCCAAAAGTTTGAATTTGATGTATTTCGAGTGCAATAGGAAAGAATCCTAAGCGATGCGATCTTGGATGTAAAATCCTCGACCCAAAAAGAGTTTGATTTTGATGTATTTCAGTGCAATAGGAAGAGAATCCTAAAGCGATGCGGTCTTGGATATAAAATCCTCGACCCAAAAATTTGAATTTTGATGTATTTCGAGTGCAATAGGGAAGAATCCTAAAGCGATGCAGTCTTGGATATAAAATCCTCGACCCAAAAGTTTTGAATTTTGATGTACTTCAGTGCAATAGGAAGAGAATCCTAAAGCAGTGCAGTCTTGGATATAAAATCCTCGACCCAAAAAGAGTTTGATTTTGATGTATTTCAGTGCAATAGGGAAGAATCCTAAAGCAGTGCAGTCTTGGATGTAAAATCCTCGACCCAAAAGGTTTGAATTTGATTGAGATTTGAAATCTGGAAAGATTGAATTTGAGATTTGGAATGATGAGTTTGAACTCGATTGAAATTCGATTTAAGATTTGATTTGAAATTTGGAAGATCAAATTTGAAAATTGATCGAGATTGGGTTTGAAATTTGATTGAGAATTTGATTTGGAATTTGGAAAGATCAAATTTGAAATTTGATCGAGAGTGGATTTGAAATTTGATTCAGAATTTGGAAAGATTGAATTTGAAATTTGATTGAGAATTTGATTTGGAATAGAAAACAAGGAAAACTTTATTATCATGATTTTATTTATTTTAGCACATTTTATTATTTTTGGGTTCGGACCCAATCATAAGTAATTACTTCACCGTGTTTCTTAGGGATGAAGAATTCATTCCTTCGAAACATCGGGTAGCGTAATATTTTTCAAGTATCGTCCGTTGATCGGAAGCATATGTCGTTCTCCCGGCAATTCACTAGCTGGTAGGAACCTCCCGAGTATACTTGCTTCAACCACAAACGGTCCTTCCCAAGTGGGTTCAAATTTTCCTCCTATCTTGCGGTGTGCAAGAATAGGTCTCTTGAGAACGAGAACTAAGTCACCAACTTTGAAGGTTCTTGGGCGGACCGGCTTGTCATGGGCTCGAACCATCTTAGCTTGGTATAGTTCTAAATTCCGTTGCGCTGCAAGTCTTTTCCCTTCCAAGCTTTCTAATTCTTCGAGTCGTAGTCCGGCGTTTTCTTCGTCGTGATCTTGTTTGCAACTCGCAATTCGAGTGAAGGAAGCCGAACCTCTAAAGGTAACACTCGCCTCGGACCCATACACCGGAGCGTAAGGTGTAGCTTGAGTAGGAGTTCGAAGGTTGTCCGGTAGGCCCATAAGGCTTCTAACAATTTCTCGTGCCAATTTCTCTTATTATCGTCCAAGGTTTTCTTTAAGATCCGAACGAGAGTTTTATTAAAAGCCTCGGCGAGGCCGTTTGCTCTAGGGTAGTAAATTGTTGAGTATCGCCGGTCGATTCCGTGTCTCCCGACAAAATTGTTGATTTGTGTGCTTCCGAATGCCGACCCATTATCCGAGATGATCCTGCGCGGCACTCGAAACGGTAGACAACTTGGTTCTTGAAAAACTGTAGCACGTGGTGTGCTTTCACTTCTCTAAGTGGAACTGCTTCTGCCCACTTGGAAAAGTAATCTGTAGCCGCAAGAATGAAACGATGTCCTTTCGAAGATGGTGGTTCTATTGGACCCACTATATCTGTGCCCCAACATTCGAAACGGCCGCGACGCAATTGTCGGGTGCGGCACATTTGGAGGTTGGTGTAGAACCACTCCGTGCACTTGGCATTGGTGACGGCTCTTGGCGATTTTCATGCGATCGGTCATCATCGAGGGCCGGTAGTACCCTAGTCTTTTAATTTTCATCTTCATTTTTGGACCCGATTGGTGAGCGCCACAGAGTCCTGAATGCACCTCCTTAACAATTTCATGGGCCTCGGACCCGCTTAGGCACCTTAGCCACATTTGATCAAAAGACCTTCTGTATAATGTGTTGTTTATTAATGCGTAAGACGAGTTCTTTTCTTGATTCGATGGGCGGCGACCTATCGTCCGGTAGCTTTCCTGTTTGCGGGTAGTTCATCAATGGCTGTCGCCGATCTTCTGTGTTTTCCGTCACTCGCTGCAATCGATTCTTTTCCTTCTTCGATTTATGTATCATGTCTATGTCAAGTTGTGATAGGACTCGACGTCCGTGAGCCGACACTTCTACTCGATTCACCTCGCAAACGGGCAAATTCTTTTGCGAGACGGGCTAAAGCATCTGCTAAAGCATTCTCTTTTCTAGGAATTTTGTAGATCGTCACATTTGGAATCTGTTCAACAATCTGTATGTCATACTCGGAAGTATTGTTCGAGTCTTGGCTTTAAAACTCTGTATTGTCCGACGATCCGTTGAATGATTAACTCGCGAATCCCCGTAGATGCCGATGTCTCGTTATTCCCATTTGAATGGTTAATTCCAATCCCGTTATGAGGGCTTCGTATTCCGCTCGTTGTTTGTACACGGTTCCGTCAAGTGGTAGGAGTATCTTAACATCCCCCGCTCCGGTGTTATAAAGATTAGCCCGATTCCCGCCTTACCGGGCACTATCACTTGCGATTCTTCGTCTTTGTGTGCTTGAAGATGCTCCGTCGAAATATAATTCCCAACGTCGATCGTCAAGGTCTTCTAGGTTCATTATTTGTTCGTCCGCGGATCGTCATTGAGAGGAGATTCGGCCGCAAAGGGTGTGCTTGCGAGGAAGTCCGCTAAGACTTGTCCCTTTACGGCACGCGGAGGCACAAAAGTTATATCGAATTGCAATAATATCATTGACCATCCGGCAAGTCCGCCGGAAAGTGTTGGACGAGTCATCAAGTATTGCAATGGATTAAACTTCGAAATCAAGTTGACCTTATGAGAAAGCATGTAGTGCCCGAGCTTTTGAGCGGCGAAGATCGGGGCCAAACAATGCTTTTCAATTGCGGGATACCTTACTTCCGTCGGAAGTAAACGACGGCTTAAGTAGTAAAGAGCATTTTCTTTACCCTCATCATTGACTCAAGCTAACGAGGCTCGAGGAGTCGTCTAGAGCCGCGGTGTAAAGTATCGACGGTCTACTCGAGACTCGGGGCTGCTAAGACGGGAGGTGTCATTAAATATTGTTTAATGTCTTCGAAGGCCTTCGGCATTTCTCTTCCCAAATAAATTTGGCGTCCTTTTTAACTAATCGTCGAGAAAGGTCGACACCTACTCGACAGGTTTGAGATAAAGCGTCGAAGATATGCCGGCTTCCCTTGAAAAGATCGTAGTTGTTTTAAGGTTTTGGGAGGCGGCATTTCTAAGATGGCTTTAATCTTCTCCGGGTCGATTTCAATTCCACGATGTCGGACAACGAATCCTAAGAATTTCCGGAGGTGACGCCGAAGGCGCATTTTAAGGGATTCATCTTAAGGTTAAATTGTCTTAATCGTTCGAAAACAATTCTCAAATCATACGAGTGGTTTTCCTTTACTTTGCTTTTGATGACGACATCGTCCACGTAGCACTCGACTTGATTGTGGATGAGATCATCAAAAATTCTTGTCATTGCTCTTTGGTAAGTTGCTCCTGCGTTCTTCGATCCGAATGGCATCACCGTGTAGCAAAATACTCCGATCGGCGTTCGAATGCTCGTAAGCTTTTCATCTTCCGGAGCCATTTTTATCCGGTTGTATCCCGAAGATCCATCCATGAATGAGAATATTTCATGTGTCGAAGCAATGTCGATCATTAATTCGGGATCGGTAGAGGGAATTCATCTTTTGGACATGCCTTGTTTAAATCTCTCGAAGTCCACACAAATTCGATCCGACCATTCTTCTTTCCGACTGGCACCACATTGGCTAACCGGGTCGGGTATTGTTCTTCACGGACAAATTTAGCGTCTATTAGCTTTTTAACTTCGGCTATGACTTGTTGTTCGATTTCTAGACGCATTCTTCCGGGACCTTGTCCGACTGGAACGAAGTAGGATCCACTCCTAACTTATGGATCGCAACCTGCGGGGCTAATCCCGGCATTTCATCGTAGCTCCAAGCAAAACGATCTTTAAATTCCATTAATAACTTGATTATTTCTTCGGAGTCTTCTTTATTGAGTAAGGAGCTAACAAAGGTAGGTCTAGGCTCTTCGCTAGTACCCAAGTTAACTTCCGTTAACTCATCTATTGTGGATTTAATTTCTTCTTCGAATTCTGGTGGAGCGTCTCCAATTTGTAAATCTTCGAGTTCGTCGGTAGTTTCCATGCAGTTTTCATTGGACTTGCAAGTGACAACCAAACAAAATTCAGTATCGTCAACTGACCCTACTGTGCCGAATCCGAGTCCATACTTTGAATTGGGAGGACGGCCGGAGTTATTCCATAACTTTTCAAAATGTTGTGATTGGCCTTTTGTCCATCGTCGAGGTAAGAAACCACGTTGAATTAAATTTTGAACACGGGGAGAGTACCACTCAAAAGGTAATTCCATTAATTCGATGAAGTGACATCTTCGAATTGTACATTATTTTCAGTTTTGGAGGAAGAAGCACCACGGTAGAATTTGATCGGCTTTGCACCGTCACTACGTACCTCTTTGACCTCCATACCCTCGATCTTCTCGTACATTGATTTGTATTCTTCGTTCTTTTCATCTTCGAGGGAGATCTTGTATTGCGGCTTCTTTCGACTTATTGTTGCTGCTTCTTGCTTGATTTCTTTTTCCTCTTCAGAACTATCTTCCCAATCAACATTGATGGCTGGTTTCTTATGTCCAATTGTCCTAGTGTCTCTACCACGGCCTCGTCCCCGGCCTCGACCTCGGATGCGAGTTGTGGAGAAACCTTCACCATCTCGCCGGAAGGGAGTGGTGAGTGATTGTTGGACTAGAACTTCGGGTTCTTCGTTGTCTCGAATTTTCTTTGCTTCATTTGTTACGGTATCTCCGGAGAAGATCGTTTTCTTTGGCGGTGCATAATAAGTCGCATCTTCATGGATTCCAATTTCATGTACGGAGAATGGTTGTAAGTCACCTTTGATGCACTTGTTCCCCTCCATCGTAGTATTTGATGCATCGATGCGGAGATGATGGTACCATCCTGTTTTCATGTATCCATGGTCGGCCGATAGAGCGTTGAACGATGTTTTTGAATCGATTATATGAAATTTTGCGGTTGTCTTTGCTAAATCACCGGTCTTCATCGGTAGCGTTATTGACCCGAGGGATCTTTCTCCTTTACGGTTGAATCCTCTTAATAACATTTTGTCGGCCTCGAGCTCGCGAGCATCAATTTCCAAGTATGCTAGTGTTCGAAGACTCATTATATTGATTGATGCTCCTGGATCCACCAATACTCGGAGAGCGTAAACTTCCCGATTAGTAATCGAAATGTACAACGGTCGGTTGTGATCCGTCGTCCCAAGTAGTAGGTCATTGTCCGTGAAGGTAACACCTCGTTGTTCCTTTAACGAGCAAACCTCATCTAAGGAATCTCCGGCCATTTGAGCTAAGCAAATTTCCGGATCAAGTAAGGCCTTGATCAGAGCTTCTCTCATCTCCTTTGATAAGATGAGAGCATCGTAGATGCTCGGTTTGGCGGTAGTTTCCTAAGATGGGCTAGCACGTTGTAGTCCACTTTATTCTCATGCGTCTCGGCTTCTTCTCGAATGGGTATTTCTTCTGCTGGGGTTGGTTCTTCTTGAACAACCACCGCTTTCCTTTGTCTTTTGGACCCATTCTCGGAGGTAGAACTTTTCCACTTCTCGAGTTGACTTCGTAATTTCTTCGAATCTAGTGTTGAGTTCGTTGGTGTCTCCTCCTGAATCGGAATGACCGGCTCTTCCGGATTATCTTCCAAATCGAAGGCTCTAACTCTATCGTAACTCGGAGCTCCTCGAAACTCGCGAGATAGAGCCGTTGCTTGTTGAACTCTCATAGCCTCCTTGATGGATGCCTTCTTCGTCATTGTGATCGTCGAGATCATGTATGATTTGAGAATTGTTGTTGGTATCGAAATCGACGCCCGGATTGTCGCTAGTTACGTAATCGTTAGAAACGATCAAAACGTAGCCAACGCCATCACCCTTATCATTATATGATCCCACCGAAGTGAGCGAGATAATCATACAAAATCGGAGGTTCGAGGGATTTCTCCCCCGAATCGGAAACAACTATCCTAGGATAAGCAGCCCCTAGTTTAGCCTTAAGAGTCTCGATCCCTTCTTCTTCGTCAATTTTCTTCTTCTCTTCGATTTTCTCTGTCGAGGTGGTTCTTCTATCGCAAGTGATAGTACTGGCTTAACGGTGTCTCGAACTATGAATTGAAGCTCGCACCGAAGCGGTTCGGATGTTGTCTAAAATCTTCTTCGAAGATCTCGTCCAGGCGGTAGTCCATCCATCGTCAGTTGCATAGGGATCTATCGGGATGACGGGATCGGTTGAGATAACATTGACGGAACCTCCTTTCGGGGTTCCTTCATGTACTCCTTCGGGATTGTTATATTTCCTTTCCGAAGGTTGTCGTTGAGCCAACTTTTGAAGGTAATGCGGTCTTCATCTTGTGCCCAAGCATCCGATGGTAGGGGCAAAAGTTGGGATCACCTTTCTTGTTGACTTCCTCCGGTCTTTTGGGCTCGGCAGTGGAAATCGGAGTTTTCATTAAGCTACGGAACATCTTCGATCGCTTCATTTTTGAACGGATATTCTCTCGCTCGAAGCTCCCTCAATGTACGTTGCGGACGGGACGGTTGTTCATACTTGCGGAGACGATCGATAGCTGGACCGGGGTTGCTGGTAATTTTGTTGTGGTTGCTTGCGGCCGTTACGGTGGTATTTGCATCGGTTGTTTGCCTTTGTCAACTCGCTCGCAACGACCCAGCATTTCTTTTCGAAAGTCTTCACCGGCTTCGCTCGTCCGTCTTGTCGGCAAAACTTAATTGCTTCGCCTCTTCTTGCAAGCTTCCGGCCTTGCTTAACAACTTCTCAAAAGTCTTAATAGTGAATCCCTTGAGGAGAAGTGCTATCGGGCCGTGAATGCTTTTAAGCGAGATGCCGACTGCATGTTGTTCTTGCAGTTGTGGTTCACACTTCATGCTTAAGTTTCTCCATCGAAGTATGTAATCCACCAAAGTTTCATTCGGCCTTTGTTTCTCTACCACTAAATCACCTATAGTGATGTGGTGCCGAGCTCCGGCGAATCGCTTGATGAAGAGGTTCTCTAGCTCGAGAACGTCTTCACGGAACCGTTGGGTAATCCGCATACCGGTCGAAGGCGATTCCCGACGGATCGCTAACGAACCCGTCGGAAGAGTAGCGCATCGCTCCCGCCGACATTGCAACAACCGGCACGAAAGTGTGCAACATGCCTGTCGGGATTCCGGTTCCGTCGAAGGTCTTAAACGAGAGGTGGTACGAAGCCTTTCGGCATCGGGACGGCGTCGAATTCTTCCGGGTAAGGTCTACCCGTCCGAATGGATGTCCCGTTCTTCGATTGTGCTAAGGCTTCTCGCACTCGCTCGCTCTACCAAGTTCTTGATATCCTTTTCGGGGATCATACTTTGTCTTGTATCCTTTTCAGCTGGTCATCCCCATTGACGGATGTAATCTCCTTTCCTCCGTCTACGATGTGAATGACTTCCGGGGTGTCTCTCTATGTGGTTGTACTTGACTCCGGAGAGTGGCCGCAGCTATGGCCATCTCTTCCATCCTCTTCGCCATTTGAGCGATCGTGTCGTCCTTTTCCCGAAGTCGTCTCTTCATCGATTCCGGCTCCTCTCTTCTGCAGCTGCAGGAGCACCTTGAGAAGCCGATGAAGCTCGTGTCTCAACCATATTGATTTCTCGCATATTCATTGTCCATGAATTCCGATGAGTCGATCTCATCTCCGAACTTTTCTTCTCTTTCTTTTGCCAACCGTCGGATGTCGGTTCTCAACTTTTCCATGGCATCTTCTAGCGGAGCTTTCTGTGTATCTTTGTGGTTGTCATGCGATGGTTGTCGGGTCCTTTTTTCACGAGTCCCCTTCATCGCAGTAGCACTTTCTTCAGATTCCAGCCTCTTGGCGAGACTTTCTCTCTCGGGCTGTTGTTTCAATCTCAACTGCCCCGTAGTGGGACGCCATACCATCCTTCTAGCGACAGAAGGTCTAGGACCGGATGGTCCATCGGCCAAATGTTCGGAAGGTGGTATCCTCCCTAATCTGTAACCCTGATACTACGACAGGCGGGCTAGCCTTCATTCTCTTGCTTGGCTTTTCTATCATGACGGCGGGTTCTACTCGGGGCCCAAGACGGGATTTAACTGGCACCCGTCCTATCCTTCGTAGAATTTCCGACACGGGCGGCTTTTCCTTCCTTGCTAGCTTTTCTACCAAAGTTTGCGGTCGAGCAAACGGCGTAGTTCGATTCTTTTCTTGCGGCTATCGTTGTAGTATGCGGGCCGTGGTAATGTGGCGACGAATCTTTCGAACATTCTCCTCATCCTCCGCGGCGGAGAGGGGATGGAACCTCGCTTCCTCCCAAAAGTGGTATGTAGTCGAGCGATGGTGTATATTCCGGTAACGGTGTATATTCCGGCAACTACGGAATTTCCTCCGGGAAGGCAATCTCGGCAGCTCCGGCTTCCACGGCGATCCTTCTATTTCTATTTCTTCTTTGGGTCTTTGTCAGCGACGGAATCTTCGAACTCGGACCCGATTTCGAAGACAGAAGGTCTTACAGGAAGATCCGTACCCTCCACGGCAACAGGTTTATCATAGTTCTGGATTTCTTTCCCCTTTGATTTGGCAGAAGTCGGGGTAGGTGCAGAAACAACTAGACCAGTGGGGGTAGTAAGAACAGTCCTCCTGCGGACGGCAGTACTCCTCCTAGTCGGGACCCTTTGCGGGGAGGAAACTCTTGGGTCGACCTAAGGTTGAACTCGAGCGGTGGTTCCTCGGCTTCGGATACCTTGTTTGTCGGTGCAAAGAGGGAGACGTCGGTGACCTTGACGTTCGTGTTTTCAAATCCCCGTCCAAATCGGATGATCCCATTGTCGGGCGACTCATCCTTATAGACGGCGAAGTCCAGTCCGTTGGTGAAGGAGAAAATCGGCTTTGGGGCTCCCATTTCGCGAGGTAGATTCGGGTGTCAGTCCCAAGTTATGCTTCTTTTCTTTAGGACGAAAAAAAGGAATTGAAAAGAGTCCGAACTCATTTTTGTTCATGTATTTATAAGAAGGAATTATTTGTTAAAAGAATCACTTATTAGAGGGTTTGTTTATTTAGAACGGAATGTTCAAAGGTGTAGAGAAGGTAAGGAATCCGATTCGAAGGGAAAAGAAAGTCTTAAGCAAGACTTCCCGACTCGAAGGATCACTCCTAAACTAACACCTATCGTGGGTCCACCCCACCTCGAAATGAGGTAAAAGGATCTCGGAACCTCTCTGTTTAGGGGTGTCTAAACAGTGGCTCCTAAATCCGAGAGAATGTTGGCTATACTTGTTCAAGATAGAAATGAACATAGTATTCCAACGGAAAGAAGGGTAGTTTGATCCATTAGGGACATGGATACACTACCGATTTTTTTGAAAGCAGAATTATTTGATTATAATGGAGAGAGGAATTTTCCCCAGCGGAGTCGCCAGAAGTATGTCGGCACTATTTTTAGGTTGCATTGTATTTTAAAAAGGGGGGTCGCCTAACAGAAGTTGTCGGCGGATTTAAATTTTAAATTTGATTTAAATATATATATAATTTAGAAAATAGTATTTGACTTTGAAAATAATTTTAAACTTGAAAATTTTAAGATATGAGATTAGACCGATCTCACATCCCAAATAGTTTATATAAATGAGCACCGCACCACAAACCGTGTATCTATCCCTAAGGATGGACACACTGCTTGAGGGTGGGGCTCGATCAAATAAACTAGAAGGTTTTGTGACATCCGTTTGGTCTGCGAACCAATTTTATAAGCCGACAAATTCCCCTGCTTAATATGAAAGTATCAAACAGGGTTTATATTACTCAGGTTCTTTAAAATTCCCTATAAGGGCAAGCCCCTATAGTTAATTACATCTTAAGTGACGGGAATCACCTAAGAAAACTCTCGATAATAATCAATAATTCTGCTCTCAAGAATTTCGAAGTTTAAGGTTTTCAAAGATTGAATTTTGGAGTTTCAATAGGGAATGGATCAAATTTTGGAACATTTTGTTTTATGAATCCAAAGGAAGAAAGGTAGGAGAAATCACTGATTCGAAGCGAACTTCGGTAATTTCCCGACTATCCTATTGTTTGGCTTGAATTTAGGAAAGTCCTAATGTTTATTTAGTATTTCAATCTTGCCAATTTTAATTAATTAGGGCTTATATTTGTATGATAAAATCAAACAAATAGCCTAGAAGATGTGAGGGTTTATTGTCGTATCGGACGACTACCTCGGAATCCTAAGACCGGTTAGGGCTTAATTTGCAATGCAAATGCCTAACGAAGGGTTGAGGATTTATGTTGCACTAGGCAAGCTACCTCGAAGTCCTATGGCTTTGTTGTTTAATTCTAAGAAGGTTTTGCTGAAGTAGGTTCAAGTTTTGCTGACGACGATGGTCGTGCTGCCCACCATGCTCCGAGCTCCTTGTTGTTGCAGAGGTTTAGTTTTAGAAATCATAAATCGTGGGATGAGAAAAATGTTTTGGTTTAGAGAAGTCTTAATTTCCAAGTGTTTTTGTATTTTAATTAAAACAAATCTTAAAGTTGATTATAACGACACCGGTTAAGATCCCACGGTTCCATCCTTCCGGCATCATTATTTTTATCGGATTCACTTAGTCCAGATGAATTTGCTAAACTCAACTGAATGAGTTCCACACTTTCATTTAGACCGTGGGAAATCCCGTTAGCAACACGTAGGTTACATCATCCGAGGTATTCCCGATCATCCAACAGGACGTTTTAATTTAGTTGTAATTGTAGTTTTGTGTTCTGTTTGTGATTAAATTTTGAGTTGTTTTATATTTTGAAATGTTGTGGCGGTGAATTTTATCTTGCAATGACTTTTAACTTAATTTGGTTTCGGTTTTAGGGTCTATCCTAAAGGTGTGGGTTTTCATGCAACAGTTGTTTACCATGCAAGAAAAAGTAAGTGCAATGCAGTTAAATAAATTGCAATAATGTAAATTGCGAGAAAGTAGATTGCAATAAAATAAAAGCGTACCTGGAGGGTCTTCCCGTCATCCCAAGCTGCACTTAAAACACAATTAGAATATTTAAGCAAGTTCCTAGGTAAAACTAAGGGAAAGGTTATGGTTTTCTACCAAATTCCTAATCCTATAGCTAGTCATCTCCTATGACGTCTAAGTTCTTTGTGTTTTTTTTTTGGTTTGAGGACGATTTTCTTCATCAAAGAATAATTAAGTCCAATTGTTCTTATAAATATCCTATCATATTGAGGAAGTGCTTAAGAAGAATCTTAAACATCTTTTCAATATTTCTAGGATTGTTTTAAGTCCAAATGAGTTTAATTATATAAATGAATCGATCGTCCGAAGTTTTCAAATCTTGTTAACTTGCTCAATGAACTAAGACATTTGAATATCCTATGAGTGAGGTAACATTTCATTTGATGTTCCATTTAGGAGTTATAATAATCAAAGCTTTCAAGGGTAAATTAGTATTCAAATGATTTGATTTAAGTTAAAGGGTTTAAATTTGGAATAGTGTTCAAGTTCGTTTTATATTTAATTTAATTTAATTTAATTGAATTTGATTTAGTTTAACATAGTTCAATTTAATTTGATTTGGTATTTAATTAATTTGATTTGATTTAATTTAATTTAATTATTTAATTTAATTTAATTGTTTAATTTAATTTAATTATTTAATTTAATTTAATTTAATTATTTAATTTAATTTAATTTAATTATTTAATTTAATTTAATTGTTTAATTTAATTTAATTTAATTATTTAATTTAATTTAATTTAATTATTTAATTTAATTTAATTTAATTGTTTAATTTAATTTAATTTAATTGTTTAAATTTAATTTAATTTAATTTTAATTTAATTTAATTTATAATTTTAATTGAGATTTTTTTTTTAAAAGAGTTTAATGATTTAATTAAGTCTTTTAATATTTTAAATTTGAGTTATCATTTTAATTAAGAGTTAAATGTTAATGATATAATTAGTTTAGGGATTTTTTAAATTAAAGAATAAATCTCTTCCTAATAAATATCCCTTATTTTAATAATTCCAATTTTATTATTCTTCCAAATTTAATCTATTATTTAATTAAAGTTTAATCATTTTTTTAAAAAATGTTTAATGAGTTTCTACCCTTTAATTATTTAAATTTCAATCGTCCAAACCAGATTAAGATCAAATATTTTACTTGTTGATTTTTTTATACCTGAAGTTTTAATTATGGGTTGAAAGTTTAATTACCATTTTACCCCTTAAGCTTAATAATTTCATTACTCACTAAATTGAACTTAAATGAATTTGAAATTTTTATGTGACTTCACTCATATGTCAATAAAGACATGAGAGGAGAAAATGTGATTTTTCTGTATTTAATTTATTTATATAATTATTTTTGGTGGAAAATAGAGATTTTCAAGGAAAATTTGATAACATGACCAAAGGAAAGTTTCTGTCCTTAAGAAAATTAGGGGACATTCCTAATGACCAGAGAAGCACTTGGACCAATTTTGGTGATTTTTTTGAATTATATTATTTTTATTATAATTATTTTGAGTTTTGGAGTGTTAATTAATTTAAAAATAAAATAAATGTTGAAAAATGGATTTTATATTTTTCAAAAATCTCTCTGATATCAAGGAAACCAGAGAAACAAATTTTGTAATTTTCTGATTTTTTTATGATTTATTATAATTACTTTAGTGAAAATGCTAGAAAATACATTTTTTTTTAATTTTAAAATTACCTTAAAACTTTAAAATTCAATATCTCACTAAATAGACCTAGGAAAAATGTGGGATTTGTTCCTAAGTGATTAAAATTCAAAATGTGACATTTTGGTGAATTTTATTATTTTTGTGATTTTTATTATTTTTTAATTATTAAAAATATTAAAATATTATTAAAAATCAACTTTTTTAGAAAATTGAAATTTTAATTTTCTTGGGTTCCCCTGATATCAGAGAGGCTCCAAAACCAATTTGGTGAATTTTTGAAAAGTATTTTAAAAGTTATGAATTTTTAAAGTTTAAAATGGCTAAGTGACTTAATCAACCCAATTAGTGGGGCTAACCAAGTCCAATTGACCTCAAATTTTTATGGTGGATTCCTCTGATCCTAAAGGTCAGTTGAGAATTGATTTCAAGTCAATTTGATGCTTGGTTAACTCTAATTAATTAAAGACCTATTTTGGGTGTTTAAGCCAATTAGAGTTGTTCTGAATGAACTAAGCCAAAATCTATTTTTCCTAGGGTTCTCTGGTCATAAGGAACATCACCAAATTTTCCTAGAATTTATTTCACAACATGCTATTTACTGGAATTAAAATACTCAAAACAGTGACTCGAACTTGAAAAATCAAGAACTCTTCATAGGGATGGCCTCTCGACTTTGGAAAATTCAGGGAATGTTCCCAAATTCGGAGGCTTCAAAAGCCCTATGGTCTCATGCCATGGTGAATTGTATGCATGCATGGAGAATTAAAACAATGCAGAGAGTAAATAAATTATAAAAAATAAAATATTTGATGAAATTAAGTGATTTCTTTTCCACATTATTCTCCTCTCTTCACTGAGCAAGAGGGTATTTTTATTTTATTTTTATGATTTTTCTACACAGAGATATGAATTTTTGAAGTTTAGGGAATTAAATAAATAAGAAAATACCCTAATTATTTACTTATCCACGCGGCGCCAGCGAAACATCGGCAGCTCCGAAGGGGTACGTGTCGCGCTGTGATCGGGCGCCGCCATCTGAGTCAGCAGCCCGGGCCCCGCGGTTCTCGCACCGTTTCCTGGTCCGACGCCATCTGAGCCGTTCGTCCGCGCGTGTATTGAATGGACGGCATCCGTTCATCGTCCCCAAGTGTTCTCACCCGAGAGCCGTCCACACTAAATCCCTAAGATCTCACTCGATTCTCAATGGATTTTTACGTTCTTATACTCTATGGATTCGTCTTGAAGAGACGAACGCATCCATACGGTTAACATGCATTGAAACTAAGGCATTTGAAATAGAGAATCTTCAGAAGCTCGGGATGAAGAGTTAGCTCATACCTTGGCTCAGAGAAGTGTGGCTTCAATCTGAGAGTTGTTGCACCTTCGATTGGGTCCCAGCAAGCTCCAGATGAAGTCTCCTGGTCTGGTGAATTGCCTGGATATGATTTCGACCAAGCCCGATCACAAAGCTTGGAGGCTGGAGCAACTGGGTGGCCTGGAGATGGGGCTTTTGATGGTGGACACCTTCCCTTGGTCTGGTGAAGGTGTAGAGCCAATCAATTTGAGAATTGGCTCACTGTGGAGAAGTGTCCCGGTTTTTTGGGCTAAAGTTTGAGCTCAAAATCGGGCTCGGCTAGAGGAATTGGGCTGGAATTCGGTGGGGATCCGGTGCTCTATGTGTGGAGAGTGATCCGGAGTGATTTTGGCGCAGTTTCCTTAAGGTTTTGTTCAAGCACCTCCTTTGGCCGAGAGGGTGAGGGGTTTAAATAGGAGAGGGTGGAAGGCCTCTCAGAGGGAGTTAGGGCTTGGGATCAGCTGCTCTGGTGAGGAGAAGATCAGCCATGGTGACCACTAGGCATGGGGCAGCTCAGCAAGTGAGAATTTCAATGTTGGCTCACATGTGAGCTCTCGGCCATGGTGTTTTCCGGCGGCCCGGTGGCCGGCCGGCCGAGCAATGGTCACCATCTTGGTCGGGTGGGTCGTGGCTGGGTTTAGTGTAGCAATTGGCAAATGCCATGTGTAAAGGAGTTGGATTGAAATGGAATGGGGGATGAGCCTATTTTGGGTCCAAATGGGTCAACCCACCTTTTGGGCTTGGTTCACCTCCCCATGGCCCGATTTTGGGCTGAGAGGATCAGTTGGGTCGGCCAAGAGAGAGTGGTGTGGTCTCTATCCATGATGAGGTGGCTAAACATGGTTTAGTGTGTGACATGCTTAAGGTAAAAAAGGCTTAATGAAAGATTAGGAAAGGAGCCCCTCCTTTTACCATTAATGGCATGGTCACATGTCAAGCCTCCCATGGCTTCATGTGGCTTGTCAATGGCTTGCATGGCTTGTCTTTGGCTTGGGGAAAGTTGAGCCAATTTCATAAAAATGGGTTTTAAGAAATTTTTGGTAATTTGATGGGAATTTGGATGAAGCTTCATTTGGAATAATTCAATGATGATTTTAGGACTTAGGTAATGGATTTAATTAAATGGATGACAAATGGAGATGTCATGTGGGCTTTAGGGTAGATTTGGGCTTTTGAATTTTGAAGGAAATGGGCTTTTAGAAGGGTTTAAGGGAAGTGGGCTTTTAAGTTTATGAATGTGTTCATGGATGAAAATTTTGTAAAAGGTTGGGCCAAATAATTGTTGGGTTTAGCTCATAGATGTGTCATGAGTAACTTGGAGCAAATTTGGGGTAGTTTGGGGCTTGAATTGGGTTGGATTTGGATTCTTTTGGTGAATGGGCCAATATAGGTCCAAGTGGGCCAAGTTGGGCCAATGTTGGGCTAAGGTTGAAATTGATGTAGAATTATTGTTGAGAAGTGTTTATGGGAGTGTTTCAAAGAGGTTTTGACTTTGGTTAGGCTTTGATTTTTGGGGTTTGGGTTCATTTGGGTTAGGTTTGGGCTTAGGTCAAAAAAAAAAAAAAATGGGCCTTAAGGTCAAAAGTGGAATTGGATCCAAATGTCAATCAAATTAGACTTGGATTTGGTCTAGATTGGTATTGGGGATGTTGAATTGAAGTTTAGAATTGAATTGGACCAAAATTGGGGTCAATTGGGTAGGTTTGGTTTGACATTGGGTTCACTTTGGATTAAAATGGGTCAAATTGGGGGTTTTGACAAAAGTAGGGTAAATTGACAAAATTGGCCCATGGTGTAGTTGGACAAAATGAAATTGGGAATATTTGGGATTTTTTGGAATTTTCTGGGAATTTTCTGAATTTTTGGATTTTTGGGTCAAGAAGGGTATTTTGGGTATTTGGAGGGTATTGGGAGGTTTTCTTGGAATTTTTGGTATTTTTGGATATAGATGGTCAATTTGAGTGGTGTAGAAATTTTTGGGAATAATTTTGAAGAATTTTAGGTAATTTGGAAATTTTGCAAAAATTTGGGTAATTTCAAGGTTTTGGGTAGGTTTAGTAGGTGTAGGGCCCTGGGGTCAAAAATTGAAAATTTGGGAAATTGAAGATTGGGTAAATTTTGGTGGAAAGAAGTCATTTTGGTTGAGCCATGAAGCCATTTCAAGCCCATATGAGCCATGAGAGGACTCATTCGAGGCATTCACTATGTTGTTCCTAACCCTCTTAGCCAAGGGCTTAGGGGTTAAGGACCATCCATGTGAATCACCTACATGAGTCGGGAGGTTAAGTTGGGTATGGGTGTGGTTTTAGGAAGTGTGTGGAAATGTAGTGTGTAAGTGTAGTGTAAGTCAGCCCCTCATCGGACCGGGCCACCTGTGGTAGTCCTAAGGCCAAAGAGTCCTATAGGAACTCATCCTTTAAACTTCCACATTCGATTTCAACCCTCTAGGTGATTAGGGGTCTATAGTCAAGTTTGTGGAGTTTGCAGGGAGTTTAGAAGTGGTTTGAATTTCTAAAAGGTGGGTCCCAATTCTAGTCCTCTAAGATAGTCAAAGGAAAAGCCTAAGGCTAGATCCTAAGCACTAAAAAGAAGAAGGGAAGACCTCATCAAAAATGAGGTCAACAACCTTCATCTGGAAAGATTTATATTTTATAAGCAGTTGATTGTGTTTCAAAGTGGATCAAAGCTGTGTCTTTACCGAACTGTGATTCCAAAAGTGTTTCAAAATTTTTAAAGAAAATGATTTTTACAAGATTTAGAATGCCAAGGATAATTATCACAGATGGGGGAAGTCATTTCAGAAATATAAGAATTCAATCATTGCTGGAAAAATTTGGAATTAAGCATAGAATTGCAACTGCTTATCATCTTCAAACAAGTGGAATGGCTGAAGTATCAAACAAAGAAATTAAAAGAATATTAGAAAAGACTTTTAAACCTAAAAGGAATGACTGGGTTGATAGACTTGATTCTGCATTATGGTCTTATAGAACAGCTTATAAGACACCTATCAGAATGTCACCTTATCGGTTAATTTATAGTAAACATTGTTACTTACCTGTTGAACTGGAGCATAAAGCTTATTGGGCGATAAAGGAGTTCAATTATAATTTGAATATTGCAGGAGAAAAATGATTATTACAACTGAATGAAATGGAAGAGATTAGAAATGAGTCTTATGAAAATGCAAGAATTTATAAGGAAAGAATGAAGAAATTACATGAAAAAATGATTTCAAGGAAATTATTTGAGCCTGAATAAGAAGTATTATTATTTAACGATCATTTAAAATTTTTCCCTGGAAAATTAAAATCTAAATGGATGAGACCGTTTATAATTGAGAAATTATACCCTTATGGAGCTGTGGATATTAAAGATCCCAAAACTGGAAAAGTATTTAAAGTTAACGGATTAAGACTGAAGCCTTATATGGGAGAAATGAAATTAAAGTATAAAGAGGCTTATGAGCTGAGTCTACCTGATTAATTTAATTAATTAGGTTAGGCTGACGACGTTAAACCAAGCGCTTTGTGGGAGGCAACCCATATTTATCACTATAAGGTTATGCCTTGGTCTTGACTGAATTTGTATAGAACTTCTAGAAATAGAAGGGTAACAAGTCTGTATTGGCTTAAGCTAAACATTTTCTTGAAGCATATAGAAATTGGACTTGGACCACTCCATGTCAAATGGGAGTAAAAGGAGATCAAGTTAACCTTTGTCGGTATATTTTTAGGTTATGTGTTGTAAAAAAGGGGTCGTTACAGAAATTGTCGACGAATTTTAGATTTTAAATTTAATTTAAATATATATACAATTTAATTTGAAATGTAACATTTGATTTTTTAAAATAATTTTAAGTTTTAAAATTTTAAGATATGAAATCAAACCGAACTCACATCCTAAATAGTTTATATAAATGAGCACCGCACCACAAACCGTGTATCTATCCCGAAGAATAGACACACTGCTTGATGATGGAGCTCGATTAAATAAACTAGAAGATTTGTGACATCCGTTTGGTCTGCGAACCAATTTTATAAGACGACAAGTTCCCCTGCTTAATATAAAGGAATTAAGCAGGGTTTATATTACCTGGGTTCTTAAAGTTCCTTATAAGGGCAAGCCCCTATAGTTAATTACATCTTAAATGACGGGAATCATTTAAGAAAACTCTTGATAATGATCAGTGGTGTTGCTCTCAAGAATTTCAAAATTTAAGGTTTCAAACAAATTGGATTTTGGAAATTTCAATAGGGAATGGATCAAATTTGGAACATTTATTTTGAGAGTCCAAGGAAGAGAAGTAGGGGATGTCACGGACCCGAAGTGAACTTCGGTGACTTCCCGACTATCCTATTGTTTGGCTTCAATTTAAGAGTTTAATTAATGTTGTAATCCTGCCAATTTTAGTTAATTAGGACTTATATTCGTATGATATAATCATACAAATAGCCTCGAAGATGTGAGGGTTTATATCGTACCAAACGACTACCTCGGAGTCCTAAGACCGGTTAGGGCTTAATTTACATAATATAATTATGCAAATGCCTAACAAAAAGTTGAGGATTTATGCTGCACTAAGCAAACTACCTCAAAATCCTATGGTTTTGTTATTTAATTCTAAGAAAGGTTTTGCTGGAGTAGATACAAGTTTTACTGATGAAGATGGCTGTGCTACCCACTGTGCTCCAAGCTCCTTGCTATTGTAGAGGTGTAGTTTTAGAAAGTGGAAATCAGGAGATGAGAGAAGTGTTTTAGTTTATAAAAGTTGAAGATTGAGATGACTTAGTGTTTTAATTAAAACAAATCTTAAAGTTGGTTAAACAGAAACGATTAAGATCGCACGGTTCCGTCATCCCGGCACCGTTATTTTCATCAGATTCACTTAGTCCAAATGAATTTGCTAAACTCAACTGAATGAGTTCCACACTTTCATTTAGACCGTGGGAAATCTCGTTAGCAACATGTGGGTTACATCATCCGAGGGATTTCCGATCATCCAATGAGACTTTTTAATTTAGTTGTAGTTGTAGTTTTGTTGTTCTGTTTGTGACTAAATCTTGAGTTGTCTTATATTTTGAATACTGTGGCGGTGAATTTTTATCTTGTTGTGACTTTTAGTTTAGTTTTGGGTTTCAGTTTTGTGGCTATCCTAAAAGTTTCAGTTTTCATGCAGGGTGGCATTCTTGTTTAACATGCGAAAGAAGTAAAGTACAGTGCAGGTAAATAAATCACAATAAAATAAAAGCATACCTGGAGGGTCTTCTCATCATTTCCGGCTGCACTTAAAACACATGTCAGAGCATTTATATATTTCATGGAAAGCACCTAGGTGTTGACCTCATTTTTGATGAGGTCTTCTCTTCTTTTTTTTAGTACTTAGGATCTAGCCTTAGGCTTTTCCTTTGACTATCTTAGAGGACTAGAATTGGGATCCACCATCTAGAATTTCAAACCACTTCTTAACTCCTCGCAAACTCCACAAACTTGATCGTAGACCCCTAATCACCTAGAGGGTTGAAATCAAATGTGGAAGTTTAAAGGATGAGTTCTTATAGGACTCTTTGGCCTTGGGATCGCCTCAGGTGGCCTGGTCTGGTGAAGGGGTTGACTTACACACACACTACACTCATATACTACACTTTCACACACCTCCTAAAACCACACCCATACCTAACTTGACCTCCTGACTCATGTAGGTGATTCACATGGATGGTCCTTAACCCCTAAACCCTTGCTAAGAGGGTTAGGAACAACATAGTGAATGCCTCAAATGAGTCCCTTCATGGCTCATGTGGGCTTGATGTGGCTTCATGGCTCAACCAAAATGATTTTATTCCACTTACATTTACCCAATCTTCAATTTTCCAAATTTTTAATTTTTGACCCCGGGACCCTACACCCGCCTAACCTACCCAAAGCCTCGAAATTACCCAAATTTTTCAAAATTTCCAAATCACCCAAAATTCCCAAAAATCAATCCCAAACATTTCCACATCACTCAAATTGATCATCCATACCCAAAAATACCAAAAATTCCAAAAATACCTCCCAATACCCTCCAAATACCCAAAATACCCCTCTTGACCCAAAAAAATCCAAAAATTCAAAAAAATCCCAGAAAATTCCAGAAAATCCCAAATATTCCCAATTTCATTTTTTTCAACTACACCATGGGCCAATTTTGTCAATTTACCCTACTGTTGTCAAAACCCCCAATTTGACCCATTTTAACCCTAAGTGAACCCAATGTCAAACCAAACCTACCCAATTGACCCAAATTCTGGTCCAATTCAATTCTAAACTTCAATTCAACATTCCCAACACCAATCTAGACCAAATACAAGTCCAATTTGATTGACATTTGGATCCAATTTCACTTTTGGCCTTAAAGCCCAATTTGGACTCATGACCCAAACCTAACCCAAACTCACCCAATTCAACTCCAATTAACCCCAAATCTTTTCTAAATCTTTCTTAGCATCCCCATAAGCAAAACACTAACATGATTTGCCCAAAATTTAGACCCAAACCCCACTCAAATTCAACCCAAAGCTAAAAGGCCCAATTTTGACCTAAACCCAAACCTAACCCAAATGAGCCCAAACCCCAAAATCAAAGCCCAACCAAAGTCAAAACCTCTTTGAAACACTCCCATAAACATTTCTCAACATTAATTTTACATCAATTTCAACCCTAGCCCAACATTGGCCCAACTTGTCCCACTTTGACCTATATTGGCCCATTCACCAAAAGAGCCCAAATTCAACCCAATTCAAACCCAAATCACCCCCAATTTGCTTCAAGTCACTCATGACACATCCATGAGCTAAACCCAACAATTATTTGGCCCAACCTCTTTACAAAATTCCCATCCATAAATTCATTTTTAAACTTAAAGGCTCATTCCTTAAACCATTTTAAAAGCCAATCTTTTACCACATCCAAAGGCCCAAAATTCGTCCCAAAGCCCATATGACATTTCCCCTCATCATACTTTCAATTAAACTCAATACCTAAGTCCTAAATTCATCATCAAATCATCCCAAATCAAGCCATATGCCAATTCCCATTAAAATACCAAAATTCACAAAACCCTTTTTCATGAAATTGACTTAACTTTCCCCAAGCCAAAGGTGAGCCATGAAGCCATGCATGAGCCACATGTGAGCCATGAGAGCCTTGGACACTCCACCATGCCATATTGGGTAAGAAGAGGGAGGGCTTTCCTTAATCCCTAAAGCTCATTAGCCTTAATCATGATTCACCTAAACTTAAATTTAATCCAAATATATTTGGATGGAGACTTCTCCATGCCAAACCAAGTTGATCCCTTTGATCCCCCATAGCATCCAAAGCCACCTTGAAGGGTGCACCAAGCCCAAATGGGTGGATTGACCCATTTAGACTCAAAACTAGCCATGCCCCATTCTACTTTGGATCAAAGCCTTTACACATGACAATTGCCAATTGCTTGCACCAAGTCACAGCCCTGACCCACCTGACCTTGAGGGTGACCCATGCCTGGCCGGCCGGCCATCAGGTCGCCGGAAAACACCATGGCCGAGAGCTCACATGTGAGCCAACTTTGGAATTCTCCCTTGCTGAGCTGCACCATCCCCAGTGGCCATTGTAGCTGTTCTTCTCTTGCCAAGAGCAGCTGATCCCAAGCCCTAACTCTCCCTGGGAAGCCCTCCACCCTCTCCTATTTAAACACCACCCCTTCTCGGCCATGGGAGGTGCTGAAACAAACCTTAAGAAAACTTTGCCAAAATTGTTCCAGACTACTCCCCATACATAGAGCATTTGATCCCCACTGAATTCCAGCCCCAATTCCTTCCAACTGAGCTCAATTTTGAGTTCAAACTTTAGCCTAAAAACCAGGACACTTCTTCACGGTGGATCAATCCTCAAATTGATTGGTCCTACACCTTCACCAGACCAAGAGAAGGTGTCCACCAGCAAAAGCCCCATCTCCAGGCCACCCAG
Source organism: Papilionanthe hookeriana x Papilionanthe teres (assembly GCA_022702705.1). NCBI lineage: Eukaryota > Viridiplantae > Streptophyta > Magnoliopsida > Asparagales > Orchidaceae > Papilionanthe > Papilionanthe hookeriana x Papilionanthe teres. The sequence continues at coordinate 31,172,009 of CM040434.1, forward strand.
TTGCTCCAGCCTCCAAGCTTTGTCATCGGCTGTGGTCAAAATCCTACCTGAGCGATTCACTGGACCGGGAGACTTCATCCGGAGCTTGCGGGATCCAATCGAAGGTGAAACAACCCTCGGATCGAAGCCACACTTCTCCGAGCAAAGGTATGGCCTCACTCTTCTTCCCGAGCTTCTGAACACTCTCCATTTCTATTGAGTAAATTTCATCCCACATAAACCGTATGGATGTGTTCGTCTTCTCGAGACGAATCCATAGAGCATAAGAACGTTAAATTTGGTCAAGTATCGAGTGAGATCTTAGGCCTAGAAGATGGACGGTTCTCGGGTTAGGAGGCTTGGGGACGATGAACGGATGCCGTTCATTCAATACACGCGCGGACGGACGGCTCAGATGGCGTCGGACCAGGAGATGGTACGTGAACCACGGGACCCGGGCTGCTGACTCAAGCGGGGCGTCGAATGAGAGCACGCCGCGTGGCCGTTCGGAGATGCCGAGGATGACGCGGCGCCGACTCGGATAAATAGAAAATTAGGGTTTTTTCTATTTATTTAATTCCACGAACTTGGAAAATTCATAACTTTGTGTAGGAAAATCATAAAAATAAAATAAAAACACCATCTTGCTCGAGTGAACGGAGGAGAATAATGTGAAAAAGAAATCATTTAATTTCATCAAGTATTTTATTTTTAATAATTTATTTACTGTTTGCAATCTTTTAATTCTCCATGCATATAGGAAATTCACCATGGCATGAGACCATAGGGCTTTTGAAGCCTCTGAATTTGGGAACATTCCCTGAATTTTCCAAAGTCAGAGGCCATCCTTATGAGAAGTTATTGATTTCTCAAATTCATGTTACTGTTTTGAGTATTTAAATTCTAATAATTATCATGTTGTGAAATAAATTCTAGGAAAATTTGGTGATGTCCCTTATGACCAGAGGACCTTAGGAAAAATAGGTTTTGAGTTAGTTCATTTAAAATAACCCTAATTGGCTTAAACACCCAAAATAGATCCCTAATTAATTAGAGTTAACCATACATCAAATTGACTTGAAATCAATTCTCCACTGACCTTTAGGATCAGAGGAACCCGCCATAAAAATTTGAAGTCAATTGGACTTGGTTAGCCCTACTAAATGGGTTGATTAAGCCATTTAGTCAATTTGAACTTTAAAAATTCATAACTTTCAAAATACCTTTCAAAAATTCACCAAATTGGTTTTGGAGCCTCTCTGATATTAGGGAATTTAAGAAAATTAAAATTTCAATTTTCTAAAAAAGTTGATTTTTAATATTATTTTAATATTTTTAATAATTAAAAAATAATAAAAATCACAAAAATAATAAAATTCACCAAAATGTCACATTTTGAATTTTAATCACTTAGGAACAAACCCCATATTTTTTTAGGTCTATTTAATGAGATATTAAATTTTAAAGCCCTAAGGTAATTTTAAAATTAAAAAAATGTATTTTCTAGCATTTTCACTAAAATAATTATAATAAATCATAAAAAAATAAAAAAATTGCAAAAATTGATTCTCTGATTTCCTTGATATCAGAGAGATTTTTGAAAAATATAAAATTCATTTTTCAACCTTTATTTTATTTTTAAATTAATTAACACTCCAAAACTTAAAATAATTATAATAAAAATAATATAATTAAAAAAATCACTAAAATTGGTCCAAATGGTCCTCTAGTCATTAGGAATGTCTCCTAATTTTTTTAAGGACAGAAACTTTCCCTTGGTCATGTTATTAAATTTTCCTTGGAAATCTCTATTTTCTACCAAAAATAATTATATAAATAAATTAAATACGTAAAAATCACATTTTCTCCTCTCATGTCTTTATTGACATATGAGTAAATGCACATAAAAATTTTAAGTTCATTTAAGCCCAATTTAGTGAGTTATGAAATTATTAAGCTTAAAGGGCAAAGTGGTAATTAAAATTTTAACCCTTAATTAAAACTTTAGGTTTAATAATATTAACAAGTAAAATATTCGATCTTAATCTGATTTGGATGATTGAAATTTAAATAATTAAAGGGTAGAAACCCATTAAATAATTTAAAATAATTGAAATAAACCTTAATCAAATAATTGATTAAATTTGGGAAGAATAATAAAATTGGAACTATTAAAATAGGGATATTGTTAGGAAGAGATTTATTCTTTAATTTAAAAATCCCTAAATTAATCATCTCATTAATATTTAATTCTTAATTAAAATGATAACTCAAATTTAAAATATTAAAAGACTTAATCATTAAACTAAAGTTAAAATTTTAAACTCTTTTAAAATTTCAATTAAAGTTAAAAAATAAAATTAAATTAAAAATTAAATTAAATTAAATAAATCAAATTGAATTAAATTAAATTAAATCAAATTAAATTAAATTAAAGATTAATTAAGTTAAATTAAATTAAATTAAATTAAATTAAATTAAATAAACAAATTAAATTAAATTAAATGAATAAATTAAATTAAATTAAATTAATTAAATAAATTAAATTAAATTAAATTAGACTAAATTAAATTAAAACAAATTAAATTAAATTAAATTAAAACATATTAAATTAAATTAAATTAAATTAAATTAAATCAAATTAAATTAAAATTAAGTCAAATTAAATTAAATTAAAGGAAATTAAATCAAATTAAACTAAATTAATTTAACATCAAATCAAACTAAATTGAATTAAATTAAATTAAATTAAAATTAAAATCAAATTAAATTAAATTAAAGTTAAATTAAATTGAATTAAATAACATCACCTAAAACAGAAAGAAATTAAATATAAGGCAACTTAAACACTATTCCAAATTTAAACCCATTAATTGAAATTAAACTAAATCACAAATCATTTGAACACCAATTTACCCTCGAAAGCTTTAGTTGTCATAACTCCTAAACAGAATATTAAATGAAATGTTATTTCACTTATAGGACATTCAAATATCCTAGTTCACTGAGTAAGATAACAACAAAACTTAACTAAACCTCGGACGATTAATTCATTTGTGTAATTTAATTCATTTGGACTTAAAACAATCTTAGAAATATTGAAAAGATGTTTAAGATTTGCCTTAAACACTTCCTCGATATGATAGGATGTTCATAAGAACAATTAAACTTAATTGTTCTTTGATGAAGAAAATCGTCTTCAAACCAAAACACAAGGAACCTAGACGTCATAGGAAATGACTAGCTATAGGATTAGGAACTTGGTAGAAAACCATAACCCTTCCCTTAGCTTTACTTAGGAACTTGCTTAAATATTCTAATTGTGTTTTAAGTGCGAGCTTGGGATGACGGGAAGACCGTCCAGGTACGCTTTTATTTTATTGCAATTTACTTTCTTGCAATTTACATTTTTGCAATTTATTTGACCGCATTGCACTTACTTTTCTTGCATGATAAACAACTGTTGCATGAAAACCCACACCTTTAGGATAGTCCCTAAAACTGAAACCCAAAACTAAACTAAAAGTCATCGCAAGATAAAATTCACCGCCACAACATTGCAAAATATAAAACAACTCAAAATTTAATCACAAACAGAACACAAAACTACAATTACAACTAAATTAAAACGTCCTGTTGGATGATCGGGAATACCTCGGATGATGTAACCTACGTGTTGCTAACGGGATTTCCACGTGCCTAAATGAAAGTGTGGAACTCATTTAGTTGAGTTTAGCAAATTCATCCGGACTAAGTGAATCCGATAAAAATAATGATGCCGGAAGGATGGAACCGTGGGATCTTAACCGGTGTCGTTATAATCAACTTTAAGATTTGTTTTAATTAAAACACAAAAAACACTTGGAAATTAAGATTTTCTCTAAACCAAAACACTTTTCTCATCCCCTGATTTATGACTTCTAAAACTAAACCTCTGCAACAACAAGGAGCTCGGAGCATGGTGGGCGACGACGGTCATCGTCATCAATGAAACTCGAGTCTACTTCGACAAAACTTTCCTAGAATTAAATAACAAACCCATAGGACTTCGAGGTAGTTTGCTCAGTGCAACATAAATCCTCAACTCTTCGTTAGGCATTTGCATTGCAAATTAAGCCCTAACCGGCATTAGGATTCCGAGGTAGTCGTCTGATACGACATAAACCCTCACATCTTCGAAGCTATTTGTATGATTCTATCATATAAATATAAGCCCTAATTAATTAAAATTGGCAAGATCAAAACATTAAACAAACATTAGGACTTTCCTAAATCCAAGCCAAACAATAGGATAGTCGGGAAATTACCGAAGTTCGCATCGAATCCGTGATTTCTCCTACCTTTCTTCCTTTGAATTCCCAAAATAAAATGTTCTAAACTTGATCCATTCCCTATTGAAATTCCAAGATTCAATCCTTTGAAAACTTAAACTTTGAAATTCTTGAGAGCATAATTATTGATTATTATCGAGAGTTTTCTTAGGTGACTCCGTCACTTAAGATGTAATTAACTATAGGGGCTTGCCCTTATAGGGAATTTTAAAGAACCTGAGTAATATAAACCCCGTTTAATGTTTTCATATTAAGCAGGGGAATTTGTCGGCTTATAAAAATTGGTTCGCAGACCAAACGGATGTCACAAATCTTCTAGTTTATTTAATCGAGCCCCACCATTAAGTAGTGTGTATATCCTTAGGGATAGGTACACGGTTTGTGGTGTGGTGTTCGTTTATATAAACTATTTGGGATGTGAGATCAGTTTGATTTCATATCTTAAAATCTTCAAATTTAAAAAAAATTTATTTTTAAAATCAAACACTACTTTTCAAATTATTTATTTAAATTCGCCGACAACTTCTGTTAGGCGACCCCTTTTCAAAATACAACACAACCTAAAAATATGCCGACACTAGGTAAAGCTAAGGGAAGGTTTTGGTTGTCTACCAAAATCCTAATCCTATTGCTAGTCACCTCTTATGACGTCGAGGTTCTTGTATTTCATTAAGAATGATTTTCTTCACCAAAGAACAATGAAGTTTCACTGTTCTTTGAGACATCCCGTCAAGTTAGAGAAGTGCTCGGAATTGAATTCTGAACATCTTCTTAAACATTTTAAAGATTACTTTAAGTTCAGTTGGTTTCATTGAGGTGGCGAATCAATCACCCGGGTTACCCTTGCTCAGTGAATTAGGATGTTTGATTATCCTATGAGTGAAGTGACATTTCATTTGATGCTTCATTTAAAAGTTATAATAATGAAAGTCTTTAGGGTCAAATTAGTTTGTTAAAGAATTTAACCGTTTTAATTAAAGTTGAGTTGGTGATTTAGGATAATTTAATTTAGCTTCAAAATTCAGACTGCTTTTCTTTCAAGTGCTTTGATCTTACTTAAGTTGAAAGGGGTACTTAAATTACTTCATTTAATTAAATTTTGATGATCTAAGTTTGATTCGAATTAATCATATTATCTTGGGTTAATTTTAATTGGTTTAATTTTCACATTTTAATTATAAATTGGTTTGAGATTCTTTAATGTTTCCAATTTGTATTAAGTTTTCTTTTAAGTGATTTTAAATTAGTTTTAATATTTAAAATTTATTTTAATTTGATTATTAAATCATTTAATGTTTTAAGCTTTAATTTTTTAACAAATTATTTCCCTTTTAATTATTAATTTTAATCATTATTTTTTATAATTAATTAAGAGTTAATTGTTATTAAATTAATCCATTTAGGGATTTTAGATTAAGGAATTGATATCTTCTTAAGTCATATCCCTAAACTTAATAATCCAAATTTTTAATTATTCTTCCAAAATTTAAATGATTTAATTAGTTAAATTTCATTTTGATATAGTAAAAGTGATTAATGGGTTTCTACCCTTTTAAATTCCCTAAGTTTCAATCATCCAAGAGAAAATTTATGATCAAATGTTCATCACTCCCTTTGATTAAGCCTAAAGTATTAATTAGGGTTAAAGTCCTTAATTACCTTTATGCCTTTTTAAGCTTATTCATCTCATAACTCACTAAATTAAGCTCAAATGAAATTGAAATTTTTATGTCACTTCACTCACATATCAATTAAGACATTAGAGGAGAAAATGTGATTTTTCTATTTTTTATTTAATTTATATAATTATTTTAATGAAAAATCAGAGTTTTCAATGAAAAGTCAACAACATGACCAAGGTAAGGTTTCTGTCCTTAGAAAAATTATGGAATGTTCCTACTGACCAGAAGACCACTTGGACCAATTTTGGTGATTTTTTAATTATATTTTATTTATTATAATTATTTTAAGTTTTAGGGTATTAATTCATTATAAAATAAAATTAAAGTTGAAAAATGGATTATATATTTTTCTTAAGTCTCTCTGACCTCAAAGAGTTCAGAGAAATAAATTTTACATTTTTCTGATATTTCTTTGAATTTTTTAGAATTAATTTAGTGAAAATGTTGGAAAATTCATTTTTAATATTAAAAAAATGTCCTAAGCCTTTAAAATTCAATATCTTTACTTTGAAGCTTAGGAAAAATATTTGGTTGGTTCCTAAGTGATTAGGGGACTAAATATGACATTTTTATGAATGTTACTATTTTTATGATTTTTATAATTTTTTAATTATTAAAATAGTACAAGTTAGGTCAAAAATGAAAATTTTATAAAAATCCCAATTTTAATTTTATTAGACTCCCCTAACATCAGAGAAGCGCCAAAACTAATTTGGTGAAATTTTGAAATGTATTTTGGATTTTATGAATTTTTTAATTTTTATAATAGCTATGTCACTTATTTAATTTATTTAAAGGGTTAAATTAACTCCAATTGACTTGAAATTTTTATGTGAGGTTCTCTGCATTCTAAGTGATAATGGAGAATTGTTTTCAAGTGATTTTGATGTGTGGTTACCGTTAATTAATTAAAATTTAGTTTTAAGTGTTTAGGCTAATTAGGGTTATTTTTAAGGAGTTAAATCAAACCATAATTTTCCTAGGGTCCTCTGGTCATAAGATACCTCCCCTAATTTTCCTAGATTTTATTAATCAATATGCTAATTATTGGAATTAAAATACCAAAACAAGAACATAAACTTGAAAAATAGGTAGCTTGCCATAGAGGTGGTCTCTGGCCTTGGAAAATTCAAAGAATGTTCCCAAGAATAGAGGCAACAAAAGCCCTATGGTCTAATGTCATGGTAAATTATGTATACAAATGGAGAATTAAAACATCACAGAGAGTATTTAAATCATTAAAAATCATAGACTCAACAAATTAACTTAATTATTTTTCTAAATTATTCTCCTCTGTTCACTGAGCAAGAGGGTATTTTTCTTTTATTTTTATGATTTTTCTATGCAAAGATATGAATTTTTAAAGTTCTAGGCATTTAAATAAATAACAAATACCCTAATTTCCTACTTATCCAGTGCGGTGCCTCATCATCCTCGACAGATCCGAAGTCCCGCCCGGCGCTTTCTCATTCGACGCCGCCATCTGACTGGGATGCCACGCGGCCCGCTGTTCCGCTCCATCTCCTCGTCCGGCTTGATCTACACAGTCCGTCCATTACACGCGAGATCCGACGGTATCCGTTCATCGTCCCAACTGGTGTGAGCCGAGAACCGTCCACGTTCTAACCCTAAGATCTCACTCATTTCTCAACCAAATTGCATGGGGTTTCGTCCTACATGCTCGTCTAGACAAGAGCTACACATCCATATGGCTAACATGCATTGAAATCAAGCCAAACAAAATAGAGGATTGCTCGAAGCTCGGGAGGAAGAAGAGGTCAATACCTTGTCTCTGAGAAGTGAAGCTTCAATCAGAGAGGCTTGGCACATTTGTTGAAGTCTTGGGAAGCTAGGGATAAAGCCTGGAGCTGTGGTGAAACGCCTAGGTATGACTTCGACCAAGCCCGATTTCAAGCTTTGACGGCTGGAGAGATTGAGTGGCCTAGAGAGAGGGCTTCCACTAGAAAACTTCTTCTCTACCTCTGGTGCAGGTGTGAGAAGAGTTAATTTTATTTCTGTGTTGGTTCAAGGGTTGTCCTGTTCTGACCTGAGAATTGAGCCCTCAAATTGAGCTCAATCAGTGGGGAAGAGAGCAGGGGAATAGTGGGGAACTTCTTCTCTGTGTTAGGGGAAAGTTTAGGCTACTTAGATGGAGGTTTTGAGAGACTTGATTTCAGCCAACCTTTTGGCTGTGGAAGATGGCTGTTTAAATAGCCATGGCTGGAGAGCTTCCCAGGGGGAGTTAGGGACTGTGATCAGCTGCTTAGGTCAAGGGAAGAAGAGCTGTGAAGTCCAATTGGAATGGGACAGCTTAGCAAGGCAAGATTCAATTTTTGAATTAAATTAGGACTCTCGGCCTGGTGTTTTCCAGCGGCTGAGGTGGTGGTCCGGCCAGGGTCAGGTCAAGTCTGAGCTCAGTGAGGTCAGAGAGGTTGAGTGGAGGTTTCAATTTGAGTATTTGGTGGCTCCATGGTTAAGATTCAATAGGAATTTGGATTTTGGGTTAAAGGTGGCTAACTTGGGTTAGCCCCTTAGTTCTTTAGCTTAGCTTTATCCCAAAGTGGTTTGAGCTGATTTTAAGGTCCATGGGGAGGTTTAGGTGAAGTTTAGTGGCTAGTTTGGGAGTTTGGGGAAAGATTTGATTGTTTGGAAGTGGGGGGATGATATGAGGGGAGAAGGGAAGGGTCACCTCCCCTTTCCTATTTGGGCAAGAATTGACTTTGGATAGTCATGGAAGAGTCCATGGGTCATGCCATGATGCACATGAGCTATGGGAATGTTTCATGCAAAAGGAATTAAAAATTCTCATGACTTTTGAGATTTTAGGCCAACATGCCCAATTTGGTATGTTGTTATGTATGTATGCATGAGTTGGATTTAATGCCATAAGATGGCAAATTAAATGCCATGGAATGTTAATAGAAGGGATATATGGCATGTGGGCTCAAAATTGGACCTTTAAAATTTGATTTTGTGGGCTTTTCAAAATGCATAACGGTATAGGCCTTTAACATGCATATTATGATTTGGATTTTTAAATTGATTGTGGCTTCATCAAAATGATTAAAAATTGATTGAAATTGAATTTGGACATGTAAAAATTTGATTGAAAAATTATTTGGGAATTTTCATGGGTCATGGGGTTCAATTTGAAGGGAATTTGGCTTATGGGCCAAAATTGGGCTTTTTAGCCCAAATGAATTTTTAGGTGGAATTTGGTCAAAATTTGTGTCAAATAAATGTTGTATTTGGTATAGGAATGTGTCATGCAAGTTTTAGAACAATTTTGAAGAGAACTTTAGTTGAATTGGATTGGGTTTGGTCATGTTTAGATTCATGGGTAATTTAGGGAAAAATGGGGTTTTGGGTTTAAGTTGAAATTGGACTTAAATGTGAACTAAATTGGGCTTGGTTTTGATTGAAATTAGTATTAGGAGTGTTAATTTGAAGTTTAGAATTGAATTTGATCAAAATTGGGATCAATTGGGTTGATTTGGTTTGACATTGGGTCCATATGAGTTAAAAATGAGTCAAATTAGGGATTTTGGTAAAAAAGTGGGCCAAATTGAAAAATTAGGCTATGGTGTAGTTGAACAAAATGAAATTAGGAATATTTGGGATTTTCTGTAATTTTTTTAGAATTTTTAGAATTTTTTAAATTTTGGGCAAAAAAGGGTATTTAGGGTATTAAGAGGTTATTTGGAGGGTATTGGAGTATTTTGGTGGATTTAAGAGGTGGGAATTGTTTCAAACTGATTTTTAGGATTTTTGGGAATTTTGGGTAATTTTTGAGAATTTTGGATGGTCATGGGGGTAGGCTTATGGACCTCAAACAAGTCTAACCACTTTGGGACCAAACTTAGCAAAATGGTAACCACTTTATGCTCCTTCACATATTGACCTTTAGCCATCTTGATCAAAGATTAGTGGCTTTGGTTCAATCATGTGAGTTTCTTAAAGGGTAGAAGGGGTAAGGTTCAAGGTTTAGGGTTAAAGGATGAAATGGCTTAGGGGTGTGTGTGTGTGCAAGAGAAGCTCAAGTCACCTAAGGTCACCCAGGGTAGCCCTAAGGCTTGGACATCCTATTGGAATTCATCCTTGTCCTCCTACACATTGGTCCTAACCTTCCAAGTGATTTAGAGGTTGATGACCATCTACATAGGATTCCAAAGAGAATCAAGATTTGGTTTGAATTTCTAAATGGTGGGTTCCATCTCTAGTCTTTTAGGATAGTCAAGGAGAAGTCCTATGGCTAGATCCTAAGCACTAAGAAGAGAGAGATCAGACCTCACTAAAAATGAGGTCAACAACCTTCGTTTGTGATTGTTTGTGAGTTGAATTTTTTGTAATTGTGTTTGTGTGTTGATCATACTTGTTTATTAGACCTATTTTTACGACTGAAATTTTGTAAAATTTGACGATCGGCGAATCGGAGTCGATTGAGGTTCAGGTGCCTAAGCGCCAGATTAACTGGCATATCAATGATCCGGAGCCTAGGCTCCAGATTTCGGTGCCTAAGCGCCGCGGTTACAGATCGTGGAAAAACCGAATTTCTTCAGTTTTTCACACGAAATCTCTTTATTTATAGCCTATTTTTCATCCACAATCCCATAGACACACTAATTTTGACCAGAGCAATTCATTTTGGAGAAGTTAGGAAGGATTTGGAGGCCATAGATAGAGGAAATCATGGAAATGAGGTAAGAGACAAATCTCCTAAAGATCCTCAGCCTTATTTTAATGGTTTTATTGTTGTTAGTTTGGAGAAGATGTTTAGTCGAATGGATAAGATTGAAGCGGAACTTCAAAGTATTGGTAATCGTCTCCATGAGATGTATCACCAATACGAACACTTGGAATGGCAAACCAAACTTCAATCTGATCACATGGCTGCCTATCATGACGCTCAAGTAGAAATGTACGCGAAGAACAAGTGGATTAATGAAAAGACGGCTTTGGAATTTCCAAGGGCGTTGGTGTTTTATCCCTTCGATACTAGCGAACTTTATTGTGAAAGAGATGGAAATTGAAGATCGATGTTAAATAGATTTTATATGTGTTTTAGGTGTGATCAAGTCTTGTTTTCATGTTTTGAATATCTAATGTGTGTATTTGCTTAAATTGTTCAATGTGTGTTGTTAGATTTGAATGTTTGCTTTATTGATTGTTTGTGTTATTTATAAAATGTTAAACCTTGATACAAGTCTTGTACTAAAGATTGTTGAATTTGGAATGGATATTAGGATTTTGAATTGAAGAATTTTGATACATTTATGTGGATCTATACTTTCATTTTAAATTGATTGTGAAAATATTTGGAGGTTATAAAATGGATAAATATTCTCATAAGACTAATTAGGAGTCAAATTTGATAAGATTTGGTGGAAAATATTTAATTTAAATCGAATTTTTGGAAAGGTGAGTCTGGCGCCTAGGCGCCGGTTCGGCCTGAACCCGAAAACTCATCTTCTTAAACCCCCCCAACACAATTTTTGACGCCTAAGCTTCCTTCTCCACAGTATTTTTGCGAAAGTACCACCTAGAGATCCCATTTAGAGCCGGATTTTCAAGTTTTTGGGCTTGAAATCACCCGATTTCTTCATCTCGAGGTCAGATCTATATTCTAAACTCATTATTTTTTATTTTCACCATGGATTTTGCTCTCATCTAGAAAAACCAAAATTTTGAGAAAATTTTTTATTTTTTTATGATCAAATCCATGGGTGTTTAAGCTATTTCAAGTTTGAAAAGCTTAAATTAGTTTATTTTTCTAGATCCGTTGAATTTATTTCGTGTTTTTCTTTCACATTTAGATGACACCCAAATCTAAGCGAGGAAAGGAACGAGAAAACTTTGATCGTAGCAAGTTCGTCACTGCTACTGCACATTTCTGATATAATGATTTTGCTACGACTCAGAAGTTTATCTCAGAGCGAAGTTTCTATAATCCTGGAGGAAAAATTAAGGAGACAATCGTTGCACTCAACTGGCAACGATTTTGCTATTTCACTGCTCTTATATTGATTGGTGGTCGTATCAGGTATAAACCACTCGTAGAACTTCTAGTTTACTTGAAATGTGAGCCGACAATCAAATTAAAAGAAATACAAGGTTTCTCTTACATGAAATTGTTGCAAACTATGGTTGATCTTTTGACAAATGCAAGTTAGTCACTATAAGCAGTTCAAATAGAAGCATGCCTCTAGAAAATTAGTCAGTTTATCCTTTGACGGCTCAGTGAAGGACATATGATATGTCAAACTGTGATAGGAGCATGACTCATTTCGTTAATTGCCCAATTAGAGTGGGGCGAGTCATCAAATACTGCAAAGGGTTTACCATTGAGATCAGATCAATATGGTGCGAGAACATGTAATGACTCAACTTCTAAACCAAATATATTAGTGCCAAAAACTGTTTCTCAATCAATATATACTTCAGTTTAACTGGGATAAGAAGCTGATTGAGGTATTACAGTGCACTCTCTTTCCCAGCTTCGTTAACCTGGGCCAACAAAGCTCTCACCGACTCATCAAGAGCTGCAATATAGAGAATAAGGGGTTTTCTTTGGATGAGAGCTGCTATAATTGGCAGATTAAGCAGGCATTGCTTGACATCGTCTAAAGCATCCTTACATGCTTTATTCTAATGGAAATGGTCATCTTTCTTAACTAAGCGAAGAAAGGATGACAGCACCCAGAGAGATTTAAAATAAACTTACTAATAAATACAAGCTTTCCCTGTAGGGAGCACAATTACATTAAGCTTTTAGGAGGCTCCATCTCTACGATGAATTTGATCTTGCTAGGGCCAATCTCTATACCCCTATGCCAAACAATGAAGCTCAAAAACTTTCCGGAAGAGACATTGAAGGTGCACTTCAACAAGTTCATCTTCTGATCTTAATTTCTAAGGTGTTCAAAGACGATCCTTAGATCTGCAAGATGATCTTTTGACAACTACATCATCGATATAGCATTCGACCTCGTGATGTAGCAAGTCATCGAAGGTATGAATAATGGAGTGCTGATAGGTTTCCCATGTATTTTTAAGATTGAAGGACTTGTCTCTACAGCAAAAAAATGCCTATAGGCGTATGGAATGTCATATGCTACTTTTTCTCTGGGGACATCCGGATTTGGTTATATCCAGACAAGCCATCTATGAAGGAGAACATCACATGCAAAGAAGCGACATCTACCATTAACTCTGGCATTGTTAGATGGAAGTCATCCTTCAGGCAAGCCTTATTCAGGTCCTGAAAATCAAGGTAAACTCATATCTATCCATTCTTCTTTCGTATAAGGACAATATTTGCAAGCCAAGTTGGATAAGAGACTTCCCTAATGAAGCCAACCTCGATGTGCTTCTTGATTCTTTAGCTCAATCTCGGGTTGCTTCCGCATCCTCCAAGGGGTTTGCTTCACCAAACTGACACTCGAGTCGATAGAAAGATTGTGGAATACAACATATAGAGATAAATTGGGCATTTTATAATAACTCCAAGCAAGTCAGTCTCGAAACTCTTTGAGAATTCAGTTCAATGAAAGATTACACAAATAAATGTATAAATGTGAATAATGAAAAGTATGTAAATAGCCAAGTGTCATATATATGTATGCTAGCAAACAACATCTTAATATTATCAAACATAGTCAAATGTGAAATGAAGTTTGCATTAGGAAAGGATTAATAACATCATACTCTCATGAATTGCATAGCCCATCCATACTTTTCATATATATATTATTTCAAGAACATCAGAATAGTATCCTCATTTTGAAGTCTCAGACCATTTACATACATATTTAGCACTCGATTCTTATGTATTTACATATTCAACACCTAAAACTTACTTTTCACACTTATTCTACAAAAATCTTTCATAGCATGTCAAAAGATCATCAATATAGCTTCTCATGCATGAATACAAGGGTGCACATGTAAAGGATTTAAAGCTTGAGGTGGTATATATGTAAATACACAACCATTGAGTAAAGCATATGTATATCAACTTATATATGAAACGAACGTATAATAAGACCTAGTGTAATCAATTCAAATCTATTTCAAAATAAAAAACAATCCTATTTCAAAATAAAAAACAATCCTATCTTACATGGACCCTCATGAATAATACAAATCACGACTCATCCGTAGTTCATCCAAAATAGACTTCCATGCATAAGTATCACCCAATATCTATTAGCATATGAAAGAATTCATGTATTCATCAAATGAAAACTTATCTTTTATAAGCTTATAACATCTTAAAGACTTAATGAAAAAAAAGCCCATGTTCGAACACCGCCTCCAAGCACCACAAAGGAAACAAATTTAAATTTCAATTCAACGACTAAGGAGGATTTGATTTAAAGCGGCCCTCGATCAAATCAGAGGTTGCACTTACATACATACCCATCAATTCACAAACTTGCCTTAGTTTCATATTTGTAATACCTCAAATCATTCATAGCATATCAAAACATCATACATGTAGCATCATCATAGTCAAACCCCACCTTTACATCCCCACAGTGTGTGAATCTTATCGCCGTCTCGGGAGGCATGTTGCATCGGTTATGGTATTAAGCATACCTAGTCAATCCATGCATAAGCTGAGTACCTTCATACTAACATTAAATCCCTAGTTGGGTCACCACGTTAGGTGTTTGACAAAGCCCCTTCTTCAGGTCGGGCTTCTTCAATCTCCCTCGAATAGAGACTACTCTCTTAACTTTTGAGGAATCCAGATGAGGGTCACTTCGCCAAAGCAGGCAGAAGCACTTCATAGATGAGCCAGCGTGTTCATCCAACCCTTGAGTTTGATTACTTCATGATGCCTTTCTAATAGGAATTAACTTATCAACTTCGAGGAATCCCTAGTGAGAGTCTTGCTTGACATATTCCTTACAAGGATATCCCACATGGGTTGGATCACTCGTTCCACCTGATCCATTTTGGCAAGTGATTTAGATAATCGGCTGTCAGTTAGAGAATTCACTCATATAACTAATTCAGGCCTAAATGAGACCCTCGATACCCAATCAAATTGTAACTTTTGTCTTTAATGAGGACTACTTTGCTCATTCTTAAGGAAATTCTTAGTGGGGCTTGTTGAGCTGGGGCTTAAAAAAAGCACCTTGAGGTTATACCATCTCATGAGCCCAACCCTTTGGAAACCTCTTTGGTGTCTTGATCAACTGAGTTGATCTCATACAAAATATTTGAATGTATGTCGTACTGACTTTGGTCTAGATTTTCCTAGTTCGCCTATGCAGATATGAGGATGTTTTCATTCCCATGGAATATACCTAATGGAATCCAAGGATATACTCCCCCAACTGAGCCCTTTTGTCAGGCACTCGACAAAAATACCTCTTATAGGTTGGGCTGCCAGCTTTCCTTAAAAATGAGGGCCATTTTACTGGTCCATAAGGAATCCCAGTGTGGTCATTACACTAGCATTTGCAAAAGAACCGTGAGGTTGGACCATCTCATGCATCTAAGCCTCTTTGATACCTCTATGGTATTCTGAGCAACTTGGTCGACTTTATGGGCCATCTCAAAGTGCATGTCACACTAATTTGAGCCCTTTATAGCCTCAATTAGTCCATGCATAAAACATGTATCTTTAAGCCCGTAAAAAGTCCCCAAAGAGGATCACCTGAAATCCCTAATGTAGGTCACATTGTTGAAATCTTGCAAAAGTGTTATTTAGTCAGATAGCTCTACGCATCCGACACCTTTTTTATGCCTCTTCTACTGGTTTGAGCTTGTTCACAATTCAAGAAGGAGATGCTCAAATCCCCATGAAGCATTGGCAGAATGAGAGTTTTCCAGGGGATACATTCGAAAATTGCCTTTCTAGAGATTCCTACTACTTGGTCGATCCTACTCACCATATCAATTCGCGTAACACTAATCACACTCTATGTTAACCCGATCAGTCCATGCTTAAGTCGGCTATCCTCTTGCTTGCAAAACTCCCTAATAGAAGTCACCTCGCTGAAGTCTACGAGGTAGTATAGGGTTGGATTGCTTTGTTCATCCGAACACCTTCGGTACCATGTTTGATTCTCATCGCCTTGTTCGTGGATACACCGCATGGGTTAGACTGATCCGAACACCTTCAGCTAGTTGACTGATATGTGTCTGATGATGATATTCTAATATCCGACAATACCATGATATTGTATATGGTGAAGACTACTTTTCTTGTTCTTACCAACACGTCTCAGATTGCTAGACTGCTTTGCCCATCTAGCATATGATGCCTCTCAAAAAATATGACATTTTAGTCTGTTATTTCACTAGGGTGTCTCATCTCATGATGATTCTATGGCTCTATAGCCACATGTTACGATGTTTCTCAAGCCATACGACCTTAGCATCATCTCTATTATGAGGACGTCTCGTCTTTTGTCACCTTTGGCTTTTCAGCCACTCTATGATAACTCTCAAACCGTACAACCTATCCAGGTAGTCCTTTCATGAGAGCACGATAGATGACTCAGGTCATTTGAAGTTATCCATCCTTCTCAATCAACCATACTTTTCAGATAGTGGCCAATTACAGCTCAGGTCCATATACATTAGTTGTTCTAGTCACCAAATTGAGCTATAGGTGTCTCAATCGACGTGAACCACAGTAGATGCTTGGTCTGTTTCTTACGAGCAGACATAACAAATTACTCTGGTTACACGAGATAACCCAACCTTCTTAGCTTATGCAACCCTTAAAGAAGAATATAAGTCCCTCGACATTTCCCCTTATTGTAGCAGGTATTTGAGGTCACATACCTCGGTCGGATCTTAGGATCAAATGTAAACCCTAGTGTTTTCCCTTATGATTTGATCACTTCCTACAACATTTGAGTTGGAGATGAGTCTTTCAGCATTCCTCCTCTACTTGTGAGTAGATGACATGAGTCATAAGAGATGATCGGGCCTTCTTTACTTGTTATACTGTTCAATCACTGTACTAGTCGAGGTTCTAGTCAAAATCTACCGGGCTTCTCATCCTTCTGATAGAACTATGGATGTTTCACTCGACGAGAACCACAACAGACGCTTGGTTGTTTTCTTACAAGGAGACATATCAGATGACTCAAGTTACATGTGATAACCTAGCCTTCTTGCCTTACGTACCCCTTAAGGTAGAATATAAGTCCCTTTGCATTTCTCCTTTATTTTGTAGGTATTTGAAGTCTTACGCATCAACCACCCTTGGGTCGTGCCTTTGCAATCTCTAATCCCATTCCAAGGTCATGCATCTATGTCCTCTAAACCTATCCTATGTGGTCATGCCTTTACAGCCCCTGGACCACTGTGTTGGGTCATGTCTCTATGACCTTGAACCCATTCCTAGGTTACACCTCTAGGATCTCTGAACCTATCGATTTGTGGTCATACCTCTACTTAAGCCATACCACTATATTGGGTCATGCCTCTACGACCCCTGAACCCATTCTTGGATCACTCCTCTACGGCTTATGAGCCTATCCTGCATGCTCATGACTCTATGGTCCCTAAACCACCATGATGGGTCATGCCTCTACGGTCGTTGAACCCATTCTTCGATCACGCTTCTACAACCTCTGAACCTACCCTTCATGGTCATGCCTCTATTGCCCTTGGATCGCTATGTCGGGTAACGCCTCTATGACCTTTGAAACCATTATTAGGTCATGGCTCTATGGCGTTTGAACCTACCTTGCGTGTTCATGCCTCTACAGCCTTTGGACCACCCGTTCATGTCATGCTTCTATAGCCTCTTGATTCATCTTCTGGGTTGGATATAAGTCCCGTGCACATTGTGTCTCACCCCATAGGGTTGAATATGACTCCCGAAGTTTTCCATTCTTGGAAATTTAGCTCTTTTTGGCTGCTTGGGTCTTGTTGGTTGCACTACTAACATTGGCTTAATCAACAATTGAGCAACTGCCAACAAGTGCACTATGTCATAACGACATAACACACTTGTTGGGGGTCCTTTGTTGACATTAATTTTTGATCTCATGATTTTAAGGTATCCACTTGCATGATTTAAGATAGTATATAGTTCATCCATAACATTTGGTAGCTCAAGACACCCACCTGAGACTCTCTAGCACATGTTCGGGGTAAGGAGCTAGGATTGGCGGCGTATCAGCCTTTCCCAAGAGAACTTACCATTCGAATGACTCATTCAAGATACAAGACATATTCAATGTTTATTCTAGTGATTATAAGTCACCGCACGTCCGTCCAAATCCTCTTGTGGCTAATGGAAGTCATGGAATCCCTACACCCACTAAAGGAAAGTTAGGGTTCAGGACACCCTACCTGTACTGTGGTTTAGGACGTATTAGTAACAATTTCTCTAGTGAACTACAGATTAAAATATCCAATTTTAGATTTATTGTACTACATGTCAATCATATGGATTCTTCCGTAGCTTACAGATAAAAAAAATCCTCCGTTTGGCACTCCCTCTGAAAATC
Source organism: Papilionanthe hookeriana x Papilionanthe teres (assembly GCA_022702705.1). Taxonomy (NCBI): domain Eukaryota; kingdom Viridiplantae; phylum Streptophyta; class Magnoliopsida; order Asparagales; family Orchidaceae; genus Papilionanthe; species Papilionanthe hookeriana x Papilionanthe teres. The sequence goes on from CM040434.1 coordinate 31,190,486, forward strand.
AGAGTTTTGGGGCTAGATTAGCACCCAGGCGCCGACCCCAGGCGCCTAGGCACTCAAAATGCCTTCCAGATGTTTAAACGTAGCCATTGGAAGTTCAATACTAATCGCTACCACCTGCACACCAGACTTGGCACTGAGGCACCAGTTCAGGTGCCTAGGCTCCCAAAACAGCTAAAAAATGGCCCTTTTCTGAGACTCGGGAAAGTAAGCGTCATCTGGGTGCCAAACCTGGTGCCTAGGTGCCAGAAGGATGGCTCCATGGCACTAGACTGGGGCTTAGGCATTAGGGTCTAGGCTCTTAGGCGCTATGGTCTAGCGCTTAGGCGTTAGTCCCTTCCTATGTCATGGAAATGACCATTTTTTGTGCTGTTTTGATTCCCGAGGCAGATAAAATTGCAGTCGTGATGATGAACCTTGGGGATGGGAAAACATGATACAAAATTGTTTTAGCCCCCTTTAGAAGCTTCCTAGGGATTCTAATGAGGGCATCTCAGCCAATTTGTGGGCTGAGCTGGTTTAAACGAAGGGAAAGCCTCACTTTTCCCTCTCTCTCTCTCTATCAAAATCGATTGAGCCGATCAGTCTCCCTCTCTCATTCTTCATCGGTGGGTTGAAGGGGCTTGGAAAATTTTTGAGATCTTTTAGAAAGAGTTTGGAAGATCATTTGGAGAAATCTAGGTAGCTTTTCTCCCTCATTCTCTTCTTCTCCTTCAACTCCTTTTTCCTCGTCTTCTTCATCTTCCTCCGCCTCATTTCTTGAGTTCGTCAGATGATATTCTTGGGAAAGAACTCAACAAGAAAGGGAGAAAGGCACTTACTCTCCTACACTAAATGAGAGCTTCATCATAGCTTGGGGAAGGCTCACCGGAGGATTGTCATAGCATCGCCGAAGCACCACCGGAATGTAGGCTTCTTTCCTACTGTTAGGAGAGCTTCGCCTAGAACACAAGTGTGAGACTTCAATCAACCATTGCGATGGTATTGCCTCCTTGCACCCTTGTGTTCTTCCTTCTTAGCTAGCCATAAATTAGTCTAGGTTAGGCACTGTAGGTACGGTCACCCACACGGGATGAGTCGGCACGGCCATACTTTCTTGAATTGGTCGTTGATTTCCTAGAGAATGCTCTAGGTTAGGATTCCTACGGATGTCCAAATTCTATGCAAAGCTGAGTGATCCTTCTCTGTGAACCCTAGACCTAAATCCTGGTGGGTTGAAGTCCCGATATCCCCTTCTTTGACTTTCCCCACCCTTCATTAGAGGGGTTGGAATGTTTGGATTTTGCAATGTAAGAAAGCTTCGTAGCTAGATTACTTTGTAAAATCATGAGAAGTTATGAAATGAGAAAAGTTTTGTAGTTAACCCTTTCCTCAAAATCTTGGAGAGTTTCCCATTTGGATAACCAAAGGTGAAACTCCCCACACACCTCACCAAAGTAAGACGACTATGCCGCACATCCAAGTGTTGAACCTTAGGCTTCTATGTGAGATCGTTAGCAGGTGTATGACAAGTTATCAAGCATGATCATTTGCTTTTAATTACATCATGTGTGCCTTCAATGGAGCATATTGAATTGGGTTGTTGACTCGACCAGCCGCCCTGACCCATTCGACATCACTTTTACCTCGACCGACAACCCCTGCTTGTTCGGCATCATTTTTGCCTTGATTGACCACTCCGGTCGGCATCACTTCTGTCTTGATCAATAACTCCAATCTAATAGAATAAACAACTTGGTCCGACCGGCTGCCCCAACCCAGTCAACCAGTACTTGGTTCGATCGGCCACCCCAAATCGGTCGACCAACAACTTGGGTCCGACTGGCAGTCCTGGCCCGATCGACTGATCTCTTGTATAGTGTATATTTTTCATGTGACTTAGTGTCTGATTGCTTGATTGTATGGTGCATTATATCTTGTATGTGCTTTTCATTTGCATGCGTGTTTGGTCACTATTGGTGCAATGTGTGATTCTCCTTAGTGGCGTCCTATAACCTAGGTGACCGGACACAATACCTCTTGTGCTATATGTATTGCATGACATCTTGCATAGTCATAATCATTACTTGAGATGCATTTCAAGTGCCCATTCATACACTCACCCCACTTGTATGATTCTCCCCGGTGAAGGTCATCACTCCTTTAGGCCTCTACCTCCATGGTATGCCCACTCTTTCGGGTCATCTCCTCAACGACACACCCATCAGTTAGGCCTCTGCATCCATGGTGCACCCACATTTTTAGATCAATACCTCCACGACACAACCATTTTTCGGGCCTCTACCTCCATGGTACTCCCACCCGTCGGGTCTCTACCTCCATGACACACCTATCTGTTGGGTGCCTCTACCTCCACGATACACGCACACCTTTGGGTCACTGCCTCCACGACACACCCATCATTCAGGCCACCGCCTCAACAACATGTCTACCCTTTCAGATCAGCGCCTCCAATCATTTATTCGGTTTTTGCCTCTACAACACGACACACCCATCTTTCGGGCCTCTGCCTCCACGACACGCCCACCCTTTTGCTTCACTGCCTCCATGACACTCCCATTTTTTGAGTCTTTGCCTCCCTGGTATGCCAACTCTTTCGGGTCACTACCTCCATGACACATCCATCCTTAGTTCGCTGCCTTCACGGCATGCCCACCCATTTGGGTCACTGCCTCTACGGCACACTCAACTTTTGTGCCTCTACCTCCACAACATGCCCACCATTCTAGGTGACTTCCTCCACAACACACCCATTTTTTTTGGGCCTCTGCCTCCATGACACACCCGCCTTTCTGGTCACTGCCGCCATGACACTCATTTTTTGGGCCTCTGCCTCCATAACACATCCACATTTTTAGGGCACTGTCTCCACGACACAACAATCTTTCAAACATCTGCCTCCAGGGCACGCCTACCCTTTTAGATTAGTGCTTCCATGACACACCCATCTTCTTGGTCGCTGCCTCTACGACATGCCCACCCTTCCGGGTCACTGTCTCCATGTCAAACTCATCTGTCGGACCTCTGCCTTCATGGAACGCCCACATTTTTGAGTTACTGCCTCAACAACACACCCATCTTTTGGGCATTTACCTCAACGAGACACCCTCCTTTGGGTCACTGCCTCCATGATACACCCATCCGTCAGACCTCTGCCTCCATGACAAGCCCACCCTTTCCGGCCATGCCTCCATGGCACTTCATGCCTCTGTCTCCACATCATGCCCACCCTTTCGAGTCACTGCCTCTTTGACACACATATAAATTTGATCTCTGCCTTCACGGCTGCCCATCGCTTTGGGTCACTGCCACCATGACACACCTATCATTCGAGCCTCTATTTCAATTTCACGCACACTTTTTCGGGTTACTACCTCCACGACACACCCATACGCCAGGCCTCCGCCTTCAAGGTACACCCACCCCTTTGGGTCACTGCCTCTAAGGAGCACCCATCCGTTAGGCCTATGCCTCAATGACATGGTCACTGCCTCCACGACATACCCATTTTTCGGGTTGATGCCTCCATGACACGCTTACTCTTTTGAGTCACCGCCTATACGACACACCTATTTTTTGGTTCTCTGCCTCTATGCACGCCCATAATCTCGGGTCACTGTCTCTGCGGCACACCCACCATTGGGCCGCTGCCTGCATGATGCACTCACCCTTTCAGGTCACTGCCTCCACGACATTCATTTATAAAGCTTCTGCCTCCATGACATGCCCGCCCTTTTAGGTAACTACCTCCATGACACATCCATCCTTTGGGCCTCTGCCTCCATGACATGACTACCATTCAAAGATCTGCATCCATGAAATACCCACAATTTTGGGTTACTGCCTTCATGACGCACCCATCCGTTAGGCCTCTACCTCCATGACATGCCCGTTCTCTCCGTGTCACTGCCTCCACTACATACTCATCCTCACTACTTTTCCTATATGACTATTTGAATTTGCATTTGTATATGTGCATTAGCAAGTCATACTCATTAGGTGAGTGACTCCCATGTTAGTTGCAATGCCTTAACGAGATTACTCGTCGGATTGATCCCGGAGAGCAATATAAGTTAAGGCATCAAGATTGACACGAGTATGACTATGTTAAGGATCAAAGAGAGCTAACTCATGTCACCTTGCATGTTACGGGCCCACATTTAATGACCCTTATTTTAAAACTATATATATATATATATATATATATATATATATATATATATATATATATATATATATATATATATATACATATATATATATATATATATGTACATATATATATACATACATATATATGTACATACATATATATATATGTACATGCATATATATATATATATGTATATATATATATATATATGTATATATGTATATATGTATATATATAGACTTATTACATTCACTGTAATTTTAAAATTATGCATGTAGCAAACAATGCCATCTATAAGGCCAACTATTTCGAAAATAAATCCAAGATGACACCCTTTGAATCCCTTGGGTCTTTAGAAAGGGGTCGGCATGGCGACCCCGTCAAAGTTATATGTACCTAAAAACTTTCCTTGCTCTTAGATGCTGGTTAGGGCGCTTCTCATTAGATGGTGTACTAGGCTAGGATTTATGGTACTATGTAGTTTTTTTATGCCTATGGCTATTGTTCTCTGCTAGTTTGCTTTTGCTAGCCATGCTTTGCTTTTGTATGTTTTAGTGTACTTTTGTGCTTCACGCGTGATATTATATTAATGCATTCTTTTGTAGGGAGTTGTGCTTATATATATTCATACACACGGGTACCATGAGGTAGAACACATAATAATTTCTATCATTTTGCTTACAGGTGTCATTTAGCTCCCCTAATTAAAAGGCATGTCTCATTATATGTTGCATGTTCGTTAGTTTCCCGCTAACAATTTTTTCATGCTGGCCAAGTCTTTATTTCTCTTTCAAATATATTTGATATACTCCCTAGGCAGTCTGTATCAAAAATAAGGTATGAGCACATGTTTTGAGGTAGACGATGCATCGAACCGCGTGACGTGAACCAGGAGCGGCATCTCATATCTCGTACCTTAAATTCGAATTCTATATTTTTGTATGGATTTAGGACTGGGCATGTATATGCAGAGTCTGACCACCTTTTTTGCTTTTTCTGAGATATGTTGCCGAGCCAGCAACACTGACCACTTTTATATTTGGAGTGCTTTAACTTTCCATTGCGTGTTTGCATGCTTGGATTGTTTTTCTTATTTATTTCTGGTTTATTTGGGAAATCACAAAAATTATAATTTAGGCTCTCTAGGACCATAAATTTGTAAATTTTTCTATATAAAAATCCTAATAAATGATTCAAGATAAATTAAAATTTAGGATTAAAAGATTCAGAATTTTTAAAATCTATATTTTACTTTTCTACATAGCCTTCGGGTTAGTTTTAAACCGGACTGCATTACATGGGCATTTCCCAAGTCATATAATAAGACCTTCACAGTATTTAAAGACTTTTTTTAGATAATTGCATAATTTGTATGTCTCGAGAAGAAGCCCCTATGCTTCTCCAACCCGACTGACCTAACATATATTTCTATATAGGAGGTCGTCTAGTGCGCCTAAGTAGTTAGAAGGCTCCCCAACTTATACCCTTTTGTTGGAAGCATTTTAAGCTTTGTAACTGAACCTCCCTTTCTCCTTTGTTCCAGTGGCATCATTGCCATTTCGGTGGGACTAAGTCCCACCTCTTGGAGCTCCTCATGATAGTCACAGGATATAGTTTTGTTCATTTAACCTTAGTGCTACTGAGATCCCCTGTGGACGACATAGTTCTTGAGTTGCTGACTGGGAATTTTTGGATGTGTTAGGTCGACTACCTTCAAGAACAAATAGACTTAATGTCTTAATAGCTTAGGGTCTTAGTTGCTTGGGATAACGGGTTTGTGGTACTCTGAACCGGCTACCTCTACCTTCTAGGGACTACTCCCTTTTTTTTACTACCCTGGTCGAGCCTTATCGCTCTTTTTGCCTTCTTTAGTATCATCTCGATGGCTTGATCACTGATGAGCTACCAATCAGGAATATGATGATTTGTTCTTTGCACTTATGGCTCAGAAGTGCTTTAACATATCGGGATTCTCCATCGGGATAATTCGAATATTTTGCAGGCTCCATATGCCAATGAGTTTGCTACCTATGTGGGGATTGTGAGAAACTCACTCTTTGCCCCGTGGCTTAGTGAGAGCTTTGAAAGCATCAGAGCGTTCTCCTATGTGATAATCATTCTTTGATAGCCCCATGCTCTTCGTCACACTTAATGCAAGAAAAACTCTTTTGGATCAAGAGTATTCTTGGAATACCCTTAAGATGTAATTAACCAAGTGACATGCATCCCCTTGGAGTACTCTAGACCTCAGAACAGACAAACACACTTAAATCTCTAGTTTTGGTAAGTCTTCTTTCACAGATTCTGGTACAATTTGCTTCCACCCAATCTTATTTGGGCAGATATGCTTGACCTTTTCTTGCAAAGTTTATCACACGTAGGCTCTCCACATTCTTTATTTCTCTTGTTCGTCATCTTTGTTATATGCCCATCTTTTTTTTTTGGTTCTTCTCTTCTCCTGATCATTCATATGATCTAGAAGAGAGATTTATTCGAAAAAGGAAAGTATACTATGATAGAAAAACTGATGAATCCTTTAAAAATAAAATAACAAAATGAACAAAAATAGAGGATTTAAACATACAAAGAGAAAACACATATAATAAATAAACTACACATTGAAATTATATAAAAAAACTACCCATGGGATAAAATTACATATAAAGATTACACCTCTAAGTAAGCTACATATGAAGAAGTGTATACATAAAAATAACACATACAAGTAAGCTAATTGAGGTAGGATTTGGCCAAGGGAAGTCGAGAAGAGGGGAATAATAAGTGATTCAGCCAAGGAAAGCCAAGGAAGAAAGGATAAAGAAGAAATGGTGTACGATGTAGGTTCAGTCTTGGGAGAAGAAGGGTTAGGTTTTGGCCATGAAGTGGAGATTGGAAAGAAAGGGTGAGGATAAAATTTCATTCGTGGGGTTAGAGAATGGGAAGAGAAGGTGAGGCTAGAATTTCATACATGGGGTAGAGATTGGGAAGAGAGGGTGAGGGTAGGGTATCACCCTTAGGGTGGAGATAGGAAAGAGAAGGTGAGGCTACAGTTTTGGCAATGGGGTTGAGGAAATTTACATATAGTAATGCTTTCACCATATGGAGGTGAATTACACTTGAAGGACTTACACATGTAAGCAAACCACCCTAGGGGCTACACTTGGAACTAAGTTTTTCACATAGAAGAAAATTACATGAAGTAAGTACAAAAAGAAAATTTTTAAGGTAACAAGAATACATGAAAAATTGTACATGGAACTAAATATTTCACATTGGAGAAAAATACATAAAGGAAATACATAAAGAAAATTTTTATAGGCATCACTTAGGGTGGTGCCCAGGTCTTGGGGTGTAACCAAACTATTATTGGCATGGCCACACCGGCTATGGCGTAGCCATGCCACAGGTTGGTGTGGTTATGTCGAGCAACAACTTGATTTTAGGTGCTACGGAGCGCCTTTCAAGCCTTAAAATCTTATTTTTTGTGGAATATCAACCCATAAGGATGGATGAATATTTTATGTAAGCGTTGACAAAAATGTGAGGTTAGAAATGGTTCAATGCATGTGATAAACTTAAGTATACCAAATAAAAATTATCAAATTTAAAGTGTCTAGTAATGAATTTTGATTTTCAAAATTTTGGAGTAAAATATGCAAAAGTTTATGTGATAATTTTGAAAGTAAGTTATGATTGTGAGCAAAAATATAGTTTTATTTAAAAAAGATTATCACTCCAATTAACCCATCTTAATTGTTTTTCTAATCTACTCAGCTGATTAAGTTGATTAATAAACTTAGTTTTGTGCTTAACCTCAAATATATGTAATGAACTCATTAGAATCACCCATACATAGGCTGTTTATCTTTAAAATCCATAATTTTATGGCTCATGAGAGTCAATAATTTCCTACTTTTTGATGATGAAAATCTATGCTGATGGTTTATCATACATGCAAAATGACCTTACATTACACATTTATCATATGTAAGTGAATTAAATTAAAAAAAGCACTCACAAGTGAGTCTCATAATATAAAATAAAGCTCCTCCTTCTAAATTTGTGTATGCAGAAAAAAATATCATAAACCAACATACTTTTTTCTCCCCTACTCGTCGACATAAAAATGATTTGAAATGAAAGTTCCAATAATTATTATACTAGAGAATTCTGATGAGTTCAAATCAATTATGCCCATTATACTTCTAAGTGAGCAATACCTATCAAGACTAAATGACTTTGTTAATATATATACTAATTGATTCTTAGTGTCAATAAATTGAATATTGACATCTCTTTTAGACACTTTATCTCCAATTCAGTGTTGGTAAATATCAATATATTTTTTCACAAAATATTGTATAAGAATTTTTTTATATATAAAAATTTTATTGTCACACATGATAGGTATGTTGCTCATTTCAAGGCAAAAATTAGAAGGTTATTTTAGCCATATAATATGAGGAATACAACTAACTATAATTTATTTTACTTTTGTAGTGAATAAGACTACTGAGTTTAATTTTTTGCTAGACTATGAAACAAAGGAATGCCATAAGAATTGGCATGTTTCTAATGTGTTCTTTCAATTTAACCTATGCATAATAAAATTTGAATTTGAATAACTTTGTTAAAAGATATATTAATACAAAGATATTTTAATTCCTAGTCCAAGAGTTCCTATAATTATGTAAAGATTTTATTATTATTATAAATAAGTGGGACTCTTTAAATATGGATTGAAAACATGCCCAAAAGCACACACTAAACATAATATCATAATGACTAGTTTTTAAATAAAGTAATGAGCCAAGCATTACTCTATAGGTTTATTCTTTAGTTAATTTTGATCTTTATCTAGTTGAGTTTTGGGACTCATGTAAGTGTTTGCACTCTTACAACATTCCATTTCAAAATGTTTAACTAATTATATTGTGTATTTTTGTCCCATTTTTTTGTTTGTCTACATTAAAAATTAAGAAATAGATCGATTTTCCTAAATACTCATTTCAAATTCTGTACTCATGATTGTGGCAAATTTATCTTTTTTTTATTTGTTGGCTGAACCAAAAAACATATCATTCAAATATATTTAAACAATTAAAATATCAATTTTATTTTTTTTTATTAACAGAGTAGTATCAACAAAATATTTAAATTAAAAAAAAAGAAATAAACTAAGTCTATCATACCAAGCTCAAGGTGTTGGTTTAAGTCCATAATGTGGTCTTTTTAAATTATATACATGATATGGATGAGTTAAACATTCAAACCCAGGTTGTTATTTAACTTACACTTCTTCCCCAATTATATTATTCAAAAAAACACTCTTAACATATTCTTTTAATAAAATTTAAAACCTTCAAATAATGAAAATGCTAATAATAGTTGGTTGTATTCTAATTAGGGAATATGGGCTAAGATTTCTTGAAAGTCTATCCTTTATATTTGGTTTATCATATGGTCACTAATCTAGCTTTATTGCATATAACTATTAAAGATTCATTCAATATATTTTAAGTACTAATTTAGCTTCAATTATACTTTGTTATGGTGGTCTAAACAATAATTCTTAAACATCATTTCTAGTAAATTGAATTAGTTCATCATGCATAACAATAATATAAGGTTTGCTAGCTAAGGCCTCTTTTATATTAGAAGGTCCATGTCAGTCGTCGAAATGTTTTAAGTTTAATTTAAATATATAACTTGAAAAAAATATTATTTTTAATTTTAAAAATATGAAATCAAACTGATCTCATATACGCAATAGTTCAAATAATCGAGTACTACACTACAAGTCATGTATCTATCCCAAAAAACAAATACATTGTTTGGTGGTGAGGTTTAATCAAATAAACTAAAGTATACATGACATCAGTTTCGTCTGCGAACATTTATATTAACTGACAAATTCTCCTATCTAATATAAAGCAACCAAATATATAATTAATAATATCTTAGATAACTAAAGTCACCTATGAAGACCCTCGATATAGATCAGGAAATATTATTTTCATGACTTTCAAAAGGTAGGATTTTTCAGGTTGATGTGGTAGTAGAAAATCCCATATGTGAGTAGCTTGAGTTTGGAACAGTTATTATAAGAATCCAAAGGAAGAGAAAGCTAGGGAAAACACAACTCAAAGAAGAATCTTGATGATTTCTCAAGCCATCCTATTTTTTGGCTTCAATTTGAAATATTTATTTAATGTTTCATCGTCTGAATAGCCTGAAAGATTGGAGGATTTACGTCTTATCAGACGACGAGCTCGAAATCCTAAGACGAATTTAGGGCTTATATTGTACGAGGTGCAAAGACCTAGAGAGATAAAGTGAAGTTTATGTTGCACTAGGTAAACTACATCGAAGTCCTATAAATTGTTTATTTATTTCTAAGAAAAGAATTTTGCTATTGAAGATGGTTGTGCTACCCATAGTGTATGCTCCAAGCTCCTCGTCACAGCTGGTTAAGGTTTATAAGTGTCAAATTGAAGAGACGAGAGAAGTTTCAGGTTTTGGAGATATTTAAATTGAGGTATCTTAAAGTCTTATTAGGGGGAATTTAAGTTGATTATAGCGACATCGGTTAGGATCCCATGATTCCCTCCTTCCGACACCACTATTTTCTTCGGATTCACTCAGTCTAGATGAATTTATCAAATTCAACTAAATGAATTCAGTACTTTCATTCAGGCTGTAAGAAATCTCGTTAGCAACCGTAGGTTGCATCCTCTGAGGTATTCCCGATCATCCAAAGAAACATTTTAATTTAATTGCAATTGTGGTTTTATTTTTTTATAATTAAATTTTGAATTGTCTTATATTTTACTTTATTATGGCAGTGAATTTGATTTTTATTTTGTTTTGGTTTGATTTTGTGGCTATCATAAAAGTTTCAGTTTTGACATACAAGTTTGGTTTTGCAGGAAAATACAGTAAAGTAAATACACGAAAAGAAAATACTTTAAACTATAAAAGCGTACCAGTTCTCTTCTCGCACGCCAGGTAAAAGATTAGCTTTTTGCAACAAATATATAATTTTGCAGAGAATTTAAAATTGCATTCCGGAAAACAGGAAAACAACTTTAAAATGTACCTACCAAATCATATGCCATAACTTGGTGGGTTCATATTTGTTTATTTGTAAGGATGATTTTCTTAAGCAAAGCAAAATAGGTTCAATCCTCCTTCAAGATATCCAAAAGACTTGTGAAAAGGTCCGGGGAACACCCTAGACATTTCACAACCCTTCGAATTGTCTCGAGTTCATTTGAAATTATTATATTGTTAAATCACTCATCCATATTATACCCTTATGTTCAATAAATCTTGATATTTCAATTATCCCAATGAGTGGGATAACCATCACTTGATATTTCATTTATAAATTATGTGGGTGAAGGCCCTCAGGGGCAAATTGATTTGATTAGAAGATTTAGCCAATTTAATTTTAGAGTTGGGCTTGTAGTGTTTTAAATAACTTTGAAGATGATTATATTTCCTTTTCTAAACCTTATTAAACCATTTAAGTCGAACGTAGTTCACTACTAAGCCCTTAAGACTCAATGAGTAAATTTGTAATTTTAGGAAATGTTGAGTTAAGTGATGTATTGAATCCTTATTAGAACATTGAGGTATCACTAAAACATTGATTAGGGGTTCTAAATTAGTGAATTATTATCTTCCAAGATTAAACCTCTCACACTAGAATCATTTAATTTTAATTATCTTCCAAATTTTCTTAATTTAGGAAATTACAATTTTATCCTTAATATGGAGAAGTGTGAGATTGGTTTCTACCATTAAGTCCTTATATTTCAATCATTTAGATAAGTTAATTTATGATCATTCATTACATATTTCCCTTTGATTAGACCTAAATATTATTTAAGGCTTAAATTTAAAAAATTACAATTTTACCCCTATAAGTTTTATTACTTCATAATTCATTAAATTTAACTCAAATGACTTTAAAATTTTTATGTTACCCCATTTATGTGTCAATTAAAACATCAGAGGAGAAGATGTGATTTTTCTGATTTTAGTTTAATTTTTATAATTATTTTAAAGCAAAATAAGGATTTTCAATGTTAATTCAATAACTTAGCCAAAGTAAAAAATTTGTTCTTAACAAAATTATTAGAAATTCATCTAGGTTAAAGGACCACCTAGATCAATTTTCATGATTTTTTAAGTTTTAATTTAATTATTAGAATTATATGATTGTTTTGAGTAAATATAAAATATTATTTAAGTGAAAATCTACGTTTTATATTTTTATTAAAGCTCTCTGAGTCCGGGGAACCCAGAGAAGCAAGTTTCATATTTTTGTAATTTATATTTTAATTACTAGAATTATTTTAGTGCAAAAATAGGGAAATTCATTTTTAGCCTTTAAAAATTTATTTTAAACCTTTAAAAATTAATATCTTTAGCTAGAAAATAAGGAAAATTACTTTAATTTTTTCCAAGTGATCAAGAGACCAAATATGAAATTTTAGTGTGTTTTAATACTTTTTTGATTTTTATGAATTTTTAATTATTTTAATTCCAAAATTATCATTTTATTTCGAAAATTCATTTTAATGATCAAATTAGTTCCAATTACTTCAAATTTATTTTGGGGAGTTCCCCTTGCCATTATCTATAGTGGAGAATCATTTTTGTGCTTTTTATATTTATATTTTAACCATTTAAATTTTATTTTATTTTAAGGGTTTAATTATAATTAAGGCAATTATTAATGAGTTAAGTCAATTTTATATTTTTCCTAGAGTCCTCTAACCATAGTGAACCTACAAAAATAAATTTGTATTTTTATGATCAATATTTTAATTATTATAATTTTTATACCAAAACAGAGGGGATTAACTTAAAAATTAGGGAACTCTAGCTAGAGATGCCTCCTCACTTTAGAAAAATCGGGGAAGCTCCCTAACCACAGAGCCTATATGACATCCAAACCTCATGTCATAGTGAATTATACTTAGCTAAATATATTTAAAATACAATAGAGAGTATTTAATTTATTAAAAATAAAATATAAAACAAATATTTTTTATTTTTATTCCACATAATTCTCCTCTGTTCATTGAGCATAAGGGTATTTTTATTTTATTTTTGTGATTTTTCAACACCAAGTTATGTATTTTCTAAGGTGGACTTTTTTAAATAAATCCACAAATACCCTAATTTTCTATTTAAACACGTGGTGCCCGCGTCATCCTCTACAGCTCTGAAACTCCCACGCGTCGCTCTACCATTTAACGCTGCCTTCTGACTCAGCAGTCATGCGTATGCGCTTTAAGCATCGCTCCTCCGTCCAGCGCAATCAGGACCGTCCACTGAATATATGCGCGATCCAACGACTTTGGTTCATCTTCTTCGGCTGGTTCATCATGAGAGTCATGCACCTTCTAAACCTAAGATCTCGAGCCAGACTCAACCAAATCGTCTCGGGTTTGTTCCTCTAGACTCATATAACCTAGACAAACCTATCTATACAGCTTATACGGTATGAAATACAATGACATGCATGGAGAATCAAAATAAGCTCGAGCTAAGGTGAGAGCTCAATACCTTTGTCTGAGAAGTGAGGCCTCAATAAGATTGGTTCTACATGTTCGTTGTGACCTCACGAAGCTCGTACAAGCACCAGTATGAGGTCTTATTGGGTTTGCACTAGAACTCGACCAGAGAAAGATTTTGGGTCTGAGGGAAGTATGGGTTGGAGAGGCTCTGTAATGGGGCTTCTGTGGGGAATCTTCTTCGTTTGGTCTTGTGATGGTGTGGAGCAAATCAATTTGGAGGTTGATGCAGTGTGGAGTGACCGCGACTTTATATATTAAGCAAGAATTTATGAAGTCAAAATTATATATTTAGAATGATTTAGCAAAGTCACAAATTCAACGCAAGTATACATATCGTATCAAGTAATATATGACTCTAATGGAGTTATGGTTATCGATCCCACAGGGAGGTGAACGTTCTTTAAATCAGATAATATAGCACTAATATCCAATACCCAATGTAACAATGACTTAAGTGTACTACCACTAGTTAATGAAAAGTATAATAAAGCTACTACAATTACTTCTAATTACTGAACTATATTAACTAACAAATGCACTAACTTATGTGATTTATAAGGTACTTCTATATGAAAAGTGTCTTTCTTCTTGCATAAAGATTATTATGTGTGGATGATGAAGAATGATAATTATTTGTGTTGTGCTAAATAGGAGCATATTTACTTCTTTACTTTTGAAAGAGTACATCCTCTTCCAAGCAAGTAAAGAACATTGTCATATCTTAAGTTTAGTTACTAAATCTAAGGCTAGGCTGGGAGGATACCGACTCTCATTTTGGAGCTCCCACTTACCCTTCACCCGAAGGCTAACCATAAGCTTTAGTTACCAATCTTAAGACCAAATTAGGGATCCCATTTTGTCACTATGAAACCTCCAATTTGAAGTCCATCAAAATTAATTTCCCTGTTTATTTGCACTTAATCCCCATGAACTACGCAATTCATTCACGGACATTAAATGGTTTCTTCATTCTTGTTGTAGAGCATTCAATTCTTTTGGAATTAATGTTCCTCGACATACTTTAACAATTCAATTGGCCGGATTGAAAAGTAAATTAAGTTCCAAATTAAAGAAACATCACAACTTTTATAACACTTAAAGGGCACATCATTTCCACATCACCACATCATAATTACTTCACGCAAGAAGAAAGGCAAAGGAGACTACTCACTAACGATGGAGAAGATATAAAAACACATGGATTTTATATATAAAAGAAGAGTCATACAAACCACAAAAGTAAATACAACTTATCTCTTTCTCTTCCCCAAGAAAATTCTTCAAAGTCCCCTTGATTCCTTTTCTCTTCCTTGCAACACTTGATTCTCTCCTTAGAACAAAGATGAAGAAGCAATCTCACACTTTACTCCCTCTTCTCCCCTCCTTAGAGAAGAATTTCTCTTAAAATCACAAACCCTAACTCTCTCTCACACTTTCCTCACACTCTCTACAGCAATTCTCTTCTCTTCATCCTCTCTATTTTCGTCTTGGACACTTAATTTAATGTTAGAAATGAATTCCCAAAGAGTTTCTTCAAGCACCTCTTCAAAAATCAGCCAAAAAATTTGAATTCGAAGTGAACCGACATAGGGCGCCGGCAGCGCCCGATAGTAACGCAGGTTGCCAATAAATTCTGGAGTTCTTTGGAATAGGGCGTCGCAGAGCCCATTCTGGCGCCGGCGGCGCCAGCACAGTTTTCCTCCAAATTGCTCCATTTTGCTCAATTTTGTCCAAATTTGTTTCTTTTTGCATCTTTTTGCTCCAATCACCTATAATCATCATACCTGCAACAAATCATGAAAAATACCTTCCTTTAAAGTACAATATCATAAAAAATAGGTAAAAACATATAGCTAAAAGGGTATATATTTTTGGTGCATCATGGAGCTATGACAGAAAATGTCCTGGTCTTAAGGTAAATTTCAGTGGAGAAATTGGCTATAGACAGTGGGAATTAGAGCTGGAGAATGGTGGGGATGAACTCAGGAGGTCTTGAGGATGCTCTAGAAGCAATTGGACAGATTCTCCCCAAGAAATTTCAGCCTCTCCTCTTTGGCCATGGAGAGCTCCATTTTATAGCCTTGGCTGCTGGGCTGAGCTCAGGGGTGGCTAGTGGGTGCACTGAGTTGTTGAGGTGGAGGGCTGAGCGGCGCCAATGACCAATTAGTGTTGGACAGCTTGGATGGTTGAGCTTGGGTTTGATTTAGTATGGGGTGGCTCTCGATTTAAGCTCCTCCAGCGACTAGGTCGGTCGGTCAGGGTGGTGCTCAGGCTAGAATGGTCAGGTGAGCCAGTGAGCAAGCCTTACTGGTGATTAATTCATTTGGGGTAAGCTTAGGGCAAGACAATAAATGGTTTAGCCATAAATGGTAGGAAATCCCCTAAATTAGGGGATCCTTGGTCCATGAACCAACTAGGTTGGCTAAGTGGATCTAGGGTGGTTCCTAGGGTCTACTTGATGGATGTGGGAGGCTTGTCTTGGTCAATTTGGCTAGGTTTGGGTGACATTTGGGCCTTGGTTCAATTTTGGGGAGTTTGTGTTCAAGTTATTCTAGGCTTGATTTGAGCTTGAGTTGGATCCAATTGATTTCTTAAATTGGTTTGATGATTGTCATGAAGATTTTAGAAGAGGATTGGAGTGATTTTGAATTGATTTGGAGGGTCAATTTGGTGGAATTTGGACATTTGGTCAATTTGGGCTAACTTGGGTTAGGCTTGGGTTTGGGTTGGGCTAGAGCTTGGCTAGGGTTCAATTGATCGTTCAAATTAGTCTAGGTTAATGTCATGAAGGACTTCGAATAGAAATTGGGTGGAAATTTTGAGGTTGGGGCATTCAATTTAGTGACATTTGGGTATATGACACATTTGGGGAAAATTTGTGGATTTTGACTTGGGTTGGATTTGGGTGAGGTTTGGGCCCAAATGTGGGTCAATTTGTGGATCAAATTGGTGCATAGGAATGTTAGGAAAAGTTTAGAATTCAATTTTGAGGAAATTGACTTGGATAGGGGGTTCAATTTAGGGGATTTTGGGTACATGGTCAAAATTGAGGCTTTTTGGTTTGGATTGAAATTAGATTTGAGATTGGGTTAAATTGTGCTTGGATTTGGTTTCAATTGGGAATGTAGACGATGAATTTGAGTTTGTTGAAATTGAGTGAAATTGGGTTCAATTGGGTGGACATTTGGGGTGATTTGAGCATTTTGGGCCTTAAAGGGGTAATTTGGGGCTTTTGGTAAAAAATGGGTCAATTTGGTCAATTTGGGCTCAATGAAGTGGTTATAATTGATTTTGGGGACATTTTTGATGATTTTGAAAAATTGTGGGAATTTTTGGAATTTTTTGATTTTGAGGGGTATTTTGGTAATTTGGTTATTTTGGGGGTATTTTGGAAAATTTTGTCAATTTGAGTGGTGAGGAATATTTTGAAATGAGTTTTGGAGAAAATTGGGTAATTTGAGTTATTTTGGGATTTTTGATCAAATTGGGGTTTAGAGGTAATTTGGGCAATTTGGTGAAGTTTAAGGGTCAAAGGGTCAAATTTGGGATTTGGTATAATTGGAGATTTTAACTTGAAGGATGCCAACCTTCTTGAGTCATGGACCAAGGGAATTCCCTTTTTGGATCCTCCACGTGTTGGTTCTAGCCTAACACTAGCCTAGGGCTAAGAGCTTGGGGAACCACTCACATGAGTTTCCAAAGAGTAGGGGATCAAGTATAGGCATGTTTGGTTTAGGGTTTGAAGTGATGAGTGTAAGTGTAGTGTAGGTGTAAGTGTGTGCGAACTTGACCCAGACCAGATTACCCAGGGTAGTCCTAAGGCTTATCCATCCTATAGGGGACTCCCCTTGAGCTTCCTTATGCTTGGTCTCATACTCCTTTGTGCTTAGAGATTAGACTTAAGCATATGAAACTTCAAGTGAAGCAAATAAGCATTTTTAATTTCTAAAGGGGGGAGGGTTAAGATAGTCACTAGGAAAGTCCTATGGCTAGACCCTAGGCATCTAAAAAAAGACTAGACCTCAACAAAACTGAGGTCAACAGTCCAATTAAAAATAAGAATGCATTGTGATTAACTTGTTATCATAGACTATTTTTAATGTTAACACTAACAATTAGGTCTCTTATAATACGGTTTTAGGGTGACTCAGGGAGTATCTCTAGTCTTTATGCATCATTGTATTTTCAGTTTGTTTTCATATTCTAAAATTTTTCGTTGTGCTAGAATTTCATCTTCCTTTTTTCTACCTAGGTGGAGTGAAAGGAATAGATTCATCAATGCTAACATCAGTAGATTCTAAACTTCTAAAATTATTTTGTTGAAAATCTTATAAGCCTTACTAACTGATAAGTATCCTAAGAAAAATTTTCATCTAATTTGGCATCAAGTTTATCTAAGTTGAATATTCTATTAATAAACACAAAGCACTTGCATCCAAAGCCAATTAAAAGAGATAGAGTTGGGTTTAAATTTTAGTAATTGACATGGAGTTTTATTTAATTTTAGTGCCATATTTATCCTATTAGGCACATAGCAATAAATATTAATTGCTTCATCACAAAAATATTTTGAAAGTTGATACTCATTATATGTAGATGTAGTAGATTATACAAGTGTTATATCCTTCCGTTCGACTATCCCATTTAATTATAATGTCTTAAGTATTGAAAAATTACATGCTATTCCAGTTCTCTTGTAATATATTTTAAAGTTTACATTTTCAAGATTTCATGCCATGGTTATTATGAATATTTACAATACTACATCTAATTTTTCTTGGTATCAACATGATAAATGATTTTAATTTATAAATGAGTCCTTTTTGTGATAAAAAAAAATTCACCCATGAAAAATCTTGTATAATCATCAATAACTATTTATCTATATTTTTTTCCTCCTATACATGTTATATGCATTGCTCTGAACAAATCCATATGCATAATCTCAAAGGGACTAGAGTAATTATGTTTTTAATACAGTGAAAGAAGGACTAATTTTTTTTCCTAATAGACATGCATCATAAAGGTGGTCATTAGTAAATTCAATCTTATGAATGTCTCTAGCCAAATTATTAAGCATGATTATTTAAATTGTCTTCATGCGAGCATGGCATAATCGTAAATACCACAATCATGATTCATCTATTGTGATCTTCAAGCATGCAATTATAACATCTTTTATGTTATCTAAATTAATCATATAAGCATTGTTAACATGAATTCCTTCATATATAATTTTACCACTCAAATTTAAAAAATATTTATCAATCATAAACTTAATTTCAATACTTTTGTTACATGGTTGACTAATACATATTATTATTTTTTTAATTCATCAACTAAAAAGACACTTTCAATGATAAATATTTTTTATTGCTAATAGTACTTTAGTTGAGTATCTTTCTCGTAGTATTGTCACATAATGCTACTTTTTTTACCCATCACTGACTTGAGTGCAATGAAATTTTCTTTATATATGATCATATGTTGAGAGCACCCACCATCCAAGTACCTCATGCCCTCACCGGGCCTATTGTGAAGGCATACCAACACACACTAGTTAGTAAATTTAGGTACCAAAAACATTTTGGTACCTTCAATAAAGTAAATAAATGATTGAAATTCTTTAATTTCCAATTTAGAGATGTTCAAGTAACCTTCAAAAAATTTAATGAATGCATGATATTCGTTGCATTCTAATTTAGTGATGTGTTAATGTAAGATTTATGTGAATAACATGAAATCTTAGAGAATGTGTAAGAGAACTTTTGGTAACTAAAATTATGTTTCTTATAGTGATATGCAACGGTAGGAGTACTTTAAGTGGTGCAAATTATAGTGTTGAATTTATAATCTATTTTCTTAATTCTATAACTTCTTTTCTAAGATCTTGATGTGCACTTTTTACTAATCTTAGATGGATCTTTGAGTTATGTTCTGCCTTTTAAAATCTTTAAATATTTTTTTCAAGCTCCATATACTTCTTCAACATTAGAAAGTGATTGATTTTTTATTTCAAGTTCTTCTTTTAACAGTTCTAATTTTTGAATCAAGGTATTACGATCCTTCTTTAATGAAGTAGATTTCTTTTTTAAAGTAATGTATTTATTTTTTCAAAATTAAGAGATAAATACAATTCTTCAAAAAAATAGAACAATCTTATTATAACTTAAACAACATACTAACTCAACATTTGATACCTCTATATCATTGTTAGTCATCAGGCACAAGTTGGTAACTTTTTTATTTTAGTTATAAATGTCTCAGAATTAGAATTGATATTAAAGAATTTTCGCACTATGTGTCATTGTTCTTATGGTCACCTTTCTCTTTTTATTTTTCAAAGAAATGAGAGTTTTTCAATTTCAGGTAGTCCAACTTGATGTGACCTAGTTTATTACAATAAAAGAAAACAACGCTAAAATTTCTAATCTAACTTTCACATTTATCTTTTATGCTTATCCTATCAAAATATCACTTTTCTTATTTTGCAAAAAGGACTAAAAGGTCATATTCATTAGGGGTATATCATCATTCTCTCTATATTTTGACCCACTTTGCTCTATTTTTTTTTCTTTGGGGGCAATAGTTTTCTCTTTTTTCTTTTTAGTTGAATATGTCTGCCTTAGATACTTTTCTATTTATAAGCTATTAGAGAGTTACACAAGTGATCCATAGAATGGGAAGATAAGTTTTTTTTTTCAATACATAAAGTTGATTTCTTTTTTTAATATGTAATCTAAAATTAATAAAACATGGCAATTAAATATAAGAAAAATTTAATCACAAAATTTGGCCATATCTTTCAAGTCTTTTATCAAGTATAATTCTTAATAGAAAGCTCCAAATTTTTACCTGAAAACCCTTTTAATCCCTGTTCAAACGTTTCAAAAAAAAAATGGAATTAGTCTTCTAGTAGAGGACTAAAGCAACTGCAATAGCAACTCTACCAAATAGAATCAAGGAATGCTCTTCTCTACCATCTGGTTTAATATCAATATGTTGGAAAGTCTTTAAATTTAGAATTTTAATTAATGTATTATCAATTAATTTATCATCCCAAGACTAAAACAAACATCTTAAATTTTTTAAATTTTTTAGCATCAGTGAAATTTTGATTAAGAACATGTAAATAAGTAATGATTTTTGTAAAATGTGTATATATTTCAACAATGCTCTCATTTGAAGGCATGTAAAAGAGTACATATTCATGAAGTAAAATATTAATTATAGATTGCTTGATTTCTCATAAGTGATAATCATTTGTCCTAGATATCTATATAATTTTTATAAGTTAAAACATGCATGTAATCTTCAAATTTTAAGTCATAGAAAAAAATTAAATCATTTGCAATTAGTTGTTCAGGTTCTGCTTCCTCACTAGTCCATTCATTAAAGAAAACATCAACAACCAAGCCATTGTCAAATTTACTAGATGGAGAATAGCCATCTTGAACCAAATTTCACATATGAAAATTAAACAATAGATTAAATAAAAGTAGAGATATAGATTTTCCATAAATTAAAGAGAATAACATTAAATAGTGGAAGTCAGGTAATATAACGCCCTTCAAAAGTATTATGATTCTGTAATGTGTCATAGTTGAATCTACTTGAGATGATTTAACCTAATGCAAATACTAGGCTCTCATATTTCTTGATGATTGCTATAACACTTAAAGGGGGTGAGTTGAGTGTGAATTTGTTTTTCTAAAATTTAAAACTTAACTATAATTTTATAAAAAAAATTATGTTGCAAATTATTAGCAACAAAAATAAGCATCAAGTACGTAGAAAAGATACACACAATTTTTATTAGGTTTGTCCGTCTACTTAACCAATCACATTTTATGATTCCCCAAATCTCACTAAAATCTATTCTCTTTTCAGATGGGTTCGACACCCTTACACCATTTCACTGGTATTTTTCTCTCTTTGAGGATAAGTACCACACTACATAAGCACTTTCCTCTCTACAATACAAGAACTTCAACACAATAAAACTTTTCTTACCTTAAGAATAAGTATCACTCCATCACAAGAAAAATCAAAGGGATGTAAGGATTATCTCTCACAAAGGATTATCCAACTAAAATACACTATTTCTCCCATAATCCCTAATCAAGTTAAGATGATAAATACAAATCTTTTATGCTCCCAATAATTTTATTTTTAATAATTAAAATTCAACTTTATGTAAAACTAATTTTAGATTAATGCATGAACTCGAAGATCTAATATGTTGAAACAATAAAAATACAAGCTTATTCCATCATCAAAATCTTATGAAAATGCAAATCCAAATAGAAAGGAACTCATATCTCCATGGCATCAATAAAACTATGTTTTCTAAAATAAGGTGATGAAAATTTGGAGCACTTGTTAAGGAAGAAGATGAATGACACACTCTCTAAGTTTATTTTCTTAAGAAAAAAGTTATTTAAGTTTTGGATCAAGAGAGAAGATGGCACTCAAAGTTTTCAAGTGAAGGATTAATGGTGCATGAAGTTTCAACCAAGCATGATGAAAATTTGAGCAAGCAAGAGTGGACTCTTTAAAGTTTAGCCTAAAGTAAGTGATTTAAAATTTTTGGGTTAATTAAAATAATCTCTTCTATGATAAGAATTAAAAAGAAAAAAGCCAAAAACTAAAATTAAGCGTGACTCACATGAACGGCTAGCCTACTAAAATTAATTTAATTTATAATATCAAATTCAAATTAATTTAGAAGGATCTACTTGAATTTTGAATTTAGGTTGGAGATAAAGAATGAATTGATAATTTAGAAGGATCTACTTGAATTTGCTTTATTAAATCATCTTACTCAATTGGATTAATTAATTAAAATAAGTTAATTCAAATAAGAATAGGGGAGGAACGATGAAGGGTTGCTTAAATTGGTTTTAATTGATTAATTAATTAATTAATTCAATTAAGTTAGGAAAGAGGGGAGGCCGGTCAAGAGGCTTTCAATAGTGATTTAATTTAATTTAATTTAATAAATCAATCTAATTTAACTCAATTAATAAGTGGTGATCCACTGCTTTAATTTCAAAAGTTGATTTTATTATTTTTATCAAATTAATTAGATTAATTTAAATCAATAAAAAGACTTTAATTAAATTTCATAAGTTTTATCAAGGTTGTAACTTTATTCTTAAAGAATTGAAATTTAAAATTAAAAAAATCATATTCTTGGAAATAATTTGAATTTTTTTCTTTAAAATAAGTTTAAGAACCTTAGGTAGGATTTCATGTAGAATAATTCAATATATAGTTTTTAAATTAAAAAAATTTTCATCGCGTGAATTAAATAATTAATTTAAATAAAAAATCCATAATCATTTTAATATTTTTCCCATATTAAATTTATATGTTAAATTTATTCTTCTTATTCTTTAGGAGAGAATGCTCGAATTAAGAAAATTCAAAGGACAATTCATTTGAATTTAGTTTTAAATTTTATTTTAAATTCAAAAATACTAACAATATCAAATTATAATTATTAAGGCTAGGTTCTATGGTGAATAAGATGATGTAACTACCCTTAGGATAATTTAGAAAAGATAATGTGAATAATAGGGATAATTAAGAAAATAATAATTTGTATATTTTGATAATCTTAAACTTAAGTAATGAGCTACTTTTTATGCCATTATATAGTGTGATATTAATATAACTAATTGAAGTCAACTTTAAGTCAATTGGATAATGCATCAGTTAATGAACATGATAAATTTAATTATAACAAAATAATAATTATTATATTTTAAGTGATCAATGATTAATTTTGATTTTCAAATTATTGGAATAAAATATGAAAATTTTTTATGTAATGATTTCGAAATTAAGTTATGATTGTGAGCAAATATATATTTATCATTTTAACAACATTAATATGGCATCCTTCTGAATTATTTTTCTTATCTAGTGAGCCAATTGAGTTGAGTTTGGTTTTATCTTAAAATATTTGTAATGGACCCATTAGTATAATCCACACATATGTTCGTTATCATTAAATCTCATAACGTTATGGCTCATGGAGGTCAATGCTAATCTTGCTCTAAGGCATTAATAAATTTGTGAAAGTTGTTGTTCAAATATTTTGGGCTAAAAATTATATTATGGCACTTTTCATTCAATATTTCCAGTACGTATGAATTCATATAATGGCATCGTGGCACTAGAGTTGGTGTCATGGTGCCTACTCTTATAACATAACAAATGAATTGGTGTTGTGGTGCCAAGTTTCACACTATGGTGCTATCTTTAACGTAGACCACCATCATAATTCATGTTTATCACTATTTAATGCCAACCATAATCCTTGCATTTTATGTACAACATATGCTTAAAAGCAAATATTTGAGTACAAAAACTCATTAAAGTTTTTAATATGTAAGATGTCATGAATTATAATTAAAATCATAATATATATTAAGATTATTAAATATATGATATAAAATTTTTCCAACAGACACCATCGCTAAAATCCTTGGCTAAGCTTCCGACTCTTTTCTTTGTCTTTCTTATCATACATGGCTACCACAAAGTAAATGATATTCTTGTAAAAGCTACATGAAGATATGTTTTGGTTTTCAAAAAAAAAAAAAAAAAAAAAATCGATCTATGGGAGGAATTTTGCATTGGAACAAGTTGTATAGAAGTGCATTAGCTAACATTCCAAATAAAAATTTATAATATTGAAAGAGATGGAAATCAAAATGCCTTAGTTTTGGTGCCTCATCATAAGTATCAATCTTTTACACTATGGTGAAAGGAAAACAAGTTCCTTAAATATTTTCAATCAATAAAGCTATAAGTAGAAGCCCCAAATTAAGTAATTGCCTTGGATCTACTAGTACTAGAGTAGCTAACTCACCAAACCCATATTTAAGTAGGTTTTGAGAGGCTATCAACTTTACCAACATCCATATACTCAAATATATTTTTCTAAGAGCCTTTTAATTTTTAGTTCCTATTAAAATAAAAATCATGAAGGAGGTGAACATGCAATACAATACCATACCCTTTTTATGTATTTTTATCTAATCAAATTATGATATGTGAAAATTTTTTCTCATAAAATATATGCCACAAAAAGGAGAGAAAAAAGTAGTAAAAATAGCATAATATATTCTAATGCATATCTAAAGATCTAGAAAAAAATTAGCAAGGCTTATTTTCTTATTTTTTTTTTATCACCGGGTGGATTGCCGGCGGGGTGAGAGAAAGGAACCGGAGAGATAGAGGCGAGGGACGCATGAGCAGCTCGCCGGAATCGATACCGCCGGGGTGGGAGGAGGCCATAGCCAGCTCGCCGGAAACACTCCCCCCGGGGTTCGAAAACCCGAGTTCCCTATCCAGCCCTACTTCACCGCCGCAGGAGAACCCGCCCAGTTCTCTATCCTCTCCTGCTTATCCGCTACCTCAGGAAAACCATGTTAATTGCACCGATCAGTCTCTCTCTCCATCTCCGACGCCGCCACAAGAGAGCCGAAGCAACCACGCCCCTTCTTCTCTAAACCCGCCGCAGGAGAACTGTATTCCTTTATCTCACTCTCCAACGCCGCCGCCGCAGGAAGCACCAGTTTCCTTATCTATTTCTTCTCCGCCGCCGCTGCTAGAGAAGCGAGATGCAATGCCTCGGCCTCCCCTGCAGCCGCAAGATGGCCAAGGTCCAGTCCCCACTTCACAATTTTCGCGGGAAAACCTAGGTTCTCTAAATCCCCCTCTCCCACAGTCTCTTCCAGGTTCGCTCTCAGCTATCTTACAACGTTTGCTTTAGGGGAGACCATACATAGCATAACCTTAAAGATATATTTTAACTTGTCATTTTTTTTATTGCTGAGAATATAGCAGTAAGCTTCTTTTGCAGCGAGCAATTTATGTTTTTATTTCACTATCTCATTCCTCAGGCACATTACGTTATACTACATTTACGGATAGTAAGAAGAATGCACCTTGCTTGTTATCTCAGATTAGGCTAAAGTTTTGTGTGCTACTAGGGAGATGCACTCTTCATGATAGGGTAATCATTTTGTGTATGAGTAAATTTTTACTGAAGTTAGAAATATTATTTCCTTGAAATTTATCCAAATAGAGTGATCTAGGATGAGGCTCAACATTAACTTTTTTGCAATCATCGAAATGATTTATTGCTGAATATATGAATCGTCGTTTCCTTTGATTCATATTAAGTGCTGCACAATGTGTTAAAAATAATAATTTTATTTTTACTTAAATGTTTCATCCGTGTTAAATTTTGTTCTATTATTTTTCCTCTGTATTCCTTTATCAGGTGTTGGTTACTTTTTCTGCCCTTAATTGTATATTCTAAACCAGTTGGTGCTATTTCTCATATAAATTTAACAACTGTTATCTTCTTGATAATCATTCTTAAATTGAACTTTTTTAAAATTTTCACACTTTTACCTTTAAAACACTTTACATCATTAGCTTTCTATAACTTTTAATTGCCAAATACTGACATTAAGGGTTAGTTTGGCGTAGCTTATTTGTTGCGGTGCGTTTGGAAAATGTAGGCGGAGGCGTTTTGTTTCGGCGGCGTTGCAGTTTATCGCGATGATTCATAAAATTTTTTTAATAAACGCGGCTGCTAGTTTGACGCCATGGCCAGCGTTCGGAAAATTATATTTTATGGGGCTGCCCTCATCCCGTGCCCTCTCGTGCTTTGTCCGCCTTCATCCGTGCCTCTTTTGATCGCTCCCGCATCTCCTCTGACCTAGGTGTGTCTTTGGATCGCTCTCGCTCTTTTCTCCCTCTCACGGGTCTCTCTTGAGCGTTGCCTTTCTCCTCCTCCTCCCTCTGATCTCTATTTGTGGTGCATTGTATATAATTCTTGTGGCGATTTTCGATGGAATGACATTTTTATGCATATTTTGGCTTTCTAATTTGCATTTTGTTGTGAGAAGTTTGTGATATTTGCATGTGTGGTGGTTGTGTTGGATGACAGAGTGTGCTTGATTTGTAGACAAAAAATTATTTCGGTGGCTGTGGTATGTGGTGTGGTGCCTTCTCTTGTGGTGGCCTGTGGGTGATGGTGGCCTTGGGCCGTGGTTGTGTTGAGTGCTGAGGGTCTGGTTGTGTTGTGGTTGTCTTGGGTTGTGGTTTTGTCTGCTGGGGGTGAGGTGGCTGTGGTGTGTGGTGTGTGGTGTGTGGTGTGTGGTGTGGTGCCTTCTTTTGTGGTAGTCTGTGGGTTGTGGTGAACTTGGGTTGTGGTTGTATTGAGTGCCGAGGGTTTGGTTGTGTTGTGGTTGCCTTGGGCTATGGTTGTATTGTCTGCTAGGGGTGAGGTGGCTGAGGAATATGGTATGGTGCATTCTATTATAGTGGCTTATGGGTCGTGGTGGCCTTGGGCTGTGGTTGTGTTGGGTGCTGAGGGTGTGGTTGTGTTGTGGTTGTGTTGTATGCTAAGGGTGTGGTGCCTTCTCTTGTGGTGACCTGTGGGTGGTGGCGGCCTTGTGCTGTGGTTGTGTTGAGCACTGAGAGTGTGATTGTGTTGTGGTTGCCTTGGACTGTGGTTGTGTTGTGGTTGCCTTGGGCTATGGTTGTGTTGTGTGCTGAGGGTGAGATGGATGTAGTATTTGGTGCAGTGCCTTCTCATGTGGTGGTCTGTGGGTTGTGGTGGTCTTGGACTTTGGTTGTGTTTATTGTTGAGGGTGCGTATGTGTTGTGGTTGCCTTGGGTTGTGGTTGTGCTGTGTGCTGAGGGTGAGGTGGTTGTGGTATGTGGTGTTGTGCCTTTTCTTGTGGTGGTTTGTGGGTTGTGGTGATCTTGGGCTATGGTCGTATTGAGTGCTGAGGGTGTAGTTGTTTTGTGGTTGCCTTGGGCTATGGTTGTGTTGTGTGCTGAGTGTGAGGTGGATCTGGTATGTGGTGTGGTGCCTTCTCTTGTGTTGGCCTTGGGCTATGGTTGTGTTGAGTGCTGAGAGTGTGGTTGTGTTATGGTTGCCTTGGGCTGTGGTTGTGTTGTGTGTTAGGGGTGAGGTGGCTGTGATATATGATGTGGTGCCTTTTCTTGTGGGTTGTGGGTTGTGGTGGTCTTGGGCTATGGTTGTGTTGAGTGCTGAAGGTGCGGTTGTGTTGTGGTTGCCTTTGACTGTGGTTGTGTTGTGTGCTGAGGGTGAGGTGGCTGTGGTATATGGTGTGGTTTCTTCTCTTGTGGTGGCCTTGGGCTGTGGTTGTGTTGAGTGCTGAGGGTGTGGTTGTGTTATGGTTGCCTTGTGTTGTGTGCTGAGGGTGACATGGCTGGGTTGGGTGGTGGCCAATGTCTGTTCTTTGGTTGATCTGAAATATTTATGTTTTCTCTTTTTTTTTGTTACACAATAGTTAAAATTAAAGAAGTCGGTTCATCAACCATGTGGGATAGGAAAGTTACACTCATATTTTGCCAACTATGTCTTAAGGAGTTTGAGTTGAGAAATATACCCATCACCTATTTTAACAAGAAATGGTGACTGTATTATGAAGAAGTTTAAGAACATGACATGAAGGGAGTACTATAGATAGCAATTTAAGAACAAGTGAGATAAGTTAAAAAAGGACTGAAAATTATGGAAGGAACTAAAACGGGGATCCACGGGCTTGGGTTGGGATCCAATCAAACTATTGATGCTTCGGAGGAACGGTAGACTGAAAAATTACAGGTAAAAACCGATTTAATGATTACTTGTTTTTTCCATTCTTATTCTACTAAGTTGTTTTAAGTAATAAACTTGCCCGTATGTTGCAGGTAGTGCCAGCTGCCAAGAAATTCAAAATTGGTGGAATTGACTCTAATGTGGTGAAGTTGGACCCTAAGTTCAGTGGGGTTGTGGCAACGACAGTCATGCGTTAAGCCTAAGTGAACAAGAGTTTGTAAACATACCAGATGACTTGGAGGTCGAGCAGGTATGTGGCTCTGGTGAAGGCCTAAGTCCAAACCAAAAGAAACTGGAGTCCACATGCAGATCCAAGCGTCCTAGGATGGAGAAAAGGAAAAAAGGTGATGCTTTTGTTACGAGCCAAATAACAAGACTTGTGAATGCGTGCACAATTCAGGTTGTACTTCATAAGACACCTCCAGAGATGACTTCTCGGAGTTCTCGAGACGTATCCCGAAGTTATGGGGATAAGCCGTTGTATATGAACTCCTTGAAGTTGCTGGAGGATTCCACCCGCAAGCAGTATTCATGAAGATGACCCCCCGACCTTAGGGTCGATTATTTACGTTTTTTTATCGACAACAATGACATTGATTTTGTGGAATTATTGTTTGATGACTTTGATTTTTTTTCCATTTGTTTCATGTTATATTTGATTTTGATGTTTTTCTTTCTAGAATGAACAATCTATATGTTGCTCTGTTTTTATTTCTTTTCATTATACCCTGTCTTTAGATTTAGATGTTCTTTTAACATTTTTTGATTCACACGTATTACTTTAACAGAGCACTTCTTTAGCATAGACTCACAGAGAGAGAGAGCTTGAGAATAAAGATTGCGGCGACTGTATGTTTGCTGTATGAATACTACAACTCATACTTCGATCGAACTCTATGCATGACATCTACTTATATTGGTGATAAATGAGTTGGGGAGGTACTACAAAGACACCCCACAAGATTCAGTAAAATTTTTCGTATGAGAAAACAGATATTTATGGATCTTCTTGACGAACTAAATAACCATCATGAACTCCAAAACTCTTCCAGAATGACAACAAGAGAAGTGTTAACAATAATTCTCTACATTTTATCATAGAATGAATCAATGAGAGAAGCGATGTAACGATTCCAACAATCATTAGAGACAATTAGCAGATATTTTTCATTGGGTGTGAAGCTCTTGTGAGTTTGTCGACAAAGCTTATTAAGTTAGAGGATCCAACATCAACAAAGATTGCAAATGACTTGTGATATATGTCATTTTTTAAGGTGATTGTTTTTAACACAATACATTCATAAGCCAAAATGAGTTGCGTGATTGTTACGACTTTATATAATCTGACAGAACTGTATTAGAGCGATTTACGAAACTTACGTGGATGCACGTGTATCCAATATAGAAAATGTCACACACATTGGACGGTGTGAATCATACACACAAAGTGTGATGACCGTATGTGACTTCAAGATGTGCTTTATTTTTGTAATGACTGGTTGAGAAGACAGTACAAATAATGGTCGTATTTTTGCTTTTGCGACAAGAAACCAAAGATACGACTTCCCTCACCCACCTACAAGTTTGTTAAGCCATCAAACACATTCTCTTTTTTTTTGAAATTTATTACTAATTATTGTATTTTGGGACAAGTAAATATTATCTCGTCGATGCTGGATATCCCTTATAGATGGGGTATCTGAAGCCATTTTCAAATACGAAATATCACATTCCTGATTTCGAAAGATCCAACAGTGTTGCTCGTGACAGGAATGAAATGTTTAGCAAAAGACACTCCTTGCGCTGCGTAATTGAAAGAACGTTTGGTGTGGAAAATGCAATGAGTCATACACCGTGATATCCCGACGTATTCATTTCTAAAACAGATGCAGATTGTAATGACTACGATGACGTTCCACAACTACATTCGACAACATCATTCTCGAGCGGATGTAGACTTCAGCATGACTGACGTTGATCGCATACAAGTCCCGCCAGAAGGATTTGAATTTTACGTAGGTCAATCCATACCACAGCTAGAGCAGAGTCACAGGAAGGTTACACCCAGGACGACATAGGTGCCGCAGAGATGGCTGAATTGCGAGAGCGGATTACAGAAGCCATTGTTGGATGTTGATTGGACGATTCTTATTTCTTTTATAAAGTTCATGTTTATTTTATGTTTCAGGTATTATTGATTTTTTAAATATTGTAAGTTTTATGTTGTTTGTAATTGTTTAGTCTCTTTTTTCGATTGTTTTACGTTTTTTTTGTGGGTTTTTCAAGTCCATTATGATATGTTTGACATTGTGTGTTCTTCTGGATGGTCAGTTAGTCGCTGTTGGTTGATGTCATATGTGAAATCTTGATAAATACAACCAAGTTCCTCTCTTTTTTTCGATCTGCGGTTTCTGAGGATGGTCTTTTTTTGGTGATATGCATATGTAACACATACGAGTTTGATATTAAATGAGTTAAAGATAACTGATAATTCTTGTTTTATAAGCTCTGCCGTCTTCTTGTCGTGACACGTTCGGTGGGGTTAGTGTACTAACTTCTCTGAGACCCCGCACCCGCACAAATCTATATCTATTTACTGTTTTTGTCAATTTATAATTGTGTTATGACTAATGAATTGTTTTTCAATCATTCATGGAAGATGAGTTCTAGGATTTTAGGGACCTCCCGATGATTGGTTTGCCACTGCGGATTTCAGACTTCCCTAATGACGTCACGTCAGAAACATAGCAACGAGAGAGTTTTATAGTACCCGCGGAGAATCTCAGAGAAGTGTAACTTTTTCTGGTAAGCAGACAGTCTGAAAGATTCCACTGCCGATAGTGATTGAGGTTGGATGATATCCCTAGAGGACGACGTAGCTCGTGACATACGTCGTCTATATTTTAAAACTAATATTATCATATTTTTAAATGTAATTTTAATAGTTTTTTTCTTTTTTTAGCAATCTCGATACTCACTGTTAAGTGAGGCATATATCTTACTTTTTGTACTATTTTGAAGTGATTTTTTGCTTCTCAAGCATCAAATATATTGTTAGAGCAATTATGTTGCAAACGACATTACTGCACAAGGACATAATGATCATTTATGTAGAAATAGCTGCAAAACAGTTGTTTTCCAATAATACAAACCAAACAGCCAACCAGTTTGGATCAGCTGTTTATCAGCAACTTAGTAATAAGTTGCAGCTGACCCAAACATACCAATAGTTGGCTTAATTATAGTTTTGTACATATTAATGCCTAAAAATGGACATAAGAGCATTTGTGGAAAGGGAATTAACAAGAAGTCAATCCCATATATATTTATTTAGTTCAGCACAAATTAGACAAATTTTAATAAAATTAAGTGAAATGATGATAATTTGAATTTAACGTAATCACTAAGTTGCTTTGTTTTTAAGAAAGGTAAAGGGCTTACAAAATAATTGAGGTCTAATACTAGAATGCTTGTAATGTTTAGGCTTTCAATTTTTGTCCCGTAGATCATTCAAGTTATTTTTTTGGTTAGGCTTTATCTATATTATGGGTTGTGCCTTACTTACAGTCGAACCTGTGTCATCATCTTTGAAGTACCAAAAATTGCCAAAGCCAAAGCTAAAACCATTTCTCTGCTGTTGCTAGGCATGTATCACTTCATTTTAGATGATCACAGTTGCTTTGTTAAAATTTAGGGAAATTTACATATGTTGCTCACAATTCTTATGAAATTTACATACATTGCTCACAATTATTATATATTTATATAAATCACACCTAAATTTTCATATTTACATACATAACACTTTGGTGCTTTAAATCTATGCATGAAAGATGCATTTCATTTTTGAAAAATGATTATAATATCATTTTTGATGTGATATAAAAGATTTGAGTGTACTGTGTAAATATGAAAGTTTAGGTGTGTGATATATAAATACACAAGGATTGTGTACGATGTATGTGAATGCCCAAAAAATTTAAAGATGCTACTTATCAATTTAAATGATCAATACTATGATTCCGGTAAGCAGACCATGATCTTCTTAATCAACAACAGTTTTGTCTAAATTAAAGCTAATTTTTTGTAATATGTTATGTATAAAATTAGGTCTGCAATATTTTCCGTGTGAAACTTGCTATATAATTACTATTTTATACGAGGAAATTATCCCTAAAGTTTATACATTTAAAGTCAAAATAGGCAACTATAAATGATAAAATATATTGTCGATGGTATATGTATATCATAAATAAGAATTTATAGGTCACCTCTTTGGAATTGTTCCCAATGATTGTCCTTTTTCTGTTAATTGGGATGCCATTTCTAAATCTTATTAATATTATTTAATCATATTACATGTGATGTTAGTGTAGCAATTTAATAAGCTATGTTTCTCATTAAATAATTTGTTGACTTTCTTTTTGAATGGGTTGACATCTTCAAATGCAGATTTATGCAAAAATGCTAAATTAAGTCATTTTTGGCATGTGTTAAATAAATTTAGGAAGTATATTTGTGGTCATTATATACTTTGATAAAGATTATTTTTTTGAAGCATAACCACTCACATGCTTAGCATCCATTTTGTGTTTGATCCCATAGAAGATAATGACTTAAATTTCTTTATTTACTATCTAATAAGATAATAAATTTCAAGATGGACACTAATTTAGCTGGCAATAACCTCATATGAAATAAAAATTTTGTTGGTAGATATTACCAATCTGTCAATGTAGGTGCAAGAGGCAATGCAGAAATTTAGTATCGATTTCACTAGGGAAACTTTATGAAAAAATATTCTAGTATTAGGCCTGAATTATTTTTATTTGTTGGGGCAATCATTCTATCATGCTCTAAAATATTATCCATGCAAATTCAAGAAATTTAAATACTAGATACTGAAGTTGAGCGTAGGGCTGCGAATGAATCGAGCCGAGTTGATTAATAGGTTGTTTACGTTTGTGCTCGTTTATGAAAATTCCGTTCATGATCGATTCGAGCTTGATTTGAACTTCTGGGACAATTTTCAAGATTGATTCACTTAAATTTATTATTCAACTTTGATTTGAGCTCGACTTGAGCTTAGTTCATTTTATGATTATTAATTTTAAATAAGTAGCTTGTTTTGCTTTATCGATCTACCCATTCAGCCCACTCAAACTAAGCCGATTAAGCTTAGGAATGAACTTATTAAGCCTGGTGAGCTGTGATAAATTTATTAAGATTAGAACATACACCTTTTATTTGAAAAAAAGAAGAAAACTTTAAAACGAAGCTATAACATTTTTGTCAACATCCCACCCACATAAGCTACCTAAAAATAATTTATACTCACAGCTCACAACGTCTCTTCTCATTTAAACATCACAAATGTAAATTCACTATGATGTGAGGTTAAGTGTGTTAAAAAGCTTGAAGCTTCACATGAAACTTGAGTGAAATTGGCGTGAGAATGTTTTAGAATGGTTGGAAGAATATATTTATATTTATGAATAAAAAAAATATTTATTAAGTTTGCAATTAGTTTTTGAAACTATTATGAATCTTTCACATGAAAATCTATAATTAAATTTTTATTATTGGTTTTGTTTATTTGTTTTTTTAATTGGTTTTATTTGTTTTTTAATTAATAATTTAATTTTGAAATAAATTTTAATCATACTTTATTTAAATTAAATTATGGTTTTAGTCATAATTTATAATAGGTTCAAGTAAATATTGAGTTTTAATCAAACTTCTTAATACGCTTGTTTGTGAGCTTCAAACGATACTGTTCATCTACATAAATGACCCAAATAATAAGTTGTTTAAGTGTGTTCATTTAGCAATCGAATAATTAAAAAATGTTCTTGATCATTTGACTAGTTAATCAAACAATCACGACTGAGCTCCAATTGAGTTGAATCACAACTAATTTGTCAAATGCGCTGTTGATTTGCATCCCTAGCTAGTTATGCGCCAAAAAGGAAAAAGAATGTCACATTTAGAAAGGTTTTCCTCCCACTCTTTTGAGCCAATTGGCTCCAACCTATCCAAGCTTGAGATCAATCTGACATTTTTTTTGAAGTTGAAAATTATGACCCAAAAAAGAGGCAAGTGTCAAGCTCTACTTTTATTAAGCAAGCATTTACTTTACAAGCTAAAGATCATTTGTATGACTAAATTTCTTGTATCTTTTTTTTAGTGGCCTATCTATTTTGTTTAGCAAAAAAATCTTTTTATTTTAGTACTTTCTCACATGCATCTAATAATATAGTTTTTAGTTATATTTCTCCTGATTATAATCTTCAAATGAAAATTTTGTTACAAATGAAAGAAAAAATATTGAAAGAATGCTGAAGCATATGAAGGGGACTTAAAATGAGTTATTATAAGGTATGCATTAGACAGATGCACAAAGAACCCATCTAGTTGATTTCATGGACGTATGATATTTTTGTGCAAAGATATAATAGAAAAAACACTCCATTTATCTCTTCTTCTAAATCCAATGTAACGTTTAATTTTCTAATTACTCATAAGTTTATCTCATTTCTTAGTAACTAATGTCACGTTATTAGATGCATTCTAACATTATGTGCTATAACCAAATGAATCTCTAAATTATATTGCTTCCCACAAAAGCATGGTGATATCAAATAAAAGGAATGAATGCTTGAAGAGGATTTTTTTCAAATATTGAAGATGTATCATTGGTTATTTTGAAATTTGCCAACTTCCTTCAATTCAATATTCTATGTTGCTGATCCTTAGTCGATAGCTTCTAGAGGCACTATGAATGAAAATATTTGGTGGATGATTGATAGAGCTTGTTCCCAATGACTGTAAAGTTTAGCTTTAACTTATTGGCTCAACCATGTTCATCTTTTTGTTGTGAAAGTTGGAGCAAACACTCTTTTATCATTCACTTAAGAGCAATAAGATAACTTATCAATGAGGGGAATATTTAAATTTTGTGAATGTCAGCCTTCATCTTTTATCTATGTGGAGTCCAGAATTAACTAGAGACTAAACTATAAGATAATAGTTGGGATACATTAATTACATTATATGATAGTGAAACACCTAAAGTTACTGCTCTTTCTTGACGAGTCATCATTGGAATTTATGTTTTTTTAGATAAAAGTGAAGTTGTGATTGATTATAATAGAGGGACTATTGCTAATAATGTCTCGAGCATTGATTATGCTAACTTCAATCAGTAATTATCATATTTTGTTTGATTTCTTTGAGGATGAAAATTGTATTTATTTTCCTAGAGAGTTTTGCACATTTTGAAAGTAATATTGCTATTCATAGAATATATGAGATTTTGAATAGCTAATTAATTTCTATGTGATAAAACATTTTATTATTATTAATTGTATTTCTTTCTTAATTTCTTTTATGTTATTATACTTCATCTTGTGATGTATTCAGTAAGGAACAACAGAAACTTATATATTTCATTTTAATAATTTATCAAAATTAAAATTGTATTCATGGCGTTACCATGCTTTATTTTTTGTAATTACGGCAAGACGTGATGTTATTTTCGTTTCATATGCATGCTTCATAGGATGTTGTGTCAGATACATGTTGGGGGCGTATTGTATGCATTCTGTGTCCTGAATGTGTCAGGAAGTGGATATTGTTTGATAATAGAGTGTCAGTGCATCATTGATGGAACCTATCTTGGCAGATTGTTGCATGACCAACATCCCAAGTGAAAGATGAAACATCATGCATGCGGGCTGTCAAAAAACTGAGAATTATAGGACTTTTTGGTTATTTCTTATGAATTTTCACTTGCAGCTACTTTCGTGTTTTATAAATCTTGTTCATTATACTATTTTGCGTGGTATCATTTTATGGAGCACAGAACTTTGTGTTGTGTACATTTGTAACTCTAAAGATCTAGCATGTGAAAGCTGTAGAAGTTGTGTTGTCTAAGTAATGAAAGAGAAACAACATTGCTTTAGCAGGCTAGATGCGTTAGTATTCTAAAGCATGCCACAAGGTGAAGTAGCAAAATAAAGAATACTGCCTAGCTGGTACCATTATCATGACTATTATTCAAAGCATTCAGGGTTGGATTTAAGTATCCATTTACTCTTTTGTTAACTCTAATTCCTTTAAAGTTATTTTGTTCAAGTTTGTCTATTGTTGCTTTCGACCTGTTCCTTAGTCCGAAGAGGTCAATGATTTTACTTTTCGTTTATAATTGATTTCTTCTGCGAATAAACTTATTATTTATTGAGTGCATAATTTGATATTTTCATTACATTATATAAAATTTTACGTTGGTCATAGCTAGGGGTGTAAACGAACCGAACACGAACGAACAGAGCTAGTGTTCGTGTTTGAAATGTTCGAACACATCACTGTTCGTGTTTGGTTTGTTTGCTTATCGAACGAACACGAACTTCCTGGCAAACCGAACACGAACCTGTTCGCGAACAACGAGCTTTTTACGACCTCAGCTTTAATAGGATAGTTCCTCAAAATGAAGCAAATTGATCAAGTATTCCGTACACGTCAGGTAACCCATACTTCCTCAAAATGAAGCAAATCGAATAAGACATTTAAGGTTTTGATTAGGGTTTTATTTTAATATATAGTATAGTATATTAATTATAATATTATAATATTTATATTAATATAATTAATACTATAATATTATTATTGTTATTAATAATTTATCATATATTATAATTTATAGAAGTTTAATTATTTAAAATATGATAAATTTTTATAATATATAATTATTTTTAAAATATCATAATTTTTTTATATATATTATTTTAAATTATTTTATATTTCGAATAATAACGAACCGAACACGAACGAACACATCATTGTTCATGTTTGGTTCGTTTAACAAACCGAACGAAAAAAATTGTTCGTGTTCGTCTCGTTTGCTTATCGAACGAATCGAACACGAACTTTCTGGCGAACCGAACACGAACTGTTCACGAACAACGAGCTTTTTTGACAGCCCTAGTCATAGCATAATGTAAAGCTAAGTCAGTAAAATTTTGAATCCATTCTAATTTTTTTCTTGTATCTGTTAAAAGATCTTTTGTACTTTTCTTTAATGTTTAAACATGTTAATAAGATTAGTATTTTGAAGTTTCATTAAAATGAAAGGCTGAGAAAATCATGCTCAAGTGTCGGAACCATTTCTGTGAAACATCTTTGTTTTATGGTGAGAATATTTCTTGAATATCTTTTCTGTGTTTTGCATGTTCTCTGGCACAGAAATGGGTCAAATGGTCTGTGGGAGTTGCAGCGAGTTGCTTTCATATCCAAGAGGTTCAAAGTATATACAATGCGCATGCTGTCAGACAACAAATTTTGTTTTGGAAGGTTGGTTTTTAGCTCTTTCTCGAATTCCTTTTTTGTCTTAATGATTCAATGGTTAGTCTTTTTCTCCAGGCTACCAGTCTGTCTGTTTGTCCATTTCTTTATGTAATAATCTAAAGTCAAACCCAAGTGTATTATATTCCTCAAATTTAATCTGAGATAATAAAGTGAGTAATTGTGATTGGTTGATCCTGCATAATTTCATTCAAGGGCTATAAATTTGAGTTGGAGTTGGGCGAAGAATTTACCTGGAATATAGATGGTGACTAAGGTTTTTGGGAAGGAGAAATTAAAAAGGACAAACTAGATGTTTTTTGAATATTAAAGAGGAGTAGAAGGAGAATGAAATTAAGAGAATTATCTTAAGCCTTTTTTTCATTTATCATTTTAAGTTGCATGATTTTGCCATCGTCAAAGTTGTACATGGAGCACATAAATCAGCTGAAAAACCATCTCAAAGCATTTTAGTAATTCACTTTCTTGAAATTGATGCCGTACCAATAAAGTGGGTTCCAAACTCAATTGATATGCATGATAAAGAAGTGAAAATTTTAAGCATGCTTATGCAAAATAGAACTGTCTAAGACCGGGAAAAATATCAAATGGCCCGCATGGAATCTAAAAGAATAATCTGTGTATTAAAAATTCTGTTTTTAGTGATATTTATAATGGATTAGATACTATACGGAGGGTGAAAAATATATATAAAAACTAGCCAAATAATGATAAAAGAAAAATAAAGATTTAACTTGTGTAAATTGTATTAAAGATCAAAATTAAAAAGTATTTTTCTTAGAAACGATATTCAACATAGGTGGGTGAGTTATTTTGATAAAATTTTTACTGAAGTTTCTGAAAATAATATCGACTTTAGTGATCTTAATATTGTTAATAACAATAAACGTTTCTTTTTTACCGTTGCATTAGTAAAAAGAAGTTGAGGAGGCTTTAACGAAAATCAAGAGTGGAAAATCTGTAGGACCTGATGATATCCCAACTGAAGTGTGGAAATATTTAGGGGATTTGGGAGTTTCTTGACTTACTAAACTTATTAATATTATTTTTAAAACTAAAAAGATGCCTGAGGAGTGTACGAAGAGTATTTTGGTCCCCATTCTTAAGAATAAAGGGGATGCACAAGAGTGTGCAAATTATAGAGGAATTAAGTTGATGCGTCATACTTTAAAATTATGGGAGAGGGCAATTGAACATAGGTTAAGACGTATTACAGACATTTCTCACAATCAATTTGGACTTATGCCGGGTATGTCTACTATAGAAGCTATACATTTATTGAGAGGTTTGATGGAGAAGTTCAGATATAATAAGGAGGATCTACATTTGATTTCTATTGATTTAGAAAAATCTTACGATAAGGTTCCAAAAGATATCCTTTGGAGAGTTCTTGAGAAGAAAGGCGTTGATATGACTTATATTCAAGTCACTAAAGACGTGTATACTAGAGCTGTTACTTGTGTTTGAATTGAAGGAGGATTGACCAAATATTTTCTTATTTCTGTTGGAATACATCAGGGATCGGCTTTAAGCCCATATCCTTTTGCTTTAGTTGGAACACAGGAGGATGTACCTTTTATGTATGCTTTTTGTTGATGATATTCTTCTTGTGGATAAGACGAGAGAAAAAAGCTCAAGAAAAACTTGAATTATGAAGGTTTACATTGGAGTCTAAAGGCCTTCGTTTGAGTAGAACTATAACTGAATACATGGAATGTAATTTTAATAGTAGTAGCTCTAGTGACAAAAGTGTAATGTTGGGTGATTAAATTATTAAAAGGTGCGAACTATTTAGATATCTCGGGTCTATTTTTCAAAGCGATTGTGATCTAGATGGGGATGTTAATAGTATTCAAGTTGGTTGGTTGAAATGGAGGAATGATTCGGGCCTTTTGTGTGATGGAAAAGTACTGTTAGACTGAAAGAAAAATTTTATAAGATGGTGGTGAGACTTGTAATGCTCTATGGCGCTGAATGTTGGCCTTTAAAAGAAAAGCATAATACTAAGTTAAGTGTTGCCGAGATGAGAATGATTAGGTGGATGAGTGGCTTTACACTTAGAGACAAAATGCGAATTGAATATATCCGTGATAGGGTTGGTGTTGCTCCAGTGATACACAAAATTAGAGCGAGTCGTCTTAGATGGTTTGGTCGCACTAAACGTGGTTCATATGATGATCCGATTGGGAGAGTAGATTTTTTAGATTCGACTTATGTTAAGAAAGGGACAGAGGTAGACCAAGGAAGACTTGGGCTTATTGTATAAAAAATGATCTTAATTTATTAGTATTAAATGAAAATGACACTAATTAGGACGCAATGGAGAAAAATGGTTCATGTAGCTGACCCCACTTAGTGGGATTAAGGCTTTGCTGCTGCTTTTGTTGTTCATTTATTACCGTGCAGAACACGGTGGATCTTAGTATAGTAAAGCTTATAATATCTTTGTTTAAGCTTTTGGTTTATTTTTGTTGAGTCAATATGAGTTAAACATGAATAAATTAGGATGATTACCATCAAAAGGATCACAAGATCTTTATTGTTGTTGGCTTTTATGACATGAGAAAATTTTACTTATCCAACGTAGATGTTTTCAACTGTTGTAGAGTTATACACTGTCCATGATTTTTAATTACCTTTTATGGTTTTGATTGCTGCGTTGCATTGTTAAAATCAATTCTGTAATAATTCCTTCCATAAGCTGACCAATCTTCCTTGTTTTGAATACGTATTGATGTAAATAAATTATTGAGGCAAACTAAAATGATCCAGAAATTTGCTTCCACGTCGTAGATAAAAAAGTGTGTATCTTGGGTGTAATGACCACAGTTGATGTTGGATAAACAAACAAATTTATAATAGAAATGATCATGTTCGTCCTGTTTGAGAACTGCAATATGATAATGCTGCTCATGCTTCAATTTTTCTTATTTCCTTGACAAATATTACTGAAGCCGATTACTGATGCAAACACCAGCGAACACTAATTTTGACTGATTGTTTGGCTTGACTTATTTAGCTCTCTAGATATTTTACTTCCATTGCAGGCTTAGTTCATTCAATTTCCATAAGAAAACTTGCAAATTGCCTTTTGAATTACTTGTCTCTCTTTGTTGCCTCAAATAATCTTTGGGAAATGACCAAAAATACCTATTTTCTGGGTGGGCTGCCTTGCTGCGCAATATTTAAAAATGATATGTTATTATGGTGTCAAGTAGCCTATGTGCTTCCTAGCATTTATTTTATTTTTTATTTTTTTTAAACATTTTTAATAATTTTGTTTACTTTGTAGCTATCAGCTATAATTTCATGACTAAACAAAATTACATTTTGTTTTTATTAAATGTCATTATTTCCCATGTTTTCTTTAAAATTTCTATGTGAGGTAGGTCTCGATTTGATATGTCTTAATATATAAAATGATCCTTTTGTATGTTTGTGACAATTATTGATTGATGTCCATATGCAGCACATCAGGTGGGCATTGTAAAGTGTGGGAAATGTTCTGTGCTGCTTATGTACCCATATTCTTCTAGTTCTTTAAGATGTTCATCATGCCATCATGTGACAGAAATTGGGGTGAGTTCTTATCTTCATTTTTTACATAAAAGTGTTTCCTTGCTTCTGGTTGTAAAAAATTTATTTTACCTAAAACGTGCAAAACTGTTTTTTTGTTGCTATAAAAACACATGCCAACTTTTTAGCCTCAGTTAATACGTGAAATTCACAATTGAGAGGCTAGTATTGATTCGATTTATGAAAAGAAAGAATATCCACGACAAACTTAATGGGATTCTATATTCATCTTGCTACATAGACCAGAAAATTCCTAGCAATGAGACATTATAAACATAGCTATTCTTACATGTATTTGTTTTAGAGAAGGGATAAATAAGGCAAAGAAGAAAAAGGTTTCGTTCAAGTCTTTATCATTAACTAGCGATCCTTCATTACTTTTTGGATTTCAGAGGGCAGATTAATGAAATCCATATCGGCTTATTATTTCATGAAAAATTCTGGAGAGAAAATATAAGCTAAGAAATAGGAAAAGATGGTTACGTTTCAGTTGTATTCTCATGCCATAGTTTTTTTATGCTTATTGTTCTGGTCAGCACAACTAGATGAACTATTAAAAACTATGTACGAGATTTGGACCACAATAATTTTTTACTCCATGGACCCATAGTTTTGTATAGATTCTAATGATCACAAATTACACTTTAGGAATTGGGGATTGATGGTATTATAAACTGTGTGTGTGTGTGTGTGTATTTAATAGATACAAATAATGAATCACGTTAAAACTAATTTTGCAGAAATCTGCAATTACTTCGGGAATACTTACAAATCCTTTAAGGAGATTCGTTTTACATATGTAATTTTTATCATTTTCTTGCATATTTTATAATTATATTTATTAAAATATCAACTTAAATAATTATTGGTAGTGAGGAATCCAAAAATTCACACCTCAAGCCCTCTCAAAATGGCTAGTGAGATCGTTTAGTTGAGGCTACAGTTAAATTTTTAGAAGGCATATGAGATAGTAGATAGAACACTG
Source organism: Papilionanthe hookeriana x Papilionanthe teres (assembly GCA_022702705.1). Taxonomy (NCBI): domain Eukaryota; kingdom Viridiplantae; phylum Streptophyta; class Magnoliopsida; order Asparagales; family Orchidaceae; genus Papilionanthe; species Papilionanthe hookeriana x Papilionanthe teres. The sequence continues at coordinate 31,232,815 of CM040434.1, forward strand.
CTAAAAAATTTTATCCTCATTTTATAAGGATTTTAAGATATGGGATTAGAGGTTTTCTATATGTGCAAGACCGTATGGTTAATTACCTCTCTTAATAATGGAGATCTATTTCAATTAAAGCTAGTTATTAGAGAGCCAACTATTTAGCGTATAGTAGCAGCAATTAGGGTTTTAAATTGTGCAAATTCTAGAAATGATGATGAACCCAATCTAGATCTCATACTTCAATCATCATTGGTTGTCGTCGTTTGTAATCCACTTAGTTATAGGAGATAGTTATCCTAACCCGACTGAAGGATTCCTATCGACACCCATGAGATGCGTCAGCCAAGGGAATCCTATAGACCTTAGGTGGACGTTTGTCTAAGCGGATCATTCTAAGTTGATCTTAGTTAACATAAAACTCTATGTCAATCAAATATAACTTTATGATTTATGACTCAAATGGTAAAATATCATTTATTGGAACATAAGGGCCACAACATGACCATATCATGTGGCGACAAAATTTTCCGATCAGATGACTCTGATTATAATCGCTATTTTTTTAGTTTCGAGCGATTCCATGCAGATATAAGACTTGGACGACATCTTTAGTTACTAGTTTATATTTATTTTAAGCATGAATATAGTGATATACTTAATGTGACATTCTTTTTTTGTGAGTTCAAATTAATTAAAAAATTATCACCATCGATAAATTATTGTGGAGGTTGAAGTGAATGGAGTTTGCTTTAAGTTTTAGGTGATTGATTTTAGTTGAATATTTTGGTTTGATAGTATGCAAATTTAATTTTAATGTCTACTATAAAATTTAACCCATTCGGTTGAAATTTTCAGTAAACATTTTTATCATTAGGGTGGGGCATTTAAAACACTTTTATTTGTGATTTTTTTTTGAATTTGTAGTTTAATGTCTTCAAAAGTATTAGTCTCGTTTGCTCCATTCTTGATTAATACGATCAGTTGAATTAGATTGGACTTATAGCCTTAGCGTATGTACAAGATAGTCCGCTCGAGAGCATGCAATACTTAATAATATTTAAATTTGATTTTCTAAAAGAAGAAATTTTATGAAATCTAAATATACTTGCACAATTCTCAAGGTGGATCACATTGTAGGTTAAACTTATATTCAACCTGCACATTTGTTTGTACTTTTGGTGTATTGGTCAGAGCAAATAACGAGATGAGATTAAGAGTTCTTGGGTGGGAGCAAGGCTTAATCAGGGTCACATGCACGGTTGGGGTGGATGCTCGGGACTAGTGGAGGGGACAGTGGAGACGGATGCTAAGATTGGATTTGTTGGTTACTGATGGTGACTGATGCAAGGTAGCATATGGAGTAGATTGATGCGAAGGTTATGTGGGCCCTTGGTTGGAGATGACCAGGAAGATTCATTGTTGGTGTGTGTAATTGAAGAGTGACAGGAATCATGAGGAAGTTGTAGATGTGAATCCAGATTTCTTGAACTATCGCGAAGCTGGGAAGTGCTGTGCGGTTTTGCCAACATGCGTACGTGGGAGTTATGGACGTGCGAATGTTTTTAAAAACTAAACAAGTGAGTGGGAGTATTTTTATTTAAATTTCTTTTTTTGATTTCAGTGGTCAACAAATAACTCCAAAAAAATATAGGGCACGGTGAAAAACGACAGTATTTGTTGCAAACTCATTGCTTATATGGATCTCCAAATATTGTTGTCATAATAATGATTTTAATTTATCTATCTTCTATAGGGCTCATGGTTGTCGATACAAAATAAATTTGAACTTAAATATGTGGGCTTATATAATTGAAAATTGATATTTAGTTATTATTGCATCATCAATTTGATAAATCTTGTGTAATTTGATTTCTTCTTTTATTATAAGAAATACCTTCCAAAATTTATGTTATGTAAATTTCTCAGTTTCGTTGCCATAACTTACTGAACTAATGGAATGATGTTATTTGTATGACAATTTGTACTCGACAAACTTGTGGCTCGTTTGGGGCAGCTTATTTAACGCAATGCATTCTGAAAACGTCGGATGAAGCTTTTGGGGACAGTGGCACAACCGCTTTTCTTAAAGTTTATGTTAAACGTGGCCACAGGTTCTGCCCCGCAGTCCGCATTTTCTCGCTAACTTATTACTAACCTACCCTCTCGCGCTCCCCTCTCACTACTGGGCTCTCTCTCACGTTTCTTCTGCTCCCGCCTCTCTGGATTGCCTCTCTCGATTGCTCCTCTCGTGCCTTTCTCCGGCGGCAACGAGTTGCCTTTCTTCTGCATGCTTGGCTCTAATCTCTAGTGGCAACGAGTTGCCTCTCTAGTATCCCTCTTCCCTTTGATCTTTGACTCTCTCTATTTATTGTGCTCTCCGTCCTCCTACGGTATCACCTATTTTTTGATGGAATGACTTTCTTTTTGCGATTTGTGGCTTTCTCATTTTTGGTTTGAAGTGAGAATTTGAATTTTGCTATTTCTGGCTTTCTCATTTGCGGTTTGAAGTGAGAATTTGGATTTTGTAATTTTTGTCTTTCTCTTTATGTTTTAGAATTTAGACTTTGCGAATTTGTGGCTAAATGTGATATGGATTGGGTTTTCATCTTTACTTTTAATGTTTGAGAAATGACTGAAAGAAGAGGCTTGATTTGTTGTCAGCAATGTTTTAGATGTCCTGCATGTAGTATCCTCAAATAAAAAATATGGAACTAAGTTTTATTTTTATCTTTGATGTTTGAGTGAGAATTTGAGAAATGAGTAAAAAGGGGTGCTTGATTTGTTGTTAGCAATGTTTCGGGTGCCTTGTATGTAGTATCCTAAAATGAAAAATATGGTGTGAGATTTTAGCTTTATCTTTGATGTTTGAGTGAGAAATTGAGAAATGACTGAAAGAAGGTGTTTAATTTGTTGTTAGCAATGTTTCGGGTGCCCTATATATAGTAACCTCAAATAAAAAAATATGGGGTAGAGTTTTATCTTTCTCTTTGATGTTTGAGTGAGAATTTGACAAATGGCTGAAAGAAGGTCCTTGATTTGTTGATAGCAATGTTTCTGATGCCCTGTATGTAACTACATCGAATGAAAAATATTGGGTGGGGTTTATCTTTACCTTTGATGTTTGATGGTAGTATATATTGGTTAGTGTGTGAATGTGGTGGTGTTGTGGAGGTGGTGGTTGTTGTGTGGTTGTGTTTGTATTAGAGGATGTGTTGGTGGATGTGTGGAGGTGGTGGTTGGTGTGTGATTTGTGTTTGTGTTAGAGGATGTGTGGAGGTGGTGGTATTGCGGAGCTGGTGGTTGGTGTGTGGTTGTGTTTTTGTTAGAGGATATGTTGTGTAGAGGTGATGATATTGTGGAGGTGATGCTTAGCGTGTGGTTGAGTTTGTGTGGAAGTGTTAGTATGTGAATGTGATGGTGGTGGTGGTGTGGATGTGTTGGTATCTTAATGTGTTAGTGTGTGGAGATATTTGTGTTTGGAGGTGGTGACAATGGTGATGTGTATGTGGTTTTGTAGTGTGTTGTGGAGAGGTATTGGTGATGATATTGTGACATTCCTATTTTTCATTGAGATATTGTGGCATTTCTATTCATGTTAATTGGTTTTTTTTTTTTTTCATGCTAGTAATACAATGATTAAGACAAAATAGAGCAATATGGTATAAAGAGACAAAATTAATATTTTATGACCTTTGTCTCAAAGTTGTCGAACTGGGAAGTAAGCTAACAATCTATTTCAATAAGGAAGACTAATAAAATATTATTAAAAAATTCAAGGAAAGTACAAACAGAGAGTATGATAGGATGTAGTTAAAAAACATATGGGATCAACTAAAGAATAATTGAAAATTCTTGAAAGAATTGAAGTGAGGATCAATGGGCTTAGGGTTAGATCCGGTAAAGTGAACGATTGATGCTTCCGATGAGTGGTGGACAGAGAGACCGTTGGTGAACATTTTCTAAATGTCTCTCATTTTTATCAATTTTTAATTTATTTTTAAATCCAACATGTTATATGAATTTTTAGGTGGTGTCTGCTGCAAAAAAATTTAAATATAGTGGAATCAATCCTGAGTTAGAGGAGAAGTTGGATTGTATTTTTGGAGGCGTCGTGGAAACGGACAACAATGCATGTGCCCTCAGTGAGGCGGGGTTTGTTGGCATCCTCGATAGGATTTGATCAAATAAATGAATCCAATAAAGGCCCCAGCTTGTACTTCCATGAAGTTGAGTCCACGGGTCGGTCAAAGCATCCTCGGGTTGGAGCTGCTTTCCTTAGAAGTCAGATCTCACAGCTGATTGCTTCATATAATGTTATTTGCTTATGTTGATTTTCTTTGTATTCTTATATGATTTTAGCTAATTCATTGATGCTTATGTGTTAGTCACTTTTATATTGAAATACATGGTGCAATTAAAGAAAGATGCAGAAGAGGAGCTGCAGCTGCAACATTCCTGATGTACGAATATTACTTCTCGTATATAAAGTGCTTTCCTTGCACGACATCCTAATATGTTGCAACAAATGGGTTGAGGAGTTACTTGCGGGCCACCCAACGAAATTTAACAATATATTTTGTATGACACATGTGATATTCGCCGATCTATTATAGAAACTACACATAAATCATGGACTTCATGGCTCGTCCAGATTGATTTTACGAGAGGTGTTAGCAATAACCCTCTACATATTATCACAGAATGATTTAATGCGATGAGCTATAGAGTGATTTTAGTACTCTCCTGAAAAGATTTGCAGAGAATTCTCAGTAAGGTTGAATGCACTTGTCACTTTTTCTTCACAAGTGATAAAACTAACAGATCCTAAATTTGAATGACCTCCATAGAGATTTTGCACGATGCGCAGTATATGCCATACATTAAGGCAATTTCTCATTTATTATGTTCAATTTTCTTATAAATATCATAATTACATAACTCACCGTTATCTTTTTATAATTGTATTGGAGCAATCGATGGAATACATGTTGATACACATGTTCTAAATAATGAGAATATCGCATTTATCGGCTGTTGTGGGTCCCCGACACAGAATGTCTTGGCGGTATGCAATTTCAACTTGTGTTTCACTTTTGCTATGACCGGTTAGAGGGCAGTACAAATGACAGTTAAATATTCGTATATGCAACACGGGACAAATACGACTTCCTACATCCACCCACAGGTTTGCTTAATACTGAACAACTCTATTAACTTTTTTCCTTCAATACTATTCATTCGATTCACATAAGGTAAATATTATTCGATCGATGTTGGGTATCAATTGCATCCAGGGTATCTTAAGCCCTACCTTATATGAGAAATCCATACCTGATTTTGAGCGAGCTAGCAATCTTACGCGGGCAAGACAGAAATATTCAACAAAAGACATTCATCTTTACACGGTTTTATTGATATGGCTTTTAGTGTTTAAAAATGGGTTATACTTCGCGATATGCCATCTCACTGTTGACCTCACTTTTGTCGAGGTTTAGCTTTCCTCCTAGGATTTAGGGTTCTAGCTTTAGGAGCTTCCCCGACGATCTTAGAGTCTTAGCAATGAGCCTACCTCGTTTTAGAATGCTCGAAACCACTTCGACACTCTTTTGGAATCCGGACGAAATTCACGACCTCCAGCTCACGGCGGGTAGGTTGGAATTGGCGTTAGGACTCCAATTGAGTTCATATGGGACCCTTGGACCTTAGGATAGCGCTCGTGCACATTTTACGCACCACCGAGCACAAATTCCTCGAGCCGCGGCCTCGACGTCTTGAAGTTCTCCGCAACGGATCAAGATCAAGGTCAGAATGCCAGAACGAGCGCCATCAAGGTCAGAATTTCGACGAGACCGAATTTGACGTACTTTCGACTCGACCGGTGACGAGGTTCTCCGAACGGCCTCGGATCGCGAAACGGACTGCGCCGTTGCGTCCGGAACGTCGAATTTGCTAGGAAAGGACGTATAACTTGCTATGTTTTCGAGCGCGGGTTCGCGACGCGAAATTTAGCGTTATTTAATAAAATAAACTTTATTTTCTCTTAAAAAGCCTTTTAAACCCTTTTAAACCTAAACTACTTTCTCCCCTTACCAGTGCCTCGCGTGAGCCTCGCCTCTTTTCTTTCTCGATCCCGAGCCTTCCCTCTGGCTCTTCTCACGCGGGTTTCGACCATGGTCCCTCTCTGTCTCGCCACTTCCCCTGGCCCTCTGTCCGTGACAGGCACTTTCGGCCTTCTCTGCCGCCACTCTCGCCTCCTGTCGCCACCCTTTTCAGCGACTTTTGTCGCCACCTTCTCCCGCCTCTTCCTACTCTGGCCGAGACTCCCAGGTAAGTGGTGTGGTTTCTTCTTCTTTGGGTTGGCTATATAAGCCTCATTTTGAGGAGCGTTCTAGGGTTGGCTGGTTTGAGTGTGCTACATTTGCCTTTCTCTTCCCCCTTCTTCTCTGCTTGCTCGCGGTTTTCCTGAGTTTTGTTTCGAGTGAGGTAGGGAGTCTTTGTTGGCTTTGCTCACTGAAGTCTTTGGGACTTGGTTGCTCGGTTGAGAGCTTGGGTTGTCTTTGCTCGTTCTACGTTGTTGAGGCTGTGGTGTGGGTTTGCTTGAGTTCTCAGCTGAGGTATGAATTCCCTAGCTCTAGCTTTTATGTTTGAGGCTATATACATGTCGTTTTCCTTGAGATGGACATGGTTTCATGGTTAAAGTGGCATCTTATTGCTCCCTCTCTTCTTTACTCATTCTAACTTGATGTTTAGCATGGAATGGTTTATTTAGTTTTATATGTATGTGGAGCTTGCTTCTTGCTCATTATCTTGCTTTATTACAGGCATGTTATGGAAGAGTTTAAATTGATTTAGAGAGGAGCTTTATGCTTTCTTTCATTTGAAATATATTAGGGCCTTATGCTTAGATGTGGTGGATGTATGGAAGTGCTTACTTGAGCTTCATGTTTAGCTAAATTTTAGGCCTTATCTTGGCTCATTATGATCTTAATCAAAAGCGAGGTTTTGTTTCATTTTAAAAGGGTCTTGGGAGGTTGTCTTTCGGCTTTGTTTTCTCGGTTTTAACCCCCCTGCTGCCTCTCGGTTTTATCCTATGGTTGGGCTGATTTGCCCCATCTTGCTTGTTTTCGGTTTTAAATCGTCTTTAGCCTTGCTATGTGCTGGGTTTTGGTTATTTTGGAATTATTGGGGTGAGCCCCTTCTTGTTTTCTGCGGACTATTTTGAGTCCTGCTTGTTTTCTTTTTTTCTTTCTCTCGGTTTTTGGGGCTGTTTCGACCCCTGCTGCTGCTCGGTTTTCTTGGTCCCTGGGATTCTTTTGAACTAGTCCTATTTGGGAAATTTGTTTTGGCTCCATGTGTAGGCTTGATTCAAGAAATGTTTGGGCTTAATTTTGAACGTGTTTTAGCGGGAATTAAGAGGTTGTTTTGGCTTTGTGTGGGCTGGATTCGGTTCTTGGGGGCTCGGAGTTTTGGCTTTGTGGAGAGTTGAGAAGTGATATGTGTAGCTTGTTGGGGAGCTTTGAGTCGTACACCTCCTTTGTTGTAACTTTGGCCGTGGGCCTCCCTTTTGTTTTTGTCTTGGCCGAGAGCCTTGGTGGATGTGGTGATGTTATTTCTTTCTTGCTTCTTGCTACACTTGCATGTGAGTTTGGTTGGATGGATTTGAGATCATCTTTTATTTGTCTCAGCTATTTCCTGAAATTTAAATATCGAGGTTTGATGCGAGAAATGTATGAGCACGATATTTGAAATATTTCTTAAAGCTTCATTTGTTGGAATTGATACTTAATTTGGTGGCTTATGGCTTGTCCATTCACTCTCTTATGTATTGGAAGTTTGCTAGTTCTTCTATTGTCACGGCTTGAGTCTCGAGCCTATAGGTGAGCCTATTAGGGGAATTAGATTTTGAGTTTAAATATGGCAAAATCGTGGAATTTTGTGATAGCACTCTCAGTTAGTGGTCTAGAGTCTAGGACCCGAGCAGTGGCTTTTTTTTTTTTTTATTATTTTCTTGATTTTACCGTCTTTGTTTGGGAAAAGGAGTGTTTCTAGGGGTCTAGTCCTCATCCCCTTCGAGAGTGTCGACGTGCCTTTAGGTCCCTTTTGTGGGACATGTGAGGACGGTCGGGAGTTCAGGGTGATTTACTTGTTTTCAATTGTTGGAAATCGGTTCACTTTCTTTTACGAATTTGTGTTAGGTGAACCGCTTTCCCTCTTTCTTTCCTTGACCTCTCGTCCCTAGTTTTCACCTTGTTTCTTGGCTCAAAGCACACACCTACAGGGGACGTGTAGGTGTGCACATATAACCCCCTTGGGTTATATGTGGGGCCATCAAGCAAGGCTGTAAGTGCGGTGGGGACATTGATAAGACTGCAAAAAGAAAAATTACGAGAATCATAGAATGGGGCCGCCTGACTCAGAGACTCTGTAGAGAGTAGAGCAGGAACCACGGAACCGTTCGCCCGTCCTTGGGGTTTCTACTGCCGACAGTCTAAGGATGTTCGTAGTCCTAGTCCTATTGGGGTAGTCGACTCGTGGACTAAAAAATATTTTAAAAACAATAAAAATACATATGTTTGAAAAATACAAAGTCACTTCCACTACTACACGACCTACCTACTCTACGGTTTTACTTGCATGCAAACGAGAAAAAAATGAAATGTGTGAAAAATTTATAAAGGTCCACGGTTGATTATTCGAGTCGGATTAGGCCTGCCTTCCGCAGAAAGTTGGTGCTAGTAGTCGGCACTCAAGTCCGGATATTAGCACGGCTCCGAGTCCGTAACACCACCGCGCTTACGGGTCTTTCTTTCCGGATGCCTCATGGCTTTCTTACGGTCTGTCGTGAGTTTAGCGGGCCATCTGTGAGTTTCTTCGGTGTTCTTTGCGGTTTTCTACGACTTTGTTTTGTTTTCGTTCGTGACTTTTCTCGGAGTTTTCTACGGACGTTCTTTTTCTTTCTTTCTCGATTTTCTGGTTTTTCTCTCACGATTTTTTTCGTTTTCTCGCCGTCTTTCTTTCGTTTTTACTGTTAGGTTTTCGCACTTTGCTCCCTTTGTACGTACCGTAGTACTCCTGTTGAGCTAGGTTCCTGCCCACTACTTTTTACTCTTGCTTTTTCCTGCGCTAACGACTCTTCTGCAGGAAATAAGAAAAATATGAAAATAATAATAAACAGGTAACAGTGCGCCGCGGATGAGCAAAGCATACGGTACCTCTGCAACACTGTCATTTACTTTATTTACTGTTATACCTGCTTTACTTTTCAGCACATACTCCTGCTAGTCTAGCCTGTTTACTTTCAGTTTATACCTGTTTAGCATGTTTACTTTTCAGCATATATCCCTGCTAGGCTAGTTTGCTTACTTTCAGTACACATACTTGCTTAGCATGTTTTACTTGTCGTAGCATGTTATTCCTGCTTAGTTTAGCATGTTTCCTGCTTAGCTTAGCATACTCTGTTTGTGATAGGTGTTTTATGTTATTCACTATAGCATGCTCCTGTTTACTGCTTTCTTTTGCTACACCTGTCACTGTTGCACACACTCACTTGCAATAAAATGAAATAAATGGTTTGCATGTCCACTTTAATTTAAAACTTTAATTTAAATCATGACCTTGCTACGACGTGGAGCTTGGAGCACGGTGGGCAGCACGGCCATCTTCTTCAGCAAAACCTGTGTCGACATCAACAAAACCCCTTTCTTTAGCTTAAATAACAAGCCTTAGGATTTCGAGGTAGTCCGCCTAGCGCGACATAAACCCTCACCTTTTCTTTTAGGCCTTTGCACAGCCCTCCTGTGCGATATAAGCCCTAACTCGCTTAGGTTTCCGAGGTTGTCGTCTGATACGACGTAAGCCCTCCTGTCTTTCAGGTAGTTTGCATAATCAGGACATTATGCAAACGTAATTCCTATAATTAATTTGCAGGATTGAAATTAAAATAAATCCCTTTCCAAAATTTAAAGCCCAACCATAGGATAGTCTGGGACGTCCTCGAGGTCCTCCTCGAGATCTGTGACATCCCCTACCCTTCTTTCTTTGACTCCAGAAATAACCGTTCCTTCTTGTACCTTTCACCTATTGGATTTCCTACTACCTCATTTCGTTGAAAACCCTACCTTTTGAATTCATGAAGATAGAAACCCGCGATCTAAATCGAGAGTTCTCTCAAGTGACTTCGGTCGTTTGAGGGGTAATTAACTATAGGGGCTTGCCTCTATAGGGAGTTTTAAAGACCCCAGATAATATAAACCCTATTTAATTCTTTTGTATTAAATAGGAGAATTTGTCGGTCCACATAAAGGTTCGCAGACCAGAACGGATGTCATGAATTTTGTGGTTTATTTGATCGAGCGATATTGTCGAGTAGGGTGTCTATTCTTCGGAACAGATGCGTTACTCGCGATATTACGCTCGTTCATCCAAACTACTTAACGAATGAGATCCGTCCTTTCTCATTCTCATATTTTAAAACTTAAAATTTTATTTTCAAAAATCAATACATATATATAAATTAAATTAAATCCTCAAGCCCTTCTTTTAAGCGGCCGACACTCACCCGTTTCACAAACAAGTGCAGATTGTGATTGCCAAGATGACTTTCTAAAATTTTATTTGACGACATTCATCCCGAAATATAGACTTCCGTATGGCTGACGAGGATGATGAATATGTCCCTTCCGAGGCAAATGAGTACCGTCTTGAATAGACTTTATCACAGGCCGAAGATGATGTTCAAGAGACCTGCACTAAAGATGAGAAAGGTGCAAGCTAGAAGACAGAGTTGAGGGAACGAATTACAGATGCGGTAGAAGGTAATTGGAAGAAATATTAGTTTTTATCATATTATTAATTATAACGGTTGTTGAAGACATTCACTATTTATTGTATTAATTATTTATACAGTTCATGTTCATTTATGTTTCTTATGCATTTGATATTTAGTGTTTGGATTTTTTAAGCAATTTGTATGTGTTTTTTTCCTTTTGCATTTTCTTTTTTACTTTAGTGGGTTTTGGAATTCTATGATGAGACGTTTGCCCTTATTGTTTCTTCTGGATGGTCAGTATGTTGCTATTAGTTGGTGTCACTTGTAAAATCTTAATGAAGATAATCAAATTCCTCTCTTTTTTTCGGTGCTACGTTTTTTTTTTATTCTTCTGGATAGCCTTGTTGACCTCAATTTTGGACAAGGTCTAGTTTTCTTCTTAGGATTTAGGGTCTAGCCTTAGGGTTATCATTTTGACTTAGAATCTTAATATGAGACCCACCTCATTTTATAAGTCCGAACCACTTCTTTACACTTTTGGAGTTTCGCGTGTGTAGTTCTTGACCTCTAGTACCTAGGAGGTTGAAACTGATATGAAAGAACTCAATGGGAGTCCCTATAGGATCTTTAAGCCCTAGGATGACCTTATGCACAATTTGCACTTTCACGCGTAGATTCAGATGATCAACACGTTAAATACCACAATTCGTGTCATCGATGCCTTTAAACACTTCATAGTTTATCAAAAAAATGAAGTCAATTTCCAAAATGATCGACTACGGACTTAAAATTTCAAGAAAATCAATTTCGACACATTTTTAACCCGATCATTGATGAGGTTGTCCGAACGTCCCCAAATGACAAAACGGACTGCGCCGGCGCGTCCGAAATGTCGAAATTACTTATAAAGGATATGCACTCTGTCACGGTTCCAGACACGAATAAATTGCATAGAATTCGACGCGTTTGAGTTAAACAAATTAATAAAATAGGTTTTTGTTTCTCTTTAAACCCCTAAATCCCTAATTCCTTTTTCGGCGTGACCTGGTTTTGTTCTCGCGCCCGAGCTTTGGCTCCCTGGCTCGTCCTCTTCTTCTCGCGTGAGCCCTAGGGCCGAATCCATCCCAGCCGAGCTCGCCTTTCTTCCTAATCGCTCTCGAGGTCCCCCCCTCTGACCTCCACTCCTCTTGACAGAGATTCCCAAAACCATGCCACGTTGCCTATACTTAGAGGTGCTTTCCATTGTATTAGGTTGAGGTAAATGTATTTTGACGCGATCCGGGTGATTTAGTGGCTTTTTTTATAAATTTTGAAACTCCACTTTGTTCTTTTATAAAATCCGGAATGCATGGTTAGTTTATTTTACAAAATCTGAAAGGGTAGAAGTGTTCTTTTTGCAAAACTTGAAAAGTCGGGGCCCATTTGTAAAAATCTGAAACTTTGCATGGCTCATTTATAAAAGATCTGAACGGTTGGAATGTTCTTTTTTGGAAAAATCTGAAGGTGGGGGGTGTTATTTTTGATAAGTTTGAGAAGTTTGGAGTGTTTCTTTCGAAAAGTCTAAAAGAAAGGTTGGGTGGCATGAATGAAGGAATGAAATTGTATGTGGTGGATGTGTATGTGTATGGGAGTTATGTGAGGATTTCTTTTGTTCTTTTGGGAATCCCTCTTTGCACTTCACTTTTGTTAATTTTTTTTTGAAAGTGGCATTCAAATGCTTATATTGGACTACACTTTGAAATGCTTTGAGGAGGTTTATGTTAAAATTGCGGAAATGTTTTTACACTTGCTATACACCCATATACAAGACACTTTACTTGCTAGCGCGGCTCTTTGTGTTGCTTGGTTTTGGGAATCTTTTTTTTTTCCTTCCTTTTGGGGGCTCGGTTGTGGCATGTTTGGCTCGGTTTTTGGCCCAACTAGTAGCAGCGATTTTGGCCTTGCTGGGCTCATTTTTGTGGCATGATGGGCTTGGTTTTGGCCTTGAATGGCTGCGGTTTTGGGCACTTGTGGTGGCCCTGTTTGTGGCATAATGGGCTCGGTTTTGGCCTTGTTGGTGGCTTGGTTTTGGGCTTATTTTGCTCGGTTTTGGGCTTATGTGGCTCAGTTTTGACTTGAAAATTAATATTGCTACGACGTGGAGCACGGAACAAAGTTTCGAGGGCAGCACGACGAAGATGCAGCACGCGGAGGAGGACAATCTACAATAGAAAACAAGTCTGCACTAGATAAATCTTTTTCTTAGTTTAAATAACAAGCAATAGGACTTCGAGGTAGTTCGCTTAGTGCGACATAAATCCTCATATTATTTTTTAGACTTTTGTACAGCCATGTTGTGCAATCTAAGCCTAACTCGCCTTAGAATTCCGAGGTCGTCGTCTGATACGTCTTAAATTCTCATATCTTCTAGGTTATTTGCATAACCAGATATTATGCAAATGTAATTCCTATAATTAATAATTGGCAGACTAAAATCTAAATAAATTCACTTCCAAAATTTAAAGCCCAACAATAGGATAGTTTGGGAAGTCATTGAGGTTCGCCTCTATTTTGTGATATCTCCTAGTTCTCACTCATTTGATTATGAAAATAACTGTTTTTATTTGGTCCTCTCCCACTTGACTTTCCTACACACTACTTTGAAAACCCTAACATTTGAATTCATGAAGATAGAATCATACGATCGTCGTCAAAAGTTCTCTAAGTGAGCTCCGTCGTTTGAGAGGTAATTGACTTATAGAGACTGTCTCATAGGGAGCTTTAGAGCACAGGTAATATAAACTCTATCTAATTTTTAATATTAGATAGGAGAACTTGTCAGTTAAAATAAAAAGTTTGCAGACCAAAACAGATGTCATAAATTTTCTATTTTATTTGATCGAGCTTTATCATCGAGTAGTGTGTCTATTTCTCGGGATAGATGCATCACTTGCGATATTGTGCTAATTTATTTAAACTACTAAATGAATGAGATTCGTCAATTCTCATTTTTCAAAATTTAAAATATTATTTTCAAAATCAATATATAGATGTATATTAAATTAAATTAAAATTCTATTTCATATTTTCTATATTTTTTGAAAGAAAAAAAACATACGTTTTTAACAGCCGAAAAGCTTTTCTTGGTGATGTACATATGTGACACACATGAACTTGATATTACGTGGGTTAAAGACAACCAAAAACCATTTCTTTATAAAGTCTAATATTTTCTTAAAGTGTCAGTTTCATTTGTTTATATACCGAGTTCTTTGAGACCTCACAACTGCATAAAAATATAATCAATTACTTTTGTTTTCAATCTTTACTTGTGCTATGTCTAAAGGTATATTTTTTTTAAGAATTCAGGAAAGATGAGCTTGAAGATTTGTGGTACTTACAAAGGATTGCACTGCTACTGTCAACTTGAATGTTCTCTGCTAACTTCACATCAGCCACATAACTATGGGAGACAGATTTATAGGTGCCCATAGAGAATCACGAAACACTGTAACTATTTTCGGTGGGCAGATAGACTGAACGATTATACCGCCGATAGTGATCGGGCATGAAGAGTTTCTCTACAGGACGGCTTGGCTCGTTACATACGTCATCTGCATTCTAAATATAATAATCATATTATTAATTATTCGTTTAATAGTATTTTTCTTGATTTTAACAGTCATGCTACTCACTGTTAAGTGAGATATTTATCTTTATTTTGTAATATTATGTACTGGATATTTATTTTTAAAGTATAGAATATGCTAGTATGAACAGTTCTGCTGCAAACAACATTACTATACAGGGGTAGAATGATCATTTGTCCAGAAATAGCTGCAACACAACTGTTTTCAAACTGCAAAAAACGAACATACAGTTAGTTTATCTGTAGCGAAATGGTCATTCCTGTGGCAGCTGCTTATTATTCAGCAGTAGTTGCCTCAAATAGACCCTTAATGATGATGGATTTCTTTTGACGGATTTGACATTTAAATTTTCATCTTTCCTACCTTTATGCGTTAAGAGATTTGAAGTATTATTCTGATTTATCTGTATTGACTTATCAGGAGAATTGCGCTTGTCTTCATCTTATGCATTTAGCTTTGACAAATTTGATTGTAGGATGCACATCAGTGGTCTCATCCTCTTGACTTGTATTAGATTGATGGTAAAGAGTCGCCAGTCTCATGATTAACACTTCAGCGGACTGAGTGATTATCAAAACGACAGTTACCTTAGTTGAACCTTAAACCTTTTGTAAACTTTGGGATAATTTTTTTCGGTTGTATGCTTTGTGCTTTATTAGACTTGGTGAAGAAAAAAAATTATTTGGTATGTGCTTAGTAGTTGTTGGATTTTGTCTTAATTCATTTGTTAGTTGAGCGTCTATTAAATCTGCACCTCTTGAGTTTGCCAAATTTAATAAGCTTGAAAATTGGTAGATTTTGTCATTAGACGATAATGTAGGGGCTCCTTTATTATGACATTTAGTATGGTTTATTGAGTTAGCAGAACTATTAGGGCCATATTTGAGTTTGTGAAATCCGATTTTGAAAAACTACTTGAGTCTTAGTCTTCAGCTATGTATGAACTTGTAATTTTGTCTTCGGACAGATAGAACAAGGGCACTTTCGTTACAGTTTTTCTTATGGCTTATTAAGTTCGATTAGTCAGTGAGTTAGTCATATTTGGGCTTGTTGAGTTTGATTTTTCACACTCGCTTGAGTTTTTAAACTAAAGCAATAGAAATTTGTGTTTCTCCAACTTGGCAAATTGAAAGTTTTTCTTGTTTGATCATGGATATTTGGGAGACATACCTTAATCTTTTGAAATTGTCTTGTATTAATTTTGTTCAGCGATGATTTATTTTTCAATAAGGTGGCAAAAAGTGATTTTGATAATAATAACTTGGAATAACTATTTGGGGATCTAAACATAGAGCATGATGTCAAGCCGAATAAAATAAAAATACAACTCATCTTATTGGGGTAATTCTAGAAATAACATATTTTGGGATCTGGACATAAGACACAATATCAACCTAAACAAAAAAAATGCCACAAATGTTATAGAAGTAATTATGACAATAAATGTATTTGATATCTCGGCATAGGACACGATGTCTATCCAAGAAAACTAAAAAATATGCCCCCTATTTTGTAGAATAAATTTTGGCAATTGATAGTAATATAGCCTTAAAAATGTTGCACGTCTAGCAATGATAATTTTCATAATAACTTGGAAATGCATTCTTGTGCTTTAAGACAATTGCAAGTATAGTTTAAATACATACTGGAATGATGTAGATTATTTATATCTTAAAATGAAAAATTTGAGCATAACATATTTGATTTGACCACAATGTTAATACTTTTTTCAAATATTGACCATTGGCTAGTGGCATTGGTCATTGCTCATTCAAGTGATAAGTTGATAAGCTTCTCTAGGATATACCTTCTCAATGATAAAGGGCCTTTCTTTCAGGCTCGAATTGTCACCAATTTTTTGGTTGGTAATAAATGACCTTCTCAATACTAGGACCAAAATTATTTTCTGGAATGTTGGAGGATGAACCCTGTAGTCAAAATATCTGAAACATTTTTGCTCGGTATATTTCAAGATTCTGTTGAGCTTGGAGTCTAATTTCATCTAATGCATCAAAGTCCTTAATTTATTGGTGAGTATTTTGCTCTTATTAGGTCAAGTTAAATTGGACAACTATTGGATGTCATGATAACTTGACTTCAAATTATATAACGACTTCGGCTCCAAAAACTATTGTGTAAGAAGTAGCTTTAGTCAGTGTTTTGTAAGTAATATGATATGTTCATAACGCTTATTTTATTTTTGTTACTATTATCTTTTATTTTTATTAAGAATCTACTTGAGTAACTTGACCAATGTCTTATTGAAAGCCTCTGTTAAGTTGTTTATTCTTGGATTATACGTGGATGAACATCGCTATTTAATTTTATGTTGCTCGCTGAACTTGTATACTTTTGCATTTTTAAATGTTGTCTTTGTCAAATTTGTTGATAATTTTGTGAGTGAAGAATAATCACTTGCTTGCTATAACTTCTTCTAATAGAGCAACTTCAACTCATTTGAGAAAGTAACAGTAGCTGCTGAAATAATGCAATGCCCCTTGGATGATTGTGGATTGATTACTCAGATTATATATCTGTGCCAACATTCAAATGTTAAAGATGCTAGAGTTGGGTGTAATGTGTTTGGTGGCTGACGTATGGTACTTTTTGGTATGATCAATATAATCTTTCATCATTGATAGTTACTTTTTGACATTTTGGAGTTTGATTGATATGCACCACAAAGTCCTTCACAAACTTCAATTATAATATTATTTTTATCAGTCTCTAGTCTCTATAGTCACATTTTACAGAAGAATCTAAAATAAAATGTGTCATTCATGAAAGCAAATCATAAGAATTCTTCTTAATTTGTGCAGCTATTGATTTATTTTTAGATAATATGTCTTCTATGAAGTATCCAATGAAGGGCTATCTCCAGTAATGTTGCTTTTCTAGTATTAAGGCTTCATGCTGTCTTTGATAAATGACTTGTGGTGTGGAACAACAAAAGCTATATCCTACGTGCTCAAACATGATGACTCCTTTTCTAACCGTGTTTGTATAATGTAGACTCAGTTAATTTTAGCCATCTCTTTGGTCAAATTTGCTAAATAGTCAACTTTATTATTCTGAGTATAAAATGCTCGAGTTAGTGAAACATGTTAAATTTGTTTCATGAGTTGAAGAATTCTTTTGTGATAATAAGCCAACCCAATCTTATTAATCTTTTAAGGGTCTAGTACTTGATTTTTAACAAGCTATGAATCTTCAAAATGTGATGACTTATCTTGAGACTAGCTATTAGAGCTCTATACATAGCTTCGTTATTCGTTTGAGACTTAGTTAAGCCATTTGAATATCTCATTATACCTCTATTAGGTATCATGGAGATGAGACTGATACATGCTCATGCTTGTGGAAAATCTAGAGGTTGGGCTTGCTTGATAGAAGAGGCCCCGTTAAAATATAGTTCCCAAATTTATAGTTTTTCATTTTCTTAAATTAACATAATTTGTTTATCAGTCAGATCTTTGCTGAGCAGATAATTTGCGGAACAAGACGAATAATGAGAAAGTTTATTAAAATTTGTTCTTTTATTATTTTTTTGAGGAACATATGTGATATCAAATTACAAAGGCAAGATTATCCATCAAGTCAAATGATCTGTCAAATGCTTGTATTGTCATTAAGAACTTCAGCAAATCAATTCTTGAGACATGGGTAATTTTATAAAAAAAACATGTAATGACAGAGTTTTTGAATTACAAAGATTAACGCCAAACAATGCTTCCTAATTAGAGAGTATCTTATTTTTGCTTTTGTGAGCCTTTAACTAATATAATAGAAAATGTTCTTTTTTTCTTTTTCATCATGTTGAGCTAATAGAGCTCCAAAGGACTCTTCTAATGATGATGTATATAAAATAAGAAGCTTATCTAGAATGACAATCAACTATTCAAATTCAACGTCCTAATAAGAGGCTTCTCTCGAACCTCAGTCATTTCGATAGGGCTAGGGCGTGAATTTAGCAGCCCAAAGATTTTTAACGACTTTATTAAGAATGATTTTTCATCTTTAGCGAGGCATACTTTTGAATTAATAGTAGCAAAATAATAATAATATTAAAATTTGAAATCCAAAAAATGATGTCATTATAACCTATGATATGTTCTCGTTTATGAACGGATCTTTGAGATATAGCAGATTAAATTGACATTTAAATATAAGAAACATACTTTATTCAGAACGCCTATCGATATCTATTGTCACACAGACATACTTTTGATTTGAGAAATACTAAAACAACCAATCAAAGGGTTATGTCTGATATATTTGATGACATGATCCATTTGAAGGTGGAGTGCCATGTTAATGTTCTTGTCGTTATAAGTGAATATCATCGAGACCACTTAGAAGATTTGAGGATGGTCTTTAAATGAATCAAGAAGTTTGATTTAAAAATGAACTCTCTCAAATATGTCTTTGGGGTTTCATCAGAAAATTTCTTTGGTATATTGGACGTTATAGAGAAATTAAGATTGACCCTAATAAAATCAAAGCGATCATCTGAACGTCACCTCCCAAAAAATCTTTGTCAGCTATATTTTCTACATAGTTAGCTCGCATTCATTCGGCATTTTATATCCAATTTATCATCACGCCTTTAGCTAACTGAGGACTTTGTGCCAATCAAATGCATATCTATTATTCACGACTCAAAGACTAGAAAGCCATTGATAAATATACAAGCAACAATCATGACCACAATTTAATTTTGTAATTTGAAGATAAATCACCCGATCACATGGTTCTGATTGTAATCACTATTTTTTGTATAGTTAATTGCTTGAAGATTGACTTCAGTGAGAAGTGTTGGTAGTGTCAACTATTGGCATTGACTTTGATGCCATTAGAATAATTTGAGATGAGCTGTAGTTGAGACAAGTGTTTCATCATTACTGCAACATTAAAGAGTGAGGGGCATTCTAATGGAAATTGAGATGTGAGTTTGAAGATTTCAGAAGACTTGAATAAATCTTTGGTGATATTGATGAAGAATATGATAATATCATATAGATTGAATTTCTACGTGTGACATTAATATAAAGCTTCTTATTTGTGATGTCCGTGAACATATGCTTCTTTTTGTTTAAATTTATGAGCTTGCCTGAGGTTTAAGATCATATTATTGAACATAATACTTATAATTTATATACTCACAATTTTCGTACAAGAGAGTTGAATTTTGAGCCCTCGACAGCTATAGGGGATGAGGCCTTTAGGATAGCAACTTCTCTTCCTTGCCTATGTCAGTAAGAGCAATGCTTTTGCCATAATAGTGATTGATTGTGTTGATATTATGATTTCAGCCATACTCTTTAATTGTCTTAAGGAGGGTCACGAATACTTTTTCTAACAAAGTTCTTTTTCCTTGAGTTGTTAGTCTAGGATGCCCATTTGTGGCAAAGATGTTGAGAGAAGCTCAGACAAAAAATTTTGGCTTATTTTAAATTGTTTATTGGAGCGTGAGTGAATGATATTTTCTTATGCGGAAGAGTTTGAGAGAAGTCTTACAGAATATGAACTTATCTAGGGTTGTTTGTTGTCTTAACTGACGTTGTTGACCTATATTAAGAAGGTGGAGGGAAATTCACCAATGATGTTTGACTTGCCCAAAACTATTTATAAGAGTCTTACAACACGACGATAACCTGTGTTAATGTAGTCGAGAAAAAATCATTAATAAATTTTTGCATATTTGAGATTATTTGTCGGACTATTATCCAGTGACATTAGGATAGTTATTCTGTCCACAGATGTTTGTTTAAGTGGTACTCAATAGTGCATTGACTTGTGTGGAGGCGGTGAAAACTAAATTCAACGGCGATTTTTGATCTATTCAAGATGGTTTGTTAGAGTACTACTCGGTGTTGTTACCATATGTTCAACAAGATGAATGAAATCTTTCAAGGGTGTTGGCCTATTTGAGGTTATTAATCTGTGTGTTACTAATAATATTAGCCGGTGCCAAGGAAAATTCATTAATGATTTCTTATTCATACTAGGTTGTTGTGGGAGTCTTATTAAGTGATATTAATTTATATAAATGAGAAGAAAATAATTCATTTCAGACTTTTGAACCACCCAAGGTTTTTTTTTCATCCAAGCGTTACTTAATATTGTTAACATGTAAGACCTTTGAGATCAATTATATCTTAATTGAAAAGGGTCGGCTGTCTTGTGTATCCTAAATCAAAGGTAAAATCATTTTATATTTAGGGATTATTTGGTTTTGCTGAAAAAGTAATGCGATGTAGTGTAAAAATAATATGTTGTGTTTATAATATTTTGGAATTGTATGGTTCAATGTAAAATAAACGTCTTTTTTTGTTTGGTTTGAAGTAAAATGATAATAATGTAAAAAATGAGGCCTATAACATGCGAGTAGGCTGCATTAAGTCGGACGATTGGAGGTAGGCAAGCGGGTTGGAGGTTGGTAGCAGTGGCTGATGGCTAGCTAGTGGCAGTGGTTGCTGGCAGGTGGCAAGAGGAGGTGACAAGCGCTAATCGAAGGAGGATGGCTAGTGGCTGCCAAAGGAAGTGATTGGTTGGCTAGCAATCGATGTCAGTGGCTATAACAGTGGCCACTGGCGGTGAAGGTGGTCAGCGACGGTGGTGGTAGGCAATTGGTGGACGGTGGTGGCAGGCAATCGTTGGACGGTGGTAGTGGGCAATTGGTGGATGGTGGGAGGCAGTCGGCTGATGGTGGCGGGCGGTCGGCGGCACCAGCCATCAATACTTTACATAAAAATTCACTCAAATCCATCAAATCCAAAACATTGAAAATAAGCCGTAGAATGAATTCCAGATGCCTTGTAACATTGCTCTGCAGTTGGAATTTTTCTGGCCAAATGCTTGGATTTTTAAAACCCTTGCAAAAGGAATACAGTGAATTAATTTTGCAGCCAACCAAACAATTACGTCACATTGAGATCATGATGACAAGAACTTAAGTAAAATTGTGATGGAATTCTGACATTTGGATTGTTGAGAAGGGAACCAATTATTAAAGAGTCGTAAAGCTAAAAAAAAATGGAGCAATTAGAAGAATGAATTTCCCACAAGGGGATCTGAGCTAAAGAGAGACGGACCTATGGATGGGTGATGGTGGCAAACTGCCGAAGGGAGGCAGATCAACCAGAAGAATGAATGCAGAGCAAATGATATTTTTTGATTTGTTAATTAGACATCTTCAAGTACAACTTATATTCTAATATTTCTATTAGTAGCCATAATTCGTGAAGTTTATGGATATTCTGATCCCAGTAATGCTAAATTAATGCCAAGCATGATTGTAATGGCATGTTTTTGTTTACGTCCCACAATTGAGAACACTGAAAGCCTCACATTGCCTTATCTTTATTAGAATATAAATGAGGATTGTTAATTCTACAACTGTCCACTGAACACCATCTGTATATCTTGTTATCCATGAAGTTGATTGCCATTGGCGACTCAGTTTTTGTTATAAAGCATTCATTATTTCAATGATATCTCACTAAAGAGCACTAATATTTAGCTTCATATTCATCCTTTACAGCCCCAAAACCTTCGGCCCCCAGTTTCTGTACTGCAGGGGTTTCCTGCTCCAACTTAAAATTATTTGCATCCTGCAACCATGTATTCTGAAAGAATGATCCTCCAGCATCTAATGTTATTATTGCTAGTTCCAGTCGCCTGTTTGAGACTGAAGAAAACCAGCCTGATGAAGCACAACGTGGTGCTCCATGCTGAATCCCTTAGGCAGTAGATACGTTACAAATATAACTGAATCAAGGTAAATCTCAAAATTTGTTTTTTTAATTATTTTCTATGGCATTCAAAAATGGATTGTGATGAAAAATGTCTATTGACTGATATGGCTATATGGGTGTTAAAGAAAATGAGGCTATTTGTGCTTTAGGTTTGATAATCTATGCTTGGGATAGATCAAGTATGCGTTTGTCATGAGGTGAGTTTTCTATGCTGTCTGTAATAAGATTTAGATCTGTTGTATTAATTATATTAATTTATTTGTTTTGAACTTGTCTTTTTCTGGAATTTATAATCTGAGTTGGAAATGAAAGAAGTGGAATGAATGAAAAATGTGCAAATGATTTCAAAAATTATGAGAGAGAGAGAGAGAGAGAGGACGACAACAACTACAAGCCTTTATCCCACTAAGTGGGGTCGGCTACATGAATTCTTTTTCTTCATTGAGTCCTATTGAGTGTCATATTTTCATTTAATTCTAATAGATTAAGATCATTTTTTTATACATTATACCCAAGTCTTTCTAGGTCTACCTCTGTCTTTCTTAACATAAGTCAAATCTAAAACATCTACTCTCCTAGTCGGATCATCAGATGGTCTACGTTTAAGACATTTAATGTGACCAAACCATTTAAAACGATTCTTTCTTATTTTGTCCGTCATTTGAGCTGCACCAATCCTGTCACAGACATATTCATTTCACAGTGTCTATAAAGCCACTCATCAATAGGGCTGTCAAAAAAGCTCGTTGTTCGCGAACAGTTCGAGTTCGATTCGTCAAGAAGTTCGTGTTCGATTCGTTCGATAAGCAAACGAGATGAACACGAACATTTTTTTTTGTTCGGTTTGTTAAACGAACCAAACACGAACAGTGCTGTGTTCGTTCGTGTTCGGTTCGTTATTGTTCGAAATATAAAATAATTTAAAATAATTATATATAAAAAATTTATGATATTTTAAAAATAATTATATAATATAAAAATTTATCATATTTTAAATAATTAAATTTCTATAAATTATAATATATGATAAATTAATAATAATAATAATAATATTATACTATTAATTATATTAATATAAATATTATAATATTACAATTAATATACTATACTATATATTAAAATAAAATCCTAAATGCCTTATTCGATTTGTTTCATTTTGAGGAAGTATGAATTATCTAATGTGTATGGAATATCTGATCAATTTGCTTCATTTTGAGGAAGTATGATATCAAAGTTAGGGCTGTCAAAAAAACTCGTTGTTCGCGAACAGTTCGTGTTCGTTCGATAAGCAAACGAGACGAACACGAATAAACTTCTTTCGTTCGGTTTGTCAAACGAACCAAACACGAACAGTGACGTGTTCGAATATTTCGAACACGAACACTAGCTCTGTTCATTCGTGTTCGGTTCGTTTACACCCCTACTCATCAACCTAAACATTCTCATCTCGGTAACACTTAGCTTTATGCTTCTCTTTTAAAGTTTAATTCTGTGTCATAGAGCATTGCAGGTCTCATCATCATCTTATAAAATTTTCTTTCAGCCTAAGCAATACTTATCTATCACACCATAAGTCGGAAAGCATTCCTCCACTTCAACCAATCAAACCAACTTGAATGCTACTAATAACATCCCCATTTATATCACCATCACCTTGAACAATAGACTCGAGATATTTAAAATATTCACACATGTTAATAATTTGATCATTGATAGAGAGAGGTTAAAAAAAATTTAAGGCCTTCTATAAATTTATCATTAAACCATATAAATTTTTAACTTCTTTAAAGACAGCTATTACAACTTACAAATCAAGTAGCACTGATTTAATTCGTTGGCAGCGCTGATCAAGCAAAACTCCCTAACTGGTTGTCTGAATTAACTACGAGAGGCTGTAAATATTCTTGATTATGAATCTTTAGGACGTGTATGTAGGTACGAATCTCAGTAATCTCTACCTTTGTCATGGTTCTCGTCGTATGGAGAAATTGTTTTGCTATTTTGAGTTGATTAAGCTGTACTCCAGTTCTGCACGCGTACGAAGATTATTTAGGAGAGCATTAGGAGTTATGTC
This sequence comes from Papilionanthe hookeriana x Papilionanthe teres, assembly GCA_022702705.1. Taxonomy (NCBI): domain Eukaryota; kingdom Viridiplantae; phylum Streptophyta; class Magnoliopsida; order Asparagales; family Orchidaceae; genus Papilionanthe; species Papilionanthe hookeriana x Papilionanthe teres. The sequence continues at coordinate 31,257,028 of CM040434.1, forward strand.
GGTGTTATTGGGGTTAATACCCCAATAACCTCACAAAATTCATGAATAACACCAAAAAATATGAAAGCAGAATCGCAGAAGTTGTTGGTAGGTTATTGGGAGGTTAGTGGAGTTAATACCCCCAATAACCTCTCAATAACACCCAATAACAGGTTATGGGTGTTATGCCGGGGAGTACGCACGCAGAATTGCATGCGTAGGTATTTGCCTGGCTTAAAGACCTAAGGTGCCGTTTGATTTGCGATGCTGTATAAAGGCAAAATTCTTAAAACAGTATTTTAAACTTATTATTTTTTTTAAATCGATTCCAAAAGAATAATTTTTAAAATAATCAAAGTCGGCATGTCAGCGGCGACTCAGTTGGCACGAAGTTGAGTTGTTACTGATGTGGTGACTCACGGTTTGTTGAGCTGGCTATATTTTTAACAAATTAGAGAGGGAGTTAAACCTAGAGATATATAGGTGGGAAAAGATTAAAAATGGAAATTCCGATTAATTTCTTTCATATTCAATTCCCTCCTCATGTATTTACAGAACTAACACCTACATTTTAATTTCTACCACGGAGTTTAGGCAAAAAATATAAACAAAATGAAATTTAGGTGGTATGAATGTAAATTCCTCAAAATTTAAGTGATATAAGTATAAAAAGCAAAATTTTAAATGTTACAAAACTCATTACAAAACAAAATGGTCGCTGTATAAAAAAAAAAAATGCATGTATATCTTTCATTTTGGCCTGTAATACATGTGGGGGAGAAAAGAACATGGAAGTAACTTCATAGGATTCTAGTTTTAAAGCTGTATAAAATGAATGTAAAATATAATGTAGGAGTAATGTAATGCATGTCAAATATTTTGGAGTCGTATATTTTTATAAGACGACGGGCATCATTTTACATCTAGCTATGTTTTCAAAATTCTTTTGAACAAGCAATTGAATTTCTAAAACCCCTGCGTTAGGAATGCATTGCACTCCTAACACTGCCAATCAAATAGCCTCGAAAGTCAAAGGATTTGTCCATGTTAGAGCACCTATTTGGCAACTCTAGATTAGGGTTTGCTCACCTCAAAAGGAATTGTGTCATCCCATAAGAAACTTGACCAGATTATTAAAGAAGCATTGTGATTTCGTCTAATTAGGCCACGAAAGCTATTGAAGTACTCTCTTAAATGGCTATCAATGTGTACACTATAATCTAGATCACATCGCTCACACATTCAATTATGTATTTATTTATTTTTCTTGTATAACTTCTCCAATAACATCAAAAATTATATAATGGGTTAAGGAATGTTAAAAGAAGAGGTCAAAGGAGGACAAAGGAGGGATGCAGGGACATCTGCAGTACACTAACCCTTGAATTGTAGTGAATAGAATTCTTAAAAGTCTTTTTTGATTTGTCTAAATTTATATCTTTTCATTTTTTTTCTTTGGTTAAATCTTAAAGATAAGAACTAAAAACTAATTACTAAGAGAAACTTGACACCCTATGCGAAGTATTTACTCATCCATAGAAAATTAAGTTTGCGACCAACAAATAATGCGTAAAAAGAATATCACTCACGTGATTCAATACTTTTTTGTAATGAGGCTTATGTATAGTTTTAAGAGTGCATATAATAGTTAGACACCATCAAATGTCAACAATACTCAAACACTAGTGTACTAACCACAACACATTGTAGAATAAATTCACAACCCTAGTGACAATGGGAGTATATACCCTCAATCAACTGAGTCAAAAGCTGGTGATTGCAGTTGACAAATATTTTTTTATAAAAAATCATAGAGGTGAAAGCCTTAAAGAATTTTAAGATTTTGCATTTTAAATCATACCGAGGGGGGACAAAACCTATTGGTAATATGGCTTATTTTTAATTGGCTACCGCCACTCGACGTTGATCATACCTTACATTATTACTTGTTCTTCATTATTTTATAAAAATTGTTACTTTGATTGTTCTTTTGCCTCCTTATGGGATTCATAACCTCTTTTTGTTAAGTTTAAACATACGTTCATAGATCAGTTTACCCACATATAGAAGCCACTAAAAAAACTCAGACTCTTTTGAAGATGAGGTAGTAGCTCATTGACTCTTTTGTGAATTTTATTTTATATATATATATATATATATATATATATATATATATATATATATATATATATATATATATAATGAACATAATGGACCTAGAATTTATAGTCTCCCGAGCCACCCTCACCATAAATATTTGAGATAGTTTGTTTAGATATGCAATTGGTCTGCAATAACCGAGCATTGTTTGAATTGCTTGAACTCACCAGTAGCCATGTAAATGATAAAGAGTTCAACAACATAATCGAATCTTCTAACTCAACGCATTTGGGATGGAATTAAGGCTCACTAAGAGAAGATCCATGGAGATGAGCTTTCAACTTGATAATCATCCTATCGCAAGAAAAAGACTCATGCTCTCCAAATCAATACTACTTTTTAGCCTTGAACAAGTTAGGTAGACACTACATATAATATTGAGGTGTTTTCTTTAGTTGTAACTAAGATGTTAGGAATTGAAGTTTATATATTATGCCATTGCTTAAATGTAAAAAAAAAAATTTAATCTCATGAAGAAAAAGTTTAGGAAAATAAATACACCTTAGCCAACTCATCATGTAGAAGGATCAAAAGTTATTGATTAAAAAATTAATAAAGAAGCTACCTTTAATTGAATGTTTAATGTGCTTTCGGTCTCCCCAACTAACCAAAAAAAAAAAAAAAAACAAATAAATAAAGTGGAGAATGTATGTGAATTTTAAAAACTGGAGCTTGACACGCCTTAAAGATGGCAACAAATTATTGTGAATTGATGCTAGCCAATTTGGCTATCAAATGATAAGATCATTTGGATTGAAAAATGATGTTGCTACATGGCAAAAAAATAATGGATTAGATCCTTAGAGATCAAAATTAGAGCAATATAGAAGTATGAAATGCTAGTAAATGTTGACCACATTTTCGGTCAACCTTTCATTCGAGCTCAAAATAAACTCACATCCAGCTCAAATTTGAAACATGTTCACATAGAGCTAGAAATGAACAGTTCAGAACTCAGTTTTCATGGGGTGGGGCCTACACTTTTACCTCAACAACCTCACTTTGGAAACAATGTAGCCATGATCAAACCTGCCTTTGAAATCATCAAGTTATCCTCTCATGGTCAATTAAGATTTTCTCAAATCATATGCATGCACCCCACGCGCACTTGAGTTCCTCTACAAGCATGCACACACCCACACACGTGCACACGTGCCCACACATGAATGCACGTGCACCCAGGCCCACACACATGACCGTTCCTTGCTGTCATTGAACCAACATGGTCAAGTGTAGTTTGTGCATAGCCACGCCTTAAAATTCTCAAGAGTAGCCATGCCTGATGCTGATGTGGCCACCTCTGAAAGCCACACAGTGATCCGTGGCCCTCATCCTCAGATCCAACAGCAAATCAATGTGTCGTTTTGCCATTGGTGGTCTGTGGAAGCTTCAACTGATGAGAAAAAGTGACCGTTGATCCCCACCTCAATCAATGGTTTTCGCGGCTTTTGTCATCGCCTCTACAACCTACAAATAGGCGCTCTCTTCACTCCCTTTGGGAGAACTTGATTGGACTCTAAGGAATTTTGATAGAGAGATCTGACCTCTACCTCCTACTTTGGTGATCTCTCGCAGCCTTCCTCGTCGTTAAGTCCCCCTCCTTTTTATTTTGCATTTTGTTTTATCTGTTACATTAATTTAATTTAAACTAAGTTGATTTAAGTTCAAGTTAACCCAATTAAATAGCCTTATATTAGGCTTGGGTTTGGGTCCGACTTAGGTCTACCCGAACCTAGCCCAACTTGACCCAAACCTGACCTGACCTGACTTGACCTAAACCTAAACCAATAGGTCAGACTATCTAACCAAAAAGGGGAAGGACAGCTGCTTCAAACATGAAATTCTAAGATTAGTTTCTGTTGCTCAACCGGATGCTGTAGATTCTCAAACTTCAGATGATGTCTCCTAAGATTCTAGCCGGGAGAATATAGAAGATATTGGACGCTCCTTTTCCTAAAAGGGGAAAAAATAAAATGAAAGGAATCAAACAGGCATTCCTTCACTTGCTTTCACTGCTTTTAGCTTGGGCAGTCCACTTCTGATAGATAGAAAGGAATTTTCATTCAATCGAAGCAAGCTTTGTAAGTTTCCAAAACATGATTGGTCATAAATAGGAAAGATTATTCTTAGCCCAATACAAAGATTAGAATGTTTTGAATCATTTCTCAACGGAAGGACAATCAAAATCTTTAGTTGATCGCTACCATGTGTGGAGGTTCGATACAATACAAAACACCCATGTTATTTGCTGAAGGACCATCTTTTTGTTCACCATAGGAGGGCTCACTGGAATAGTTTTAGCAAATTATGGGCTAGACATTGCTCTACATGATACTTATTATGTGGTTGCACATTTCCATTATGTACTTTCTATGGGAGCCTTTTTTGCTTTATTTGCAGGGTTTCATTATTGGGTGGGTAAAATCTTTGGTCGGACATACCCTGAAACTTTAGGTCAAATCCATTTTGGGTCACTTCTTTCGGGGTTAATTCGACCCTCTTTCCCATGCATTTTTTAGGGCTTTCGGGTATGCCACATCGCATTCCAACCCAACCTGGCTCAATCCTAATCTAACTTAACTCAAACCTAACCTAGACCCCAACCCAAGTCCAACCCAGATCTAACCCGGGTCCAACCTAAGTCCAAACTTGGTTAACCCAGGTCTAACCCAAATAATAACTCAAGTCGATCCACGTCAACCCAGATCAAACTGGTGCGACTTTTTTAATTTGTCAAAATTTAGGAACTCAGATTTATATATATATATATTGATTTAGTTTTATATTGAGTCACACAATTAAACCCAAGTATACGTATCGCTCAAGTAATACAGGGCTCTAGTGGAGTTCTGGATATCAATCCCGTTGGGAGGCAATTAATTTTATGGTGTAGCACATAATTCACTTATCGAATCACAACACAACTGCAAGTAAGTTCAATTCTTAAAATAAAGACAATCAATTGTAGTTACTACTTCTACCAAAGTACGTGCTAACATTCTAGCAAGTTAAACTAACACAAGACTAAAGATATAACAAAGTTCAGTTGTAAGAAAGAATCTTCCTCATCTCTAATTATAATATGATGATTTTATAACATAGATCAGTAATGCAAATGTATTGTGCCAAATAGGAGCATTTCTATTCCTTACCCTTTTCCAAGCACATAAAGAACATTAGCTAATCCTAAGTTTACTCCCCAGATCTGTGGTTAAGCTGGGAGGATACTGACTCTCACTCCAGAGCTCCCACTTTCCTTCTGAAGGTTAACTCTCGCTTTGGTTTCCAAACCCTAGGATCAAATTGAGGATTTCAGTATGTCACTCTTAAATTTTTAATTCTACGCTCATCCAAGTATATTTCCCTATTTATTTGCACTAAATCCCCATGAACTATGTCATTCATTCATGGACATTGAATGTGATCTTCACTTTTTTTATGGAACTCATAATCCTTTCGAAACATATGTTTCCCAACAAGTTTTAACAATTTAATTGGCCAGATCAAAAAGTAAATGAAGTTCAAAGTGAAAAGTCATAAGAAATTCTCCATAATAAATCGAAACATCATTTCCATATCATAACATCAACACATCACATGAAAAGGAGGAAGACAAAGAAATCTACTCAAGACTCATGAGGAAAAGATGACAAAACATGGATTTTATATAAAAAAGCAATGTCATACAAACAGAGTAAAGTAAAGACAACTTATCTCAAACTCTTCCTCAAGCGAATCTCAAGGAATTTCTTTGACTCCTCTTATTTCTTCACAACAATACACAATTCTTTCTTTAGATAAGGAAGAAGAAATTTCTTACTTTCCTCTTCTCTTACACTCCTTAGAAGAGAAAACACAAAACCTAGAAAACTAATCTAAAAATGAAAAGACACTCTCCCTTCACTCTCCCTACACTCTAAACTCTCTCCCCCTCTCTAAATTTGGCTCCAAAGCAGTTTAAATCCTGCCATAACTAATTTCCCAAGAGTTTCCTCAAGCAAACCTCCAAAATCCGGCCAAATACATTGAATCTAGTTTGAATTCGAGATAGAGCACGGTCTGGCGCAGGATAGGGCACCGTCCGACGCTATTTTCCACCTTTAGCGTCTAAAGTCTCTATAAATTGGTGTGGTCTGGCGCTGGTGACAGCGTCGTTCAACGCTAGTTCAATAAAATAGTCTTTTACCCCTTTTTGCTCCAAATTTGCTCATTTTCGCTTCTTTTGCTTCAAAGACCTAAAATCATTGTACCTGCATGAAATCATGAAAAATACCTTTCTTTAAAGTGCAATATCATCAAAAACAAGTATGAAATGGACATTAAAAGCTATTAAATTTTTAGTGGATCAAGATCTCCCAAACTTAACTATTACTTGTCCTCAAGGAATTTTGTTAATACATAAAATAATGATCCACTATAATGAACTTTCTTTCTAGAATACCAGAATTTTGACTTAGATAAATACAATAGTAAAATTTTTTGAAAGATCTTTGAATAATTCAAGTAAATTCTGCAGGTATAAGGCTTTCTAGTCATCAAGTCTAAGAGTTCTAGCCTTCTATTTATTTCAAAAATGACTGTAGATTGTCCTATTAAGGCACTTAAAAAGATTACAATAAAAGAAATTTATGAGAATAATACTAGTAAAGATGCTAATCCATACATATAAGTTTAGGAAAATAATTATGTTTTCCCTTTTAGGTAGGTCCAAGTGAAGACAATTTTTTATTAGGCATCTCCTCAAGCTTCTCCTCACTTTTCTTTATTTTTTTTTCTTCTTTTCTTCTTTCTTTCTTTTCTCTTTTTTTATTTTTTCTTTTTTTTCAAGTGAGAATTATTTTATATGGATAACCTTTAATAATTTTGAACTTCACCATTCTCACCCTATTTTTGAAACTTACCACAATCCTTTACCTTATAGGCATTTCTTTAGCTTATTAATGATTCATCATAGAGTCTCAATCCTTTCCTATCACATAAAGTTTTAAGATTCTTAATATTTCAAACATACAGTTTTTCTTACTTTGAATAGTTGACTATAGTCCTATTCTCTTATACCAAATATCTTAGCCTACAAAATTACTTTTCATTACCAAATATTTTCATTCAATTTCACAAAATACTTAAATAAAATCAAAATATAGTTAACTGAAATTGAGTTCTATCACAGTAAATCATGTTAATAATGTTGAAAATACTTTTAAATGAGAACAATTAACAGTTAATTCTTTCGCTCCCCCAAACTTAAATTTTTGAATATCAATATAATTAACATGGGAAGAAAGAAAAGGCATAAACATATAACTCATACATCAATATGTTGGGCTTTTCATACCTTTGAGTTAAGCAGGTTTTCCTTCATAAATTAGAACAGGAGGCCTGAAATAATTAAAAAAATTTCTATACACAATGTGGGTTAGAAATTTGCAAGGGAAGAAGTTTAAAAACATAAAACATAAACTATGCACACAACATTAACATCCAACTGTTACTATCACAGATTAAACTAACAAACCACATACAAACTCTACTATCACATCAGATTCATCACAATTTAACACAAAGTCTGCTACAAACACAACCAAATACAAATTACATCACAGATACTAATCAGAAAGAGTCTCAGGTACATCACATATACAAAATACAAATACAAAATAAAATGAAAATAAAACTACTAAACTACCAATCTTCATCTGCAGGAGCTCCACCATCATCAGGTTCTTCAGGCTAGTATGGAGTATACTCAGGGTAAGTAGGAAATACAACACTAGTGTCTCCTCTGAATAATCTCATCCGTGCGTCATGATAAGCTATCTCATATTCTCGCCACCGCACTTGATAATCATCATTTATCTTATTCCTTATTTCTAGCCCTTCTACTCTGATGTTCAACCTTTCCAAATGATCCATAATATCATGCAGAATAGGTTCCCCAAATGCAGACGATCTCTCATGGCTAGAAGAATTTTCACCAGCTTTCTTACTCCATTTCCATCTTACACGGGCTTCATAGGTTTTCAGATTTAATTTAGCAATGAGCTTCAGAGGATGGACTACCTCATCATTATTTTCAGTTGCTACACCTGACTGAATACAGAAGGCATGAATCAGGCTGGGGTGTCCCAGTCCACCTGTAGTCTCTCCTTTTGAACTTGTCAAAATAATCTTATGAATAATAATCTCAATATTAATATTCTTCATGTTCTGAATACAGTAATTTAGAACAACTCTCTCCACAGTAACCTCGTTGTGATGGTTGTAGGTAAAAGTCTTGCATAAATGAAATAGTGCCAGGCTTTTGATACATGATTCAAAGTAGAAAGGGAGAAATTAACTTTTTGTTTCTGGTTAATCTTTCATTCCCCTTTTCTGTCAGTCAGAAAGTTCATAATCATATCCAATGTTTCATTTGTAAAAAGAAAATTTTCGTATTCACATAAAAAGGGTTCTCTCAACAGATAAAATGAATTGATGCGGGAAGGGGTAAATTCAACCATTTGTCCTCTAGCCATGATATATTCGCTCTCAGAATAAAACAAATTTACATAAAATTCTCTAACAATCCTCAGCATCTCTTAAGTAGTGAAATAACAGAAAATCTCCCATTGACGATTCACAATCAGTTCTTCAATCATACGTCCAAGATTTTCAAAGGTTTTCTCTTGAATACAGTTCTTATTGCTAAGAAATGTACTAAAACGTGAAGAAGCCTTGAAATTCACAAATTTATGCTCATCATAATCAATCTTTCTCTTCCCCTTAGCCATTCTTGGAGCCATTTGTCTAAAAATATCAAATTCATCCAAACCAATTTCAAAATTGCAATGCAATGGACTCCAAGGTAAATTTAAATAGATAAAAACTCAAATACCATGAAAAATCTCCAAATTTATCTAAAAACCTCAAAATTAAAATCTTCTTTCATGGTCAAAATAAAAAAAAAATTAGGTTAAAGTGTAGCTCTTACCATGAGAAGATCAAATTCAAACTTTTCCGGCCACGAAATCGCTTCCAATCCAAATGCTAGTGAGCCCTAGATGCAAAAATTGGCCTTGGCTGGAGGTAGAAGACGATTGTTTTGGAAAAAAATGGCGGGTCTCAGGGTTAAATCACAAAAATATAGAGTTAGGGCCTTTTTCTGGTATAGCGTTGTCCGACGCTAATGAAAACTCCGTTCGGCGCTATTTTCTGCTGTAAAGTCCAAACTCTCTGTTATTCGGCGCGGTCCGGCGCTTATGACAATGCCGTTCGGCGCCAGTTCAAAAACTGTGTTTTCGACTTTCTTTTGTAATTTTAATCTTTTCAAGCCCGCTCCAACGTCTAATTAGTCTAATTAAGCATTGAATAATATACTAAAGCCATGTCAAATGATATTTCTAAACACAAACAACACAAAACATCACTTTCACATATAAAATCCAAGTTACAAACACATATAAATAACACTAAACACTACACATCGTCAAGCCATAAAATTCTAAAATTCAGTGTCGATCACAACTAGAACACAGTAACGTTGAAAACTAAACAAGAAAGAAAGTCCAAATATAACATCCAAGCAAAGCAAAGCAATCAGTTCAAATACACAAACACAGAAATATAATCGTCAAGTCTTCATTCTTCCTCAGAGCTATCATCAACTCTTAAATCTCCAATTGATTGAGCGTGTGTTGACCTCATTTTTGATGAGGTCTTCTCTTCTTCTTTTTAGTACTTAGGATCTAGCCTTAGGCTTTTCCTTTGACTGTCTTAGAGGACTAGAATCGGGACCCACCACCTAGAATTTCAAACCACTTCTTAACTCCCCGCAAACTCTACAAACTCGACCGTAGACCCCTAATCACCTGCAGGGTCGAAACCAAATGTGAAAGTTTAAAGGATGGGTTCCTATAGTGACTCTTTCGGCCTTAGGACCGCCCGCGGCCTCGGCTCAGTGAAGGGCCGACTTACACACACACTACACTTATACACTACACTTATACACTACACTTTCACACACCTCCTAAAACCACACCCATACCCAACTCGACCTCCCGACTCATGTAGGTGATTCACATGGATGGTCCTTAACCCCTAAGCCCTCGGCAAGAGGGTTAGGAACAACATAGTGGATGCCTCAAATGAGTCCCTTCATGGCTCATGTGGGCTTGATATGGCTTCATGGCTTCATGGCTTCATGGCTTCATGGCTCAACCAAAATGATTTCATTCCACTTACAATTACTCAATCTTCAATTTTGCAAATTTTCAATTTTTGACCCCCGGGACCCTACACCCGCCTAATCTACCAAAAACCCTTGAAATTACCCAAATCACCCAAAATTCCTCAAAACCATTCCTAAACATTTCCTCACCAATCAAATTGATCATCCATACCCAAAAATACCAAGAATTCCAAAAATACCTCCCAATACCCTCCAAATACCCAAAATACCCCCCTTGACCCAAAAATCCAAAAAATCCAGAAAATTCCAGAAAATCCCAAATATTCCCAATTTTATTTTGTTCAACTACACCATGGGCCAATTTTGTCAATTTACCCCACTTTTGTCAAAACCCCCAATTTGACCCATTTTAACCCTAAGTGAACCCAATGTCAAACCAAACCTACCCAATCGACCCAAATTCTGGTCCAATTCAATTCTAAACTTCAATTCAACATTTCCAACACCAATCTAGACCAAATCCAAGTCCAATTTGATCGACATTTAGATCCAATTTCACTTTTGGCCTTAAAGCCCAATTTGGACCCATGACCCAAACCTAACCCAAACTCACCCAATTCAACTCCAATTAACCCCAAATATTTTCTAAACCTTCCTTAGAATCCCCACAAACAAAACACTAACATGATTTGCCCAAAATTTAGGCCCAAACCCCACTCAAATTCAACTCAAAGCTAAAAGGCCCAATTTTGACCTAAACCCAAACCTAACCCAAATGAGCCCAAACCCCAAAATCAAAGCCCAACCAAAGTCAAAACCTCTTTGAAACACTCCCATAAATATTTCCCAACATTAATTTTACATCAATTTCAACCCTAGCCCAACATTGGCCCAAATTATCCCATTCGACCTATATCGGCCCATTCACCAAAGGAGCCCAAATTCAACCCAATTCAAACCCAAATCACTCCCAATTTGCTCCAAGTCACTCATGACACATCTATGAGCTAAACCCAACAATTATTTGGCCCAAGCCTTTGCCAAAATTTCATCCTAAAATCCATTTTAAAATCCAAAAGCCCACTTCCCTAAACCATTTTAAAAGCCCATTTCCACCAAATACAAAAGCCCAAAATTGGCCCTAAAGCCCACATGACAATTTCCTTTCATCATACCTTTAATTGATATCACCCCTAAGTTTCAAAATCATCATTAAACCATTCCAAATCAAGCTTCATACAAATTCCCACCAAAATACCAAAATTTTCTTAAATCCATTTCCATGAAATTGACTCAACTTTTCCCAAGCCAAAGATGAGCCATGAAGCCATGCACGAGCCACATGGAAGCCATGAGAGCCTCTTTACATGTCACCATACCACATTGGGTAAGAGGAGGGGGAGCTTTCCTTAATTCCTAAAATTCTTTAACCTCACCCATGATACCCCTTAACCAAGATTTAATCCAAATATTCTTGGATAAGGACATCACCACCTTTCGACTAGCCTAACCTAACCGATTTTCTCACCAAGGCTAGCCATGGGGAGGTGAACCCAGCCAAACAAATGGGTTGACCAAACCTAGCCAAGATTAGCCATATCACCATGCCATTTCGATCCAAGTGCTTTACACATGGCATTCGCCAATCGCCTACACTAAACCCCAGCCCCGACCCACCCGAACAAGATGGTGACTCGAGACCGGCCGGCCACCCACCACAGCCCACCGGAAACCACTGTGCCGAGAGCTCACATGTGAGCCCAAACTTGGAATTCTCACCCGCCGAGCCGCCCCATCCCTGCTGCCATTGCGAACTGCTCTTCTCTTGCCAAGAGCAACTCGATCCCAAGCCCTAACTCTCCCCGGGAGGCCCTCCACCCTCTCCTATTTAAACACCACCCCCTCTCGGCCATGAGAGGTGCCGAACCGGACCTTACCGAAACCCCGCCAAAATTGTTCCGTAACACTCTCCATACTTAGAGCAGCTTGATCCCCAGAGGACAATTTGCCCTAATCCCCACCAACGAGCCCAATTTCTCACCAAAATTCCACCCAAAACCAGGACACTTCTCCACAAATGGATCAATCCTCAAATCGATTGGTCCTACACCTTCACTCGCACCAAGGGAAGGAGTCCACCAAGAAAAGCCCCTCTCCAGAGCCACCCAGCTTGCTCCAGCCTCCAAGCTTTGTGGATCGACTGTGGTCGAAATCATACCTAGGCGATTCATCGACCGTGAGACTTCATCCGGAGCTTGCCGGGATCCAATCGAAGGTGACACAACCCTCGAATCAAGCCACACTTCTCCGAGCAAAGGTATGAGCTAATTCTTCATCCCGAGCTTCCGGAGATTCTCTATTTCAAATGCTTTAATTTCAATGCATGATCACCGTATAGATGTATTCGTCTCTTCAAGACGAATCCATAGAGCATAAGAACACGAAAATCCATCGAGTATCGAGCGAGATATTGTGGATTTAGTGTGGACGCGCTCTCGGCGAGGACGCTCGGGACGATGAACGGATGCCGTTCATTTAATACACGCGCGGACGGACGGCCGGGATCTGCGCGGATCGGGAGATGGAACGACACAGCGGGCCCCGAGCGCCGAGTCGGATGGCGGCGTCGAACCGAACGCGCCGCGCGGCCTTTCGGAGTCGCCGAGGTCGACGCGGCGCCGCGTGGATAAATAGAAAATTAGGGTATTTTTGATTTATTTAATTCCCCTAAACTTCAAAAATGCATAACTTTGTGTAGGAAAATCGTAAAAATAAAATAAAAATACCCTCTCGCTCGAGTGAATCGTAGGAGAATAATGTGGAAAAGAAATTATTTAATTTCATCAAGTATTTTATTTTTAATGATTTATTTCCTTCGCATTGTTTTAATTCTCCATGCATATAGGAAATTCACTCATGGCATGAGACCATGTGGCTTTAAGCCTCCGAACTCGGGAACATTCCCCGAATTTTCCAAAGTCGAGGTCATCCCTATGAAAAGTTATTGATTTTTCAAATTCATGTTATTGTTTTAAGTATTTTAATTCCAATAATTAGCATGTTGTGAAATAAATTCTAGGAAAATTTGGTGATGTCTCTTATGACCGAGAGGACCCTAAGAAAAATAGGTTTTGGATTAATTTATTTAAAATAACCCTAATTCGCTTAAACACTCAAAATAGTCTCCCTAATTAATTAGAGTTAACCATATATCAAATTGACTTGAAATTAATTCTCCACTGACCTTTAGGATCAGAGGAACCCACCATAAAAATTTGAAGTCAATTGGACTTGGTTAGCCCTACTAAATGGGTTGATTAAGCCATTTAGCCATTTTAAACTTTAAAAATTCATAACTTTCAAAATACTTTTAAAAAATTCACCAAATTGGTTTTGGAGCCTCTCCGATATCAGGGAATTTAAGAAAATTAAAATTTCAATTTTCTAAAAAGTTGATTTTTTGGTATTATTTTAATAATTTAATAATTAAAAAATAATAAAAATCACAAAAATAATAAAATTCACCAAAATGTCACATTTTGAATTTTAATCACTTAGGAACAAACCCCATATTTTTCTTAGGTCTATTTAATGAGATATTAAATTTTAAAGCCCTATGGTAATTTTAAAATTAAAAAAATGTATTTTCTAGCATTTTCACTAAAATAATTATAATAAATCAAAGAAAATCAGAAAATTGCAAAAATTGATTCTCTGATTTCCTTGATATCAGAGAGATTTTTTGAAAAATATAAATTTCATTTTTCAACCTTTATTTTATTTTTAAATTAATTAATACTCCAAAACTTAAAATAATTATAATAAAAATAATATAATTCAAAAAATCACTAAAATTGGTCCAAGTGATCCTCTGGTCATTAGGAATGTCCCATAATTTTCTTAAGGACGGAAAATTTCCCTTGGTCATATTATTAAATTTTCCTTGGAAATCTCTATTTTCCACCAAAAATAATTACATAAATAAATTAAATACAAAAAATCACATTTTCTCCTCTCATGTCTTTATTGGCATATGAGTGAAGTCACATAAAAATTTCAAGTTCATTCAAGCTCAATTTAGTGAGTTATGAAATTATTAAGCTTGAAGGGCAAAATGGTAATTAAAATTTTAACCCTTAATTAAAACTTTAGGTTTAATAAAATTAACAAATAAAATATTTGATCTTAATCTGATTTGGATGATTGAAATTTAAATAATTAAAAGTTAGAAACCTATTAAACAATTTGAAGATAATTAAAATAAACCTTAATTAAATAATTGATTAAATTTGGAAGAATAATAAAATTGAAATTATTAAAATAGGGATATTATTAGGAAGAGATTTATTCTTTAATTTAAAAATCCCTAAATTAATCATCTCAATAATATTTAATTCTTAATTAAAATAATAATTCAAACTTAAGTTTTAAAATGTTAAAGGACTTAATCATTAAATTAAATTAAAAAAAAAGTTAAATTATTAAACTCTTTTTAAAATTTCAATTAAATTAAAAATTAAAAATAAAATTAAATTAAAGATTAAATTAAATTAAATCAAACAAATTAAGTAAATTAAATTAAATTAAACTAAATTAAATTAAAAAAATGTTAAATTAAATTAAATTAAATTAAAACATATTAAATTAAATTAAATTAAATTAAATTAAATTAAAATTAAATCAAATTAAATTAAATTAAAGGAAATTAAATTAAATTAAATTAAATCAAGTTAAATTAAATTAAATTAATTCATATCAAATCAAACTAAATTGAATTAAATTAAATTAAATAATAGAATCAAGTTAAAATTAAAATCAAGTTAAATTGAATCAAAATTGAAACTAAACCAAATTAAATTAAATTGAAGTTAAATTAAATTGAATTAAATAACATCACCTAAGACATAAAGAAATTAAATATAAAGCAACTTGAACACTATTCCAAATTTAAACCCTTTAATCGAAGTTAAACTAAATCACAAATCATTGGAACACCAATTTGCCTCTAAAACTTTTATTATCATAACTCCTAAATGAACATTAAATGAAATGTTACTCCATTTATAGGATATTCAAATGTCCTAGTTCATCGAGTAAGATAACAACAAAACTTGAATTCCTGGACGATTAATTCATTTGTATGATTAAATTCATTTGGACTTAAAACAATTCTAAGCAATATCGAAAAGATGTTTGAGATTCTTCTTAAACACTTTCTCAATATGATAGGATGTTTATAAGAACAATTGAACTTAATTATTCTTCGACGAAGAAAATCGTCCTCAAACCAAAACACAAGGACCTGAGACGTCATAGGAAATGACTAGCTATATGATTAGGAATTTGGTAGAAAACCATAACCCTTCCCTTAGTTTTACCTAGGAACTTGCTTAAATATTTTAATTGTGTTTTAAGTGCAAATTGGGATGACGGGAAGACCCTCCAGTGTACGCTTTTATTTTATTGCAATTTACTTTATTGCAATTTATTCAATCACATCATACTTACTTTTCTTGCATGATAAACAAATTGTTGCATGAAAACCCACACCTTTAGGATAGTCCCTAAAACTGAAACCAAAACTAAGTAAAAAGTCATTGCAAGATAAAATTCACCGCCACAACATTTCAAAATATAAAATAACTCAAAATTTAATCACAAACAGAACACAAAACTACAATTACAACTAAATTAAAACGTCCTGTTGGATGATCGGGAATACCTCGGATGATGTAACCTACGTGTTACTTAACGGGATTTCCCACTGGTCTAAATGAAAGTGTGGAACTCATTTAGTTGAGTTTAGCAAATTCATCTGGACTAAGTGAATCCGATAAAAATAACGATGCCGGAAGGATGGAACCGTGGGATCTTAACCGGTGTCGTTATAATCAACTTTAAGATTTGTTTGAAATAAAATATAAAAAGGACACTGAAATTAAGATTTTCTCTAAACCAAAACACTTTTCTCATCTCCCGATTTATGACTTCTAAAACTAAACTCTACAACAACAAGGAGCTCTGGAGCATGGTGGGCAAGACGCGCCATCGTCATCGACAGAAACCCGAGTCTACTCAAAGAAACTTTCTTAGAATTAAATAACTAAGCCATAGGATTTCGAGGTAGTTTGCTTAGCGCAACATAAATCCTCAACTTTTCGTTAGGCATTTGCATAATCATGTCATGTAAATTAAGCCCTAACCGGTCTTAGTGATTTCCTGGGTAGTCGTCCGATACGACATAAACCCTCACATCTTCGAGGCTATTTGTATGATTATGTCATACTAATATAAGTCCTAATTAATTAAAATTGGAAAAATCAAAACATTAAATAGATATTAGGATCTTCCTAAACTCAAGCCAAATAATAGGATAGTTGGGAAATTACCGAAGTTCGCTTCGAATCTGTGATTTCTCCTACCTTTCTTCCTTTGAATTCCCAAAACAAAATGTTCCAAATTTGATCCATTCCCTATCGAAATTCCAAAATTCAATCCCTTGAAAATTTAAACTTTGAAATTCTTGAGAGCTGAACTATCGATTATTATCGAGAGTTTTCTTAGGTGATTCCCGTCACTTAAGATGTAATTAACTATAGGGGCTTGCCCTTATATGGAATTTTAAAGAACCTGAGTAATATAAACCCCGTTTAATGCTTTCATATTAAGCTGGGGAACTTGTCGCGCTTATAAAATTGGTTCGCGGACCAAACGGATGTCATAAATCTTCTAGTTTATTTAATCGAGCCCCATCGTCAAGCAAGTGTGCCTCATTCTTCGGATGGATACACTAGTTCGTGGTGCGGTGCTCGTTTATATAAACTATTCTGGGATGTGAGATCGGCTAGATTTCATATCTTAAAATCTTCAAATTTAAAATTATTTTCAAAGTCAAATACTACTTTTCAAATTATTTATTTAAATTAAATTAAAAATTTGCCGCACAATTTCCGTTAGGCGACCCCCTTTTCAAAATAAAACATACAACCTAAAAATATGCCGACAGCGTGAATGAACAAATTATAGAATGGACGAAATGAAAATTCTTCAGTAGAATCCTCCAACCTTTCCTTTTCATCAATAGTGTCAAATTTCCTTCGAGATACCCAGAATGATCAAAGTGCGCCTTCATTCTCCAATCCAGATGATCGAAGAAGTCAGGTAGATTGTTGATTGCATTCATCAGGTGTTGTACTTCCTTCTCCAATTTCTTAATTTTCTTCAAAATAATCTGTGAACTTTCAGGAAAGTAAGGAGGGATAGGTGTTGACCTCTGAGATGGTTGATCTTCAATGATGCTCATGTCATTCATATCACCATCTGCCTGATTACTATGTTCATTTGTTGGGTCTACAGGCTTCCAAGGTAGAAGTACTCTTTCTCAGTTCTCATATGACACTTGTGATTAACTGCAGAGGAGAAATATGGTGGAAGGATGTCCAAGCCCATACTTTGATCCATGATTGATCAATCCCAAAACAGACTTAACAATTATCGAACCAACATCAATAGGCATCCCCATTTGAATATAATAATTCAGGATAACACATTCCTTAGTTACATTATTGATTTTTATTGTTGGGAGCAATTTTGCAGATATGAAATAATGTAAGTGCTTCGACGTAGGATTTAGTAGTGTGGTCAAAAAACTTACATACCTGTTATCTCTTATCTCTCAATCATCACTTTCATCCGTCAGATATCTGTATATATCATTCATATTGTCCTTCGCTAGGGCAAAGTTTGAATAATGGCAGATTGACACATTCTCAATCATGTATAAATCATTAATCTTTGCAGAAGTAAATGTGACAAACCTACCTCACACATAAACTGATCTTTTGTTGATTCCATGAAGATTTGCATAAAACTCCTTCACAATCGGGACAACTACGGCGGTAGTAGTATAACATTGCCCAACGTCTCTGAATAATGATTTTATCAATTCTAGTAGTAGGAGAATTCATACCTCGATTCACAAAGCTTCGTTCTTTAATCAACCTCATCTTTGAGATATTTTTATTGAATAGACGTGTTTCAAAAATGAAAAACTTTCTATGGTTGAAAACTTGAAATCTTGAAGTTTCTATCGAGTCGGAACCCATTTAGACAATATTTGGGATCTTCCTTTTCGTTCCTTTGGTAGTTCCTGCGTCTAGGGGCGGTTTATTGGAGTTCAAGTGGAAGAATTTCCGCCTAGAACAGCCAAAACTCGAATTTAAAGATGAGAAAACTTTTTCTGAACAACGGCGTGGTCCATCGCTGATAACAGCGTCGTTCAGCACTAGTTCAAATTTTACCAAACCTCATTTTGTCCAAATTCTTTCCAAACTTCAATTCGATTCATTTCTTTAATGTTGTAATGATATTTAAGGAAGGTCAGGACTTAATTAAGTAACAAACAAACACAAATAACACATGAAACAAAGCAAACACTCAATAACTGTGGGTTGCCTCCCACAAAGCGCTTGGTTTAATGTCGTCAGCCCGACATAACTTCAAGTTATTCAGGTTGACCCAACATTAAAACCTCTTTAAAATTAGATCTATTGCTATCAAAATATGGTTTTAATCTTTGTCCATTAACTTTGAGTATTCTTCTAGATTTAGGATCTTCGATAATCACAGCTCCAAATTGATAGATTTTTACGACAATGAAAGATCCCATCCATCTAGATTTCAGTTTCTCAGGCAATAATTTCAATCTTGTATTGTATAGTAAAAATTTTTGTCCAAGCTTAAATTCCTTTTTAACAATCTTCCGATCTTGCCAGATTTTTCTTCTCTCTTTGTATATTCTATCATTATCATATGATTCATTTCTGATTTCTTCCAATTCATTCAATTACAACAATCTTTTCTCACCAACATCTTTCAAATTAAAATTCAATTTCTTTATCTCTCTATATTCTTTATATTCTAATTCAACTGGTAAATGAAAAGTCTTTCCAAAGCTCCTATAAGAGTTTTATAAGCAGTTCTGTATGCCCATAAAGTAGTGTCTAATCTAGCAGACCAATCTAATTTCTCAAGATTAATGACCTTCTCCAAAATTCATTTAATTTCACGATTAGATACCTCTGCTAAGTCATTAGTTTGGGGATGATAAGCTCTAGAGATTCTATGCATAATATTATATTTTTCTGTCAATCTCTGAATCAGGTTATTCTTAAAATGGGATCCTCCATCAGTGATAATTACTCTAGGGATTCCATATCTTGTATAAAATATTTTTCATTAAAAAACTCGAAACACTTCTAGCATCACACCTAGGTAAAGCTATTGCCTCAATCCATTTTGAATCATAATCAACAACAATCAGTATATATATATATATTTTCAAATGAAGGTATAAAGGGTCCCATAAAATCTAATCCCCAAGCATCAAATATTTCAACTCCCAAAGTAAAATTAATAGGCATTTCATTTCTTATAGATATATTGTCTATTCTCTGACATCGATTACAAGTTTTGATAAATCTATAAACATCTCTAAAAATTGTAGGCCAATAAAATCCAGATTGTAAAATCTTATGCGCAGTTCTATCAAATCTGAAATGTCCTCCAAATTCAGAATCATGACACTCTCAGTAATTATTTCCGTTTCTTCATAAGGCACACATCTCCTAATAATAAGATGTTTACATTACTTTCACATATAAGGATCATCCCAAAAATAAAATTTAGCATCATGCTTAAATTTTTTTCGCTGTTGCATTGTTAAGTCAGGTGGTAAAATATTACTAACGATGTAGTTTACAATATCATCATACCACAGTAAATGTCCTTCAATAATATTATATAATTGCTTATCAGAAAAAGTTTCAGTGATTTCCCTTTCAAAGTCAACGAAATTAGGTTGTTAAAGTCTAGATAAATGATCAGCTATTTGATTATCGACCCCTTTTTTATTAACGATCTCAAAGATGAATTCTTTCATTAAAAGTATTTGAATCAGTCTTGGTTTAACATTCTTCTTTTGCATTAAATATTTAATAGCAGATTGATCAGTATGCACTATACATTTAGCTCCAATTAAGTAAAATCTAAATTTTTTAAAGGCATAAACGATAGCTAATAACTCTCTTTCTGTTGTGGTGTAATTAATTTGAGTATCATTAAGAGTCTTACTTGCGTAGTATAATACTTTAAACATTCTATCGTGTCTTTGCCCTAAAACCACTCTAATAACATAATCGCTAACATCACACATTAATTCAAATGGTTTGTCCCAGTCAGATGAAACTATTATAGGGGCAGTGATTAAATTTTTCTTTAATAGATCGAAAGATTTTAAGCATTCATCGTTAAAATCAAACTTTCTATCTTTTTCCAAAAGTTGGCATAGAGGCTTAGTGATTTTTGAAAAGTTTTTAATATATCGCTTGTAGAATCCTACATATCCCAAAAAGTTTCTTACCCCTCTCACAGTTGTTGGAGGTAGTAATTTTTCTATAACCTGAATCTTTGCAGGATCCACTTCCATGCCATATGAAGATATTTTATGCCCAAGCACAATTCCTCCTGCAACCATAAATTGACACTTTTCCCAGTTTAGGACTAAATGTTCTTTCGCATACCTCTAAAACTTTTTATAAGTTCCATAAGAATACATTAAATGAATATCCAAATACTGAGAAATCATCCATAAACACTTCTATTCCATCATCTATTAATTTGCTAAATATGGATGTCATACATCTTTGAAATGTTGCATGCACATTACATAATCCAAATGACATTCTTCTAAAAGCAAAAGTTCCATAAGTGCTAGTAAATGTAGTCTTCTCTTGATCTTCAGGAGTAATAGGTATTTGGTGATAACCGGTATATCCACCCAAAAATCAATAAGTACTTGTGTCCAAAGATGTCCGTACTAGCATTTAGTCTAAAAAGGTAAAAAAAAGTGATCTTTTCTGGTGACGGCATTTAATTTTCTATAATCAATACATATTCGCCAACTAGTGACTTGTCTTGTCGGTATAATTTCATTTCGATGATTTACATCAACAGTCACTCCTCCTTTCTTAGGAACATAATGAATTGGGCTTAGCCAAACACTATCAGAAATATATATATAATTCCAGCATCTAAGCACTTTAAAATCTTTTTTTAATCATATTTTTCATTACTGGGTTCAGTCTCCTTTGTGGATCAACTATAGGTTTATGTTGTTTATTCAACAAAATTCTGTTTATACAGATCGATGGACTTATTCCTTTAATATCAGCTATGGACCAACCAAAAGCCTTTTTGTATCTTTTTACGGTATCCAATAATTTTTGTTCTTGATATTCATTTAAATCTGAAGATATAATGACTGGTAAAGCATATGATTCTCCTAAAAACATGTACTTCAAATGATTAGGGAGAATTTTCAGCTCAAGTTCAGGGGGTTTAATGATAGATAAAATTAAACTTTTATCTCCATTTTCCATAGTATCCAATCTTTCAAATTTTTCCTGAACAAATTCTAACTTTTCATTCTTCATATCATCCAAATCATCTTCACTTTTACTTTCATTTTCATCCTCACACTCCAAATTTTCTTCAAACACTTCTTTAAAATGATCTTCTCTCAAATAATCGCAGATTTCCATTCGAAAACACTCATCATCTTTTTCAATTGAAGGGTATTTCATAGATTTCAGAATATTGAAAGTTACCTCTTGATTATTAACTTCATAGTTAATTCTCTTTTTTGGACATCGATCATAGCTCTCCCAGTAGCAAGGAATGGTCTTCCCAAAATAATTGGAATTTATTTATCTTCCTCCATATCTAAT
The DNA here is from genome assembly GCA_022702705.1 of Papilionanthe hookeriana x Papilionanthe teres. Classification (NCBI taxonomy): domain Eukaryota; kingdom Viridiplantae; phylum Streptophyta; class Magnoliopsida; order Asparagales; family Orchidaceae; genus Papilionanthe; species Papilionanthe hookeriana x Papilionanthe teres. The sequence continues at coordinate 31,279,120 of CM040434.1, forward strand.
ACAATAAAGTTCACAAGAAAGATAAATTTATCCACCTTTACTAATACATCTTCCACAACTCCTTTAGGATAAGTGATAGAACGATCAGCTAACTGATGAGTCACAGATGTAGGTGAAATTTTTTGAAACTTGATAAAGACATAAAAATAATACTAGTTCCAAGATCACATAAAGCTCTTCCGAAAAATTTCTCACCTATAAAATACGGGATAGTGAAACTACCTGGGTCTTTAAGTTTTTCAGGAAGCTTCTTCTGAATAATTGCACTACACTCACCGCTAAGTGCAACAGTCTTGTGGTCTTTAAACTTTCTTTTCTGTTTAAGAATATCATTCATAAACTTTGCATAATCAGACATCTGCTCTAATGCTTCAAAAAATAGAATATTAATCGTTAATTTCTTAAGGATTTCCAAAAACTTTACAAATCTATTATCCATGTTCTGTTTCTTTAGTCTTTGAGGAAAAGGAGGAGGTGGTTTTTTAACAGTTATCTTCATTGGTTCAAGTGGATATTCATCGGGATATATCCTATTAGAACCTTTCACAATGTTCACTTCCTCTCTTTCAACTTCGACTTCTTTTTAAACTTTTGTTTCCAAGTCTTTTCCACTCCTTAATTGAATAACATTAATTTTCTCCTTGTTTTGATCTTTTGGGTTTATCACAACACTGCTAGGAAGATTTCCAGAAGGTCGATTATTAAGCGCAGTAAAGATATGTCCCAATTGATTCTCAATGTTCTTCATTGAAACAATTTGAGCTTGAATTTGATTACTCATATTCAGAATCTTCTTCAGTAGAAAACTTTTATTCCTTAAATTGGTGGTTACTATTAAAACTAAGAGGATAAGAAGGTCTAAAATTTGTATTTCCTTGGTTATTCAGATTTCTAACTAGATTCATAGGATTGTTTTCCCATTGCGAGTTAATAACAACATTGGTGTTAATCCAGTTCAAGTTAGGGTGATTCCTCCAACTAGAATTATAATAATTTGAATAAGGATTATTAACTTTGTTGTTTATGACATTCAAGATTTCATAAGGTATTTGAGAGTCTATCATCTGCCCTGATGAATTTTCTTCTAACACCGGGGTTGTTGGAGAATAATTCATTTCATATTGATTCATTTTCTTAGAAAGTGCAGCAATTTGAGAGACTATCATAGTAATCTCATTAGAATCATAAATACTAGCTACTCTCTTAGGATTTACCTGCTCAGAGGGTCATTGAAAATTTTTAGTAGTCATCTCTTCAATTAATGAATATGTTTCATCAAAAGGTTTAGACATTAATGATCCACAAGTAACAACATCGATAATCGATCTCAAAGATCCCACTAATCCATTATAAAATGTTTGAATTATTAACCAGTCTGGTAAAGCATGATGTGGACACTTTCTCAGAAGATCTTTGAATCTTTCCCAAGCTTCATATATGGGTTCTCCATCAAACTGATTAAAAAATGTGATATCATTCCTCAGCTTAGCAATTTTTGAAGGAGGGAAATATTTTGAGAGAAACTTTTGCAAAAGCTCTCCCCAAGTTCTGATAGATCCAGGTGCTAACGATTTAACCATGCCTTAGCCTTATCCCTTAATGAAAAAAAAGTCTAAGCATAACAACATCATTTGACACTCCATCATATTTAAAAGTAGCACACAATTCTAGAAAACTAGTGAGATGTAAGTTAGGATCTTCATTAGGTGTTCCTCCAAATTGATTATTCTATACCATTTGCATAATAACAGGTTCAAGTTCAAATGAATTAGCAGCAACATCAGAATTTTGGATAGTTAAGTGAATTTCTTCTGTTGTTGGATTAACATAATCTCCTAAAGGTCTTGGTAGATTTTTCGTTTTGATTATTTATGTTGTTCGCCATTTTGTGAGGATTTTCAGATTGTTTTTTTTATTTTCAAATTTTTCTAATAGTACGCTCTAATTCAGAATTGTAAGGCACTAAACCTATAGATCTGATACTATGCATACAAACACAATAAGCACACTAACAATAAATAAACACAATTCTAACTTACAATTCAAATATAAGATTTCAAATACTACAAAATTATTTTTAATAGTTACCTTTCCTCCCCGACAACGAAGCAAAAAACTTGGTGCTACTTTTAATTTGCCAAAATTTATGAACTCGATATTATATATATATATATATATATATATATATATATATATATATATATATATATATATATATATTGATTTAGTTTTATCTTCGAGTCGCACAATTAAACGCAAGTATACGTATCACTCAAGTAATACAACGCTCTAGTGGAGTCCTGGATATCGATCCCACTGGGAGGCAATTAATTTTATGGTGTAACACAGAAATCATTTATCGAATCATAGCATAATTGCAAGTAAGTTCAATTCTTAAAATAAAGGCAAACAGTTGTAGTTACTACTTCTACCAAAGTACCTTCTAGCAAGTTAAAGTAACACAAGACAAAAGTATAACAAAGTTCAGTTGTAAGAAAGAATCTTCCTCCTCTCTAATTATAATACGATGATTTTGTAACATAGATCAGTGATGCAAATATATTGTGCCAAATAGGAGTATTCCTATTCTTTACCCTTTTTCAAACGCATAAAGAACATTGGCTAATCCTAAGTTTAGTCTCCAAATCCGTGGTTAAGCTGGAAGGATATTGGCTCTCACTCCAGAGCTCCCACTTCTCTTCGCCTTAAGGCTAACTCTCGCTTTGGTTTCCAAACCCTAGGACCAAACTGAGGATTTCAGTCTGTCACTCTGAAATCTCTAATTCTATGCCCATCAAAGTATATCTCCCTATTTATTTACACTAAATCCCCATGAACTATGTCACTCATTCATGGACATTAAATGTGACCTTAACTTTTGTTGTGAAACTCATAATCCTTTCAGAACATACGTTTCCCAACAAGTTTTAATAATTTAATTGGTCAGATCAAAAAGTAAATGAAGTTTAAAGTGAAAAGGTCATCACAAATTTTCCATAATAAATCGGCACATCATTTCCATATCATAACATCAACACATCACATGAAAAGGAGGAAGACAAAGAAATCTACTCAAGACTCATGAGGAAAAGATGACAAAATTTGAATTTTATATAAAAAAGCAACGTCACATAAACAGAGTAAAGTAAAGGCAAATTATCTCAAACTCTTCCCCAAGCGAATCTCAAGGAATTCCTTTGACTCCTCTTCTTTCTTCACAACAACCTGCAATTCTCTCTTTACATAAGTAAGGAAAAAGAAATCTCTCACTTTCCCTCTTCTCCTACACTCCTTAAAAGAGAAAACACAAAATCTAGAAAACTGATCTAAAAATGAAAAGACACTCTCTCTTCACTCTCCTTACACTCTAAACCCTCCCCCCCTCTCTAAATTTGGCTCCAAAGTAGTTTAAATCCTGCCATAACTGATTTCCCAAGAGTTTCCTTAAGCAACCCTCCAAAATCCGGCCAAATACATTGAATCTAGTTTGAATTCGAGATAGGGTGCGGTCCGGAGCAGTATAGGGCGCCGTTCGACGCTATTTTCCGCATTTAGCGTTCAAAGTCATTGAAAATTGGCGTGGTCCGGCGTTGGTGATGGCGTTGTTCAGTGCTAGTTCAATAAAATGCTTTTTTGCCCCCTTTTTTCTCCAAATTTGCTCCTTTTCACTTCCTTTTGCTCAAAAGGCCTAAAATCATTGTACCTGAATGAAATCATGAAAAATACATTTCTTTAAAGTGCAATATCATCAAAAACAAGTATGAAATGGATAATAAAAAGCTATCAAGTTTTCAGTGGATCACCAACCCGTATCAACCTAGGTTCAACCAAGATCAAACCTAAGTCCAATCCATGTCAGCCCAGGTCCAACCCAGTTCCAACACAAATCCAACTCAGATCTAACCCAACTTAGGTCTAACCCAGGTCCAACCCCAAGTTCAACCCAGGTCAGCCTAGGTCCAACCTAAGTCAAACCCAAATGGAAGAAAATTCCAACCAAATAGACTAAGCTTAATTTTGAGCAAAATTCAGTTGAACCCTAACTAGCCTTAGCTCATCCCCACCTCATGTCTAATCCAAGCTAAACTTTAAATTATATTTTTATGTGTAATATTTCATGCGTAGAAAGTTAAAATCTTATTCCATGTTTCACATATGCTTCATGTTCCATTCATGTTTCATATTTAGTTTCTTCTATATGCTTAAAATAAATAAAAATTAAATGATTTTTTTAAAAGATGGATAAAAAAGGAGGAGAGGCTCTCACATGCTGGTTCTCACAAATATTTATGGTCTGTTTAGGGCAGCTGCAACTTATTAATAAGTTGTTGCATAATAGCTCTCCTAGAAAACTGTTGCGCATAAGTAACCGCGGATAAGCTGGATGTTTGTTTGTTTATTGTTGATTGAAAATAACAACAGCATGACTGTTTCTAGACAAATGTTTATTCTCCCTTATGTAGTAATGTTGTTTGCAACATAACTGTTATAACAATATGTTTGATACTTTAGAAGAAAAAAATCACTTCAGAACAGTGGAAAAAATAAGATATGCATCTCACTTAGCAGTGAGTATCATTAATACTAAAAAAGAGAAAAAGACTATTAAAATAACATCTAATAATATGATAATATTATTTTTACAATGAAGACAACGTATGTAAGAGTCAAGCCGTCTTTAAGGACACTATCCATTTTCGATCACTCTTGGTAGTGGAATATGTCAGCTTTTCAACCCATTAGAAGAAGTCACACTTGTCCATGATTCTTCACGGGCACATGTAGAATTATCTCCAACAACTATGTGGCTGACTTGAAATGAGTAGGGGACTCTGTAGTCCACAGTAGCATAACACACCTTGAGAGGTCCTTGAAATTTTTGAAATCATCTATCCTGAATGCTTCAAAAGACAATCCATTAGTCATAACAGAAGTATAAATTGAGAAAAAGTAATTAATTACAGTTTTGTGTAAGCATGAGGTCTCAGAGGACTCAGTATAACTAACAAATTTGTCACTATAAGAAGACAACAGCGCTTATAAAATAAGGGTTCTTAGTTGCCTTTAACCCATGTAATACCAAGCTTGTGTGTGTCATATACATATCACCCAAAAAGGTGATCTAAAAGAACCTTAATAGTTATATCACTGAAAAAAAGAGAGGAACTAGGTTACCTTCAATTGGATTTCACATGTGACACCAACTAATACTAACAATTAGGTCATCCATAAGAACCATAAGGTCTAACGTCTCACCATGGACCTCTCAAACTCACCAAAAGAAAAATTAAAAAAAAACACTAAAAAAATTTGTAAAAAACCCGAACAATCATAATCAAATCTACATTGAAAAGAAATAAATATGAAGTGTATAAAATAAACAAGTAGAAATTGATAAAAAAAGTAAGTAATTACATTTTTGAGTAGGCGTGAGGTCTCAGAAAAATTTGTACACCAATCAATGAATCTATCACTATAAGAAGACAACAAACCTTGTGAAAAAAAGGGTTCTTGGTTGCATTTAACCCATGTAATACCAAGCACGTGTGTGTCTCATATGCATATCACCAAAAAAGGTTATCTAGATGACCCTTAAAAATTGTAACATCAAAAAGAAGAAAGGAACTTGGTCGCCCTTATTAGGATTTCACATGTGACATAAACCAACAAAGACTAACAGGCCATCTAGAAAAAATCATGAGGTTAAACTTCTCATCATAGACCTCTCAAACCCACCAAAAAAAAAAGAGAAGAAATGAAAAAAGAAGAAAAAAATAATTATAAACAACATAAAATACCCATACAAACAATATCAAATATACAAGGAACAGAAAATAAACATGAAATATATAAAATAAACAAGAATCATCCAATCGATATCCAACAATGGCGTCTGTAATCCACTCTCTCAATTTAACCATTTCTCCGACACCTTCACCATCCTGGGCCCAACCTTCTAGTGATTCTACTTCTGGCTGTGGTATAGATTGTGATATTCAAATTCTTCGGGCTGGACATGTAAACGATCATCGTCAGTCATGCTGAAGCCTACATCAGTTCGAGAATTATGTCGTTAAATGTAGTGGTGGAGAGTTATTATAGCCACTACAATTTGCACCTGCTTTGAAATGATTACTTCGGCATATCACATAGTATGACCCATTTTTTCTTCTGCACTCTAATAGTTATTTCAATCACACTGTATACGAAAGAGTGTCTCTTGTTTAAAATTTCTTTCTTGCCCCATACAATAATGGATCTTTTACAATCGGGAATGTGATATTTTGTATCCGAAATTAGCTTCAGATACCCTCTTTTTAAGGAATATCCACCGCCGACCAAATATTTTTTATCTCTTCTAAATACATTAATTAGTAATGAACTTAAAAATATCTAAATATGATTAATAGTTGAACAAAACTGGAGCTAGGTGAGGGAATTTTTGCTTTTGATTTCTTTTCGCAAAAGTGAATATAAGACTATCATGTGCACTGTCTTCCCAACTAACCATAACAAAAGTAAAGCACATGTTGAAATCACATACGACAATCATATTTTGTGTAGGAGATCCACACCGACTAATGAATGCGACCTTTTCATTATTGGATACACGTGCATCTATGTGGGTTCCTTTGATCGCTTTAATACAGTTCCTACAAATTAATTCATTCCATATTGATCTATTTGCTTCGAGAGTGCAGCAATTTGAGAGACTATCATAGTTATCGCATTAAGATCATGAATACTAGCTACTCTCTTAGGATTTACCCGCTCAGAGGGCCATTGAAAATTATTAGTAGCCATCTCTTCTATTAACAAATATGCTTCATCATAAGGTTTTGACATTAATGATCCATCAGCAACATCTATAATCGATCTCAGAGATCTCACTAATCCATTATAAAATATTTGAATAATTAACCAGTCTGGTAAAGCATGATGTGGACACTTTCTCAGAAGATATTTAAATCTTTCTCAAGCTTCATAGATAGATTTTCCATCATATTTAAAGGTAGCACAGTTCTAGAAAACTAGCGAGATGTAAGTTAGGATCTTCATTATGTGTTCTTCTAAATTGATTATTTTGTACCATTTGGATAATAACAGGTTTAAGCTCAAATGAATTAGCAACAATATCAAGGTTTTGGATAGTTAAGTAAATTTCATCTGCTGTTGGATTAGCATAATCTCTTAAAGTTCTTTGTATATTTTCATTTTGATTGTTTTGATTGTTCAATTTGTTCACCATTTTGTGAGGATTTTCAGATTGTTTTTGTTGTTTTTGAATTTTTCTAATAGTACGCTCTAATTCAGAAGCGTAAGGCACTAAATCTATAGATTCGATACTACGCATACAATCACAATAAGCACACTAACAATAAACTAGCACACACAATTATAACTTGTAATTCAAATATAAGCTTTCAAATACTACTAAATAAATTTCTACAGTTACCTATCTGGCAATGGCGTCAAAAGTTTGGTGCGACTTTTTTAAATTGTCAAAATTCTTGAACACAGATTTATATATATATATTGATTTAGTTTTCTATTGAATCACACAATTAAACGCAAGTATACGTATCACTCAAGTAATACAGGGCTCTAATGAAATCTTGGTTATCGATCCCACGAGGAGGCAATTAATTTGATAATGTAGCACAGAAATCCCTTCATGAATCACAATACAATTGCATGTAATGACTAATAATAAAAGAGGAATAAACAGTTGCAGTTACTAATTCTATCGAAGTACGTTCTAACTTTCTAGCAAAGTTAACTAATACAAGACTAAATTTATAACAAAACTTCAATTGTAAGAAAGAATCCTCCTCCTCTCCAATAATAATGTGATGATTTAGTGACATAGATCAGTCATGCAAATGTATTGTGCCAAATAGAAGCATTCATATTCTTTACCCTCTTCCAAGCACATAAAGAACACTGACTAATCCTATGTTCAGTCCTCAAATACGTGGTTAGGCTGGGAGGATACTGGCTCTCACTCCAGAGCTCCCACTTCCCATCGCCTGAAAGCTAACTCTCGCTTTGGTTTCAAAACCCTATGACCAAATTGAGGTTTTAGCTTGTCACTCTAAAATCTCCAATTCTAATCCCATCAAATTATATTTCCCTATTTGTTTGCACACAAACCCCATGAACTACGTCACTCATTCATGGACATTGAATGTGACCTTCACTTTTGTTGTGGAACTCATAATCCTTTCGGAACATATGTTTCCCAACAAGTTTTAGCAATTCAATTGGCCAGATCAAAAATTAAATGAAGTATGAAGTAAAAAGGTCATCACAAATTCTCTATAATAAATCAACACATCATTTCTATATCACAACATCAACACATCACATGAAAAGGAGGAAGACAAAGAAATATACTCAATACTCATGAGGAAAAGATGACAAAAGATGGATTATATATATAAAATCATCATCATACAAACAGAGTAAAGAAAAGACAACTTATCTCAAACTCTTCCCCAAGCAAATCTCAAGGAATTCTTTTGAGTCCTCTTCTTTCTTCACAACAACACACAATTCTCTCTTTAGATATGTAAGGAAGAAGAAATCTCTCACTTTTCCTCTCCTCCTACACTCCTTAGAAGAGAACAAACGCAAACCCTAGATGAACTCTCTACACTAAAACAATGAAAAGACACTCTCACTCGTCACTCACACACTCAAAAGACTCTCTCTCTGTATCTATATTTTTCTCCAAAACAGTTTGAATTCGACTATAACTTATTTCTCAAGAGTTTCCTCAAGCATCCCTCCAAAATCCGACCAAATACATTGAATCTAGTTTACAATCGGGATAAGGCGCGGTCCAGCACAGAATAGAGCGTCGTCCGACATTATTTTCTGCATTCTGGTCAAAACTCTCTGTAAATTGGCGCGTCCGGCACTGGTGATAGCGTCGTCCCGCACTCCAATTTAAAATCTGCATTTTGCTCTAAAAAATTACTCCTTTTTGCTTCCTTTTGCTCCAAAGGCCTAAAATCATTGTACCTACATGAAATCATGAAATATACTTTTCTTTAAAGTGCAATAACATTAAAATAGGTATGAAATGGACATTAAAAAGCTATCAAATTTTCATTGGATCAAATATAATGAATAAAAAAATTTACCTTAAACAATGGCTTATACAACGGGTTATCTACAATCTTTTTTGGAGTCCTCTCGAATGTTAGATCCTCTGGCTTATTCATTTGTGTCGACGAACTAACAAGTGCCTTCAACCCCTTTGAGAAATATCTATAAATTTTCTCTAATAAATATTGAAATTGCTTCATCGCTCATCTTATTGAATCATTTTGTGATAAAATATAGATGGTAATTACTAACACCTCTCTGGTTGTCATGATTGAGGCGCCATGAAGTCCATGATTCCCATGTAGTTCATCATGCAGATCCATAAATATATGTTGTGACATACAAAATATGTTACTGAATCTTGTAGGGTATCATTGTAGTAGCTCACCAACCCATCTATCACCAATGTAAGTAGATGTAATGCAAGGTTTGATCAACATATGAGTTTTAGTATTCATACAACATACAAAGTGTTGTCACAATTTTCCTTCTACATCTCTCTCTTTGTGAGTCCATGCTAAACAAGTGCTTTGTTCAGGTAATACATGTGAATAAAAAAATTAAAGATTATCAAAAATTGAATCACAAAGCACACAATAATAAGACATAAATATAGAATAAAACATAATAAATAATATCCAAATCAGAAATACGATAGAAAAACGGGAATAAAATCCAAGTAGTAGAACAATAAATGCATAGAATCATGTGTCTTTGCTGTTGAAGAAAAAAACATAAATAACGGTCAGGGGCCACATTCATGAAGATGTGTCTACGAGTCAGACCCTCAAGCAACTTCAAGGAGTTCAGATATAACGACATGTCCTCATAAACTTCAGGAGTTGTCTCGATAACTCGGATAAAGTCATCTACGGAGGTCGCATATGAAGGTCCAGGCTCACTTGTGCATGAAGCCACCAGTTTTGATATTTTTCCTCTAATGAAAGCAGCTCATTTTTTCTTTTTCTCCACCCAAGGATGTGATCCATGAAAAAAATACCTATTTTATGCCTTAATTTTTATCAATTTCTAAGGATATTATGCTTTAATGAAAGGTATTTTTGTGTTTTTGGATGTAGATGATGTAAAAAGGTCTAAAAAAGGAAAAGGGGTGAAAAGGAAGAAAAAAAAGCAAAAATGGAGCAAAATACAAGAATTATAAAAAATTATGGTCTGGCGCCTAGGCGCCAGACTCGATACAGAAATTGTCAAGTTTTTGACAACGTTTGGACAGTTATTTTGACGGAGTGAGCGATTATTGGACATTCTAGAAGACTAACAGTTGTTCCTTGATAATAGGACATGTGATACATTGCATTTGGACGCTCCAAAACGGCTTTAATCACGAAGAGGTGCGAGCCAAAGTGAAGATGTGCGAAGAACTGGACGCGGTGTCCGGTGCCTAGGCGCCAGACAGGCCTTCTAGAAGATTCATTGAATGTGGACATGTTTTGAAGAGGTGCCTCAAGGCAACCCTTGAAGCTATAAATAGGAGTCCACTCCTTCAGAAAAACGTGCCCCCTTCGTATCCCCTATCTCTTAGCTACTTTAGGATCTCTCATCCTTAGAGAGAGAAATAGAGAGAGAAATTTAGGGCCACTTTTATTTAGTTTAGTGAGTTTATTTTCAAGTTATTGCATCTGGAGTTCATTACACTATGGAATTACTAGGAATCAGAAGATCTGTAGAAGGAACATTTGAGATAAGTATTTTATTTTTGATTCAAAGTTTATTTATTATGTTTTGCTGTTTATATTCAATGTGTTCTGAGTATTTAGTTTACTTTCTTCCTTCAATTATGAAAAGATAAATAATATAATATAAAATTTGATGGAGAATTGAAAATCAAAATATTTTCAAAACATCGTGATGATATTAATACCCGATCTTACTTTACTTTTTAAATTGGCCATTTAAATTGTTAAAACCTGTTGAAGAGTTTTGAGACCTAGAAGGAGAAGAACTCTTAACTTGTAGATGCCACATGAATCCTTGGGTAGTCGAAGGCCATGCACGGGCTATTCAAGGTGACATGAAAATAAATAGGTAGATAAGATTTAAAGGGCGTAGAATTGATAAGTTTTTAGAGTGACAGAATAAATTCTTATAATTTGATTTATAGATAAGGAAAGGGTCACTAGTAGGGCCGACCATAGCCACCCTTGGACATCTAGTAGTGTGAGCCTAGATTAACCCATTCTACTAACAATACATCTGGACTTGATCTATACATTAGCCAATGTTCTTTGCACCTGGATCAAAGGGTAAAGAATAAGAATACTTCTATTTGGCACAATACCATAAAATAGATTCTCCAACGAATATTAAATTATCTTAAAAATCTTGGATTAATTGAAGGGAAGAATGTTGTTTATTTTATATAGTTTTCACAAATTTATTTTCTTATTATTGTTTTCTTTATCTGCATCTAGTAAATTATAAGTAATTTATAGTTAGATTAAAATACAAAAAGATTTTGAAATACAATATTTAAAAATTTATCACCATATTTTTTTCCCCGTGGGATCGATATCGTGGTCTTTGTTTCGAAAGCCCTTTATTACTCGAAACGATACGTATACTTGCGTAGTACCCAAAAAGTATATAAACTATTTTCCTTAAAAATTATATTTTGCTATATAAACATATATTTAAAAAGTATTAATCACTAACGACATATCATTCAGTAGCAATCAAGTTTTATTGCCGTAGATTTAAATTTGATACACATCTATATAGCAAGTTAAATAGGGTCAAATTTTTGGCGTCGTTGCCGGGGAAGGAAAAAGAGGTACAATTTTTAAATATTATATTTCCAAAAACATAAAAAAATATAAAAATATAAATATCAAATTAAAAAAAAAATTTCTCCTTGCTTTATTCTTTTATGCGTAATTTTGGTTCTGAAGGTTAATACCTTTAGATTCTGAACTAGAAAGAACAATTAGAAAAATTAAAAAGGGAAAACAAATTCAAAAATTTCAAGAAATGCTACTTTACAAAATCCAATTGAACTTAATGATCAAAATGTTTATAAACCATTAAGGGATTATGCTAACCCTACAGTTGATGAACTTCATAGTAGTATTCAAATACCCACTGTAGATGCTAATTTTTTTGAACTTAAACAGTCTATTATTCAAATGGTGCAAAATAATCAATTTGGTGGAACACCAAATGAGGATCCAAATTTACACCTTAGTTTTTTAGAACTTTGTGCTACCTTTAAATATAACAATGTTTCTGATGATGCAATTAGACTTAGATTCTTTTCTTTTTCTTTAAGAGATAAAACAAAGATGTGGTTAAACTCATTAGCAACTGGTTCTATTAAAACATGGGCTGAAATGGCACAAAAATTCCTTGCTAAATATTTTTCTCCTTCTAAAACTGCTAAAGTAAGAAATGATATTACTTCTTTTAGTCAATTCGACGGGGAGACAATATATGAAACTTGGGAAAGGTTTAAAGAACTATTAAGAAAATGTCCTCATCATGTTTTACCTGATTGGTTAATTATTCAAACATTTTACAATGAATTAATTGGATCTTTAAAACCAATTATCGATGCCGTCTTCTTGGAGGTTCTTTAATGTCTAAATCATTTGAAGAAGCTTACACTTTAATCGAAGAAATGGCTAATAACAATTTTCAATGGCCTTCCGAAAGGATTAATCCTAAAAAGATGATAAGTATTCACGATAATGAAGCCTTTTCTATCCTAGCTTCACAAGTAGCAGCAATGTCTAAAAAATTAGATAATTTTACAATTAATATTTTACATAATAACTCTGCTAATATTGAAGATTCTCAAACTATTGAAACTTTACAAGCCATTACAAGTAAAAATAATCCTTATTCAAATTATTATAATCCTGGGTGGAAAAATCATCCTAATTTTAACTGGAATAATTCACAACAACAATGGGGTAATAATCAATCTCATCCCACTGGAAATTGGAATAATCAAGTTAATCCAAATTATAAACCTCCTCGATTTAATAATCAACATAAAAAGTTATCAATAGAAGAATTAATTTTACAAATGAATAATCAATTACAAAATCAAAATACTGTTATTCGTAATATTGAAAATCAAATGGGGTAAATTGCTACTTTAATTAATAACAGACTTGTAGGAACACTTCCTAGTAATGTTGAAATTAATCCAAAGGAAACAGGAAAAGAACATGAACATGTTAAGGTCATGTGCAACTTAGAAGTGAAAAGGAATTAAAAGAAAGAATGCGAATGAAATTGAAAAAGAGATCGAGGTTGAAGAGATTGAAAAACCTAAAGAAACTCTCTCTCCTAGTCAAGATCGATCGTTATACCTATTAATATGGAAGTTGAAAAACCATCACCACCTTTTCCTCAAAGACTTAAACGAGCGAAACTTGATCATCAATTTTCTAAGTTCTTTGAAATTTTTAAGAAACTTACTATTAACATACATTTTGCTGAAGCTTTGGAACAAATGTCAACTTATGCAAAATTTATGAAGGATATTTTAAGCAAGAAACGAAAATTTAAAGCTTTTGAAACTGTTGCATTAAGTGAAGAATGCAGTGTAATAATTCAAAAGAAATTACCTAAAAAGCTTAAGGATCCTGGAAGTTTCACTATACCCTGTGCTATTGGAGAAAAATTTTGTTGAAAAGCTTTATGTGATTTAGAAGCAAGTATTAATCTCATACCATTTTCTATCTTTCGAAGATTGGATTTAGGAGAGATTACTCCCACCACTGTAACCCTTCAGTTAGCTGATAAATCTATCACTTATCCTAAAGGAGTTATAGAGGATGTCCTTGTTAAAGTGGATAAATTTATCTTCCCTGTAGATTTCATCGTACTTGATATGGAAGAAGATAAAGAGATACCTATTATTTTAGGGAGACCTTTTCTAGCTACCGAACGAGCTATGATTGATGTGCAAAAAGGAGAATTAACCATGAGAGTTAATGATCAAGAAATTAAATTCAATGTTCTTAAATCAATGAAGTACCCTGATAAAAAGAAATGTTATCGAATGGATATAATTGATTATTTAATTGAGAAACATTATCAAGAAAAATGTAAAGGCATTTCTGAAGAAAAATTTGAATTTTTAACTGATGAAAATGAAGAAGTAGAAGAAGAAGAAGAGACTCATTTTATTAAAGATAACTGGGAAACTTTAGACATAACTCAAAATGATATACTTTTACCATCAATTAAAAGAGCCCCTGAACTGGAATTAAAAATGTTACCTTCACATCTAAAACATGCGTTTCTTGAAAATTCGTTAACTTTACCTGTTATTATTTCTTCTGAACTGAGTAAAGATCAAGAAGAAAAAATTACTAGGTGTGTTAAAGAATTATAAGAAAGCTTTTGATTGGACTATTGCTGATATAAGAGGAATAAGTCCTTCCATTTGTATGCATAGAATTTTAATGGAAGAAAATTTTAAACCTACTATTGAACCACAAAGAAGATTAAATCCTATCATCAAAAAGGTTGTTAAAAAAGAAATTGTTAAGTGGTTAGATGCTGGTATTATTTATCCTATTTCGGATAGTCAATGGGTAAGTCCTATTCATTGTGTTCCGAAGAAAGGATGTGTAAATGTCATTGTTAATGATAAAAATGAACTTATTCCTACAAGAAAAGTTACTGGATGACGAATTTGTATTGATTATAGGAAATTAAATAACGACACTAGAAAGGATCATTTTCCTTTACCTTTCTTGGATCAAATGCTCGATAAATTAGCTGGACACCCATATTTCTGTTTTCTGAATGGATATGCTGGTTATCATCAATTACTTATTGCTCCTAAGGACCAAGATAAAACAAAATTTACAAGTCCTTATGGAACCTTTGCTTTTAGAAGAATGCATTTTGGTTTATGTAATGCACCTGCAACTTTTCAAAGATGTATGATGTCAATATTTTGTGATTTGATTGACAAAGGAATTGAAATATTCATGGAAGATTTTTCAGTGTTTGGAACTTCTTTTAAATCTTGTTTGGAAAACATTTCTAAAGGTCTGAAAAGATGTGAAGAAACAAACTTAGTTCTTAACTGGGAAAAATGTCAATTCATGGTCACATAAGGCATTGTACTTGGTCACAAAGTTTCACAAAAAGGGATGGAAGTAGATCAAGCGAAAGTGAAAATTATTGTTGAATTGCAACCACCTACTATCTATATCGATGTGAGAAGTTTTCTAGGTCATGCTCGGATTTTATAGAAGATACATAAAGGATTTTTCTAAAATTACTAAACCTCTTTGTCATTTATTGGAAAAAGATGCGAAATTTGAATTTAACAAAGAATGTATAAATGCTTTTAATATTCTAAAAGAAAAACTAATAATCGCACCTATCATTGTTGCACCTAATTGGAATAAATCTTTTGAATTAATGTGTGATGCAAGTGATTTTGCAATTGGAGTCGTATTAGGACAAAAATATGATAAGGTTTTCAAAGTTGTATATTATGCTAGTAAAACTCTCACCGAAACACAAAGAAATTACACTACCATCGAGAAGGAGCTTCTAGCTATAGTATATGCCTTTGATAAATTTAGACCTTATCTTCTTGGTACTAAATGCATAGTTCATACTGATCATTCTGCTATGCTATTAAATATTTATTATCTAAGAAGGATTCTAAACCTAGACTGATAAGATGGGTTTTACTTCTACAAGAATTTGATTTTCAAATAGTAGATAAAAAAGGAACTGAAAACTAAATTGCTGATCATTTGTCTAGAATTAAAAATGAGATTATTTCGGAAGAAAATATAAATGAGAAATTTTCTGATGAATCTTTATATGTTATTCAAGGATGCAAAACACCTTGGTATGTTAACTATTTAGTTAGCAATATTTTACCTTATGAATTGGATAACAAATTTATTAAGAAATTTAAATATGATGCTAAATCTTATATTTGGGAAGATCCTCATTTATTTAAAATTGGAAGAGATTCTATAATTCGAAGATGTGTACCTTATGAGGAAACTTTTGCTATTATTCAAAAATGTCATGATTTCGATTTTGGAGGACACTTTAGCATAGATAAAACTGCATTTAAAATTTTAAATTCTGGATTTTATTGGCCGACCTTATTTAAAGATGTGAGACATTATGTGAAAACATGTGATCGATGTCAAAGGATGGGAAATATATCTAGAAAGGATGAAATGCCTTTAAACTATATAATGGAAGTTGAAATTTTTGATATATGGGGTTTAGACTTTATGGGACCATTTGTTCCATCATCTGAAAAAATTTATATTTTATTAGCAGTTGATTATGTTTCAAAGTGGATTAAGTCATTGCTTTACCAAACTGTGATTCCAAAAGTGTTTTTAAATTCTTAAAGAAAATGATATTTTCAAGATTTGGAATGCCTAAAGTAATCATCACTGATGGTGGAAGTCATTTCAGGAATATAAGAATTCAATCATTACTACAAAAATTTGGAATCAAACATAAAATTGCAATCGCTTATCACCCACGAAACAAGTGGAATGGTCGAAGTATCAAACAGAGAAATTAAAAAAATTTTAGAGAAGACTCGTTAATCCTAAAAGAACTGATTGGGTTGATAGACTTGATTCTGCATTATGGGCTTATAAAACAGCTTATAAGACACCAATCGGAATGTCACCTTACCGGTTAATTTATGGTAAACATTGTCACTTACCTGTTGAACTTGAACATAAAGCTTATTGGGTGATAAAGTAGTTTAATTTAATTTGAATGAAGCATGAGAAAAGCGATTATTGCAATTGAATGAGATGGAAGAGATAAGAAATGAATCATATGAAAAGGCAAGGATTTATAAAGAGAAAATGAAGATGTTACATGATAAGAAAATTTCAGGAAAAATTTTTGAGCCTGGACAAGAAGTATTACTGTTTAATTCTCATTTAAAACTTTTTCCTGGAAAATTAAGATCTAAATGGATTGGACCCTATATAATTGAGAAAGTATACCATTATGGAGCTGTGGATATTAAAGACCCCAAAACAGAAATTTTTTTTAAAGTAAATGGATTAAGATTGAAGCCTTATTTGGGAGATATTAAAATGATTTATAAAGTTGCTTATGAATTGAGTCAACCTGATTAAAGATTTACTTAAGTCGGGCTGACGACATTAAACCAAGCGCTTTGTGGGAGGCAACCCATAATTATCTTTTGTTTTGAGTATTTTTCTGTTTTTAATGTAAGGTTATGCCTCGATCTTGACTAATTTTATATTACTTTAAAAAAATTTGATGCTTTAAGTCTTTGTTGACTTAGGCTGAAGATTATTTTGAAGTATGTAAGATTTAGAAATTGGATCACTCTATTCTAAATATGAGTAAAAAGGAGATCAAGTTAACCTTCATTATGATTGCTTACAATTTATGTTATTGAGTCTAGATTACTCTTACCAGTATAATTTATCTATCTTTGAGAACGAAACTTTGAAATTTGACGATTAGGCGAAACGGAGTTGAACATAGTTCCGGCGCCTAGGCGCTAAGATTCAGCTCCTAAGCGCCCAAGTTAACTATGTATCAATAGGTCCGGCGCCTAGGTGCCAGATTCGGTGCCTAAGCGCCACGGTTACTGGGTCGTGCAAAAACCGAAAATTTTCAGTTTTTCACACGATTTTTACCTTTAAATCAACCCATCTTCATCTCTAACCATCAAGCAATCAAAGTTACGTCCATTACACTTCATTCTTGAGAGATTTGAGAAATTTTTGAAGAAATGAAAGGAAGAAATCATGGAGAAGAGACTAGGGACAAGGTCTCAAAGGATCCTCAACCCTACTTCAATGGTTTCATCGCAGTAAGTTTAGATAAAATTTCTAGTCGCTTGAATAAGTTTGAAGCGGAGTTTAAAAGCATTGGAGATCGTCTTCATGAGATGTTTCGTCAGATTGAACATCTAGAATGACAGATGAAACTTCAATTTGATCATTTTGCGGCTTATCAAGATGCTCAAGTTGAAATGTATGCAAAGAACAAGTGGATTGACGAAAAGACGGCTACTGATTTCCCAAGAGCGTTAGTGTTCTTTCCAAGCGGAATACATAATTTCCCTTGTGAAGATTAGAGTATTCTGGTAATGAGATCGTTATTATCTAGTTTGTTGAGTCATTGTATCGATTTAGTGAATCGATTGTGTTTGTTTGTGTATTTGCTTTCATGTTTAATGTGTGTTGTTTTTTCTTAAAAATTGTTGTGTTTGATTGTATATTAGGAACTTGAATCAAGTATGATATTTATCTGGAATATATTGAGCCAATATTGAAGATTATAAATGGAATTTAGTGAAGTTTGATTTAAACTTTATGTTTGATTGGTGGATTTAATATATAATTTTTAAAATTTTTGGAAAATGTTTTGGAAGTTAGAAACTAAAGTCCTACTCTAATGTGAGTAATTGGAAGTTGAATTTATGAATTTTGGTGGAAAATTAAATTTAAAAATAATTTTTTTGTGAAAGGCGAGTCTGGCGCCTAGGCGCCAGAATTCGACGCCTAAGCGCTGGTTCGGCCTGTACCCGAAAAATTCCTTAAATACCCCCAAAAGCCATTATCGACGCCTAAGCCTTCTTCTTCCTCCATTTTTCACGAAAATCAACTTTTAGAATCCATTTTGAGGTCAAAACATCAAGGATTTGAGCGCGAAACCACTCAATTTCTTCGTCTCAAGGTCAGATCTACACTTTAAACCATTTATTTTCGATTTTCACCTTAGATTTCCCTAGGTTTTACTAAGAACCAAAATTTTGAATTTTTTTTTGATTTTTAGTGATTTCTTTGGATTTTTAAACTTATTTTAAGTTTTCTAAACTTAAAAAGAGTTTAAATTTTTTATTCCTAAATTTGTTATTGTTTTCTTTCACGTTTTGATGGCTCCGAAATCTAAATGCGGGAAGGCACGAGATAACTTCGATAGCAGCAAATTTTCTACTGCGGCTGCGCATTTTCGATTCCATGAATTTGCGACATCGAGGAAGTTCATTTCAGAACGAAGTTTCTATCATCCGGGAGAAATGATTGAAAACACTATCATTGCGCACAACTGGCAACGATTCTGTTATTTCACTGTTGTTTCTGTTATCCCTATAGTTCGAGAGTTTTATGCGATTTTTCTGGATGCCGAAGATTATGAAGTTTTTGTCAAAGGTGTCGGAGTAGAATTTACTCCTAAAAGAATCAATGTATTTTATGGCCTGCCACCGACTATAGAGTGCCACTATTCTGGATTATCTCCATCTGAGGGAGATTTGAATATGATGATTGCTTATTTGACTGACGGTACTAGATCTTGGAAGATCAGGAATGGAAAAAGGGTAAACTTCAAATCCTCCAAGTTAAATGGTATTTCTAAAGCATGGCACTATTTTATTTATGCAAGATTGTTACCTTCCAACCACTTGAGTGAAGTGACTAGAGATCGAGCGATCTTAAACTACTGCATTCAGGAAAAGAAGTCAATTGATGTCGGAAGTATTATTTATGATTCCGTGGATTCTACCGCGAGATCCGAAGACTTCGTTGACCGGGATTCCCATCTCCGATTTATTCATTATGTATTAGCAATGGAGTCACCTGCAGATATTTCAGAGGAAAGGTTGAAGACTACTAAGCCAATTGGTCAGGAGAGCATTAGCATATATGATCGTCTTCGAGGGAAGAAATCGACTGCTCCTTCTTCTTCTGCACCTACTCCAGGTAAACCTTATACTTCCCGACCTTCTACTTCTGCTGAGCCACCATCAAGTTTCTGGGAGTCAATGCATGATCAGTTTATAGAGCAGCAGCAGGAGTTATTTCAAACTCACTGCAGGGTTGATACTATTGATAGGAAACTTGATCATTTATCTGATTATACCCAGAGGAAGAGTAGCTATGATGCCGAGTATAATGAAGCCCTCGTCGATTTACGAAGGGTGAGCATGATATTAGTTTCCCTACTTTTCCTAGTTTCACACCATTTGTTGATCCTAAGGATGTTGAGTTTTCCTTTAGTGACGATGATGATGATGAGGCTACAGCTAGTGACTAGTAGTTGATAGATCTCTATGTTGTGCTACTTTGTTGATAGTTTGATTTGTTTGGTTTGTTTGTTTAGTTTAATGTTTGATGTATGTTGATTTGTTTAAGTACATGTGTGGATTAATTAGTGTTAAGATTCTGTTGTTAGAATATTCTTAGTATATTGTGTTTGAGACTGAGATTAGAGTTAATTTATGATATGTTTGTTTTAGTCTACTTGTTTAGTAATTAGTAATTTTGCTCTGCTTTTATTTTGTTTTAAATTTAGTATAATCATAAAAATTAGCCTGGTTACTTTTTATATCTGCTTCAATTTTATCTTTATTATTCAAAAAAGCATGAGTAGAAGTAAATTTTTCTTTTTAAGATCGTTTTTACATACTTATAAAAAATTTCCTTTTTAAAATTATGATTTTCTTTCTCTAATACTTTCAAATTTTCATAGTATACCAAAACTTAAGTTTGGGGGAAAGGAAAATACATTCAAATTTAAATTTTATTTGTCCTTAAAGAGCTAATATTTTCTTAAAACAAAAATTTTTTAATATAACTTAAGGAATGAAGAATCTATTTAAGATCACTTTTATTTTTAAAATTATAAACAATTTAGTAAACTTAACCAAAATTTTAATAACTTCGATTGATTTTAAGAATAGAATTATTTAACTTAAAGAAGAATAAGATTAAGGAATTTTTATATTCATGGTAGAAATAATGGAATTTTAGAAGTATTAAGTAATAAAAAATTATCACTTGAAAAAGAAAAGATTGAAAATCTTTTTGAATTTTTATTCATGTTATAATAATTAAGTGGAAATTTATAAGTTTTGAAAATATAAGTTAAGGATAGTGAAGTTCAAAATCATTAACAGGCTATCCAGATATAGTAATCCTCTCTATATAAAAGAAAAAAAAAGAAGAGAAAAGAAAAAGAAAAAGAGAAGAGAGGAGAAGCTTGAGGAAATGCCTAATAAAAAATTGGCTTCACTTGAATTATCTTATAGAAGAAAAACTAGTTACATTTTTTACTTAATTTTTATGCATGAATCTTTATTTAGAAAAGATTTTTCAAGAAGATCTTTTTCTTATAAATAATCTATGAGATCTTAATATAATGAACTTCTATTATTTTCAAAATGGATGAAAATTTTGAAATCTTATGATTTGGTAGTTGAATATTCTTTAAATTCTTAAAATTAAACCTAGTTAGTAAAATTGAGTTAATAATTTACTAAAGACTTTATAAAATCAAAAATTATAAGGAATCTTACATATTTATCTTTTATTCAAAAAATTATACATTTTATATAGTAAAAAGGGTTACTTGAGGACAAGTAACATTTAAGTTTGGGGGATTTTGATCCATGAAAAAAAATACCTATTTTTATGCCTTGATATTTATCAATTTCTAAGGATATTATGCTTTAATGAAAGGTATTTTTGTGTTTTTGGATGTAGGTGATGTAAAAAGGTCCAAAAAAGGAAAAAAGGGTGAAAAATGAGCAAAAAGGAGCAAAAATGGAGCAAAATACAAGAGTTATAAAAAATTATGGCCTGACGCCTAAGAGCCAGACTCGATACAGAAACTGTCAAGTTTTTTACAACGTTTGGACGGTTATTTTGACGGAGTGAGCGGTTATTGAACATTCTAGAAGACTGGCAGTTGTTCCTTAATAATAGGACATGTGATACATTGCATTTGGACACTCCAAAACGGTTTTAATCGCGAAGAGGTGCGAAGAACTGGATGCGGTGTCTGGCGACTAGGCGCCAGATTCCGGCGCCTAGGCGCAAGACAGACCTTCTAGAAGATTCATTGAATGTGGACATGTTTTGAAGAGGTGCCTCAAGGCAACCCTCAGGCTTATAAATAGGAGTCCACTCCTTCGAAAAATGTGCCCCCCATTGTATCCCTTATCTCTTAGCCACTTTAGGATCTCTCATCCTTAGAGATAGAAATAGAGAGAGAAATTTAGGGCCACTTTTATTTAGTTTAGTGAGTTTATTTTCAAGTTGTTGCATATGGAGTTCATTACACTGTGGAGTCAATAGGAATCAGAAGATCTGTAGAAGGAGCATTTAAGATAAGTATTTTATTTTTGATTCAAAGTTTATTTATTATGTTTTGCTGTTTATATTCAATGTGTTCTGAGTAGTTAGTTTACTTTCTTCCTTCAATTATGAAAAGATAAATAAGATAATATAAAATTCGATGGAGAATTGAAAATCAAAATATTTTCAAAACATTGTGATGATATTAATACCCGATCTTACTTTACTTTTTAAATTGGTCATTTAAATCGTTAAAACTCGTTGAAGAGTTTTGAGACCTAGAAGGAGAAGAACTCTTAACTTGTAGATGTCACATGAATCCTTGGGTAGTCGAAGGCCATGCGCGGGCTATTCAAGGTGAAGTGCAAATAAATAGGTAGATAAGATTTAAAGGGCGTAGATTTGATAAGTTTTTAGAGTGATAGACTAAATTCTTATAATTTGATTTATAGATAAGGAAAGGGTCACTAGTAGGGCTGACCATAGCCACCCTTGGACATCTAGTAGTGTGAGCCTAGATTAACCCATTCTACTAACAATACATCCGGACCTGATCTGTAGATTAGCCAATGTTCTTTGCACCTGGATCAAAGAGTAAAGAATAGAAATGCTTCTACTTGGCACAATACCATAAAATAGATTCTCCAACGAATATTAAATTATCTTAAAAATCTTGGATTAATTGAAGAGAAGAAAGTTGTTTGTTTTATATAGTTTTCACAAATTCATTTTCTTATTATTGTTTTCTTTATCTGCATCTAGTAAATTATAAGTAATTTATAGTTAAATTAAAATACAAAAAGATTTTGAAATACAATATTTAAAAATTTATTACCGTATTTTTCCCCCTTGGGATCGATACTGGGGTCTTTGTTTCAAAGCCCTTTATTACTTGAAACTATACGTATACTTGCGTAGTACCCAAAAAGTATATAAAACATTTTCCTTAAAAATTATATTTTGTTATATAAACATATATTTAAAAAGTATTAATCACTAACGGCATAACATTCAGTAGTAATCAAGTTTTATTGCCGTAGATTTAAATTTGGTACACATCTATATAGCAAGTTAAATCGGGTCAGGATGCTAGACCAGCATGTGGGCTCCAGTTCATATTGGTTTGGGCTTAGGCCTTCATAGGACCCAGTTTCCTACTCGACATCCAAGTTCTATGGTATGCCTGCAAACCCATGCTCACTTAGGGTACAGGAATTGCCACAACCCCACCGAATATACGATCCAACCTTTCTTTCATATCAAGTTCAGTTCCAATGGATTTGAATTTCTTAGTGGCTAGCACTACCTGCAATATATGAGCAAGTTGATTACTTCAAACAGTTCAGTAAAAGGCAATAATGAAAATACACACTTTCATGGATAACTTGTTACCTCTAATTTCTCAGCCCACCATTCATCTGAAGCATCAATAGTCTATTTGATTGGATCCCAACCCAAGCCCCATGGATCCCCGTTTTAATTCCTTTCATAATTTCCAGTTCTTTTTCAACTAATCTAACTTGTTCTTAAGTTGCAGCCTATCATACTAACTTCCTATCATTTCCTTAAACTTCTTGATAATATTTTGCCACTTTTTCATTTTAAAATAGACGGCGAGCCTATTTTCCAACTTAACTTCCTTAAGACAAAGGTCGTAAAATGTGATTTTTACGTCCCTATCCCACATAGCTAATGAATTGACTTTAGTCGTAACTATTGTGTTACTAGCATAGAAAAAAATAAAACATTAATATATGACAACAACCACAACACACAAATTAGCCACCACAACTAGATAACCACAACCCAAAACCATAGTCACCACAGTTCAAAAAACAGCACCAAAGCCACCCAACCCATAGCCACCACACTACAACCCACAACACAACTAGAGCCAACACGGTGCAATTAGAACTACCACAGCACAACCAGAGCCACCACCTAACTCATTCATCATCCACCACAACCCATAGTACAGTCAGATCAACGACCACCCATACCACAACCACCCAACTCATTTATCAACCACCACAACCCACAGTACAATCAGATCAAAAACCACTCAGACCACAATCACCCAACCACACCACCAAACACATCCTATAGCCAGCACACCACATGACACAACACCACAACCACCCAACCCTCCCCATAGCCACAAAAATCCATAGCACAACCTCTACAACCCACCACCACTACACATAACACCACCACAAATAGTACAACCACCAGAAGCTAGAGCCACGACTCAACCTACCACATCACAACCACACAACCACACTCTCACACACATATCACAACCACCACAATATAAGACACAACACCACAATCACCCAGCCCTCAACGCAGCCACCACAACCCACAAGATAACGACCAAAAACCACAACATAGCCACCACACCACCATAACCCACAACACAAACACCACAACAGAACCACCATAACCCACAACACAACCATCACACCACAGCCACCACACCACAACCACCACAACCACAAATATCACAACCACACAAATAGACCCAAATATAATTCTTTGTAGGCTCGTTTAGCTGCTTAAAGTTAGCAAAATATGCTCTGAATTTATACAAAAAAAATAATTTTATTTTTTGGTTACATCTTATTATTGATGGGATGTATAAGAGTTTATTTGCAGCCTTCTCTTAGAGATAATGAAGATGATGTCTACATATTGTTAATAATGATTATTGAAAAGTAATCTTTCAAGCTTATCCTAAATAATTTCTCAAAGTAAATCTATGGGCTATCAAAGCACAAAATAATTTCCACCACGACACATAGCATAATCACCACAACCCACATCGCAACCACCACAAGCTAGAGCCATGACCCAACCCAAAACTAACCACACCACAACCACCCAACCACACCCACACACACATATTAAAACCACCACAAAACAAGATATAACTCCATATCCACTCAGCCCTTAGCATAACCACCACAACCACAGCCAACCACCATAACCCAAAACACAATGTTGACCTCATTTTTGTTGAGGTCTAGTCTTTCTTTAGAATAACCAAGAGTATAGCCATAGAACTTTCCTGGTAACTATCTTAGAAGACTAGCAATAGAACCCTTACCCCATAGAAATTCAAAACACTTATTTGCTTCACTTGGAGTTTTTAAATGCTTAAAGTCTAACATCTAAGTACTTAGGAGGATGAGACCAAGCATAAGAACAAACAAGAGAAGTTCCCTATAGGATAATCAAGCCTTAGGACTGACCCTGGTTGGTCTGGAGCTAGCACACACACACTTGCACATTATACTTTTACTCAGTACCTCACAACCCTAAACCAAACATACTAAATTTTTTCACACTTGATCCCCTGCTCTTTTGGAAACTCATGTGGGTGGTTCCTCAAGCCCTTGACCATAGGCTAGGATTAGGGATATAACTAACACATGGATGATCCAAAGTGGGAGTTCTCTTATTCCATGGCTCAAATGGGTTAAAATTCTCATTTAACCTCAAACTTACTAAAAATTCAACCTTTGACCCCCTATCCCCTAAACTCCACAAAATTACCAAATTGCCTCTAAATCGTAATTTTGACAAAAAATCCCAAAAATTATCCAATCCCAAATTCTCTCCGAAAATCACCCCAAATGTTCTCTTTCACTCAAATTGACCAAAATTACTCAAACTTGCCCAAAATTTCCAAAATAGCCCCAAAATCCCCTAAATTACCAAAATGCCCCTCATAGTCCAAAATTCCCAAAAATTCTCAAAACCCTCCAGATATTCTCAAAATTCAGTTTTGAACCACCACATTAGTCCAATTTGACCCAATTAAGCCAATTTGATCAAAATCCCCAAAATTTTCTTGAATGTGCCACATGCCCAAATTCCACCAAATTGAA
Source organism: Papilionanthe hookeriana x Papilionanthe teres (assembly GCA_022702705.1). Taxonomy (NCBI): domain Eukaryota; kingdom Viridiplantae; phylum Streptophyta; class Magnoliopsida; order Asparagales; family Orchidaceae; genus Papilionanthe; species Papilionanthe hookeriana x Papilionanthe teres. Next base: position 31,305,230 of record CM040434.1, read on the forward strand.
TGCCCTAACCATAAAATCTCCACCCAATTTCAATCCAAAACTCTTCCTAACATCTCCCTGACCATTTAGAACATCCAATTGGCCCTTGACCCAACTCTAGCCTAACCCAAACCCAAGTCTAATCCAACATGCCCAAAATTGACCAAATACCCAAATTTCCCCAAATCCACCTCCAAAATTAATTCAGAATCACTCCAATCCTTTTCTAGACTCTTTATGACAGTCATACATACCATTTTTAACAATCAATTGGACCTAGCTCAAACTTGAACCTAACTTAGCCCAATTTGAACCCAAGTGGCCCGAATTAAACCCACGACCCAATTTGACTAAATCAAACCAAATGTGACCAAGCCAAGCTCACCACAGCCACCAAGTGGACCCTAGGGATTGATCTAAATGCTCTTAGCCCAATCTAGTTGAGCCATGGACCAAAGGTCCCCTAAATTAGGGGATTTCACCCCATTTATAGCTAAACCATATGGATCTTTGCCAAAATCTATCACCAAGCCAATTTAATACCTTGATGGACTGCTACCTGGCTCACCTGACCACCCTAGCCTGAGCACCACCCTGGCTGGCCAGCTTAGTAGCCAAAGGAGATTAAAATTTTTTTAAATAAATAAAAATTATTAAAAGTAATTAAATTAATAAAAATTATTTGAATTTTTTTAAATAAATAAAAATTATTAAAATTAATTTAAAATTATAAAATCATAAAAATATTAAAATCTTCCAAAATGTCACATTTGTTCTCCTAATTATTTGGGGACCATCAAAATAATTTTCCTAATTCTCAAAGTAAAGATATTAATTTTAAAGGGCTAAAAATAATTTTTAAGCTTAAAAATGGATTTTCTTTAATTTCTCACTAAAATAATTCTAATAATTAAAATATAAATCATAAAAATATAAAATTTGTTTCTCTGGGTTCCCCGACCTTAGAGAGATTTATAAAAAGATATAAAACTTAATTTTTAATATAAATAATATTTTATATTTAATTAATACTCCAGAACTTAAAATAATTGTAGTAATTAAAATAAATTCAAAAAATCATGAAAATTGGTCCAAGTGGTCTACTGGTCTAGATGAACCTCCAATAATTTTTTTAACAATAAATGTTGTGGGTCAATTAAGTTACTAAATTATCTTTGAAAATCCTCATTTTTGCATGTAAATAATTATATAAATTAAATTAAAATTAGAAAAAATCACATTTTCTTCTATGATGTTTTAATTGACCCATGAGTGGGGTGACATGAAAATTTCAAAGTCATTTGAGTTATATTTAACAAATTATTAATTGATAGTCCTTACAGGGGCAAAGTTGTAAATTAAGAAATTTAAGCCTTAATAATTGTTTAGGCCTAGTCACGAGGAAATGAGTAATGAATGATCATATTTGCGATATTTTGACGATTGAAATACAAAGGTTTTAAATGATAGAAATTAATCTCACCTTTATCACAAAAAGATAAGTTTATAATTTCCTTAATTGTTTTAATTTGGAAGATAATCAGAAATTAAATGATCGCAGGATTAGGGTTTATCTTTGGAAGTCAATAATCCATTAATCTAATACCCCTAGTTGGTGTTTAATGACAATTAAATATTTCGATAAGGATTTAGAATCATAATTACATAAGTTAACCTTTTTCCTAAAATTGTAAATATATTCATTAAGTTTTAAGAGCTTGGTAGTGAGCTAGACTTAATCAAACTTAACTAATATGGGTTAGAAAAGAAGATGAAGTTAATTGTAAACATATTTGGAAGACTACAAGCTCAACTTCAAAATCAAATCGGCTAAGCTTCTTAATTAAGTCGATGTGCTTCTAAAGGCCCCCTCACATAATTTATAAATAAAACATCAAGTGATAGTCACCTCATTCTTCGGGTGATCAAAATATCAGTTCAATGAGCATAAGTGTATGATAGGGATGAGTCATCAAGCAACATAATAAGATTGAATGAACTCGAGACGTTTCAAAAGATTGTGAGGTGGCCAGGGCCCAGCCCTCGGGTCTTTCTCGTAACCTTTTGGATATCTCGGAGGACAATTAAACTTATTATGCTTTGTTTGAAGAATCATCCATACAATTAAATAAATAGGACCTACCAAGTTATGACATGGGATTTGATGGGTGCACTTCAAACCTGTTTTTCTGTTCTCTAGCATGCTTCAATTTCCACAAAATTATATATATGCATTGCAAGGCTAAACTTTCAGGTGAAGGAACGAGAAGAAATGTTAGGTACACTTTTATTTTATTGCACTGCAATTTACTTTCATTTACTTTTTCGTACATTTTCTACTTGTGAAATTGCATGATAAACAAAGACACCCTGCATGTCAAAACCAAAATTTTTAGGATGGCCACATGACTGAAGCCAAAATTAAAACTAACAAAACAGGTGAAGGAACGAGAAGAAATGTCAGGTATGCTTTTATTTTTATGCATTGCAATTTACTTTTATTTACTTTCTTGTACATTTTCTACTTGTGAAATTGCATGATAAACAACAAGAAAATCCTGCATGTCAAAACCAAAACTTTTAGGATAGCCACAAAACTGAAACCAAAATTAAAGCTAAAACAGAACAAAGATAAAATTCACTACCACAACAGTAAAAAATATAAGACAACTCAAAATTTAATCACAAACAGAACAAAAATCACAATTGAAACTAAATTAAAACGTCTCTATCTGATGATCGAGAATCCATCGGATGAGGCAACCTACAACTGCTAATGAGATTTCCAAGGTTTGAATGAAAGTACTGAATTTATTTAGTTAAATTTGATAAATTCATCTGGACTAAGTGAATCCGAAGAAAATAGTGTGCCAGAATGAGGGAACCGTGGGATCCTAACCGATGTCGCTATAATTACCTTAAATATTCCCCTAATAAAGACATTAAGACATCTCAATTTTAATATTTCCAAAACATGCCACTTCTCTCATCTCCTACATTTGACACTTCTAAAACTAAACCTACTATGACGAGAAGCTTGGAGCGTACACAGTGGGCAACACAACCATCTTCAACAAAAAAATTTCTTGGAAATAAATAACAAGCAATAGGACTTCGAGGTAGTGTGCCTAGTGCAGCATAAATCTTCACTCTCTCCATTTAAGCATTTGCACCTGATGCAATATAAGTCCTAACTCATCTTAGGATTCTGAGGTTATCGTCTGATACGACATAAATCCTTCTAACTTCCAGGCTGTTCACATGATCAATATCAAGTGAATGTAAGACCTAAATAATAAAATTGACAGGATGAAATTTTCAAAAAATATCTCAAATTGAAGCTAAATAGTAGAATAGTTTGGGAAATCACCAAGATTGTTCTTGGAGCTGTGTTTTCCCCTAGTATTCTCTTCCATTAGATTCCTAAAATAATTGTTCCAAACTTGAGCCGCTCACCTGTTGGATTTCCTATTACCACATTTTCTTGAAGATCCTACCTTTTGGAAGTCATGAATACAATATTTCCCGATCTATATCAAGATTTTTCTTAGGTGACTTGGGTTTTCTAAAATGTAATTAACTATAGGGGTTTGCCCTTATAGGAAACTTAAAGACCCTAAATTAATATAAACCCTATCTAATTCTTTTGTATTAGATAAGAGAAGTTGTCGGTCATCATAAATAGTTCGCAGATCAATTAGATGCCATGGATTCTTTGGTTTATTTGATTAAGCCTCACCAACAAGAAATGTATCCATTCTTCGGGATAGAGACATGGCTTGTGGTGTAGTGCTTGATTATTTAAACTATTGCATATACGAGATCAGTTTAATTTCATATTTTAAAATTAAATTTATATTTTCTAAACTTTTATATTTACTTTTATAAAATAAATCTAAACATCTTTTGCCCTGACACACAACCACCACAACCCACAATACAACCACCACACCATAACCACCATAACCCACAGCACAGCCACCACAACCCACAACACTGCAACCATACCACAAACACCATAACCCACAACACCATCACCACACCAAAGCCACCATAACCCACAACACAACCACCATAACTTACAACACAACTACCACACCACAGCCACCACAACCACAAATATCACAGCCACACAAATAGACCCAAATAGAATTTTTTATAGGCTAATTTGGTTGCTTAAAGTTAGCAAAATATGCTCTTAATTTACACTAATAAAATCATTTTATTTTCTTATTGTGTCATATTATTGTGTGGAAGTATAAGAATTTAATTGATGCCTTCTCCTAGAAATCATGAAGATGATGCCTACATGTTATTGGTGATGCTCACTGAAAAGTACTCTTTTAAGCTTTCTCTAAAGATTTCTCAAAACAAATGTATGGGCTATCAACTCTATCAATCTTTCCCTAAAGAAAATCCAACACCAATGCAAAATTGCAGGAAATGCAAAAAACAAAATTACAGTAGTAGCGAACAACTAATAGAAAATCAACCACCAAATAATGCTCAGAAAATCATCGCAAAATCATAATTCTAGAGAAAAGTTGGAAGATAATACTATAAGTCGAAGGAGAGGAAAGGATCCAAGCAGAGATGAAGCACAACCCAAAAATCAAACAGGAGGAGTCGAGTGAGGAAATTACCTTAGGGTGATGAGAGAGAGAGAAGCTTGAAGCTTGACTCGGTCGCGAGAGGGTAGGGTAGTAAAACATGGTCAGGAAGTTAAAACAAACGCGGGTCGCAGAGATGAATTTGCGACCAGCGTTTCATCCAAATTTATTAAAAACACCACAACTATGCATTCTTTAAACGAACAAGAAAAAGAGAAATCCACCGCTTAACGATGCGCCACACGAAAAAAATGGCCCTAAAAGAAGACACCAAAAACTTAAGGATAAACTAAACTCTAAACTTAAAAAAGACCTTGATTTTTCACCTCGATCGACAAACCTAGGAGCTAAAAAAATCACAAAGTAAATATTAAACTCCAAACAACATCTAAAACAAAAAAATATAATGAAAACTAAATTTAGGTAGATCTGACATAAACCCCAAGTTAGCCAACTTAGACATAAGAACCAAGGATCATTCACACACCATAGGTTTGTTCAAGTATAGAAACCTATATTAGTCTAATACATACCCTAGTTAGCGTTAAAAACTAGGAAATATAAACAAAAAACATTACTCCATGAGACTAGAGAGAATGCCCTAGCACAAAGTTAACCCAAGGTTATTGACAAAGGCATTTTAAACCGCCTTGAAACTGAAGAACCCCCCCCCCCCCCACACCCACACACACACACACACACACACACATATACAGGTGTTTGATATGAACAAATTGGAACAAATTGAAGGGGCTTCTGGACCAGTGGTGAGTTAGAGATGGTTGGAGGCAAAGTTTAGAGAAATTTTGTATGCTTCCCCTTAATGTTTTCTTCTTCCTTAGGATGAAAACATTAAGGTGATTTTCCTCCCTTTTTTTCTTGTGAGTTGTGAAATATGAAAGGAAGGGATGCTGCTGTTGTGGATAAGACAAGTTATTGTAAGTTCTATTCCTATCTCTTGCACTGAAATCCTTCTTAGTTTTATCTCCTATGATTTTCTCGAAGATGTGTGGCTAATTTTTTCTACATGTCTCTTTGATGTAGGGGTAGTGGATTTAATCATGGTATTCTAAATTTTCCCTGTAGCATTTTTCCTTGTGCTTTCATGGTCTATGTAGTTGGTTAACCTATGAGCTTCATTTACTCCTAGTCTGGTCAACTAGGATGTTAAAATATTTTATGAAGACACAACCTCTATCGGTTTCTTAATGGAAGCGAATGATTAACCATGGAATCCTGAGAGAATAGATATAGCCTAGTAGGATTCTACAATCTTTCCAAGGGATCAAAACATTCATGTGGAATGTCATGGGGATTGAGGGAGCCTCAACTTCATAGATTCTAAGCTTTATTTAACATAGGCATAAGGCGTAATGTATCCTTAATTGACAACAATCATATAAGAAAACATTTAAGAAAGCCATGAACACCACTATTTCTGAATCACAGAAAAACAAGCCTCATCATTCTTGAAAACTCTCTCAAGATTTTTTTCTATTTTCTTTATTTTCTATTGTCTATTATCTAGTCTAACTTCATTAGGATTTTAAAACTTAAATCTTCTTTATAATCACACCGAGCTAGGTTCATTAAATTAGTAAACTATAGATTTTTCTATTGAAAGAAATTGTTAAACATTTTCTCTTGGGATCGATATGCAGACTCTTAGATCGCATACTACTTGATAAGTGTACTTGCGTTGTACTACTAACTTACTTCACATCAAGTTTAAGCGTGTCAAATTTTTGCTATAGTTGTCAGATAAAAGGCATTAATAATTATTTCTAATTTTATAAGAACTTTAGTTGAAAGACTTAGGCTCTGTTTAGCACAGTCACAACTTCTCGACATTTCATCCGTAATCTGACTCGCTCTAAAATTGTCGGGAAAAGTTGCTTGTCTATTTGGTGCAGCTATGTGAAAACAACTGTGGGGCAGTTATTTCTAGAGAAATGACCATTCTGCCCACGTTTGGTAAAAAACTTCCTGTTTTGGTATTCACAACATTAAAGAGAAGCACAGCTATACTACAAAGAAACCAGAACCAATTCATAACAGGCAGATCTAAATGGCAAGCAACAAAAAAATGTCTTACCCTTGTTGTGAGGAGATCACGAGAACAGGAGAAGGAGAAGGAGAAGGAAGGGAAGAGAAAGAAAATCAGGAACCGTCATACGCTGAAGAAGAGGATGGGAGGGGAGAAGATTGTAGGTTCAATTTCGAGGGATAGGGTTTCGTATAAGGCGCAGAGTGGTAAAAGTTGCGGCCATGAAGCTAGGCCGCAACACTATAGTAGCTTTCCGCTTTCGATCCAAACCACGAGAAGTGACAGTGGGAGCGCCAAACCAAACAACAAAAAAAAGAGTGGCGTAGTGTCGCGCCACATCCCCACCGCCCTCCCAAACAGGCCCTTAGTATCTAGGTTTGACACTTTTTTCCTACTTTTCTTGTGCATTTTGTGTTTCTTATTTTTGTTGTTGCATCTATATTGTTATTGTGTTTTCTTACGGGCACTGAAAAATTTTAAAAGCTCAAAAAAATTATAAGACAAAAAAAACTAGAAAAATATTTGTTTTATTTTTTTTTTTCATATTGTGTATGCATTAAATGCGTGTTTATTGACTAACTCGTGTGGTCATTGTGATTATTCCTGCATAGTTTTGTTTGTTCTTTTATGTTTAGGGAGCTGAGGTTGTCCACACCTCTTTTGACCATGAGATTAATCGTACCTTTAGACGTCTTAGGAGAGAACATTTGCTTACTAAAACACCCATCGAGACACCTAACCCATACAGCCCACCACGAAACCACTTAGGCACTATGCCAACCCTTATGCTGAGTAAATCCACATGTGCATAAATTATTCCTTGAGACCTGTCATAATCCAAATGGCTCAAAATAACCAGTTTGGAGGACTTTCTTTTGAAGATGCAACCTTCACTTAGCCAACTTCCTTGAACTTTGTATCACATTCCGGTATAACGGTGTCCCCAGCAATGTCATTAGAATTAGGCTTGTTTCTTTTCCTTTAAGAGATAAAGCTTAGATATGACTTAACTTACTTGCCCCGGGATCAGTCACAACTTGGAATGACCTAGCCCAAAAGTTTTTAGCAAAATATTTTTCTTCTTCAAAGATAGCCAAGCTTAGAAATGACATTACCTCATTCACCTAAATTGATTAAGAGTTTATTTATAAATTTTAGGATAGATTCAAGGAATTACATAGAAGGTGCCAACACCATGCACTACCTAATTGAATAATCATTCAAACCTTTTATAATGAACGGGTAGATTTCCTGAGACCATAATTGATGCTACTATAGGAGAATTATTAATGTCGAAACCATTTGATGAAGTCTACCAATTGATAGAAGAAATGATCACAAATATATTTCAAATGGCATGCTGAGAGAGTCACACCCTAGAAAGTAGCAAGTGTGCATGATTTTGATGTATTAGCAATTATGGCGACCCAAGTGGTTGTTATTTCTAAGAAGTTTGATAATCTGAGGATGAATCGTATGTAAGGATTACCACCCAACAATGGAATGATGAATAGACCAGTGGTAGATTCGATCATGTTAGCCTTAGAATTTGTTAATATTTCAAGAAACCATCTTAATTTCCCATTGAAAAATAATAACCAACAATAGGGGAACACTTAGAACAACCAAGCAGGTAGTTGACTAAACCAAGGAAATCAACCCCAAAGACAGCAATACCCATTGAGATTCTAAGTTAATTCTCAATCTGCCCAAATGAGATCACTGACGCCTTAAAAAGTGATATATATATAATGGAAGATATTTTTTGTGTTTTTTATTTCAGGTACAAGAAATGGAGTCTAAGAGCAAAAGGAGAAAAAGTAGAGCAAAACGAGGAAAAGAAGCACAAAGTAAACTGGCACATAGGCGCTAGGTAGTTAATTTTTGCTTCTATAGGTTGGCGGTTGGGCGCCTAGGCTCCAGAATCAGTTTTCTCCAAAATATATTGAATTTGGATGAATTTTGAAGAAACACCTAAAGTGACTCTTAGAGATTTAGTGTGTTATTATAAAAGGAGTCAATATATTCCATAAAAGATACTCTCTTTTAAGGGGGCACACATTCTTGTAGGTGTGCATGTGTGGTATGCGTGTGTGAGTTTCTCTTGAATTTAGTTTATTGTTGTGAGTGTGTAAGACGAGGTTTGAGAATACTTCAAAGGAACTTCAGAATTTTCTTGGGGAGAAGTTTGAGATAAGTATTTTGTATTTTTGTTTTTGTTCCGTGTTACTGTGTAAACTTGAATTTTAATATAAATCATCTTTTATGTTGTCATCTCCATGAAGTCTAAGTAGTTTTCTTATCTTTATCCTTGTTATGAAAATTAATTATGTGTAAGATTAGAATTGATTAATATTTCTCTTATTTCATACTTGTGATGATTCATTACTTCGTACTTAATTTATATATTTGATCTGGTCAATTGGTATGTTGACACTTTTTGTGAATCCATAATTACCCGGGAGGGCTGTGTTTCTCAACTAGTAAGAATCACACTAATCTGGTGGGTGAGAAGGTAGCCCATTAGTTAGTGCAAATAGATAGGGAAATAAAGTTTGATGGGCGTAAATTAGTGTTTCTAGGGTGACAGGCTAGATTCTTACCAATTTGATCTAGAGTTTGGAACCTAAGGACTGGTTAGTTCTATAGAGAGGGTACAGTGGGTAATCTAGAAATGAGATGCTAGAATTTATCTAGTATAACCTGAGATTTAGGAACTTAACTCGGGATTAGCCAATATTTTTTTTTGCAATCATAAGAGGGTAAAGAATAGGGTTGATCTTATTTGTCACAGAACTATATTTAAAACTTTAAAATTTTGATTTCTATACTGATTATAATCTCTTTGCAAGGGGAAAAAACTTTCACATAATTTGAACTCTTTTACATTAAACTAGTATAGAAACATTGCATTTTCTTTAGGTTTTGAAATTAAATTAGTAGAAATTAGTAACTTCTATTTACACATTAGCTTATCATCTTATTTTTTAAGATATTTTGTTTGAAGTTTAACTGCTAAGCTCGGAAATGATATTACATCATTTACTCAGTATGAAGGTTATTCAATATACGAAGCTTGGTAATGATTTGAAGAATTCCTCAGAAAGTGTCTACATCACGCTTTACCAAAGTGGTTAATTATTCAAACATTTTATAATGGGTTAGTAGGATCCCTTAGATCTATTATTGATGTTGTTGCTAGATATTCATTAATGTTGAAACCATTTGATGAAGCATATGAATTAATAGAATAGATGGCTACCAACAAATTTTAATGGTCTTCTGAAAGGGTAAATCCTAAGGAAGCCAGCGTTCATGATAATGATGTAATTTTTATTTTGGCATCTCAAGGTTCTGCGATATCTAGAAAGTTAGATCAATTTGGAATGAACTTATCTCAAACACCTCATGCAATCGAGGGAAACTCATTAAGACATTTAATCGATTCTCAAATATCATATGACTTTAATTGTAATTAAAAATAGACTCAATAACTTATATTCTAACTATTATAACCTAGGTTGAAAAAATCACCCTAACCATAACTGGAATAATAATTTTGGTGGTGGAAATCAGGATTGGGGGAACATCAAGCGAACCTATTGGAAAACTGGAACAAACAAAGTAGTACTAAATATAGTCCTTCTTATCCCCCTAGTTTTAATAATGACCAACAAACTAAAGAGAAGAAGTTGTATATAGAAGAAGTGGTGTTACAGATGAGGAATCAACTATAAAGTCAGAGTGTTGCAATAAGAAATATTGAAAATCAACTGGGACAAAATTGCTAACTCCCTTAACAATGGGCCTCAGGGAACACTTCCAAGTAACACTGAGATAAATCTTAAAGATAAAAATAAAGAGAAATTTAAAGCAATCAAGTTGAGAAGTGGTAGAGAATTGGAGACTAAAGTGCAAAAAGAGATTGAAGTTGAGAGGGAAGCAGAAGAAGCTGAAAAGCATGAATAAAATGTTCATGAAGATGTAGAAAAATCTCTCTCTCCACAAGGAAAGATCACTTTCCTCTACCTTTTATGGATCAAATGTTGGATAGAATAGCTGGGCACCAATATTTCTGTTTTTTGGATGGATATTCTGGATATCGCCAAATACTCATTGCCCATGAGGATCAAGAATGTGTAAGTTACTATCTTAACCAATTATGTAAGTTGTTAGCCCGATGAATTCAATTTGAAGTTGAGTTATAGGAGAACTCATTTCATAAATTATTAAAGCCATCTACGTAATTCTCATTGAGTGGAAAGTGTAAATCAACCTTCTCGCAGTTGAAACCACTTCTATCTCCACCATCTTTGTTATGATATCTATAATTATTTATAGAATTCATTTTATAAATTAAAGTTAGAGAATATGTAGCAAGTTAAATATTTTTTCGAGAAGAAGCCAGAAGACTGTGTCCAGTACATTATATAAGAAAAATATGTTGTAGGTCTAGGTTGAGATAACCCATTATGATAAAAAGCTAATATAGAATATTATGATCATAGCTCACTGAATTCAGCCCTACTTCTAAGTGCATCTCATTCAGGTCATCCCAAACTAATTTTAAATAACCATAATTAACAAGCTATATCATTCAAAAAATCTATGAAAATGAGTCATGTAATTGAGCAAGTTCTAGATTTCTTACAAGGTGAGAGTAGCCATCAAATCTAGAGCACTTAAATTCTTTGTAAACTTCACACCGTTTAAACCTGAAGGAGAGTCACAAATTGAGGAGATAAAAATTGGGCAAGATGTAGGGAAGATAACTATAATCATTATATTTTATTGATGTATTTGAGGAATAAGGAATTGGGGGTGAGTTGGCCCTAAATTATTTGATAGGGATTATATTTATCTTAATAATTAGATTTGAATTTCCAGCCACAAACAATTAGGTCTAGTACAAAGGAATGATTTTAATTTTAAACTTTGTTACTGGGATTGGATTAAAAATTTTGTCAATGTTCTCAGACTCTTAACTCATTATGAAAAATGTCAAAAAGAAATTCAAGTGAAGTGAAGAAATTTTATAGATATACATATGCAAAGTGAAAATATAGTTGACTAATTTTAAAAACTATTAAAGGAATAGAATCAACGAACAAATTGATTCTCAAATAAAAGGAATCTTGATGGAAAACTTTGTCAAAAACTTTCATGCTCCATCATAAATGAAGCTAAGGCCATGGGGACTGATAAGAGTCCCTCGATAATATGTTGGTATCTTTTCATCCTATATATAAATTGAGGAGAAACCGCATCTTCTATAATAAATCCATGATGAGCCAATACTTATTTGAGGGGAGAGTGGTTAAAATTTAACATATCCTTAGATTTGAGGAGTGATGGGAGCACAAAAATTCAAGTTAAAGTTCATGCTGAAAAAAAGTGAAAGTCACTAAGTACGAAAGATTTTAGCACAAAGAATCTTCATACAATGACATTTCTTTCTTACTCTCAGGAAATAAGTTGAAGTGTACTTTAGAAATGAGTATCCCACTAAAAAATGACCCTACACAAATACAATCCTCACAAAAAATCTAATTGATATTCTATCTTAGTTCATTTGTTATTTGGAGAATGGACTAGATTGGAGGATGACGCATAACGGTAAATGCACGACTACTTTTCTAGGTGGATGGATGCCAGAACATTGATTAAAATTATAAACTATATTATTGGTGAGAAAATTTTAAATCAAATCCCTAGTCTTAACTTATAAACTTGAGATCTCTTTTAATTGACTCAATGGTTTCTTTCTTAATCCTATATCAATAGCTAGTCCAAGACCTCCCTATGGGGTCAAATTGAGCTCTAAATGAATTTTTGCTCATTTAAAATAGTTAACAGTGTAATTGCAAGTTCATAATTGAACCAAGCGTATCAAAATCCATTACAAGCCCTTTTAGGTTCAAAATGAACCCCAATTATACCATAAGATCTTTGGACCTAGTCAACCCAAAATCAATCCAAATATCCAATAATCCTAATGACTATATGAATTTCTTTAGGATATTTCTTGAGCCTAGGAAGGCTTGGTAAATCTTGAATAAATCAAATCCTGGTTGACTAAATTCCAAAATCCTTATGAGGAGTTTTGTTTAATTGATTTGAAGTACTTTTAGGGACATATAAAACACTCTTTAGCCATCTTAAGACAAATTTAAATCCAATAAATACAATTTGAGCTCTTGACCCATGTTGACCCATTTAGGTTACCTTTGGTCAAATCCTTCAAAATTAAACTAAAATATAATTAAGTTAGGTTGAAAAACTCTTTATGTAAATCCTTACCCAATCAAGCAAAATCCATTACTAATTACATCCAATTGGACAAAATGTACCGACATGAGCCAAATCAAATAAAATATAATAAAATCTAAAATAAATTAATCAAACATCTCTTAAGGTCTTATCATTGCTTGCCCAACTCAATTAAGCATTATTGAACTCTAATTGAGTAAAAGATGGCCCTGGCCCAATTTTGATTCAATCAACCCTTCGAATTAATAAGAAAATTAAAAGTTGATCCAATAGATTTAGTATCCCTAAATACTTCACTAAATAAAATTTTAACTAATTAAATCTTAATTAATCTAAATTGAACTGTGATTATGTAAAATTCCGTTTGGACCCCGTGCGACCTAATTAGGTACTTTAACTAAAAAAAACCTCAAATTCAACCAAATTGGACCCTAAGTTAACTGAAGAACTGGGTGGCATAAATAGGCCCATCAAATTGTGATTAAAATTCGTTTAGATAACAAAGGCTTGCACTCAAGATTTGACTTGGGTCTGATGAACCACTTTGGATTAAACCAACCTAAGGTAATATTAATCCTACCAAGCCTTCTTTAGGAACCCTAGTTGCTGACTAGATCTGACCTAATCCTTAAGTCAGCATAAGTTTTCTCAAGCCCATTAAAAATGTTAACTTGTACCAACAAAGCACAAATTGGTCAAACATAAGCCATTATAACCAAAATTTGTTATATATTCTTGGACTCTTATAACATATCTAAGCTTAGTTTGTGTCGGTCGCAAAATTAATTATTGTCGGTCGCCGGAATAACAATCTCATCGCTAGGTTTAAAATAGATTTAAATTAATATATATATATATATATATATATATATATATATATATATATATATAATTCGAAAAGTAATGTTTTGATTTTTGAAAATATGAGACCAAACCGATCCCATATCTTTAATAGTTAAATAAATGAATCATACACCGCAAGACATGTACTTATCCCGAGGGATAGACTCATCACCTGATAGTGAGGCTCGATTAAATAAACTAATAGATTGATGACATATGTTTGGTCTGCGAACCAATTTTATGTTGACCGAGAAGTTCTCTTACCTAATACAAGAGAATTAGGCAGGGTTTATATTACATGGGTACTAAAGTTCCCTATAAAGGCAATCCCTTATAGTTAATTACATCTTAAATGACTGGAGTCACTCAAGAAAACTCTCGATAAAGATCAGTGGTTTTGCTCTCAAGAATTTTAAAGTTTAAGGTTTTCACGGCTATACATTGAAAATTCAAAAGGGAATGAATTAAATTAGAAGCAATCATTTTGGGAAACCGAAAGAAAGAGAGGTAGGGGATGTCATAGATCCAGAAAAGGATCCTAGTGACTTCCCAAACTATCCTATGATTTGATTTTTTCAATTTCAGAGAGATGTTATTTGATATTTCAATCTTGCCAATTTTATTTATGTAGGACTTACATTTTCATAATACCGATTGTACAAATAGCTTGGAAGATATGAGGATTTATGTTGTACCAAACGATAACCTCTGAATCCTAAGACGAGTTAGGGCTTATATTGCACGAGGTGCAAAAGTCTAAAGAGATAAATTGAGGGTTTATGTTGCACTAGGAAGACTATTTCGAAGTCCTATGGCTTTGTTATTTTAATTCTAAGGAAAGAAGATTGTTGTTGTAGAGTTTTTCACTTCCTCGACAGCTTTGAATTCTCAACACGTCGCTTTGCCATTTAACACCGCCTTTTGACTCAACAGCCATGTGTTCGTGTTTTATGCATCATGACTCTATCCAGCACCATCTGATCCATCCATTTGATACACGCATCATCCAACGGCTGCACGTCTTCGTCCCCAACTGGTCTGCCCTGTAAGCTATCCACCTTCTAGGCTTAAGAACTCGAGCTAGACTTAACCAAATTACATGGGGTTTGTTTCTAAAGACTCATCTAACATAGACAAACCTATCCATACAGTTTATACGGTATGAAATACAGTCTATACATGTATAGGATCAAAACAAGCTCGGGATAAAGAGTGAGTTCAGTACCTTGCTCTGAGAAGTGAAGCTTCAATCAGAGAGTTATGGCAGTTCGATTGGTCCCAACGAACCTCAAGATGAAGCCTCTTACTCTGGTGAAATGTATGGACTTGAGTTCGACCAAGGCCGATTTCAAGTGTTGATTAAAGTCTGGTGTGGAGGATCTTTGTGTAGGGCTTTGATGGGAGAACTTTTTTCAGTGTGGTGAAGGTGTGGGTGCAATTAATTTTTATTTAGTTCAGTGTGGAGCTGTGGTGAGATATGTCCTAATTTTGGCTGGAATTTCAGTGGTGAAATTACTCTCAGTCAGGGGAAATAAGAGGGGGAAAATGGTTGGAATGAGCTCGGGGAGGATGCAATTAGCTCTGGGAACAATTTCACAGAGTTTCCCCTAAGTATTGTGCACACCCTTTCTTTGTCGTGAATGGTGGTGGTTTAAATAAAAGGGCTTAGAGAGGCTTCCATGGCAAGTTTCTGGGTGAGTTCAATTGCTTAGGTGGAGGGCAGCAAGGGGCAATCAATCAATCAGGTTGAGACAGCTTGGATGAGTGAAATTGGGTTTTGTCTATGTGTGGTGGTTCTCGGCTTTTGGCTCCTCCGGAGACTAGGCCGGTCAACCAGGCCAGGGGAAGTGGCTAGTGGGTTAGGTGAGTCAGCGGTCAGACTTGATAGTGATGAGCTAAAGTGGTTAAGTACTCATGGCAAATCCCTTTAAGCTTTACCCATTTAAAGGAAAGGATCCCCTAAATCATGGGACCTTTGGTCCATGGCTCAACTAGCTTGGGCTAGGTGGATCTAGTTCAATCCTAGGAGTCCAATGGCTAGCTATGCTGAGCTTAGTTTGGTCAAATTTGGTTTGATTTAGTTAAATTGGGTTATGAGTCTAATTTGGTCAAGTGGGGTCAATGTTGAGCTAGCTTGGGTTTAGGCTTGGGTTAGGTTAAATTGATTGAGCAATATTGTGTGTATGATTGTTATGAAGAGTTTAAAAAAGTTTTGGAGTAATTTTGAATTGATTTGAGGATCAATTTGATGGATTTTAGGTATTTGGTCAATTTTGGGCATGTTGGGGCAACTTGGGTCTAGGTTGGGCTTTAGGGCAAATAGATTGTTCAAAAAATTCTAGGGGATCTGGTGAAGAGTTCCTAACATAAATTGGGTAGTAATTTTACGGTTGGGGCATCCAATTTGGCGTGATTTGGTCATGTGTCCAATTTAGGGTAAACTTAGGGATTTTGGATTTCGGTTGACTTGGGTGAGACTTGAGTTCAAATTAGAGGCAATTAAATGTTGCATTTGGCCTAGGGGAGTGTCATGAGAAGTTTGGAATTCAAATTGAGGGAAAACTAATTGAAATTAGGTTCAATTTGGGTGAAACGGGTCACTTGATCAAGATTGAGGATTTTGAGTTTGAGTTGAAATTGGGGCCAAATGTGGGTCAAATTGGGTTTGAATTTAGTTTGGATTGAGGCTAGAGATGTTGGATTAAAGTTTGTAATTGAATTTGAAGAGCATTGAAGTCAATTTGGTGGACATTGGAGGTGATTTTGGCATTTTTGGGTTAAATGAATCAAATTTGGGGCTTTTGGTTAAATTGGATCAAATTGAGTCATGTGGAAGTTGAGAGAAATGAAATTGGGAATATTTTAGAGGTTTTGGGAATTTTTGAATTTTTTAGCTAGGAGGGGTATTTTGGTAATTTTGGGGCTATCTTGGAAATTTTGGTAAATTTTAGTCAAATTAGTCAATTTGAGTGGTGGGGAATATTTTGAAATAATTTTTGGAGAAAAATAGGTAATTTGGGTAATTTTTGGTAAAATTGAGATTTAGGGGTATTTTGGGTAGATTTATGGGCAATGGGGTCAAAAATTGAAGTTTTGGAAAAATTGAGTTTGATTAGAGGTGAGTAGTATGGAATTGTTTAGGTTGAGCCATGGGCCAAAGACAACCCTCATTTGGTCCTCTATGTCTTGGTCCTAGCCTCTTTAGCCATAGACTTAGGGTTGGACCACCCTCATGAGTTTCAAAAGAGTTAGGGGATCAAAGCGGGATGTGTTTTATTTAGGGTTGTGAGTGTAATGTGCTAGTGTGTGTATTGTGTAGGCTCCAGACCTCTCGAGGTAAATCCTAAAGTCTGACCTCCTATAGGAGACTTCCCCTAGGCATCCTAATGCTTGGTCGCTTCCTCCCAAAATCTAGAGGTTAGGCCTTAAGCATATGAAACTCCCAGTGAAGTGAGAAAGGTTTTAAATTTCTAAAGGGGAGGGTTCTGAGACTAATCTTCTATGAAACTCATCAGGAGAGTTCTATGGCTAGACCTTAGGCTATTCTAAAGAGAGACTAGACCTCAACTAAAAGTGAGGTCTACAACCGCCCCATCATCAATTACAATCTTAAGAATAACATTTATATTTCTACTGTGTTTGATAGTAGCATGAAAGTATTTTGTATTACGATCACCATTTAAAAAATGCAAATCATTAGCCTTTTGCCTTAAGAAATCTTCTTCAATAGATATTTCTTGGAGGAGATGATGATGATCCTTAGCCACATCACCAACAAGGGAGGAATTGGAAATAGCATTAGCTTCGAATCCACATCCAGTTGGGCAGCCATGACATTAGAATGAACATTACCAAAAACTTCAAAATTCCAACTCCTCGGAGCAACAACCTCCTTTTTGTGCAAATGCCAGAGGATGAACCAAGGGGTTTCGACCATATCAGGCTTCCACACCTGCTTGACTAAACCGAGAAAAGAAGGATGAGAGGTCCAAACATTAATAAACTTGAAATGATAAAGAGCAGGTTTAGTATGGAACGCCAAAGTAAGCAAAATGGGGTTATGATCAAAGGTGGCATAACTGAGGTGCTGGACTCTACAAATATTATAGTACTCAAGGAGAGAAGAGTTCCCCAGAAATCTGTCTAATCTTTACAAAAGTGTCTCTATGCCAGGTGTAAGGAGAACCAGAATACCCTAAATCAAAGAGGCCAGCATCAGCTATATAATAAAAAAAAATGAGTAATGAGAGCTGAATCGGTTCTAGTGCCCCCTCTTCTCTCCAAAGGGGACATAATCATGTTAAAATCCCCCCAACAAACCAATTCTCTGTGATAATATTTCCCATACGAGAAAGCTTTTGCCAAAGTAACATCTTATCAGGTAGTAAAGAGCTAGCATACACAAAAGTTGCCCAACCATTGAATTCCTGCACACTAAATTTAGTGAGAACAAACTGTGTATCATCCTCTATAATATGTAGTTGCAAATCCCTCTTCCAAAAAATACAAATTTTATTATTATGTGCAGTAGTGCATATAGCTTTAAAAATTTCTAAAGATAGAATCTTTATGGACAGTAACCAAAGATTCCAACAGAGCAAAAATAAAGGGGTTGTGGACCCTGCATAAATGTTTTAAACGATTAAGGTAGTTAGGGTCGGCAACTTCCCTAATGTTCCATACAAGTATGTTAAACATGGGGTCTTGAAACGCCCCTCCTGGTGACCCTAGAGGGCTGGTGCAACTGTTCATTATCTGGATGGTAATCATGTTCAATAATATTGATGGATAACAAATGAGAGAGTTCAGATTTCTTTTGCCTTTTTTCCTGCTTGATTTTTGAATGAGCCGCTCAGATCCCAAAGTAATATTAGCAACAGTGGCAGCATGCAAATGAGTATTAACATTAGGGATAGAATCTCTATCATAAGAAAGGGTGCGATATAACTCTTTAGAAGCAGCAACATTTTCACAATCCATGAAAGGAGTGTAATTATAATCAACATGAAGCACATTGTCGTGAGTAGTATTTAAAGCCAAAATTTGTTGTGATGCAGGAGGGGGTTCATCCACTCTCACAATCATATCATAAGGAGTAGTTTGAACAGTTGTAGATGGATGTATAAACTCATAAGTAGTCAAAGTGGCAGCAGGAAGCACAGAGCTTTGCTCAAAGGAAGATTTGGGCAAACCTTCAGGGACCCCCTTAAGAGTGGTATCCTCAACAATAGGGGCTAAAGCCAGGGGTATTTTCAGTAACCACAACGGGTTCAGAAATTGAAGATGTAGTGTTCATTTGAGACTGTTCATCATTGCTAGGGAGGTGGTGGCATCAGTATTTGGAATAGGATGAAAGGTGTCAACAATGGGAGGGGGGCCTGCATAGCAAGCACCTCAATAACAAAATTATCTAAAGGGGGCTGAGGTTCTACAGAAATAGAAGGTTGATTTGCAGGAACATCCGTGCGTGACCTCTGAATAACAGTTGGTCTTAAATTTGGGTGCAAACGGTAACAAATAGTAGAATTATGACCGAACATTGCACAGTGGGAGCAGTAAGGAGGATGAGCCCCCAACAATTTTTTGCCAATAGCCCTTGTGGTTGAAGCCAATTCATACTTCATCAGGACAAGGTTGGGTATAATCTCTTTTAACAAGAAAGCAAACATCAGAAGGCTGTGCCAAACAAGGTAGGATTATCAACACGAAGAGGTTTGCCAAAAGCCTTAGCTAATGAAAACACAATTTAATAATTGATAAGATGATACTTAAAACCAGAAAACTTAACCCATACAAGGATGAAGGGAGATTCAGCTTGAGGATCAAAATCAACACTTCATTTAAGATTTTTCATGAGGCGGTTGTCAATTTTAAGCACTTTCCTTGCAAAAACAGTAGTGTAGTCAATATCATTAGACAATTATATGATGATATATCTTCCATCTAAATGACCAATCTGCCAAGCTCCAGTTCATTTAAGCAAATCAAATTCCTTGCGAATGAGGTCGAGTTTAGGATGACCATATAGAAATTTCCCAACCAAAACAAAACAGCAGGAAGAGGCCAGTATATTGATTTCCTCATCAGTAAGAAATAATGCAGGTTTACCATTCTTCCGACCCAGTTTTTTGATAAAAG
Organism: Papilionanthe hookeriana x Papilionanthe teres; assembly: GCA_022702705.1. Taxonomy (NCBI): domain Eukaryota; kingdom Viridiplantae; phylum Streptophyta; class Magnoliopsida; order Asparagales; family Orchidaceae; genus Papilionanthe; species Papilionanthe hookeriana x Papilionanthe teres. The sequence goes on from CM040434.1 coordinate 31,325,117, forward strand.
TGTATTCATCTCCACAAAGCTCCAGAGCATCATGAAACGCTTGAGGGAAATAACACGAGTGTTTCTTTTGACCCGTTAAGGAGCGACCAGAGACGGCCTCCTCGTAATTCCTAGCCATAGAGGAAAGAAAAGAAGATTTGGAAGAAAAAGAGGGCGGAAGAGATCACCAGCGTCAAAAGAAGAAGAAAGTCGTCACGAAATCGCCATGAGAGCCCGAGCAAAGAACCCTAGCCACCAACATCCCAGAAGATATATATATATATATATATATATATATATATATATATATATATATATATATATATATATAGTTATTTATTTATTTATCTTTTAGCTATGCAAGTTACAACTTGTTATATTGATTTGAGAGAAATTCCATGAATATTAGGAATAATTGCACCACTTTGGATATGATTATACATTAAATTCATTGGATGATTATATATACGAATGGGAATTTGAATTTTAAGAGTAATATCCTTGATTTATCAGGAATTTCTATCATCTATAAACATCTGATTTGGTTTATTTATTTGGATGGTTCCTTTTAGTTGGTTTTCATCTCTCAGATGATTAGTTTTTGCTCCTTGAAATTCCTCTTTTATTAGCCTAATTGGCTATCTAAGCTGCTTTTTAGGATTGATATTAAAATTTTAGCTGGGCTGGTGCTTTTTTTCTGGTTGTTTTTATTTTATTCAATATTGCATCTTAATGAATTTTGCCTCTTTTTTTTTTTTTGAATAGTTCTCTTTTTTACTTGGTTGATTGATAGTGTTATTCTTTAATATTTTAGGAATTGAAATTTTAGAGTTTTTTCCCTAATTTTATCGAGGACTACTCCTTTTCGATCTCCAAGATTCTTCATAATCAAAATGTTTTTTTATATTATTTTTTCTCTTTTTTTTTTCTCTTTTCTCTTTTCTATCTGAGCTATGATGATAATCGGTCGTCACAATTAGAGCACAACTGGTATGATTAGATATATCTGTTCCTATTTTCTATATGGATTACTATGTTTTTATAATCATATCTACTCAAACAACTTAGAAATATTTCATGTTATATCCTATTCTGGCTTTCTATTTTCTAATTTGCTTGGACATGTTTCATTATACCCGGATGGTGTTCCAAGTTCATTATCAATTCCCATTTTTTCTTACATTCTTTTATTTGTTGTGTGAGCTTTTGGAGCAGTTTGTTATTTATGGAAGAAACTGGCTTGGATGGCTACTTCTATGGTTGGATTTTTATATCCACAGATACAGATCATTAATTGGCTGGATTCGGCTACTTCTATAGATGATTCTCTTTTAATTGACTGGATTATGGCAAAATCATTTGTGAAATTGGTCTCTACTGATAAACTCACCTTTACTTGTTGGATCATCATGCTTCAAGTTCAATTCTTAGGCTTATCGCAGAGCTTCTTTCATGCACTGCATGGTTAAAAATTATGAACGTAAATTGGCTTTCTAACAGTGTCATCGGAAATAGACAAAATAATAACTAAGAGGAGCCCAAAAAATGTACAAAATCTAACCTATATCTAAGAAGCAGAAACATGGCATCGATTATACTAACCCTACATTACAATACCTGAAAGATGGGGCTGCAAATTCCGCTGCATCACAATACTGACTACTCATTTCAATAACACATTTCAGAAGCAGCAAAAATTCATGATACACCAGAAGCTTGTCGGCAAGGACAGCGATGAAATTAGACGTTCGGTGTATAATTGAGATGCTCAGCTCATCCCGACAAATAAACGCATAAACATTGTCGAATCCCCACTCTGACGTCTCCTACGATACATCTGAGAGAGTAAAACAGCAGTTAGTAAAGCTTATTGACTAGAGGAGTATTGTAGAAGTTGATATTAACCAACACTGCATTTCAAATTCATTCTGTAGATGTTTTCGAATGACAATTTACAGAGTGTAGTCATAAACAACATATGAATTACCACTTCAGATTAATAAATTGTCAAACATTGCCCTGCAATAATATGGTGCTTACAGTGCCAACAATAACACATCCGATAGGCAATTAACATCCAAATAAATAAAAAGGCATAAAAAAAACATCACATTGCAAAGAAATTATAACCAAAATCATATTTATTTGGCATTAATTAGGGAAAACATCACATGCCCAGGGCCGCTACAATGAAAATTATAACCAAATTCATTTTTATTTAGAAATAACATAGCACTGTGCAAGGATCTGACTGAGAAAAGTACATATTTTTCAAAATAATCGTCTCAGAAACTTGTGAGCACATTAGCTTGTTGGTGCATACCTAGTTAAAGCTCTCAGGCAGGTCAGAGTTAGATCAAAAGATGATAACACCTGCAGAATTGATACCAAAAATCTGCATCATAAACTCAGGTAGCGTTATTATACAACCAACATACTGTGGATAACATGTTCTAGCAAAATACAAGAACAGTTCGCTTGCAGCCCTAAGCTGACTAGGGTTATCAATTGGAGCAGCCCATCCCTGGTCTGGTCCTAGTCCTGAAAAGTCCAAATAATGGCACGGCTGAACAATACCTTTTAGCTCTGTTTAGTTGAAGAAATTGAAAGAGAAAAAAGAAAATCTGATTTAATTGATGAGACATGTTAGCTTTTCGTAAGAAGAGAATATGCAAACTATAATAATAATCTAATAAAATGTTCTTTCAATTATTTAGTAGGAGTTCGTAAAGAAGTATCAATGAAAAACTTAAAAAAAAAAATACATGTCAAAATTGCCCAAGTAAATTTAATTAACCATGAATATACATTCCCAACAACGCCTTCAAACCAAATATAGCTCTAATAAATGGGTTAGTTAAACTTTTAAATAAGCAAGCCACATATCAAATGAGCATCTTGTTTCACCCGTTAAAAACCATTTAACAGTACAAATTGGGAGTCCAAGAACTGATTGAATCCGCCTCTTCTTGATCTTCTACAAGAGAGTTTGACACTTAGTGTGAGCACATGACCTAGCGAAGACTACCTCCATAAAGATTACGACAAATGATGTGATATGCTTTGTAGTAAATGATACCCTTTCTGGTAAACTGCTTCTTGATGCTAATCTTGGAACCTGCCAGAGCATTTGATAATCAAAAGAACTGTGTTGTAGCTTAGACCTCCAAAGTTGCCTCAACCTCCTGCAAACAAAGTTCAAAGGAAAATGGCTAAAGAATAAACAAAAGAGCTCATTTGTCTTCAAACTCTCTTTTTCCTCTTCTTTAATCTACACTTCCATCATTTTTATCTCATTTGTTTCATTTCTTACTCCATACTGTAAATGATCATTGTTTCATCTCATTTTTCTATACGTATTCTTAAAATCCCATTTCTTTCATTTTCTACTTCCTAAATAACCTCTCTTTTGTTGTCACAGGAACATTTGTAATTGGATTATAAGCAATTCACCTTCAGCGTCATATAATCCTGTTAACCTCACCAGTTTTTCCTTTCACTTGAGCAAGGCACGCAGTGTGGTGCTTTGGAAGCAAGCCTTTTTAGTTGTGAAATTTGATAAGCAATAAGCAAAATAAAGAAGGTAAACATATGTAACGTATGGAAGTTTTCTGAGTGTAGCAGACTCTGGGCCGTGGAGAAAATGGCGTAGCAAAATAAGACAAGGTATGAATTATGATGGCAATGTTATAGAAGCAAAAATTGAATATTGGTTTAAAATGTTTAATTTAAAAGCCTCTTAAAAAGTTTAATCAAAGTAGGCTTCAACATGATATAAATGAAGCCCATTGCAACATTTTTATGAGCTCATAGTAGGCCAAGCTAGGCGGGCATTTGGGAAACCCAGTTCAATCTGCACCCACAACACATTATAACCAATCTAAGAACAAAAATATAAATCAATTAGCTTATAGAGCGAAGTGACTACATTGTAATAGTATAGAAAAAGTAAAATGCAGTCTCATGTAAGGCCTTAAAGTTAGCCAACTATATGTCAAAAGTGTGCAGAATCCCCCCAGCCCTCACCTCCACCCCCACCAATGGTGTCGACCATGGCGGGGACTGCTTCCTTAAAGATTACGACAACCATTATGGCAAACAGTTTCTTGATGCAGACCTTGGAGTCTGCCAGAGTAGGTGGTGATCAAACGACCAGTGTTGTAGCAAGGAGCTTCAAAGTTAGCTCAACCTCCTGCAAACAAAGTCCATAGAACTAAAGAATAAAAAAAGAGGCGTTTAGTCTTCAAAACTCTTTTCAATCATTTTTTATCCTACCTTCTGCATCTGTTTCCTTTCTCTATTCCGTAAATGAATTTGTTTCATCTCGTCAGTTTCCATCAGTATTTTGTACCGTTTTAAAAAAGTGCATTTTCTATCATTTCCTGCTCTTTAAATGATCATTCTCTCTTTGTTGTCACAACAACATTTGAAGTTAGACTATTAAGCAATTCACCGTCAGCTTCCAAGTGGTCCCCTTCAAACTCACCATTCCGCCTTTCACTTGAGCAAGGCATGCAGTGTGGTGCTTGGAAGCAAGTCATCCTCGTTGTGAATATTGATAAGCTAGAAGAAAGTTTTCTCTTGCTTTGTGTTTAAATCTTCATGTCAGCAAGTCTAACCAGTATTTTTCTATCACAATAGGCCTGATGCATTCTTCCATTTCAGCCATCCAACTTAAAATTCTACGAAAAACATACCCATCTATATCACCATCACATTAAAAATAGACCTGAGATATCTAAAACAATCATTCCTTTCAATGACTTGATCACCCATTATTATAAGCCTAGCGGACCCGCTGCTAGGCTACTCTAACCAAAATTATATTCCATGTATTCAATTATAGATCCACTCAAATAAAAGCCTTTAGACTCTAAAGTTGACCTGCATAATTCAAATTTTCCTGAACTCTCCAGGCTTATCCACATGAAAGATATCATCAATGAAAAGCATATACCAAGGAACATCCTACTGTAAATCTCCAGTAACAACATCCACTAAAGTAAAAAGATATGGGCTGAAAGTAGATCCATAAAGTAGTCCAACTGAAAAAGAAAAATACGTGGTCAACCTCCTAGTGTTCGAACAAAAATAACAACTTCGGTATACAATATCGACACCATTCTTTTCTAGAACTCTCAAAAGAACCTTTCTTGGAACCTTGTCATAAGCTTTTCTAAATCAATAAAATTATATCTAAGTTCTTTTTACTCTCTCTATACTTCTCCATCAAATCTCTCAATAAATGTATATCCTCCACAGCAAACTTGTCCGACAAGAGTCTAAATTGATTTTGAGAGATTTTTTATATCATATCGTAAGCTCCCATAACTTCAATGTTTGACACATTAATGTGATTCCTCTATAATTTATACATCTTATGTCTCCTTTATTCTTAAAAATATAATAAAATACTATGTTTTTTTGATATTGGAGTTAACCCAAACAACAATAGGAAATCAGATATTATTACTATAAACAAATATACAGTTACAAACAACACACTCAAGAGGGAAAATACAATATGACAACCAGAAATATGAAATAGCAACAGACACGGCACAAATAATCAAACTAGGGTGGGATCTCGGGGTGATGGTGGTGTTCGGCAAGGGTTTGGAAAGTGACAGTAGGGGGAGCACGTAGCAAATGGACAGATATGACAACGAAAGAATAGGTCCTTGTTGTCCTTAGCAGCAGCAAGGTAGAATTTGGGTTCCTCGGAGCTGGAGGGAAGGGTTGGGACAGCGTTCAGGTGATCAGGACGTAGTCTAGGATTACTGGGATAGTAGCTAGTGAGAAGGGGAGAGAATTTATGGTGGTTGGAATAGTGCTGACAGCAAGCGGGAGCGATGAAATAGCAGAGAATGGGGGTTAGAATATAGAAATTGCATGAAGAATAGCATCGACAACTATTCTGGGCGACTGCAGAAGGGAACTATGGCGGGGAGAATGCGAAAGGGGAATAAGGAAGATAAACACCAGCTCAGGAGAGAGATACAACTGGAGCATCACCCAAACTCTCGGATACAACTCTCAAAGAGAAAACGGATGTCGGCAGATGTCCTACGCAAAGACTGAAAAACTCAAACAAAGGAATCAATAAATAAGCCCCTGATACTTAGGATTGGATTCCCCTATGGAAAGGAGGCACCAAGCCAATGTGGGAGGGTCGGTCAACCATTTCAGGTTTGGACCAGTTCAGTCCAGACGAGAGAAGTCGATGGATCGGCTCTCGCGGCTTTTTACGCCCACATTACTGTAGCACTACTGTAGTCGGGATCACAAAATTGCTCTATAGAAGCTTCTCTCTCCTCATGTCAGTCAGGTTGACCACATTGAATATAGCAGCAATGTTACAAGCTCCCAATAAATTAATCACGTAAGTGTTGTTATTCGAAAACACATCCTAATAGAATAAATATTCATCCACCGTTGGCACAACTTGAGCTAGAGCAGCATAACCAAGATTCCCACGAGCTAAGTCCCAAGCAAGTAAAATAATCTGCTTCTCCCATTCCTCATACTCAGCGGGATGTTTCTGATAAACAGGTATATTAGGAGGAATTAACTTTGGGATGAAATCTAAGGTAGGTTGGACTACACTGAAGTATAACCACTCAGAAGAGACATCTTCTTCACTTGTAGGACCTAGATCCCAATGTAGAATTTTCTTCCACACCAATCTCCTAAGAAAATTTTCGATGTTGTGGTTTATTCCTTATGTCTGGACATTTGATGGTTGGTCCCTGCTGAATTAAATCTAATATTTGAATAACTCCATATAATCTTCTAGAAATAACTCAAAATTATCTCATCTTTCACAAGTTGGATCTCCCTCGGTAGGGGTAATTCAGGAGGTAGACAATACATCTGAAAAGCTTGAAATCTTATTATCTGATGTTGCTTTGTATCAAGTAGTAGCTTTTCAAATTCATGGCCAATGTCAATCCTATTGATGCTCCTCCGACCGCCTGCAAAAATGTTGTTTGAGGAACCATGACCTTATACTCTACATTAATGCTCATTACCTCGGACTTGCTATCTTCTAAAATAGCTACTATCAACTCAATTGGAGTCTCTCTCTTGGGTTCAACTGGAATCATTCACGTATCTTCCTCGTCGGGTGGAAGTTGAGAAACCTCTCTGAAATCTTAATCTTCTCTTGGGTCACTATCTCTCTCTTCAATTGCTCTGTCCATGAAAGAGTGTATTATCCTGCTTGTGCAATCTGATTCAGTATGCATAAATATGTCGCACATGAAATAAATCCTAACGGGGACAAATTTTGGCATGCTAGTTAGTGTCTTTTGTTTTCTTTTCTAAACTAGTGTCTCCTCAAGTGCGGTCAACTTGGATGCTCCCTTGGGTTTACTCTAGCAGTAAGATCCTGGGGTCGAATCATGTCTATAACATGTGGAGGTTGCCCGGAGATGTGATCTCTCCACTTTTGAACATCTAGTCTGTAGTGAGATGGTAGAAACTGACACTGCATCTTCTATTTCATCTAAGAACATGTAATAATTTTATCTTTTCCTTCTCGTTGTCATAGGTACTTTAGATTTTGTCACCAAAAAATGCACTCTTATTTAGCTTGCTAACGGCTAATTTCACCATCTTATCTGGTGGGACGTCCTAACGCTTAAAGAGATTCCAAGATCCAATGGTCGCTCGATGACCTCAACTGGATTCATGTGGTAGTCGGAAGGCAAATGTACCTTCAAAATTCTAGTTTATCAGGTATTTTAAGTCACATTTTTGAGGTAGATGTTCTTCATTCCAAGAATCCGCATGGTGGAAAAGATTCACTCAATTCCTTTGATATTGCAAGTCAATATTGTGGTTACGGGTGACGCATCTCTTATAAACAGCATCGCGTCATTTCTCCTCAATCAGGCTTCCGACAATTATCTCCTTGGCGACATGGCTAAGTTTTGAATGTGTGCAGGTGGAATGCGTGTAAGAGTGATGTAGCATGAAAAAGAAAAACCTTTGGTGGAAATAGGGTTTGGGAATGGCGAACGCTAGAAACCCTAGGATTAGATTAGGATAAAACAAGCTCTGATACCAAATGATACCAGAGTTGGCCCAAATAACAATAGGAAATCAAATATTATTAATGGAAGCAAATATGCAGTTACAATCAACACATTTGAAAGGTAAAATACAACACGACACCAAAAAATATGAAATAGCAACAGCCACGACACAAATGATCAAACTAAGGCGAGATCTTGGATTGGTTGTGGTGTTCAACGAGAGTTTGGAAGGAGGGGTAAGGTGGGAGCACGGAACAAGTGGGCTAATATGAAAACGGAACTACTGGCACTTTTTTTATTGGGATGTAGCAAAATGGAATTTGGGTTCCAAGTGGATGGAATAACATATATGTGGCAAGAAGTTGGCACATAGAGGTTGGGACAACGGTCAGGTGGCAAGGACGTGGTCTGGGATGAGTGGGACAACAACGGGTAGGAAGAGGAGAGGATTTATTGTGGTTGGAACAATGAGACAACAAGTTTCAGCGATAAAATAGCAGGGAATGTGAGTTGGAATGCAAAAACTACATGAATAATAGTGTCTGCACATGTTTAGGGCGGTTGCAGCAAGGAACGGTGTCCGGGAGCGGTTGGCGAGGATGTGGAAGGGGAATAACGAAGATAAACACAACCTCGGGTGAGGAATACAACCGGCGCATCAACTAAACCCTCGAACACAACCCTCGAAGGAAGAAAAGGAGATTGGCGGCTGTCCTAAACAAACTCATGCAAAAACAGAAAACCTCAAATAAAGGAATCACATAAAAAAGCCTTAGATACTTAGGATTGGATCCCCCTATGGAAAGGAGGCGTCATACTAATGTGGGAAAGTCGGTTGGCCCTTTCGGGTCTGGACCAGTTCGGTCCAAACGAGAGATATCACGGGATCGGCTCCCGCGAGCTTTTATACCCGCATTACTGTAGTGCTACTAATTTATGAAATTACTAAATTAGAATATATAGACGATATCATTCTAGAAGACCGTATGAAAAAAATACTAAGATGAATTATAGGTTACTTGAAAAATTTGAAGTAGAGTTAAACTTAAATAAGATTAATAAAGAAAATAGTATAGGTACTAAAAAGATATCAAGTCTATTGAGATTAAGAGAGTTATGATATAACAAACCATTCAAAATCAAGTTTCTTTTTTTTTTAACGAAGAGGACGACATATGATTGAATATAATGCAATTTGGTATCAATATTTCAAAAAAACAAGAGGTATTCAAGATCGTGATAATCACAAAAGAATAAAACTAATGAATCATACAATGAAGCTATGAAAGAGATTCATGGACCTATAAACCAAGACTTGAAAAAAATACATGGATAACAATACTTAGGATGAGCCATTATGAAAGAGGTTTTTGTGTTGACATAATTAATGAAATAATAGAAAATTGAAGATCTCCAAATGATTTCTACTGATCTTTGGATGTATAAGGTCAAGTAACATGCGAGCAAATAAATTCATATTATTAACGATAAGGATGACTAGGCTAACTATTTTAGTAGTTATGGAGTGACTCATTAAGAACAAATGAAAATGAAGTTCGAAAAATTAAACCTAATAGAATATTTAAATTAATAAAGATAATTATAATGAGCAATCAACTATCTTAGTAGACGCCATATGCAAAGCAATAATGTACTACACATGTGAAATGATAATCTTAATGGAGAATTTAAATTTCCTATTACTCAACTTAGAGTTCTTAAGTGTGACAATTAACAAGTCATCTATAATAAAAGAACAAAACATATGAAGTATATTGTCATTTCATCAGAGAAAGCGATCTATTAATAAAGATCACCAATTTACATTTCTTTAAAGAAGAATAATTAGCAAATGTCTTTATAAAGACTATGGAACAACATTAGTTCCACCATCTCCACAACAAGTTAGATGTTCATGATATATACACTATAGCTTGAGATTGTGTTTTATCATACATGATTGAAAAATTCAATAATGTTGTGATATATTCCCATACTTAATCACGGAATCATTTCCTTTCTAGTTTGGTTTTTTGTATTATTTTTCAATATATAGGCACCAATACCATTAAGGATGAAAAGCAAGCTCTTTCCCTGATTAGTTTTAACAATAATCTTGTCAAATTTACAACATTATTGCAAGCTAGTTAACATTGATCCAAGCAGCCCCATATGAAAGATACATTGCAAGCCCATGTCATAAGAAGATGGCCTAAAGTACCTTAAAAAAAAATGATTCCTAAGATCACAATATTTGCAACCATGCAAACATGACTAAAAGAGAGACTATTCACCAATGATTCAGACAAGAGTTGTGAACAATGAAGATTGTGAATTTAATAAATTGCCAAAATTGCTATAAAAATCAATAATAACATCAGTTAGCATATGCAAATACAGCATAGAGATTTGGATGATTAAAAAAGTGTGAATATCATGAAGAATAAACATACAGCAATGCGCCATGATAATTGAAATATTCACTGTAATTTTAAAAAGTTATTAAAACTATAAGGACTTCAAAAGCATGCTCTTCTCATTATCAATCCCATATCAAGAACATGTTACCAAACTCAGTAGGACTGGTTATTCAACTTTCATCACTGCTTCTTGTTCATGTTTTGCATATTAAAATATCAAAGAAACATAGCAAGACATGTCAAGCTTCATTTCTAATGCTCCAACTAAAAATTATAAAAATAAAAACACATTTAAAACATCAAGAAGACCAAAAAATTGACCTAAATTTCTATTTCATGTCTTAACTATTGGGTACATGTAAACAGATTTATGTCATGATAGAGCAGTCAAGTTAAAGAAACTGACTGAAATTGAATAGGCTAAGATTTGGTTAACATTGAGGGTAAAAGAGACAAACAAATCTCATAAAGTAGCATTTTCTAATTGTTCAAAATCAATAAAAAGGATTTTGCCACTATAGAAAATAGTAAAACAAACCAGTAAGGTTCATAAGATAATGTAAATGTATTTTTTTATTTACTTCACCACAGACAAGTAAAGAAAATACTAAAAGTGATATCGCCTACAATATTAAACGGAATGTAAAGTGAAAATTTTCCACATTAAATAAATTGGAATTACGCTACTATTCAAATGGCGTCCAAACAGTTACTAATTATGTCAGTAAAACAATATTGAAATGGCCATCTAATGCAGCATCAACAGCAATATTGCAAAAGATTCTCTTAGAACTACTGTGGAGAATATTCATCCACTTCAAGCAAAACAGTTTATATCATTACACCTGAGAAGATTTATGTTAGATGAAATCATAACCGTCTAAAGAAACTGCTTTAATTTACATCAAAATCTAACAGACACATCCAACAAAAAAGATGGACTGACAGGTCTTAAATCCCAAATTTGAGTGCAAGTCAATAAATTTAAATAAATCAATCTAATGTTCACCTGCATTATACTATTTTATGATCCAGGAGACTGTGCAGCATCAGATTCATACCCAGAAGAACTTTCGCTATCCGAATCTGCACAATCACATTAGTGTAGATTTCCTTTAAGGAGATGATTAGGCATACTAATTGTAAAAAAAGAGGGCAATTTTTATAAATATCACCAAGTTATTATACATGCAGAAGTCTAACACCTGCATATTATTATTTATTTTAATAACACCCTAATCTCTAAATCACATCAAAAATAATACTGACATTAAATTATCTAAAGTGAAATATACATTTTTATGCATATATTTTGATATAATTTAGAAAATAAGATGTTATATAAGTAAATATAAAAAGTTGTGTTAGATGTGCAAAATACATAAGAATTTTGTGGCGTTTAGTTAAATCCAAGAAATAAGCTAAATATATCAAGCGAATATAAAGTTTGAAAAGACTGATAAAAATATCAAAAGATCATAGTATGTGTGAAAATTATAAAAGTATGGCATCTCTAACAATCTCATACCGCTGGAAGTTGATCCAGAATCGCTGCTGGAGCTGCTCGAACTACTTGATTTGATTGCACCAATCCTTGCTCCAGCTGGGGATGAAACAATGTCTTTCAAAACGGAACATATTTCAACACATTAGTAAAGAATCAGTTGGGCATATATGAAAAGAAATGACTAAAAATGATAATGTTACCTGTTTTCCTTTCCTTCTGTGACTCTGGAGGAGCAGCATCAGAAGGCTGAAGAAAAAGAAAAAAAAATTGTTCATGAAAAATAAATTTAATACAATATAAACAGAATACATACCCTTCTTTGCTCCGTGTCTAGGGAGTGCTGCTCAGTTTCTGCCCTCGCAAGCATGGCAAGTGCTGCCTTCCTTTTATTCTTGCTCAGACTCTTCTTATAATTGGTTACAAACCTATCAAGCTCCCAAAGAGTCTCATTATCTACACTGTCAATGTCCACCTCAATTTCATCCTCATGTTGGCTTAGCGAGAAGTTCCTTTTCCTGATTATCTGGACGATTAAATCCAGCTTTTCAGAAGGAAGTTTTTGCAGGTTATCACTCAGTCTCTGCTTCTCATCGAAGGTCATGTCCCGCTTATTTGGATCCTTAGCCTTGGGCTTCTTCGATGCTGGAGTTCGCCCAATATCCGTCTTTTGATTCATCGATTTTGCCTTCAAGTCTACAGCAGAATGATGAACAGTTGAATCCGACCTCTCTAGAGTCTTCCTCGTGTCAATAGGTAGAGGCCTCTTCAAAGATGGAGGATAATGAAAATATGCTAGGTCAGCCTCTATAACAGGCCACCGCTCCTCAAATATCTGCAAAAGTTCCTTGGCCATAATATGAACATCCTGTCCTTCTGGATTATAAGTCATTGCATTGTGAAAGGTGAGTCTCACATCCTCAGCAAATTCCCTGGGAGTCTTGTACCAGTTTTTGCTCAACAGGGACTTGACGGTACCAAGGTCCATTGGCTTTTTAATAATTTTATGATAATCAGGGAGACCAAGTGCAACATCATCAACAGGACTGTTGAAAACCCAGCCATGGTTGTGCTTCATAAGCTTAGAAAGTAGCACCCCACACTTTTTAAAGGCCTGCTCATAATACTTTTTGTCCACAGACTGCAAGCCATTCTTGTTCCCATTCGCCTTGGACTTCTTGTTATACTCTGATGGCGGGATCTTCTCTTTCCCAAGTAAAAAATCAGTGTTCTTATAGTACTGATTGGCCTTAGGAGTTCGCTTCTCCTTCTCCATAAGGTCACGAGATTCATTATCCCCACCAGTTCCAGCAGGAACTGATATACTTAATTGGGGGCGTAATGGTGGAGTTTGGACAGCGGCAGAAGCAGCCTCTGATATTGCCGGAGCCCTTTTGGCAGGGAAATAAGCTCGGACATCATTAGCAGAGAGTTGAGATATACTTTGCCCAGTAGTAAACGGAGCTTTACCTGGATCATTGGCGGAAAGCTGTAGCTGCCTGGCCTCGAGTTTCCTCGCAAGGGAACGGACCAGCTGAAGCTCAGAATTTAGCTTCCTGCGCAGCTCCCAGACTTCATGCTTTGACTTGAAAGCAAGATTGATGGTTACAAATCGGTTCTGGCCATTGGACAGTTCGTGAGTGGCGCTGGGCTTATGGTTGAGACTGCAGGCGTCTTCGTCGGAGGCAGCAGACGATTGGTGAGGCCCCGACGGTCGGTGATTCTCCTGACGAGGGGGTTGAAGCTGCTGCAAGGAAGAATTGACGTCATCGGTGGTAGTGGCTAGGGTTTGCGAGGAAGCCAGTGGCTGGATTTGAGGAGGATACGGATTTTGACTCTGGTTGGCCTTGTTACCTCTGTTGACCGCTTTTCGGGTGTAAACCTTGCTTTCCACCCACCGCCGCTTCTCAAGTGAGCCATCGCAGCCGCCGTCCAACAGCGGTCCTGACGCCATACATGAAAAGATGCGATTTGCTCCCACCTCAAACCCTAGTAGATCTTCAAGTGCTGGATCAGGAATTTGTCAAGGATGTGGGGAGCTCAGAAGCCATCGAAAAGCACAGTTTCGAAAACTCTTCGAAGTACAGATCGAGAAAAAGAAACGAAAAAGAATAGCGCGAGTAGGACTTTAGTGAAACGGTGGAGCAGACCGTGAACTCTCTCTCTCTCTCTCTCTCTCTCTCCAGTTGAGGCGGTTCAGATGCAGGAAGCCGGACGGCTACGTTTCCACTAACGTTGTATCGGATTCTCATCATCCAGAAAATTATACACGTGATCCATTTTAACTGGCTAGGCGAGAACAGGTCTGGAAGTATAGGGAAAAAATATTACGTCTCGATTTCGAACGTGTAATTATATTCGGATTTTAATTTTAAATGGGCGCTGCGAATGTGAAACTTAACTACAAAATTAATGAAAAAAATTTAAAGAAACGCACGACTCCACTTCACTGAAATCAGAGTATTTACTATTAAACATAATCGTTGAAAATATGTCAATAACACAGCAAATTTATTCGAATAACAACACACTCAAAAACATGCCAATAACACATTAATAACACTCGAATAATACTGCTTGAACATTTGAATAGCACTCGAATATTATGTGATGCAAATAACGCTGTAATAACACTACAATAACATTCGAATAACACCGCTAGTATATTTGAATAACACTCCAATATTATGCGGTGCCAATAACACCGCAAGAACATCACGACAACACCACAATATCACTCGAATAACACCATTAGAATATTCGAATATTATGCGGTGTCAATAACGCCGCAATAACACTACAATAACACTGCAAAAACACTTGAATAACTCTGTTATAATACTCAAATAACACTTGAATATTATGTGATGTTATTGCAGGAGTTAATTTGCATTGTTATTAAGGTGTTATTGTTGTGTTATAGCAGTGTTATTTAAGGTAACCCGCGGTATTATTGGCATGTCTTCTGTGGCGGTGTTATTTGAGTAAATTTGTTGTGTTATTCTGAATATTCTCCGTGTTATTTCAATTTTCGCTGTGTTATTTGAATTTCTATGTGCCAAAAAGTGCCTTTTGAATGAAGCGTCGTAACTTTGGGTTGGATTCAAGCCAAGTCACGCGGTAAAAATTATTAATTTTCTTATATTTCGTAAGTGGATCCGACATTCAACGTGTCCATTCGGAATTGGACTCCGGAGCAACTCTGCGTCTGAAGTCCAGACGTAATATTTTTTTCCCATGGAAGTGACCTGTAGAACAACTGAAAACTACAAAGTGCAATATGAAGGCCAGAGATAGTCATAAAATGGCTCATCACTCTCATAAAAAAGAAGAAAATAGTAGTTATCGAGTTTATTGTGTACCATATAATTGTACTTGAAATCTGCATATATATAAATTCAGCACGTTATATTCTCTCCATAAAAAGATACGTCGAACACAGATATACCTTTGCAATGCCCTACATTTATGCAACCTAACCAAAAAATATATTAAAATTTTTCGACAAATACATGACATGATATTAGACATATGTAAATATGTTCTAAGAGAAAAATAGGACAAAGATTAAAAAAATATAATTTATCCTAAATTTATTTAATAATTAATAGAAAAAAATATCTATCTCCTCTTTTGTTGTTCTACTTTAAAGCCCCCTTCATTAATCAGCAAAGCACGATCAGTGTTCGTTGAAGTTGAGAATTGTCAAAATTGACTGTCGAAGGTGAAGCAATGTGTCAAATGTCATTCTTTGATCATTCGTCCAAGCCATCCCTGCAATTGAAACCCCGAGAGGAGCTTTACAATTAAACGTCGAAGCCTCTATCATTCATTTAATGGAAGTTTAACTTGAAAGAAAATCTAAGAAGAAAATGTTTCTCTACTATGAAATATTAAAATCATGCAAATTTAATTTTATTGAAATGTGCTCATTGATTGATTGTTCATCATTTTAAGTTTTATTGTGATTGCATATTTCTCTTCGCGTTGTCTTTAATAGAGAATAATGAAAAATATATATTTTTAATATAATATTTATTAAATATGAAAAATGTGCCCATAACATGTCATGTTATACTTTTTACAATTATGTTGTATCATTATGTTTATGTCATATTTTGTATGTGTTATGGTATATATATCCATGCTTCATAGTTGTGGACCTCATTTTTGGATCACATGCAGCTTTCGGAGTTATATGGAGCTTCCGAAAGGTCCCAACATACTGTGCCTCTTCTGCTCTACTATAGTCAAGCCATGCCATAGGCCTGCCAATGCCTCGACATGGCCACGCCCTCAATTCTGTTGATCATATATGACACGAATCCATAATCTTTGTCCACGGATCCTCATCCCGATCATCCAATCGAACGAGTGACTGAAAATCATCTGGTAACCATCAACGGTTGCAAAAACCGTCGAAGCAATATGGGTTGTCTGTCTCCCGTCTAGTCGATGGCATAGGACAACCACCACCACATATAAAAGGCGGCTGTTAGTGTGATGCGCCTAAAAAAATGTTCAAATTTTCATATACTTTTAATGTCTATATTTGCTGATTTTTAATGATATTGTACTTTCAAGGAATGTATTTTGTATGTTTTTTGTTTCAGGTACAATAAATGAAATTTTGGAGAAAATGAAGCAAAAACAGTGTAATTTAGAGCCAAAACAAGCAAGGAAGAAAATTCTAACCGGACACATTTTGATATGTTTTTTTATGCTTAATCTGATTTACATTTATCACATATTTTTGAATGAAATTACACTTTAAAGAAAATATTGTTTTCATGTCTATCTTGTAGGTATATCTGTTAAGAGCGAAACGCAACTGAAAACGGGGTAAAACTGAGCTGAAACGGAGCGAAACAGTGGAGCTGCGCGTAGGGTGGTGTTTAAAGACCGAAGCTGGCGCTTAAGCGCCAGTTACGACAAAAAAAAAAAACTAAGCCTCGAAAACTGGTGTTTAGGCTCCAGAGACAGTTTTGGACGGTTATTGGTGGTTCCAGGATGTTATGAAAGCTTCTAGGTGGTTATGAATGCCACGAGATGATATTAAATGAATCTAGACACATTTGAATGAAAAGATATGTCTGTTGGAGTGAAAAAATGTGTCTCTTGGAGTGAAGAGGCACTTAAGACACTCTTTGGAAGATTCATTGAATATGGACACTTTTCAAGAAACACTTAAGCTCCTCTTGGGAAATTATAAATAACTCTTTAAACTCTTTAAACTTTGGGGAACTATAGAAGTAATTGAAGATAAAAAGAAGGCTTGGAGAAGAAGAAGGCTTGGGCGAATGCCCTAATTAGGGCGACAAGGTGAGAGAGAAAGAGGGAGATTGAGAGATTTTGACTTTTGTTTTGACTTTGTTCTTGGAGAGGATTGTCGGCATATTTTTAGGTTAAGTGTGTTGTATTTTAAAAAGAGGGGTCGCCTAACAGAAATTGTTGGCGAATTATTAATTTAATTTAAATAAATAATTTGAAAAGTAGTATTTTATTTTGGAAATAATTTTAAATTTGAAAATTTTAAGATATGAAATCAAACTGATCTCACATCCCGAATAGTTTATATAAATGAGCACCGCATCACAAACCGTGTATCTACCCCGAAGAATAGACACACTGCTTGATGATAGGGCTCGATTAAATAAACTAAAAGATTTGTGACATCCGTTTGGTCTGCGAACCAATTTTATAAGTCGACAAATTCCTCGCTTAATATGAAAACATTAAACAGGGTTTATATTACCTGGGTTCTTAAAATTTCCTATAAGTGCAAGCCCCTATATTTAATTACATCTTAAGTGACGAGAATCACCTAAGAAAACTCTCGATAATAATCAGTAATTATGCTCTCAATAATTTCAAAGTTTAAATTTTCAAGTGATTGAATTTTGGAATTTCAATAGGGAATGGATCAAGTTTGGAATATTTTATTTTAGGAGTTCAAAGGAAGAAAGGTAGGAGAAATTACAGATTCGAAGCGAACTTCGGTAATTTCCCGACTATCCTATTGTTTGGCTTAGATTTAGGAAAGTCCTAATGTTTATCTGATATTTCAATCTTGCCAATTTTAATTAATTTGGACTTATATTTGTATGATAAAATCATATAAATAGCCTGGAAGATGTGAGAGTTTATGTCGTATCGGACGACTACCTCGGAATCCTAAAACCGGTTAGGGCTTAATTTGCAATGCAAATGCCTAACAAAAGGGTGAGGATTTATGTTGCACTAGGCAAACTACCTCGAAGTCCTATGGCTTAGTTATTTAATTCCTAAGAATGTTTCTTCGAAGCGGATTCAGGTTTCTTCGATGACGATGATCGTATCGCCCACCATGCTCCGAGCTCTTTGTTGTTGCAGAGGTTTAGTTTTAGATGTCATGAATCAGGAGATGAGAAAAGTGTTTTGGTTTAGAGAAAATCTTAATTTCCAAGTGTTTTTTATGTTTTAATTAAAACACATCTTAAAGTTGATTATAACAACACCGGTTAAGATCCCACGGTTCCATCCTTCTGGCATCGTTATTTTTATCGGATTCACTTAGTCCAGATGAATTTGCTAAACTCAACTAAATGAGTTCCACACTTTCATTTAGATCGTGGGAAATCCCGTTAGCAACACGTAGGTTACATCATCCGAGGTATTCTCGATCATCCAACAAGACGTTTTAATTTAGTTGTAGTTGTGGTTTTGTATTTTGTTTGTGATTAAATTTGAGTTGTTTTATATTTTGAAATGTTGTGGTGGTGAATTTTATCTTGCAATGACTTTTAATTTAGTTTTGGTTTCAGTTTTAGGGACTATCCTAAAAGTGTGGGTTTTCATGCAACAGTTGTTTATCACGCAAGAAAAGTAAGTGCGATGCGATTAAGTAAATTGCAATAAAGTAAATTGCAACAAAATAAAAGCATACCTGGAGGGTCTTCCCGTCATCCCAAGCTGCACTTAAAACACAATTAGAATATTTAAGCATTTAAAGCAAATTCCTAGGAAAAGCTAAGGGAAGGGTTATGTTTTTCTACCAAGTTCCTAATCCTATAGCTAGTCATCTCCTATGACGTCTAGGCTCTTGTGTTTTGGTTTGAGGACGATTTTCTTCATCAAAGAATAATTAAGTTCAATTGTTCTTATAAACATCCTATCATATTGAGAAAGTGTTTAAGAAGAATCTCAAACATCTTTTCAATATTGCTAGAATTGTTTTAAGTCCAAATGAATTTAATCATACAAATGGATTAATCGTCCGGAATTCAAGTTTTGTTGTTATCTTACTCAGATGAACTAGGACATTTGAATATCCTATGAGGGAAGTAACATTTCATTTAACGTTACGTTTAGGAGTTATGACAACAAAAGCTTTCGAGGGCAAATTGATGTTCAAATGGTTTGTGATTTAATTTAATTTCAGTTAACAGGTTTAAATTTAGAATAGTATTCAAGTTGCTTTATATTTATTTTTGAATTTCTTTATGTCTTAGGTGATGTTATTTTAATTCAATTTAATTTAACTTTAATTTAATTTAATTTGGTTTAGTTTTAATTTTAATTTAATTTAATTTAATTTTAATTTTAACTTGATTCTATTATTTAATTTAATTTAATTCAATTTAATTTGATTTGATATGATTTAATTTAATTTAATTTAATTTAATTTAATTTGATTTAATTTAACTTAATTTAATTTAATTTAATTTAATTTGATTTAATTTAATATGTTTTAATTTAATTTTATTTTATTTAATTTAATTTAAATTTTAATTTAATTTTATTTTTAATTTTAATTTAATATTTTTTTTTTTGTTTTAAAGATTATTTAATTGTAATTGTTAAAGTATTAATTTAACTGAAATTTTAAAAGGGTTTAATTTAAATAATTTAACTTTAATTTAATTTAATGAATAAGTCTTTTAGCATTTTAAATCTTAAATTTGAATTATCATTTTAATTAGGAATTAAATATTATTGAGATGATTAATTTAGAGATTCTTAAATTAAAGAACAAATCTCTTCCTAATAATATCCCTATTTTAATAATTCCAATTTTATTATTCTTCCAAATTTAATTAATCATTTGATTAAGGTTTATTTTAATTATTTTTAAATTGTTTAGTAGGTTTCTACCCTTTAATTATTTAAATTTCAATCATCCAAATCAGATTAGGATCAAATATTTTACTCTTTAATTTTATTAAGCCTAAAGTTTTAATTAAAGGTTAAAATTTTAATTACCATTTTGCCCTTCAAGCTTAATAATTTCATAACTCACTAAATTGAGCTTAAATGAACTTGAAATTTTTATGTGACTTCACTCATATGTCAATAAATTGAGCTTAAATGAACTTGAAATTTTTATGTGACTTCACTCATATGTCAATAAAGGCATAAGAGGAGAAAATGTCATTTTTTATATTTAATTTATTTATGTAATTATTTTTGGTGGAAAATAAGGATTTCCAAGGAAAATTTAATAATATGACCAAGCAAAAGTTTCTATCCTTAAGAAAATTATGGGACATTTCTAATGACCAGAGGACCACTTGGACCAATTTTGGTGATTATTTGAAATATATTCTTTTTATTATAATTATTTTGAGTTTTGGAGTATTAATTAATTTTAAAAAAAAGTAAAGGTTGAAAAATGAGTTTTATATTTTTCAAAAATCTCTCTGATATCAAGGAAATCAGAGAATCAATTTTTACAATTTTCTGATTTTTCTTTGATTTATTAGAATTATTTTAGTGGAAATGCTAAAAAATACATTTTTTTTAATTTTAAAATTACCTTAGGGCTTTAAAATTTAATATCTCATCATATAGACTTAAGAAAAATATGGGATTTGTTCCTAAGTGATTAAAATTAAAAATGTGACATTTTGGTGAATTTTATTATTTTTGTGATTTTTATTATTTTTTAATTATTAAAAATATTAAAATAATGCAAAAAATCAACTATTTTAGAAAATTGCAATTTTATTTTTCTTAAATTCCCCTAATATCAGAGAGGATACAAAACCAATTTAGTGAATTTTTGAAAAGTATTTTGAAAGTTTTGAATTTTTAAAGTTTAAATTGGCTAAATGGCTTAATCAACCTATTTAGTAGGGCTAACCAAGTCCAATTGACTTCAAATTTTTATGGTGGGTTCCTCTGATCCTAAAGGTCAGTGGAGAATTGATTTCAATTCAATTTGATGTATGATTAGCTCTAATTAATTAAAGACCTATTTTAGGTGTTTAAGCCAATTAGGGTTATTCGAAGTGGATTAATTCAAAACCTATTTTTCCTAGGTTCCTCTGGTCATAATAAACATCACCAAATTTTCCTAGAATTTATTTCACAATATGCTAATTATTGGAATTAAAATACTCAAACTAGCAACCTAGAGTTGAAAAATCAATAACTCTTCATAGGGATGGCCTCTGACTTTGGAAAATTCATGGAATGTTCCCAAATTCAGAGGCTTCAAAAGCCCTATGGTCTCATTTCATGGTGAATTGTATACATGCATGGAGAATTGAAAATGTGCAGAGAGTAAATAAATTATTAAAAATAAAATACTTGATGAAATTAAATGATTTCTTTTCCACATTATTCTCCTCTGTTCACTAAGCAAGAGGGTATTTTTATTTTATTTTTCTGATTTTCCTACACAAAGTTATAAATTTTTGAAGTTCAGAGAATTAAATAAATAAGAAAATCCCTATTTTTCTATTTATCCGAATCGGCGCCGCGTCAACCTTAGCATCCCCGAACAGCCACGCGGCGCTTTCTGGTTCGACACCGCCATCCGACTCAGCGCTCCAGGGGCCTGCTGTATCGTTCCGTCTCCTCATCCGGCACGATCCTAGTCGTCTGTCCGTGCGTGTATTAAATGAACGGCATCTGTTCATCGTCCCCAAGCCTCCTAGCCCGAGAACCGTCCACACTAAATCCTTAATATCTCACTCAATACTTAATGGATTTTCATGTTCTTGTGCTTCATGCGATTCGTCTTCAAGAGACGAATACATCTATACGGTGATCATGCATTGAAATTAAGGCATTTGAAATGGAGAATCTCCGGAAGCTCGGGATAAAGAGTTAGCTCATACCTTAGCTCGGAGAAGTGTGGCTTCAATCCGAGGGTTGTGTCACCTTCGATTGGGTCCAAGCAAGCTCCGGATGAAGTCCCTTGGCTCAGTGAATTGTCTCAGGTATGATTTCGACCAAGGCCGATCACAAAGCTTGGAGGGTCGGAACGGATGGGTGGCCCGGAGAGGGGGCTTTTGTCTGGTGGACTTCTTCCCTTGGTCCGGTGAAGGTGTAGGATCAATCAATTTGGGGATTGGTCCACCGTGAAGAAGTGTCCCGGTTTTGTCGTTGAAGTTCGAACTCAAAATCGAGCTCGACTAGAGGGAATTGGGTCGGAATCCAGTGGGAATCAAGTGCTCTATGTGTAGAGAGTGGTCTGGAATGATTTTGGCAGAGTTTCTTTAAGGTTGGTTCAACACCTCTCCCATGGCCGAGAGAGGTGGGGTTTAAATAGGAGAGGCTGGAGGGCCTCCCAGGGGGAGTTAGAGACTGGGATCAGCTGCTCTTAGCAAGATAAGAACAGCTGCAATGGCCACTGGGCATGGGGCAGCTCGGCAAGGGAGAATTTTAATGTTGGCTCACATGTGAGCTCTCGGGTGTGGTGTTTTCCGGCGGCCCAGGTGGCTGGCCGGCAGGCAGGGGTCACCATCTTGACCAGGGAGGTCAGGGCTTGGCAATGGTGAAGTCAATTGGGCTTGGACATGTGTAAAGTGCTTGGATTAAAATGGTATGGGGGAGAGGCCACTTTGGCTTGATTTGGGTCAACCCATCCTTTTGGGCTAGGTGCACCACCCAAGGCCTGGTTTTGGGCTGAAAAGAGTCACTTGGGTCAGCTGCCATGGAGTGGTGAAGTCTTCATCCATGGTGAGGTGGCTAAGCATGGTTTAGTGTGTGACATGCTTATGGTAAAAAAGGGTTTAAGAGGATTTAAGAAAGAGATCCCCTCTCTTGCCATTAATGGTTTGGTGAGGTGGAAAGTAGATTCCATGGCTCTCATGGCTCTCATGGGGCTCATGCATGGCTTCATGGCTCACCTATGGCTTGGGAAAAGTTAAGTCAACTTTCATGGAGAAGGATTTTGTGAATTTTGGTATTTAGGAGTGATTTGGCATATGGCTTGATTTGGAACCATTTGATCATTGATTTAGGACTTAAGGGATGATTTTAATTGAATGCATGATGAAGAAGAGTGTCATATGGATTTTGGATGAATTTTGGGCCTTTGAAATTTAGTGAAGATGGGCTTTTAAAATGGTTTAGGGAAGTGGGCTTCTGAAGAGGAAAGTTTGCAATGGGCCATGCCAAATAAATGTTGAGTTTGGCTTAGGGATGTGTCATGATTGACTTGAAACAAGTTTGGAGTGATTTGGGTTTGATTTGGGTTTGAATTTGGGTTGATTTGATAAATGGGCCTCTTTGGGTCAAATTGGGCTAACTTGGGCCAATGTTGGGCTAGGGTTAAAATTGATGTAAAATAAATGTTGGGAAACATTTATGGGAGTGTTTCAAAGAGGTTTTGACTTTGGTTGGGTTTTGATTTTGGGGTTTGGGCTTATTTGGGTTAGGTTTGGGTTTAGGTCAAAATTGAGCTTTTTGGCTTTGGGTTGAATTTGAGTGGGGTTTGGGTCCAAAATTTGGGCAAATTAGGTTAGTGTTTTGTTTGTGGGGATGTTAGGGAAGGTTTATAAAAGATTTGAGATTAATTGGAGTTGAATTGGGTTAGTTTAGGCTAAGTTTGGGTCATGGGTCCAAATTGGGGGTTTAAGGTCCAAAATGAAATTGGGTTCATATTCCAATCAAATTGGACTTAGATTTGGTTTAGATTGGTGTTGGGGATGTTGAATTGAAGTTTAGAATTGAATTGGACCAGAATTTGGGTCAATTGGATAGGTTTGGTTTGACATTGGGTTCACTTTGGGTTAAAATGGGTCAAATTGGGGGTTTTGATAAAAGTGGGGTAAATTGACAAAATTGACCCATGGTGTAGTTGACCAAAATGAAATTAGGAATATTTGGGATTTTCTAAAATTTTCTGGGAATTTTCTGAATTTTTGGATTTTTGGGTCAAGAGGGGTATTTTGGGTATTTGGAAGGTATTGGGAGGTATTTTTGGAATTTTTGGTATTTTTGGCTATGGGTGTTCAACTTGATTGGTGAGGAAATGTTAAAGGTTAATTTTGGGGAATTTTGGGTGATTTGGAAATTTTGAAAATTTTGGGTAATTTCAAGGGCTTTGGGTAGGCTAGGCGGGTCCGGGGCCCCGGGGGTCAAAAATTGAAAATTTGGAAAATTGAAGATTAGGTGAATGTAAGTGGAATAAAATCATTTTGGTTGAGCCATGAAGCCATATCAAGCCCACATGAGCCATGAAGGGACTCATTTGAGGCATCCACTATGTTGTTCCTAACCCTCTTAGCCAAGTGCTTAGGGGTTAAGGATCATCCATGTGAATCACCTTCATGAGTCAGGAGGTCAAGTTAGGTATGGGTGTGTTTCTAGGAGGTGTGTTGACCCACAATTTTATATTATGATATTTTTAATTTAATTGCAACGACGCCAAAAACTTGACCCCGCTATAATATATGTATAGAATTGTAATTGTTTATGTTGTGGATGCTACGCAAGTATACGTATCGTATCAAGTAATACAGGGCTCTAGTGGAGTCCTGGTTATCGATCCCACAGGGAAAGAGAAAATTAAATAACAGCTAATTTTAAAATAATAATAATAATGATAATAATAATAATAATATACGAAAATTTGGAATTCTGAATTTAAGCGCAATAAAGTAAACTAAGTATTTTAATTAGATAAATTAACTAAGTAGAAAATTAATACGAATTGAAAGTGCGGGAAATAAAACTAATTGCTAAATAAGTCTTAACTATTCAGAAAAAGTATCTTTCCCCTTGTTTAGAAATTTAAGTGATTGATGAATTTAAATAGATAATTTCAAGGTATTGTGACAAATATAAGCATTTCTATTATTTACCCTTTGGTCCAGGTGTAAAGAATATTGACCAATCCTATGTTTGATTACTGAATCTGCGGCTAGGCTGGGAGGATACCGACTGCCACTTTAGAGCTCCCACGTTCCCCTCGCCCGAGGGCTAACATCTACACTTCAGCTCTTAAACAATAGGACCGAATTGAATATTTTAGTCCGTCACACTAAAATGCTCAATTCTACGCCCAATGGATATTATTTCCTATTTATTTGCACCCTCCTTCCAAGGCTATTGAATTCCCGAATATCGGATGTAATTTTTACTATAGTTGATAATCAACATATTTTAACAAATCAAATGGCCAATTTGAAAAGTAAATTAAGTTTTAAGTAAAAATTATCACAATTTATTAATATATAAAAGTGCTTCTATTTTAATTTCATCAAATCACTTAATTTCATAAACAGGGAGAAAGACTAAATAAACTACTCAGAATGCATGGAAACTAAACTAAGCATGGATTTCATTTAAAGTTAAAAACAATAAATACAAATACTTATCTTAATTTATCTCCAAGCAGACTCTTCGCAGTTCCTTTGACTCTTTCTTCCAGTACAACAAAACTCACTAACTCACTCAAGAACTCTCTAAGACACACACTAAGACACAAAACTCGACTTAACACACTTAGAACACACAAAATAACACCCTAAAGACTTAATTTCGGCTTTTATATATAGAGGTGAGCAAAGGACCAAGAGGTGTGTAAGCATCCCTTCAAAAAGTTTCAAGGTTCAATGTATCTGCACCATTTGAACTAGCTCGTCGTCGGCGACGAACTACCTCGCTGTCGGCGAGGCTTCTAGAAGATCTTCAAACCGCTCTAGCTCGCTGTCAGCGGGCTCGGGCTCGCCGTCGGCCGAGACGGTTATAAATTCTTCAGAATTTTCTTCTCGTAACCTCTCCGTCGGCGGGCTCGATCTCGCCGTCGACGACTCAGCACAAATTGCATGATTTTGCTCCAAATTCGCTCCTTTTTATGATTTTTGCTTTTATCACCTAAATTCTTCATTTCTGCAATAAAAATAAAGAAAATACCCTTCTTTAAAGTGCAATTTCATCAAAAATAGGTATGAATTTCTTAATAAATTTTTCAGTGATCAAAATCCCCCAAACTTATTACTTGTCCTCAAGTAATTTTAGTACTACATAAAAATAATGAGTTTTATAATAAGATTTTTCAATTTAAATAACTATGAATTAGATTAATTGATATCATAATAAAGTTAAACAAAAATAATTCATGTAATTTAATTAATCTTATAGAAATAAATTATTTAGTCATCGAGTCTAAGATTTCTAGCTTACTATTCATTTCGAGAATGACTATATTTAAAAGAATAACTACTTAAGATATTCATATGATAAGAAATTCAAGAAAATACTATTAGGTAAAATTCTAATCCATAAACATAAGTTTGGAAATATCTAAGTTTTTCCCTTTAGGTTAAATCAAATGAAGCCAATTTTTGATAAGGCATCTCCTCAAGCTTCTCCTCATTTTTCTTTTTCTCTCTTTTTTTTTTTGATGAGGATTACTGTATCTGGAGAGCCTGTTAATAATTTTGAACTTCATTTTCATCTTCCTAAATTTGAAACATAGGAATATTTCTTAGCTTATATATACTTCATAGTTTTTACTTCATTGATTTTCAATCTTTTCTTTTTCACTTGAATACTTAAGAATTTTAATTTTAGAATATAGTTTTCCTTACAAAAAATAGTTTACTATATTCTTATTCCCTTTAACCAAATATTTTATTCTATTTAATTAATTAAAGTACTAGAAATATTTCATTTAACCTTTTATAATAATTAAATAAAATAATTTATATTAAATCAAATTGAAAAATTTGCTATAAAAATCATTTTTATAATAATTTGAAAATAGAAATTGAGAACAAATTAATAACTAAATTTGTATTTTACTCTCCCCCCAAACTTAAATTTTTATATCTATTCTAAATATTGAAAAAGGGAAAGTAAATAAATCATACCTTTGAAGTTTAGATATTTCTTTTTTCTTTGAAATTTTTGCAGGCTTTTTCATTTTTCATTGAACATGTATTGTTAGTATTCTCTATATATATATAACAATTTAAAGAAAATGTAGGGATAAAATCTAAGATAAGTATTAAACACAACAATTAAAATAACTCTACACTACACATATGAATTACTAACATATTAAAAACAATTGAACTAACAGATTAACAATTTTGAAAACTTAAAACAATAAAAAATAAAATAAAAACATATTAAAGAAAAACTAACATCCTATTTAATATAAAAACAAATGCAATTAACTAACACAAAAACAAAAACTAACTACTATAACAATCCAAGCAAATTAATCTAACTAACATCCAATGTCTCAAAATTAAAGTACTGAATATTACAAATATATAAAGTTTCCACAATAACTTACACCAAACAAATAAAATACATAAAGTCATAATCTTCAAGCATCAAAGTCCCAAACTATATCATCCCCTCCTTGATCCGTAAGTCGCCGAGAAGACCGAGCGGGGTGATGCGAGTATACCGGGGCATTCCGGAAAGACAACATCTAAATCTCCACTCCTATAACGACGTTCAACTTCATAGTATGCAATTTCGTATTCCGAATGTCGCTGGAGGTATTCACTATCATAATCATGTCTCCTCTCCAGATTTTCAATCCTTTGATCAAAATGATCAAACCTTCTCCCCATGGTCTCTCCAAACTGCTCAAAACTCCTCCTATGCAGAGTCAATTCATTCATCAGATCTTGTAAGGTAGGGGTGGTAGGCTCAGGAGGTCCATAGCTAGTAGAGGGTATATCTCTACTTGACTGAGTAAAATAACTTCTTACTCCTGCTCTCCACCCTTCATGGGACTCATACTTCTTAATGTTAGCAGCTGTAAGTGGTTTCATAGGTTCCACCCATTCTTCATCATCTCTAGCCTCAACTCCAGAGAGTTGGCAGAGTGCAAAAATCAATCCGGGGTGGCCCGATCCGGCTCCACTCTCATTTCGAGGAGTGGCCGGGATGTTCGATAAATAACTCTCCCGATGTTGATGCTTCGTTATTATGAATGCAGAAATTCAGAATTGCTCTATCTCGTGTTACCTCACTATGGTGATATGTGGGTAACAGAGTAGAACAAATAAAGTAATGCCAGGCTTTGGAGACTGCATTTAATTTGGAAAGAGGAAAATTCACTCTTTCCTGCTGCTTAATTTTCCATACTCGGGTCCCATCAGTGAGAAAGTTAATGACTTCCTCCAGTGGTCCTTCCATCGTTCCAAAAGTTTCATACTCGCTAAAGTGCGAGTCATGAACTTCATAGAACGCGTTAATTCTTGCAGCATTGAAATCTACAAAAAACCCTCGTACCTTTACTGGTGCATCTTTAGCGAGCAGTCAAATTGGCATAAAATTCTTTCACCACTTCTACAATTTGCTCTATACCTGAACATAACAGAAATTTTCCCAGCCTCGTTCCTTTATAATCCGCTCTACTTCTCCTCCCGGATTTTTGAATACCCGATCCGCAATGCACTTTCTTCCTTGTATATTTTCAAAATATTTTGCTCGTGCTCGTGCATTGATGAATCGGTTTTCGTCGAACTCTACTCGACGTTTTTGTCGTGGAGCCATACAATCGATTCGTGAAAATCGTGAAAATTTTCACTAAACTTAATAATAATACTAAGAAGGCTTCCTACAACATTTGTAAGCAATTTAAATCAAATTCCATGGATTTCCACCGAATATTTCTTCCACATTTTGATTTTTCCCAAAATTTGCAATGTGGTGAAAATATATGGTGAAAATAAAAAATTTTTGTATAGGAGTGAAGCACTTACCAAGAGAAGATGAAATCTGGTGTTTTTGAGTGATGAAATCGCTTCAAATCCAAGATCTCTCAAGCCCTAGGTCGGTTTTTGCGAAAATTGGAGGTTGAGGATGATGAATAGTGTTTTTGACCGGTCAAATATATGTTTTTTTCTGACCTCGCTGTCAGCGAGATTTTTCTCGTCGTCGGCGAGCTAATATTTTTCAGAACCAAAAACTCTCGGGAAAAATCCGCTGTCGGCGAGAAATTCTTCGCCGTCGGCGAGATCGATCTAGGTTGTCGGCGGGATTTTCTCGCCGTCGGCGAGATTCCAAAAATTTTAAATTTTTGAAATTCGTCACTCATTTTTCGTCCTTGATTTGTCTTATATTATATTTCCGATCACATCATTTATTAATTTAATATGAAGATTAGTTACTTATACACAAACAAATTCACACAACACAACAAATTAACTTTAATATTGAAATCCATGGGATGTACAAACTAACATAATTTAAACTCTATAATCAAACTTCAAACTTCAATCCTTACTACTAATCAACATCGCAAACCAAACCACGACACACTAAATGCTGATACAAAACTATGACTCATATCTCAATTAAGTTTGAGATATTCAAATCATCACTCCACACATAATAAAAATCTAAATCAAATCAAATAACATAAACATAAACATACTATGGAAATCTTTACTACTACTCTTCAATGTCAGAATCTTCATCTTCTCTGATATTTCCGATATGACGATGATGCACAAATAAGTTATAGAAAGGCCTGAAGGGAAATTCCGAAGCAAATTCTTCAGTGATCCAACCCTTCTGTCTCAGTAAATGAAGAAAGCTAGCTTCCAAGTGTCCAGAATGATCGAAGTGTTCCTTTATCCTCCGATCAATGTGATCAAATAAATCAGATATATTGTCGATTAAATCTCTCACATTCTGTAGTTCTTTCTCAATTCCATTAATTTTCTTCATAAGTAACTCCGTTTTATCTGAAATAGGCCTTGCTATAGGATTATTCTGTGAAGCTCTATCAGAGATGAATGTAATGTCTTCATTATTGTCCAAAGTAGGGAACATATCTGTAGGATCAAGCGGCTTCCAAGGTAACAGAACCTTTTCCCAAGGTTCATAAGAAACCTGGTACTGACTGCATAATGCAAAAATAGTAGATGGGTGTCCTAGTCCGTGAACTGACCCATGCACAATTAAACTAAATGCAGACTTAACAATTATTGATCCCACATCAATAGGCAATCCAATTTGAATACAATAATTCAATATAGCGCATTCTTTCGAAACCTTGTTTACCCTCATAGTAGGTAACAATTTAGATGATATGAAAAAGTGCCAGTGCTTCGAGACAGGATTCAAAAGTGATGCAGATAAACTAACATACCCGTCTTCACACATTTTCCAATCTTCCGTTTCATCAGTCAGATATCGAAATATCTCATTTATATTATATTGAGAAGGCACAAAATATGAATAGTGACATACCGGGGTGTTTTCTATAGAGAATAACTCATTTACTCTGGATGGAGTAAACGTCACCCATCTTCCTCGGACGTAGATATTCCCATTGTTGATCGCATGTAAGTTAGAGTAGAACTCTTTCACAACTGGAATAACAACAGCGGACGTAGTGTAACAAAATACCTCCCAGTGCCGCTGCACGATCATTTCTTCTATCTTCGTAGTGGAATTCTCTAATCCTCGATTGACAAATCTCCGTTCCTTGATAACTCTTTTCTTTACCAAAACCTTGTTGAAGATCCGCTGCGCTTCCGCACTCACAAATTTCCTCCGGTTAAACACTCTAGATTTAGAAGAATCTAAGAATTTGGAGGCCATTATGGTGAATGGAATGAATTCTAGTGAAGAAGGCAGACTTAGAATGGTTTAAGAATGGGTTTTCACAAAGGAATTGGTGTTGAAACCGTCCAGATCAGCATTTAAAGTATATATAACTCATTTTTATAACTTCCTCGCTGTCGGCGGGAGGTTTCTCGCTGTCAGCGAGTTCGATAAATAAACTGAATTAAATTAGGTGCGAACCTCGCTGTCGGCGAGTATCGACCTCGCCGTCGGCGAGATTCCAAAATAATGTCCAATTTCGCTCTAAATCGAATAATTTTTTTTTTCTCATCATAATGGTTCGAATATGTGACGATTCTTAATAAAAATTGAGTAGTAAAGTTTCAATAATATAAACTAACTATTAAGATACAATAAAAATAGATAACTAATATGGGTTGCCTCCCATAAAGCGCTTGGTTTAACGTCGTCAACCCGACCTAATTTCAATTATTAATCGAGTCGACTAAGCATTAAAACCTCTTTATAGTTAGGTCTTATACCTTCGAAATATGGTTTTAATCTATGTCCATTAACTTTAAATTTATGTCCAGCTTTTGGATCTTCGATTTCTATAGTTCCGTATGAAAATATTTGAGTTATGGTGAAAGGTCCTAACCATCGAGACTTCAATTTTCCAGAAATAATTTCAATCTAGTATTATATAGCAAAACTTCCCGTACTCGGTTCAAAATTTCTCTGATTAATCTTCCGATCATGCCATAATTTCATCTTTTCTTTATAAATCCGATCATTATCATATGATTCATTTCTTAATTCTTCCAATTCATTTAATTGCAGCAATCTTTTCTCACTAACTTCCTTCATATTATAATTAAATTCTTTAATCGCCCAATATGCTTTATGTTCTAATTCAACTCAGTAAGTGGCATGTTTTTCCATATATAAGTCTGTAAGGAGTCATTCCAATCAGAGTTTTATAAGCAGTCCTATAAGCCCATAATGCAGTGTCTAATCTAATAGACCAATCTAACCTATTTGGGTTTATAGATTTTTCTAAAATACTTTTAATCTCACGATTGGAAACTTCAGCTAATCTGCTATTCTGTGGATGATAAGCAGTGGATATCTTATGAGTAATATTGTATTTTTCTACTAGTTTGTGAATGTATTTATTTCTAAAATGAGTTCCTCCGTCAGTGATAATCACTCTCGGCATTCCAAATCTAGTAAAAATATTTTTCATCAAAAATTTTGAAACACTCTTAGCATCACACCTAGGTAAAGCTTGTGCCTCGATCCATTTGGAAACATAATCAACAACTACTAATATATATGAGTTTCCAAACGAAGGAATAAAAGGTCCCATAAAATCTAATCCCCAAATATCAAAAATTTCAACTTCTAATATAAAATTTAGAGGCATTTCGTTTCTTCTAGATATATTTCCTACTCTTTCGACATTTATCGCAAGTTTTAATATATCTGTATACATCTCTAAATAGAGTAGGCCAGTAAAATCCAGATTGTAGAATCTTGTAAGCAGTTTTATCAGTCCCAAAATGTCCTCCAAAATCAGAATCATGACATTTTTGAATAATTGGTTCAGTTTCTTCATAAGGTACACATCTTCTAATAATTAAATCCTTACATTGCTTATATAAATATGGTTCATCCCAAAAATAGGTTTTCGTATCATGGATGAATTTTTTCGTTGTTGCAAAGTTAGCATAGGTGGTAAAATATTACTAACTATATAGTTTACTATATCAGCATACCATGGTATTTTCCACTCATTTATATTATATAGTTGTTCATCGGGAAAGCGTCTATAATTTCATTTTCAATATCGGATAATTCATGATTTTCTAATCTTGATAAATGATCCGCAATTTGATTATCAGTTCCTTTCTTATTAACGATCTCAAAATCGAATTCTTGCATTAATAGCATCCATCTAATTAATCTTGGTTTGGAATCTTTCTTTTGCATTAAATATTTGATAGCAGAATGATCAGTATACACGATACATTTTGTTCCAATCAGATAAGGTCTAAATTTATTAAAACCATATACTGCCGCTAATAATTCTCTTTCTGTAACTGTATAATTTATTTCAGCATCATTTAGAGTTTTACTAGCATAGTATATAACTTTAAAAATCTTTTCATATCTTTGCCCAAGAACTCGCTCCTACGAGCATAATCACTAGCATCACACATAAGCTCAAATGGTTTCTCCCGAGTTAAGTGAAACTATTATAGGTGTCGTAATTACTTTTTCTTTTAAGAGTTCAAAAGCATTCGGGCATTCGATTGTAAATTCAAATTTCTTATCCTTTTCGAGAAGTTGGCATAGAGGTTTAGTAATTTTTTAAAAATCTTTTATATAGCGTCCGTAGAATCCAAGCATGTCCAAGAAAACTTCTTACCCCTTTTACCGTAGTTGGAGGTGGTAATTTAGCTATAACTTGAATTTTTGCGAGGTCCACTTCCATGCCTTTTCCGAAATTTTATGCCCTAATACAATGCCGCCCGCAACCATAAATTGACATTTCTCCCAATTTAGAACTAAATTTGTTTTCTCACATACTTCTAATACTTTTTCGAGATGAGTTAAGCATGTGTCAAATGATCTTCCAAATACGGAGAAATCATCTATAAATACTTCTATTCCATTGTCAATTAACTTACTAAATATAGACATCATACATCTCCGGAATGTTGCTTGGTGCATTACATAATCCAAAAGGCATTCTTCGAAAAGCGAAAGTTCCATAAGGACTAGTAAATGTAGTTTTCTCTTGATCCTCGGGAGCAATTTGTATTCGATGATAACCGGTGTATCCATCTAGAAAACAAAAATACTTATGTCCAAACTAATCTATCTAACATCTGGTCTAGAAATGGTAAAGGGAAGTGATCTTTCCTGGTGGCGGTATTTAATTTCTTATAATCAATACATATACGCCAACCTGTCGGCATATTTTTAGGTTGTGTGTTTTATTTTGAAAAGGGGGTCGCCTAACAGAAGCTGTCGGCAAATTTTTAATTTAATTAAAATAAATAATTTGAAAAGTAGTATTTGATTTTTGAAAATAATTTTAAATTTGAAGGTTTTAAGATATGAGATTAAACCGATCTCACATCCCAAATAGTTTATATAAACGAGCACCGCACCACAAACCGTATATCTATCCCTAAGGATAGACACACTGCTTGACGGTGGGGCTCGATTAGATAAACTAGAAGATTTGTGACATCCGTTTGGTCTGCGAACCAATTTTATAAGCCGACAAAATTCCCCTGCTTAATATGAAAACATTAAACAGGGTTTATATTACACGGGTTCTTTAAAATTCCCTATAAGGGCAAGCCCCTATAGTTAATTACATCTTAAGTGATGGGAATCACCTAAGAAAACTCTCGATAATAATCAATAATTCTGCTCTCAAGGATTTCAAAGTTTAAGTTTTTTCAAGGGATTGAAATTTAGAATTTCAATAGGGAATGGATCAAATTTGGAACATTTTGTTTTGGGAATCCAAAGGAAGAAAGGTAGGAGAAATCACAGACTCGAAACGAACTTCGGTAATTTCCCGACTATCCTATTGTTTGGCTTGAATTTAGGAAAGTCCTAATATTTATCTAATGTTTTGACCTTGCCAATTTTAATTAATTAGGGCTTATATTTGTATGATAAAATCAAACAAATAGCCTCAAAGATGTGAGGGTTTATTGTCGTACCGGACGACTACCTCGGAATCCTAAGACCGGTTAGGGCTTAATTTGCAATGCAAGTGCCTAACGAAGAGGTTGAGGATTTATGTTGCACTAGGCAAACTACCTCGAAATCCTATGGCTTGGTTATTTTAATTCTAAGAAAGTTTTGCTGAAGTAGACTCAGGTTTTGCTGATGACGATGGCCGTGCTGCCCACCATGCTCCGAGCTCCTTGTCGTTGCAGAGGTTTAGTTTTAGAAATCATAAATCAGGGATGAGAAAAGTGTTTTGGTTTAGAGAAGTCTTAATTTCCAAGTGTTTTTTGTGTTTTAATTAAAACAAATCTTAAAGTTGATTATAACGACACCGGTTAAGATCCCACGGTTCCATCCTTCCGACATCATTATTTTTATCGGATTCACTTAGTCCAGATGAATTTGCTAAACTCAACTGAATGAGTTGCACACTTTCATTTAGACCGTGGGAAATCCCGTTAGCAACACGTAGGTTACATCATCCGGGGTATTCCCGATCATCCAACAGGACATCTTAATTTAATTGTAATTGTAGTTTTGTGTTCTGTTTGTGATTAAATTTTGAGTTGTTTTATATTTTGAAATGTTGTGGCGGTGAATTTTATCTTGCAATGACTTTTAACTTGGTTTTGGTTTCAGTTTTAGGGACTATCCTAAAGGTGTGAGTTTTCATGCAACAGTTGTTTATCATGCAAGAAAAGTAAGTGCAATGCAGTTAAATAAATTGCAATAATGTAAATTGCAATAAAGTAGATTGCAATAAAATAAAAGCGTACTTGGAGGGTCTTCCCGTCATCCCAAGCTGCACTTAAAACACAATTAGAATATTTAAGCATGTTCCTAGGTAAAGCTAAGGTAAGGGTTATGGTTTTCTACCAAATTCCTAATCCTATAGCTAGTCATCTCCTATGACGTCTAGGTTCTTTGTGTTTTTGTTTGAAGACGATTTTCTTCATCAAAGAATAATTAAATTCAATTGTTCTTATAAATGTCCTATCATATTGAGGAAGTGCTTAAGAAGAATCTTAAACATCTTTTCAATATTTCTAGGGTTGTTTTAAGTCCAAATGAATTTAATTATATAAATGAATTAATCGTCCGAGAATTCAAGTTTTGTTGTTATCTTGCTCGATGAACTAGGACATTTGAATATCCTATAAGTGAAGTAACATTTCATTTAATGTTCTGTTTAGGAGTTATGATAACTAAAACTTTCAAGGGTAAATTGGCATTCAAATGATTTGATTTAAGTTAAAGGGTTTAAATTTGGAATAGTGTTCAAGTTGCTTTTATATTTAATTTCTTTCGTTTTTAGGTGTTGTTATATTTAATTTAATTTAATTTAATTTAATTGAGTTTTAATTTAATTTAATTCAATATAGTTCAATTTAATTTGATTTGATGTTTAATTATTTTGATTTGATTTAATTTTAATTTAATTTGATTTAATTTAATTTAATTTAATTTAATTTAATTTGATTTAATTTGATTTAATTTAATTTAATTTAATTTAATTTGATTTAATTTGATTTAATTTAATTTGGTTTTATTTATTTAATTTAATTTAATTTAATTCATTTAATTTAATTTAATTTGATTTAATTTAATTTAATTTAATTCATTTAATTTAATTTAATTTGATTTAATTTATTTCATTTAATTTGATTTAATTTGATTTAATTTAATTTAATTTAATTTATTTAATTTAATTTAATTTTAATTTAATTTTATTTTTAATTTTAATTGAAATTTTTAAAAGAGTTTAATAATTTAATTTTAGTTTAATGATTAAGTCTTTTAATATTTTAAATTTGAGTTATCATTTTAATTAAGAATTGAATATTAATGAGATAATTAATTTAGGGATTTTTAAATTAAAGAATAAATCTCTTCCTAATAATATCCCTATTTTAATAATTCCAATTTTATTATTCTTCCAAATTTAATCCATCATTTAATTAAAGTTTAATCATTTTAAAATTGCTTAATGGGTTTCTACCCTTTAATCATTTAAATTTCAATCATCCAAGTCAAAAGAGGATCAAATATTTTACTTGTTGATTTTTTATTAAACCTAAAAGTTTTAATTAAGGATTAAAGATTTTAATTACCATTTTACCCTTTAAGCTTAATAATTTCATAACTCACTAAATTGAACTCAAATGAACTTGAAATTTTTATGTGACTTCACTCATATGTCAATAAAGACATGAGAGGAGAAAATGTGATTTTTCTGTATTTAATTTATTTATATAATTATTTTTGGTAGAAAATAGAGATTTTCAAGGAAAATTTAATAACATGACCAAGGGAAAGTTTCTGTCCTTAAGAAAATTAGGGGACATTCCTAATGACTAGAGGATCACTTGGACCAATTTTGGTGATTTTTTGAATTATATTATTTTTATTATAATTATTTTAAGTTTTGGAGTGTTAATTAATTTAAAAATAAAATAAATGTTGAAAAATGAGTTTTATATTTTTCAAAAATCTCTCTGATATCAAGGAAACCAGAGAAGCAAATTTTGCAATTTTCTGATTTTTCTATGATTTATTATAATTATTTTAGTGAAAATGCTAGAAAATATATTTTTTAATTTTAAAATTACCTTAAAGCTTTAAAATTTAACATCTCATTAAATAGACCTAAGAAATATGTGGGATTTGTTTTTATGTGATTAAAATTCAAAATGTGACATTTTGGTGAATTTTATTATTTTTGTGATTTTTATTATTTTTTAATTATTAAAAATATTAAAATATTATTAAAAATCAACTTTTTTAGAAAATTGAAATTTTAATTTTCTTAGGTTTCCCTGATATCAGAGAGGCTCCAAAACCAATTTGGTGAATTTTTGAAAGGTATTTTAAAAGTTATGAATTTTTAAAGTTTAAAATGGCTAAGTGGCTTAATCAACCCAATTAGTGGGGCTAACCAAGTCCAATTGACCTCAAACATTTATGGTGGATTCCTCTGATCCTAAAGGTCAGTGGAGAATTGATTTCAAGTCAATTTGATGCATGGTTAACTCTAATTAATTAGAGACCTATTTTGGGTGTTTAAGCCAATTAGTGTTGTTTTAAATGAACTAAGTCAAAACCTATTTTTCCTAGGGTTCTCTGGTCATAAGAAACATCACCAAATTTTCCTAGAATTTATTTCACAACATGTTATTTGTTGGAATTAAAATACTCAAAACAGCAACATGAATTTGAAAAATCAATAACTTTTTATAGGGATGGCCTCGACTTTGGAAAATTCGAGGAATGTTCCCAAATTCGGATGCTTCAAAAGCCCTATGGTCTCATGCCATGGTGAATTGTATACATGCATGGAGAATTAAAAGTATGCAGAGAGTAAATAAATTATAAAAAATAAAATACTTGATGAAATTAAATGATTTCTTTTCCACATTATTCTCCTCCGTTCACCGTGCAAGAGGGTATTTTTATTTTTTTTCTCGATTTTTCTACACGAGTTATGAATTTTTGAAGTTTAGGGAATTAAATAAATAAAAAAATACCCTAATTTTCTATTTATCCACGCGGCGCCAACTCATCCTCGGCATCTCCGAAACGCCGCGTGTCGCGCTCCCATTCGACGCCGCCACCTGAGTCAGCAGCCCGGGCCCCGCGGTTCTTGTACCATTTCCTGGTCCGACGCCATCTGAGCCATCCGTCCGCGCGTGTATTGAATGGACGACATCCGTTCATCGTCCCCGAGCGTCCTCACCCGAGAGCCGTCCACACTAAATCCTTAAGATCTCACTCGATACTCAATGGATTTTCATGTTCTTATACTCTATGGATTCGTCTTGAAGAGACGAACACATCTATACGGTTATCATGCATTGAAATTAAGGCATTTGAAATGGAGAATCTCCAGAAGCTCGGGATGAAGAATTAGTTCATACCTTTGCTTAGAGAAGTGTGGCTTCAATCTGAGAGTTGTTGCACCTTCGATTGGATCCCAGCAAGCTCCAGATGAAGTCTCCTGGTCTGGTGAATTGTCTGGATGTGATTTCGACCAAGCTCGATCACAAAGCTTGGAGGCCGGAGCAACCGGGTGGCCCGGAGATGGGGCTTTTGCTGGTGGACACCTTCCCTCGGTCCGGTGAAGGTGTAGAACCAATCAATTTGGGAATTGGCTCACCGTGGAGAAGTGTCCTGGTTTTGGGTGGAATTTCGACTGGGAAATTGGATTTTATCGGTGGGGATTAGGGCAAATTGACACCGGGGATCAACTGCTCTAAGGGTGGAGAAGGGTTTAGAACAATTTTGGCGTAGTTTCGGCAAGGTTTGTGCAACTCTCCTCCATGGCCGTGAGGGTGAGGGGTTTAAATAGGAGAGGCTGGAGAGCCTTCCAAGGGGAGTTGAGGCATGGGATCAGCTGCTCTGGTGAGGAGAAGAACATCCATAATGACCATTTGGCATGGGGCAGCTCAGCAAGTGGGAATTCCAAACTTTGGCTCCTCCCAAGGTCTCGGCCATGGTGTTTTCCAGCAATCCAGGAGGCTGGCCGGCAGGCATGGGTCACCCTCGGGTCCAGTGGGTCGTGGTCGGAGGTTTGTGCAATCAATCGGCAATTGCCATGTGTAAAGGCTTTGAATTAAAATGGAATGGGGAGGGGGTCATTTTGGCCTTAATTTGGTCAACCCATTGGTTTGGGTTGGGTGCACCTCCCCATGGCCTCGATTTTGGGCCGAGAGGATCACTGGGTCGCCCAAGGGAGAGTGGTGTGGTCTCTATCCATGATGAGGTGGCTAAACATGGTTTAGTGTGCGACATGCTTAAGGTAAAAAGGGGTTAAGGAGGATTAGGAAAGGGGCTCCTCCTTTTGCCATTAATGGCTTGATCACATGTCAAGCCTTCCATGGCTTCATGTGGCTTGTCCATGGCTTGCATGGCTCACCTTTGGCTTGGGAAAAGGTTTCGTCAATTTCATGAAAATGGGTTTTAAGAATTTTTGGTAATTTGATGGAAATTTGTATGAAACTTGATTTGGAATAATTTGATGGTGAATTTAGGACTTAGGTAATGGCTTTAATTAAGTGGATGACAAATGGAGATGTCATGTGGGCTTTAGGGTAGATTTTGGGCCTTTGGATGTGGTGAAGTGGGCTTTTAGGAAAGTTTAAGGGAAATGGGCTTTTTTGATTTTAGGATGGGCATTTGGGTAAAGATTTTGTGAAGAACTTTGTCAAATAAATGTCATAATTGGTTTAGGGATGTTCTATGAAGGGCTTGGAATCAATTTGGTGTGATTTGGAGTTGAATTGGTTTGAATTTGGATTTATTTGGTAAGTGGGCCTATGTAGGTCAAATTGGGCTAACTTGGGCTAATGTTGGGCTAGGGTTGAAATTGATATAAAATCAATGTTGAGAAATGTTTATGGGAGTGTTTCAAAGAGGTTTTGACTTTGGTTGGGCTTTGATTTTGGGATTTGGGCTCATTTGGGTTAGGTTTGGGTTTAGGTAAAAAATGGGCCTTTTAGCTTTGGGTTGAATTTGAGTGGGATTTGGGTCCAAATTTTGGGCAAATCATGTTATTGTTTTGTTTGTGGGAATGCTAAGGAAGATTTAGAAAAGATTTGGGGTTAATTGGAATTGAATTGGGTGAGTTTGGGTTAGGTTTGGGTCATGGGTCCAAATTGGGCTTTAAGGCCAAAAGTGAGATTGGATCCAAATGTCAATCAAATTGGGCTTGGATTTGGTCTAGATTGGTATTTGGGATATTGAATTGAAGTTTAGAATTGAATTGGACCAAAATTGGGGTCAATTTGGTAGGTTTGGTTTGACATTGGGTTCACTTTGGGTTAAAATGGGTCAAATTAGGGGTTTTGACAAAAGTAGGGTAAATTGACAAAATTGGCCCATGGTGTAGTTGGACAAAATGAAATTGGGAATATTTGGGATTTTTTGGAATTTTCTGGGAATTTTCTGAATTTTTGGATTTTTTGGCCAAGAGGGGTATTTTGGGTATTTGGAGGGTATTGGGAGGTATTTTTGGAATTTTTGGTATTTTTGGGTATGGATGATCAGTTTAAGTGATGTGGAAATGTTTGGTAATGATTTTGGAGAATTTTGGATAATTTGGAAATTTTGAGAAATTTGGGTAATTTCGGGGGTTTTGGGTAGGCTAAGCAGGTGTAGGGTCCCGGGGGTCAAAAATTGAAAATTTGGAAAATTGAAAATTTGGAAAATTGAAGATTGGGTGGATGTAAGTGGAAAGAAGTCATTTTGGTTGAGCCATGAAACCATGTCAAGCCCATGTGAGCCATGAAGGGACCCATTTGAGGCATTCACTATGTTGTTCCTAACCCTCTTACCAAGGGCTGAGGGTTAAGGACCATCCATGTGAATCACCTACATGAGTCGGGAGGTCAAGTTAGGTATGGGTGTGGTTTTAGGAGGTATGTGGAAGTGTAGTGTGTAGGTGTAGTGTATAAATGTAGTGTGTGTGTAAGCCAGCTCCCTTCACTGACACTGTGCCACCTGTAAGGCGATCCTAAGGCCAAAGAGTCCTATAGGAACTCATCCTTTAAACTTCCACATTTGATTTCAACCCTCTAGGTGATTAGGGGTCTACGGTCAAGTTTGTAGAGTTTGCAGGGAGTTAAGAAGTGGTTTGAATTTCTAAAAGGTGGGTCCCAATCCTAGTCCTCTAAGACAGTCAAAGGAAAAGCCTAAGGCTAGATCCTAAGTACTAAAGAGAAGAAGAGAAGACCTCATCAAAAATGAGGTCAACACCAACCAGTAACTTGTCTTATAGGAATAAGATCGTTATTTTCATTGACAGTGACGGTCACTCCTCCCTTCTTAGGAACACAGTGAATTGGGCTTACCTGACACTCGTCGGAAATAGGATATATGATACCATTATCTAACCATTTTAAAATTTCTTTCTTAACTACTTCTTTCATTATTGGGTTTAATCTCCTTTGGGGATCTGCTTTAGGTTTATGTTCATCATCTAAAATAATTCTATGCATACAGATTGAAGGAATAATTCCTTTAATATCTGCTAAAGTCCAACCAAAAGTTTTCTTATATTTTTTTAAAGTTTCTAAAAGTTTTTGTTCTTGAGATTCGTTTAATGCGGATGAAATAATAACTCGGTAAAGTTGAAGAATTACCTAAATAAGCATATTTCAAATGATCGTGTAATATTTTTAGCTCAAGTTCAGGAGGTTTAATAATTGATGGAACTATATTCTTGTCAGTGTTTTCAGTATTATCCAAAAATTCAAATTTTTCCTGAATATGATCTAATTCTTCATTATTATCTTCAATTAATTCAGTATTTTCTTTTTCTAAATTATCTTCGTAATATTCCTTAAAATGTTCGCGTTGTAATTGTTCAAGTATTTCCATCCGAAAACATTCATCATCTTTTTCTAGCACGAGATATTTCATTGATTTTGCAATATTAAAGGTAACTTTTTGGTCATTTACTCTCATAGTTAATTCTCCTTTCGAACATCAATCATAGCTTTTCCAGTAGCTAAAATTGGTCTTCCTAAAATGATAGGAATTTCTTTATCTTCCTCCATATCTAAAACAATAAAATCTACTTGGGAAGATAAATTTATCCACTTTTACTAACACATCTTCAATAACTCCCTTAGGATAGAGTAACCGAACGATCGGCTAATCGAAGGGTTACCGAAGTAGGTGTAATTTTTCCTAATCCTAATCTCTTAAAAATCGATAGAGGAATTAGATTGATGCTTGCTCCTAAGTCACACAAAGCTTTTCCATAAAATTTTTCTCCTATAAGTGCAGGTATAGTGAAACTACCAGGATCTTTCAATTTTTCAGAAGCTTCTTCGAATAATAAGCACTACACTCTTCACTAAGTGCGACTGTTTCATTATCAGTGAATTTTCTTTTCTTATTTAGAATATCTTTCATAAATTTTACATAATTTGGCATCTGACCTAAAGCTTCGACAAAAGGTATATTGATTGTTAATTTCTTTAATATTTCAAGGAATTTAGCAAATTTTTTATCTTTTTTATGTTGAGCTAGTCGTTGAGGAAATGGTGGTGGAGGTTTTTCAACAGAGATTTTCATAGGTATTAAAGGATGTTCCAAGTTTGAATCTTGTTGAATTGTTTCCTTTTCAATTTCCACTTCATCTTTTTGGCTTTCAAGTTCTTTTTGAATTTGAGGTTCTAGTTCTTTTCCACTCCTTAGTTGTATTGTTTTAATTTGTTCTTTTCCTTGATCTTTAGGATTTATTTCCACATTACTAGGAAAAGTTCCAGGTATTCTATTATTTAGCGCAGTAGCAATATGTCCAAGTTGAGTTTCGATATTTTTAATAGATGTTCCTTGAATTTGTAATTGATTTCCTTGAATTTGTAGTTGATTTCCTTGATTTTGTAGTTGATGACCCATATTCAAAATTAAATCATCCAAAGATAATTTCTTATCTTTGAATCGTGGGTTATTGTTATTAAATCCAGAGTGGGTAATTAGGTTTATAGTTTGGATTTGCTTGATTAGGTTCGATTCATCCATTATTGATTAGATGTGTTATTCCAATTAAAATTTGGATGAGTTTTCCAACCAGGATTATAATAGTTTGGATAAGGGTTATTAGTTCTATTATTAATAGCATTTAAATTTTCATAATTAGATTGAGATTCTATGATTTGTCCAGATGAGTTTTCTTCTAAAGTAGGAGAGTAGTTCATTCCAAAATGATCTAATTTCTTAGATATAGCAAGCAATTTGAGAAGCTAACATAGATATTGCATCGTTTTCATGAATGCCGGCTATTTTTTTCGGATTTACTCTGTCTCATGAGCCATTGGAAATTATTTGTTGTCATTTCTTCGATTAGTGCATAAGCTTCATCAAATGGTTTAGACATTAATAAACCTCCAACAACGAAGATCGATGATTGATCTTAAAGATCCCACTAATCCATTATAAAAGGTTTGAATAATCGACCAATCTGTAGCACATGATGTGGGCATTTCCTAAGAAGTTCCTTAAATCTCTCCCAAGATTCATATATTGATTCTCCATCTATCTGACAAAAAGAAGTTATATCATTTCTAAACATAGCAATTTTAGATGGTGGAAAATATTTGGATAGAAATTTTTGTGATAATTGTCCCCAAGTTTTAATAGATCCAGGTGCTAACGAATTCAACCACATTTTAGCCTTATCCCTTAATGAAAAAGGAAAAAGTCTAAGTCTTATAGCATCGTTAAATACTCCTTGATATTTAAAAGTAGCACAAAGTT
Source organism: Papilionanthe hookeriana x Papilionanthe teres (assembly GCA_022702705.1). NCBI lineage: Eukaryota > Viridiplantae > Streptophyta > Magnoliopsida > Asparagales > Orchidaceae > Papilionanthe > Papilionanthe hookeriana x Papilionanthe teres. The sequence goes on from CM040434.1 coordinate 31,368,835, forward strand.
CTAGAAAACTAAGCAAGATGTAAGTTAGGATCTTCAAGTAGGTGAACCACTAAATTGAATGTTTTGTACCATTTGGATAATTGCTGTGTTTAAGTTCAAATGAATTAGCAATTACATCGGGATTTTGAATAGTTAAATGAATTTCATCTGATGTAGGGTTGGCATAATCTCTTAATGGTCTTTGTTGGTTCATATTTTGAATTTCAGGAATATTCGCCATTTGTGTTAAATTTATAGTTTGTTTCTTTTGTTTTTTAATTCTTTTAATTGTACGCTCTAATTCAGAATCATAAGGTATTAAGTTTTCATGTCCAAATTTGCGCATACGATTTTAGAATAGATATTAATTTATTATGATTATTTTAAAATAGTCCGTTACTCTAGTAAATTTTTCTTACTTTCCCCGGCAACGGCTCCAAAAAACTTGACCCACAATTTTATATTATTATATTTTAAATTTAATTGCAACGACGCCAAAAACTTGACCCCGCTATAATATATGTATAGAATTGTAATTGTTTATGTTGTGGATGCTACGCAAGTATACGTAGCGTATCAAGTAATATAGGGCTCTAGTGGAGTCCTCGGTTATCGATCCCACGAGGAAAGAGAAAATTAAATAACAAATTAATTTTAAAATAATAATAATAATGATAATAATAATAATAATAATAATATACGAAAATTTGGAATTTCGAATTTAAGCGCAATAAAGTAAACAAAGTATTTTAATTAGATAAATTAACTAAGTAGAAAATTAATACGAATTGAAAGTGCAGGAAATAAAACTAATTGCTAAATAAGTCTTAACTATTCGGTAAAAAGTATCTTTCCCCTTGTTTAGAAATTTAAGTGATTGATGAATTTAAATAGATAATTTCAAGGTATTGTGACAAATATGAGCATTTCTATTCTTTACCCTTTGGTCCAGGTGTAAAGAATATCGACTAATCCTATGTTTGATTATCGAATCCGCGGCTAGGCTGGGAGGATACCGACCGCCACTTCGTAGCTCCCACGTTCCCCTCGCCCGAGGGCTAACATCTTCACTTCGACTCTCAAACAATAGGACCAAATTGAATATTTTAGTCCGTCACACTAAAATGCTCAATTCTACGCCCAAGGATATTATTTCCCTATTTATTCGCACCCTCCTTCCAAGGCTATTAAATTCCTCGAATATCAGATGTAATTTTTACTATAGTTGATAATCAACATATTTTAACAAATCAAATGGCCAGTTTGAAAAGTAAATTAAGTTTTAAGTAAAAATTATCACAATTTATTAATATATAAAAGTACTTCTATTTTAATTTCATCAAAACACTTAATTTCATAAACGAGGAGAAAGACTAAATAAACTACTCGTAATGCATGGAAACTAAACTAAGCATGGATTTCATTTAAAGTTAAAAACAATAAATACAAATACTTATCTTAATTTATCTCCAGCGAGACTCTTCGCAGTTCCTTTGACTCTTCCTTCCAGTACAACAAAACTCACTAAAAACTCACTAACTCACTCAAGAACTCTCCAAGACACACACTAAGACACAAAACTCGACTTAACACACTTAGAACACACAAAATAACACACTAAAGACTTAATTTCGGCTTCTATATATAGAGGTGAGCAAAGGACCAAGAGGTGTGTAAGCATCCCTTCAAAAGTGTCCGTGTTCAATGTATCCGCACCATTTGAACTAGCTCGCCGTCGGCGACGAACTACCTCGCTGTTGGTGACGAACTACCTCGCTGTCGGCGAGGCTTCTAGAAGATCTTCAAACCGCTCTAGCTCGCTGTCAGCGGGCTCGGGCTCGCTGTCAGCGAGACAGTTATAAATTCTTCAAAATTTTCTTCTCGTAACCTTAGCACAAATTGCATGATTTTGCTCCAAATTCGCTCCTTTTTATGATTTTTGCTTTTATCACCTAAATTCTTCATTCCTGCAATAAAATAAAGAAAACACCCTTCTTTAAAGTGCAATTTCATCAAAAATAGGTATGAATTTCTTAATAAATTTTTCAGTGATCATGTGTGAAAGTGTAGTGTATAAGTGTAGTGTGTGTGTGTAGGTCAACCCTTCACTAGACCAGGCCACCCAGGGCAGTCCTAAGGCCAAAGAGCCCTATAGGAACTCATCCTTTAAACTTCCACATTTGATTTCAACCCTATAGGTGATTAGGGGTCTACAATCAAGTTTGTGGAGTCTGCAGGGAGTTAAGAAGTGGTTTGAATTTCTAAGTGGTGGGTCCCAATTCTAATCCTCTAAGATAGTCAAAGGAAAACCCTAAGGCTAGATCCTAAGTACTAAAGAGAAGAAGAGAAGACCTCATCAAAATTGAGGTCAACAAATGGACCCCCAATAGGTGTGGTGAGCTGACGGAGCACACCGCGCGTATTGGTGTTGACCAAAGCGATCAACAAAACCAACACAAAAGTCCAAGTGACAGGCTTGAGACAGAGTAAAAGAGTTTCCGCTGGGGAGTGTCAAGTATATCTCTGAGACTGCAGATTCCTGAACTCTCGCTGGGGAAAGGAAAAGGAGGTGAATCCTAAATCACATGACCTGGGGGAATTTCGATTTAGATTTTATTTTGTTTCAGTTTAAGTTTTGATGTGTAAGTTTAGATTTTAGTTTGAGCTTCAATTTAGATTGAAGTTTTGTTAAAATTAATTTGAAGGGATTCGAACTTGAAATGAAAATTGGAATTTTGTGGTTTTAGATGTAACATCTTCAACCTCAAAAGAAAATTGAATTGATTGGATTGAATCATTGCAACGAGGAGAGATCTCAGAGCAATGCGGTATTGGATGTAGAATCCTTAACTTCAAGAGTTCGATTTTGATGTATTTCATTGCAATAGGGAAAGAATCCTAAAGTAATGCAATCTCAGATGTAAAATCCTCAACCCCAAGAATTTGATTTTGATGTATTTCATTGCGATAGGGAAAGAATCCTAAAGCAATGCAGTCTCGGATGTAAAATCCTCAACCCCAATAATTTGATTTTGAAGTATTTCATTGCGATTGGGAAAGAATCCTAAAGCAATGCAGTCTCGGATGTAAAATCCTCAACCCCAAAAGTTTGATTTTGATGTATTTCATTGCGATAAAGAAGGAATCCTAAAGCAATGTAGTCTCGGATGTAAAATCCTCAACCCCAAGAATTTGATTTTGATGTATTTCATTGCGATAGGGAAAGAATCCTAAAGCAATGCAGTCTCGGATGTAAAATCCTCAACCCCAAAAGTTTGATTTTGATGTATTTCATTGCGATAGGGAAAGAACCTAAAGCAATGCGATCTCGGATGTAAAATCCTCAACCCCAAAAGTTTGATTTTGATGTATTTCATTGCGATAGGGAAGGAATCCTAAAGCAATGCAGTCTCGGATGTAAAATCCTCAACCCCAAGAATTTGATTTTAATGTATTTCATTGCAATAGGGAAAGAATCCTAAAGCAATGCAGTCTCGGATGTAAAGTCCTCAACCCCAAAAGTTCGATTTTGATGTATTTCATTGCAATAGGGAAAGAATCCTAAAGCAATGCGAGTCTCGGATGTAAAATCCTCAACCCCAAAAGTTTGATTTCGATGTATTTCATTGCAATAGGAAAGAATCCTAAGCAATGCGAGTCTCGGATGTAAAATCCTCAACCCCAAAAGTTTGATTCTGATGTATTTCATTGCAATAGGGAAAGAATCCTAAAGCAATGCGGTCTCATATGTAAAATCCTCAACCCCAAAAGTTCAATTCTGATGTATTTCATTGCAATAGGGAAAGAATCCTAAAGCAATGCAGTCTCGGATGTAAAATCCTCAACCCCAAAAGTTTGATTCTGATGTATTTCATTGCAATAGGGAAAGAATCCTAAAGCAATGCAGTCTCGGATGTAAAATCCTCAACCCCAAAAGTTTGATTCTGATGTATTTCATTGCAATAGGGAAAGAATCCTAAAGCAATGCAGTCTCGGATGTAAAATCCTCAACCCCAAAGGTTTGATTCTGATGTATTTCATTGCAATAGGGAAATAATCCTAAAGCAATGCAGTCTCGGATGTAAAATCCTCAACCCAAAAGTTTGATTCTGATGTATTTCATTGCAATAGGGAAAGAATCCTAAAGCAATGCAGTCTCGGATGTAAAATCCTCAACCCCAAGAATTTGAATTTTGATGTATTTCATTGCAATATGGAAAGAATCCTAAAGCAATGCAGTCTCGGATGTAAAATCCTCAACCCCAAGAATTTGAATTTGATTGAGATTTGATTTGAAATCTGGAAGGTTGAATTTGAATTTTGATTGAGATTTGATTTGAAATTTAGAAGGTTGAATTTGAATTTGATTGAGATTTGATTTGAAATTTATGTTCATTTTGTTTGTCTTTTAACGATTCAAATTTATTTTGTCATTCATTTAATGTTTATGTGAATTTGGTGTTCATCATTTTTTAGATTTTTAAGAAAAGTTTTCTTTTATTCTTTTTTTTGTTTCTTTTCTGTTCTTTGTTCGAAGTTCATTTAACTTTAATGGCGTTTCTCGATTAACTTGAACAAAAGAGGTGAAGGCCAAAAATGTGACATGGTCACTTTCATTCCAATCATGTTGAAGATACATCATACAACTCGATCTGGAATACATCTCATACAATCCATATAGACTCAAAATGGACTATGTATGATCTTCGCCGATCCATCCAAAAAGGTATCTGTCAGAAATCCATGTCTGAATAGTGAGGTACATGGTCAATAACATCTCCTTCCAAGCCATCCTTGGCAAGGATGCCGTATGGATGTACGTTGGAGGTGTGATATTTTCCATGTAACTCACGACTCGTAAGGCCGGAGGCTTTCTAGCTCCGGTCCGGGCCGGAAGTGGTAAGGTGCTTTCCTATCATCCATCCTTCCAAAGTAATCGAGATCCGCTTCATTGGTACTCCTGGTATGCAATGTTTAGCGACATCCGCTCCGTTGCCCTTTAGTATCATGACGGAACCTACCGGTAATGGTATCTTTACCGGCCCTCGGAACTCACCCGGGCTCGCTATCCGGAGGTCGATCCGAACATGATATTACACTCGTTCGAAAAGAAACCGTGCGTAAAGGTCCGACAAAGTCGTGGTGATCGATGTGCGGGGGTATGCAATCACCCTGCTTATAAATGTTAATGATGCAACTGTTGGGTATGCAATCTGCCGGCAGTACCCTCCATGTTATCATTCTCTTTACCATTCTTTTGATGACTAATGGCATTGGATCTACCTTGCCATGACGGAGTATTCCCGGTGGGTTTCCCTTCCTGTCTTCTGCGAAGTTGTAGCACAATCCACATTGTATTGTAATTCTACCTTTCCCCGGCATCCATCTCCGGGTTCCGAGTAAGTGTTTTCTCTTAGGCGGCCCGCTCGGCCCATTCTTTTCAAATCCCGGATGCGATCCACGATTTTTTGTTGTTCGTATTCGAGAACACGTCTGTATGTAGCTCGAGGCCTTCTAGTATATTGATCCTCCTGCCTCTGATTCTCTCGAAGTATTCAAAAGTTTTCTTCTCGCCATTCTGCATTCTTTCTAGCTCGTATTCTGGAATAATCTGCAAATGGCGAGGCCCGGTGACGTATTGTGGGATATATGGCTCAATCCCTTCACGTTCTCCTGCATACCTCGGCTCCTCGGGGATGATGTCCGTCGGGACATCCTCCGAGGTTGCTTCTGCAACAAGGTTATGCTTTACTGGTGGCTTTATCTGGTGGCGTTGTAGCCTTCCTTCTTCTGTTCTTCTTAAGATTTCCCTGGTCTCTTCTGTTATCCTCGGAGCTAGCCTCCTTTCTTCAGGTTCCTGGTGAATTGGCGTCCTTGAAGTATATGTACTAGCAGTAGCAACTGCCTCGTCGCGCTGGTCCGCTGCTAGTTTAGTTAACATCTTGCGGATACGGCAGTTTTTATTTCTTCGCTGAGTTGCTGTGAGAGTAGCTCTTCGTACTTCCCGAATTTCGTGGGCGCGGCGCCGACAAGCCCGCCTCCGTCGTAGCGACTACGGACTTGATTCTCTTGTCTTCTTCGGTGTTTGTTTTCCTTTTCTTGCTACTCGGATTGGTGGCTTGGGAAACCCACTTTCATTATCGTCTGATCGAGGCGGCTCCTCTCGGTCAATTGGGACCCAGTCACCTTCCTCATATTGCAGGTCTGCTGGTGCGAAGTCTGAGTCAATCTCTATTATCGCTCCATCTTTCACCCTCTTTTCGTCGAGTGCAAGGCTTACGCCATTTCTAAAGTTCAGGACCAACCGCCCGTTCGACATTTCCCTGCGAAAAGACAAGGAAAAGGATCGTGGGCTGTACTAAGAACAAGAACATTAAGAAAATGTTTATTAAAGACAGCTTTTTTTATTACTTTTTGTATTTTTAAATTTAACAGGAATGAAGTGGGATAAGATCAGGAAAGAGATTTTGATATAGAAGAGAAAACAAGGAAAACTTTATTATCATGATTTTATTTATTTAAGCACATTTTTTATTATTTTTGGGTTCGGACCCAGTCATAAGTAACTACTTTGCCCGTGCTTCTAGGGATGAAGAATTCATTCCTTCGAAACATCAGGTAGCGTAATACTTCTTCAAGTATCGTCCGTTGATCGGAAGCATATGTCGTTCTCCTTGGTAATTCACTAGCTGGTAAGAGCCTCCTGAGTATACTGCTTCGACCACAAACGGCCCTTCCTAAGTGGGTTCAAATTTTCCTCCTATCTTGCGGTGTGCAAGGATAGGTCTCTTGAGAACGAGAACTAATTCACCAACTTTGAAGGTTCTTGGGCGGACCAATCTGTCATGGGCTTGAATCATCTTAGCTTGGTATAGTTCTAAATTCTGCTGCGCTGCAAGTCTTTTCCCTTCCAGGCTTTCCAATTCTTCTAGTCGTAATTTGGCATTCTCTTCTGTCGTGATTTTATTTGCAACTGCAATTCTGAGTGAAGGAAGCTGAACATCTAAAGGTAACACTGCCTCGGACCCATACACCAGAGCGTAAGGTGTAGCTTCGAGTAGGAGTTCCGAAGGTTGTCCGGTAGGCCCATAAGGCTTCTAATAACTTCTCGTGCCAATTTCTCTTATTATCGTCCAAAGTTTTCTTTAAAATTTGAACGAGAGCTTTATTAAAAGCCTCGACCGTAGCCGTTCTCTTGGGTAGTAAATTGTTGAATATCGCCGGTCGATTCCGCGTCTCCCGACAAAATTGTTGATTTGCGTGCTTCGAATGCCGACCCATTATCCGAGATGATCCTGCGCGGCACTCCGAAACGGTAGACAACTTGGTTCTTGAAAACCGTAGCACGTGGTGTGGTTTCACTTCTCTAAGTTGAACCGCCTCTGCTCACTTGGAAAAGTAATCCGTAGCCGCAAGAATGAAGCGATGTCCTTTTGAAGATGGTGGTTCTATTGGACCCACTATATCCGTGCCCCAACATTCAAATGGCCACGACGTAATTGTCGGATGTAGCACATTTGGAGGTTGGTGTAGAACCACTTCGTGCACTCGGCATTGGTGACGGCTCTCGGCGATTTTCATGCAATCGGTCATCATCGAGGGCCGTAGTACCCTAGTCTTTTAATTTTCATTTTCATCTTTGGACCCGACCGGTGAGCGCCACGAGTCCCGAATGGACCTCTTTAACAATTTCACGGGCCTCGGACCCGCTTAGGCACCTTAGCCACATTTAATCAAAAGACCTTCCGTATAACGTGTTGTTTATTAATGCGTAGGACGCAGTTCTTTTCTTGATCCGATGGGCTAGCGACCTATCGTCCGGTAGTTTTCCTGTTTGCGTGTGGTGTCATTAATGGCTGTCGCCAATCTTCTGTGTTTTCACGTCACCGTTGCAACCGATTCTTTTTCTTTTTCCTATTTGTGTATTGTGTCTATGTCGAGCCGTGATAGGACTCGACGTCCGTGAACCGACACTTCCACCGATTCATCTTGCAAGCGTGCAAATTCTTTTGCGAGACGGGCTAGCACATCCGCTAAAGCGTTTTCTTTCCTAGGAATTTTGTAGATCGTCACATTCGGAATCGTTCCAACAACTCGTATGGCATACTCGGAAGTATTGCTCGAGTCTTGGCTTTAAAATTCTGTATCGTCCAGCGATCCGTTGAATGATTAACTGCGAATCCCCGTAGATGTTGATGTTTGTTATCCCCATTTGAATAGTTAATTCCGGAGCTCGTTATGAGGGCTTCGTATTCTGCTTCGTTGTTTGTATACGGCTCTGTCAAGTGGTAGGAGTATCTTAACATCGCCCGCTCCGGTGTTATAAAGATTAATCCGATCCCTGCCTTACCGGGCACTATCACTTACGATTCTTCGTCTTTGTGTGCTGAAGATGCTCCGTCGAAATATAACGTCGATCATCAGGGTCTTCTAGGCTCATTATTTATTCATCTGACAAATCGTCATTGAGAGGAGATTCTGCCGGCAAAGGGTGTGCAGCGAGGAAGTCTGCTAAGACTTGTCCCTTTACGGCACGAAGAGGCACGAAAGTTATATCGAATTGCAATAATATCATCGACCATCCGGCAAGTCTCGTCGGAAAGCGTTGGACGAGTCATCAAGTATTGCAATGGATTAAATTTCGAGATCAGGTTGACCTTATGAGAAAGCATGTAGTGCCTGAGCTTTTGAGCGGCGAAGATCGTGGCCAAACAATGCTTTTCAATTGCGGGATACCTTATTTCCATTGGAAGTAAACGACGGCTTAGGTAGTAAAGAGCATTTTCTTTACCCTCATCATTGACCTGGGCTAACATGGCTCCGAGAGACTCGTCTAAAGCCACGGTATAAAGTATCACCGGTCTACCCGAGATCGGGGCTGCTAAGACAGGAGGTGTCATTAAATATTGCTTAATGTCCTCAAAGGCCTTCTGACATTTTTCTTCCCAAATAAATTTGGCGTCCTTTTTAACTAATGCCGAGAAAGGCTGACACCTACCTGACAAGTTTGAGATAAAGCGTCGAAGATATGCCGGCTTCCCTTGAAAAGATCGTAGTTGCTTTAAGGTTTTGGGAGGCGGCATTTCTAAGATAGCTTTAATCTTTTCCGGTCGATTTCAATTCCACGATGTCGGACAACGAATCCTAAGAATTTCCGGAGGTGACGCCGAAGGCGCATTTTAAGGGATTCATCTTAAGGTTAAATTGTCTTAATCGTTCGAAAACAATTCTCAAATCATATAGGTGGTTGTCCTTTACTTTGCTTTTGATGACCACATCGTCCACGTAGCATTCGACTTGATTGTGGATGAGATCATCAAAAATTCTTGTTATCGCTCTCTGGTATGTTGCTCCTGCGTTCTTCAGTCCGAATGACATCACTGTGTAGCAATATACTCCAATAGGCGTTCCGAATGCCGTAAGTTTTTCATCTTCCGGAGCCATTTTTATCCGGTTGTATCCCGAAGATCCATCCATGAATGAGAATATTTCATGTGTCGAAGCAATGCCGATCATTAGTTCCGGGATCGGTAGAGGGAATTCATCTTTTGGACATGCCTTGTTCAAATCTCTCGAAATCCACACAAATTCCGATCCGACCATTCTTCTTCCTAACCGGTACCACATTGGCTAACCAAGTCGGGTATTGTTCTTCGCGGACAAATTTAGCGTTTATTAGCTTTTTAACTTCAGCTTATGACTTGTTGTTCGATTTCCGGACGCATTCTTCGGGACCTTGTCCGACCGGGACGTAGTAGAATCCACTCCTAGCTTATGGATCGCGACCTCTTGAGCTAAACCCGACATCTCATCGTAGCTCCAAGCAAAACAGATCTTTAAATTCCATTAATAACTTGATTATTTCTTCGGAGTCTTCTTTATTGAGTAAGGAGCTAACAAAGGTAGGTCTAGTGCTCTTCGCTAGTACCTAAGTTAACTTCCGTTAACTCATCTATTGTAGATTTAATCTCTTCTTCGAATTCGGTGGAGCGTCTCTAATTTGTAAATCTTCAAATTCTTCCGTAGTTTCCATGCGAGCTTTCATTAGACTCGCAAGTGACAACCAAGCAAAATTCAGCATCGTCAACTGATCCTACTGTGCCGAATCCGAGACCATGCTTTGAATTGGGTGGACGACCGGAGTTATTCCATAATTTTTCAAAATGTTGTGATTGACCTTTTGTCCATCGTCGAGGTAAGAAACCACGCTGAATTAAATTTTGAACACAGGGAGAGTACCACTCAAAAGGTAATTCCATTAATTCTGATGAAGTGACATCTTCAAATTGTACATTATTTTTCAGCTTTTGGAGGAAGGAGCACCACGAGTAGAATTTGATTGGCTTTGCACCGCCGCTACGTACCTCTTTGACCACCATACCCTCGATCTTATTAGAATGGATCGGGGTCGTGGTCATAGTAGGTACATAGTGGTTAATCTTCTCGTACATCGATTTATATTCTTCATTCTTTTCATCTTCGAGCGGGATCCTGAATTGCGGCTTCTTCCGACTTATTGTCGCTGCTTCTTGTTTGATCTCTTTTTTTTCTTCAAAACTGTCTTCCCAATCAACATTGATGGCTGGTTTTCTCTGTCCAACTGTCCTAACGTCTCTGCCACGACCTCATCCCCGGCCTCGACCTCGGATGCGAGTTGTGGAGCAACCTTCACCATCTCGCCATAAGGGAGTGGTGAGTGACTGTTGGACTAGAACTTCAGGTTCTTCGTCATCCCGAATTTCCTTTGCTTCATTCATTATGGTATCTCTGGAAAAAATTGTTTTCTTTGGAGGTGCATAATAAGCTGCATCTTCATGGATTCCAATTTCATGTACAGAGAATGGTTGTAAGTCACCTTTGATGCACTGTTCCCCTCCATCGTAGTATTTGATGCACTGGTGTAGGGATGATGATACCATCCTGTTTTCATGTATCCATGGCCAGCCCAGTAGAGCGTTGAATGACGTTTCTGAATCAATTATGTGAAATTTTGCGGTTGTATTTGCTAAGTCACCGGTTTTCATTAGTAGTGTTATTGATCCGAGGGCTCTTTCTCCTTTCTGGTTGAATCCTCTTAATAACATTTTGTCTGCTTCAAGCTCGCGAGCATTAATTTCCAAGTATGCTAGCGTTCGAAGATTCATTATGTTGATTGATGCTCCTGGATCCACCAATACTCTGGAGAGTGTAAACTTCCCTATTGTAACTGAAATGTACAACGGTCGGTTGTGGTCTGCTGTCCCAAGTAGTAGGTCATTGTCCGTGAAGGTGACACCTCGTTGTTCCTTTAATGAACAAACCTTGTCTAAGGAATCTCCGGCCATTTGGGCTAAGCAAATTTCTGGATCAAGTAAGGCCTTGATCAGATCTTCTCTCATCTCCTTTGATAAGATGAGAGCGTCGTAGATGCTCAGTTTGGCCGGTAGTTTCCTAAGATGGGCTAGCACGTTGTAGTCCACTTTATTTTCATGTGTCTCAATTTCTTCCCGAATGGGTATTTCTTCTGCCGGGGTTGGTTCTTCCTGAACAACCACCTGCTTTCCTTTGTCCTTTGGACCCATTCTCGGAGGTAGAACTCTTCCACTTCTTAAGTTAACTTCTGTAATTTCTTCTGAATCTAGTATTGAGTTTGCTAGTGTCTCCTCTTGAATCGGAATGACAGGTTCTTCTGGATTAGCTTCGGAGTCTGAAGGCTCTAACTCTATTGTGACTAGAGCTCCTCGAAACTCGCAAATAGATTCATTGCTTGTTGAACTCTCGTAGCCTCCTTGGTGGATGTCTTCTTTGTCATTGTGATCGTCGAGATTGTGTATGATTTGAGAATTGTCATTTATATCGGAATCGATGTCCGGATTGTCGCTAGTTACGTAATCGTTAGAAACAGTCAAAACGTAGCCAACGCCATAACCCTTATCATTATAAGATCCCACCGGAGTGAGCAGATAATCACACAGAGTCAGAGGTTCGAGAAATTTCTCCCCCGAATCGGAAACAACTATCCTAGGATAAGCAGCCCCTAGTCTAGCCTTAAGAGCCTCGGTCTTCTCTTCTTCGTCGATTTTCTTCTTCTCTTCAATCGTCTCCTGTTGAGGTGGTTCTTCTATCGCAAGTGATAGTGCCGACTTGACAGGTTTCGAACTCTGAATTGAGGCTCGCACCGAAGCGGTTTGGATGTGATCCAAAATCTTCTTCAAAGACTTTGTCCAAGCGGTAGTCCATCCATCATTAGTCGCATAGGGATCTATCGGATCAATGAGATCCGTCGAGATAACATTGACGGAACCTCCTTTCTGGGGTTCCTTCATGTACTCCTTCGGGATTGTTATATTCCCTTTCCGAAGATTGTCGTTGAGCCAACTTTTGAAGGTAATACAATCTTCTATCTTATGCCCAAGCATCCGGTGGTAAGGGCAAAAGTTGGGATCACCTTTCTTGTCGACTTCTTCTGGTCTCTTAGGCTCTGGCGAGTTGGAAATCCGGAGTCTTCATCGGATCGCGAGAACATTTTCGGCACTCGCCTCATTCTTGAACGGATACTCCCCGCTCGAAGCTCCCTTAACGTACGTTGTCGACGAGGCGGTTGTTCATACTCGTTGAGATGACCGATAGCTGGGTCGGGGTTGCTCGGTAATTCCGTTGAGGTTGCTGCGGCCGTTCGACGATATTTGTATCGGTTGCTTGCCTTTATCGATCGCTGCGACGATCCCGAACTTTTTTCAAAAGTTTTCACGGGCTTCTGTTTGTCTGTTTTGTCGGTGAAACTTAATTGCTTCGCCTCCTCTTGCAAGCTTCCGGCCTTACTTAACAACTTCTCGAAAGTCTTAATAGTAAATCCCTTGAGGAGAAGTGCTATCGGGCCATGAATGCTCTTAAGTAAAAAGCCGACTGCATGTTGTTCTTGTAGTCGTGGCTCACACTTCATACTTAGATTCCTCCATCGAAGTATGTAGTCCACCAAGGTTTCGTTGGGTTTCGCTTCTCTACCACTAAATCACCTATAGTGATGTGGTGCCGAGCTCCGACAAATCGCTCGATGAAGAGGTTCTCTAGTTCCGAAAATGTCTTCACCGAACCGTTCGGTAATTCCGCATACCAATCAAAGGCGATCCCCGACAGTGCCGCCGACAAATTGTCCGAAAAGTAAGGCATCACTTCCGCCGGCATTGCAACAACCGGCACGAAAATGTGCAACATGCCGCCGAGGGTTTCGGTTCCATCAAAGGTCTTGAACGAGAGATGGTACAAAGCCTTTCGGATATTGGACAGCATCGAATTCTTCAGGGTAAGGTCTACCCGTCCGAATGGATGTCCCGCTCTTTGATTGTGCCAAGGCTTCTCGCACCTGCTGTTCCACCATGCTCTTAATATCTTTTTCTGGAATCATGCTTTGTGTTGCATCCTTTTTTAATTGATCATCCCCGTTGACGGATGTAATCTCCTTTCCTCCGTCTACAATGTGAATGACTTCTGGGGGTGTTTCTCTTTGGGGTTGAACTTCGACTCCGGAGAGTGGCTAGGGTTACGACCATCTCTTCCATCCTTTTTGCCATTTGGGCGATCGTATCATCTTTCTCTTGAAGCTACCTCCTCATTACTTCCGGATCCTCTCTTTCTGCAGCTGCAGGGGCACCTTGTGAAGCTGACGAAGCTCGTGTTTCAACCATATTAATTTCTGCATATTCATCATCCATGAACTCTGACGAGTCAACTTCATCTCCGAATTTCTCTTCTCTTTCCCTTGCTAATCGCCGAATATCAGTTCTTAGCTTTTTCATAGCATCTTCTAGTGGTCTTTTCTGTACATCCTTGCAGTTGTCATGTGATAATTGTCGGGTTTCCTTCTCATGAGTCCCCTTCATCGCGGTAGCACTTTCTTCGGACTCAAGTCTCCCCGACGAGACTTTCTTTCTCGTGTTGTTGTTTTAATCTTAATTGTCCGGTAGTGGGACGCCATACCATCCTTCTAGCAGCGAAGGTCCGGGACCGGATGGTCCGTCGCCTAAATGTTGGAAGGTGGTATCCTCCCTAATTTGTAGTCCTCGAAACAACGACGAAGCGGACTAGCTTTCATTCTCTTATTCGGCTTTTCCGCAGCGATAGCAGGTTCTACTCGCGGCCCAAGACGGGACTTGGCTGGCACCCGCCCTATCCTTCTTAAAATCTCTGACACAGGGCATTTTTCTTTCTTTGCTAACTTCTCTATCAAGGTTTGCAGTCGAGCAAATGGCGTAATTCTAGCCCTTTTCTTACGGCTATCGTTGTAATATACGGGTCGAGGCAATGCGGCGAAGCAATCTTGCGAACATTTTCTTCATCCTCTCGCGGCGGAGAGGGGATGGAATCTACTTCCTCCCAAAAGTGGTATGTATTCGAGCAAGCGGTGTATACTCGGGCGGTTCCGGGATTTCTTCTAGGAAAGCAACTTCAGCGGTCTCTGGCTTCTCTAGCAATCCTTCTACTTCTGTTCCTTCTCTGAGTCCGTGTCAGCGATGGAATTCTCGAGCTGGACCCGATTTCAAAAACAGAAGGTTTCACAGGAAGATTTGTACCCTCCACGGTAATAGGTTCATCATAGTTCTGAATTTCCTTTCCCTTTAGTCTGGCAGAAGCTGAGGTAGGTGCAGAGACAACTAGACCAGCGGGGGTAGCAACAACAGTCCTTCTACGAACAACAATACTCCTCTCAGTTGGAATCTTTTGCAGAGGAGGGAATTCATGAGTTGACTTGAGGTTAAACTCAATCAACGGCTTCTCAGTTTCTGGTACTTTGCTTGTGAGTGAAAAGAGAGTGACGTCGGGGATTTTGATGTCGGTGTCCCGAATCCTTGTCCGAATCGAATGATTCCATTATCAGACAGTTCGTCCTTGAACACGGCCAGGTCAAGTCCGTTGACGAAGGAGAAGATCAGTTTTGGGGCTTCCATTTCTCGGAGGCGGATTCCAAGTGTTAGTCCCCGAATCGTGCTTCTTCTTATCGTAAAACTTATGACGAAAAAGAAAGAGTCCGAACACATTTTTGTTTATCTTAGTGTATTTGTGGTATTAAAGGAAAATTGTCTTTTTTCGAAAAGATTTGTTCGTTAGGAAGGAGAATTATTAAAAGAAGGAGAGTTGTAGGAAGAGTAAAAGGAATTGATTAGGAACTGGAAAAGGAAGGGAAAGTCTTGTAGAAAACTTCTCGTCCCGCAAGACCGCTCCTAAACTAATACCTATTGGGGGTCCACCCCACCTCAGAAATGAGGTAAAAGGATCTCAGAACCTCTCTGTTTAGGGGTGTCTAAACAAATGGCTCCTAAATCCGAGAGAATGTTGGCTATACTTGTTCAAGGTAGAAATGAACATAGTATTCCAACGGAAAGAAGGGTAGTTTGATCCACTAGGAACATGGATACACTACCGATTTTTGAAAGCAGAATTGTCTGATTAAAATGGAGAGAGGAATTTTCCCCAATGGAGTCGCCAGAAATTGTCGGCATATTTTTAGGTTAAGTGTGTTGTATTTTAAAAAGAGGGGTCGCCTAACAGAAATTGTCGGCAAATTATTAATTTAATTTAAATAAATAATTTGAAAAGTAGTATTTTATTTTGGAAATAATTTTAAATTTGAAAATTTTAAGATATGAAATCAAACCGATCTCACATCCCGAATAGTTTATATAAACGAGCACCGCATCACAAACCGTGTATCTACCCCGAAGAATAGTACACACTTGCTTGATGATAGGGCTCGATTAAATAAACTAAAAGATTTGTGACATCCGTTTGGTCCGCGAACCAATTTTATAAGCCGACAAATTCCCCGCTTAATATGAAAACATTAAACGGGGTTTATATTACTCGGGTTCTTAAAATTCCCTATAAGGGCAAGCCCCTATAGTTAATTACATCTTAAGTGACGGGAATCACCTAAGAAAACTCTCGATAATAATCAGTAATTCTGCTCTCAAGAATTTCAAAGTTTAAGTTTTCAAGGGATTGAATTTTGGAATTTCAATAGGGAATGGATCAAGTTTGGAATATTTTATTTTAGGAGTTCAAAGGAAGAAAGGTAGGAGAAATTATAGATTCGAAGCGAACTTCGGTAATTTCCCGACTATCCTATTATTTGGCTTGGATTTAGGAAAGTCCTAATGTTTATCTGATATTTCAATCTTGCCAATTTTAATTAATTTGGACTTATATTTGTATGATAAAATCATACAAATAGCCTGGAAGATGTGAGGGTTTATGCCGTATCGGACGACTACCTCGGAATCCTAAAACCGGTTAGGGCTTAATTTGCAATGCAAATGCCTAACAAAAGGGTGAGGATTTATGTTGCACTAGGCAAACTACCTCGAAGTCCTATGGCTTAGTTATTTAATTCCTAAGAATGTTTTGCTGAAGCAGATTCAGGTTTTGCTGATGACGATGGTCGTGCTGCCCACCATGCTCCGAGCTCTTTGTTGTTGCAGAGGTTTAGTTTTAGAAGTCATGAATCAGGAGATGAGAAAAGTGTTTTGGTTTAGAGAAAATCTTAATTTACAAGTGTTTTTTATGTTTTAATTAAAACAAATCTTAAAGTTGATTATAACAACACCGGTTAAGATCCCACGGTTCCATCCTTCCGGCATCGTTATTTTTATCGGATTCACTTAGTCCCGATGAATTTGGTAAACTCAACTAAATGAGTTCCACACTTTCATTCAGACCGTGGGAAATCCCGTTAGCAACACGTAGGTTACATCATCTAAATGTAGTTGTAGTTTTGTATTCTGTTTGTGATTAAATTTTGAGTTGTTTTATATTTTGAAATGTTGTGGCGGTGAATTTTATCTTGCAATGACTTTTAATTTAGTTTTGGTTTCAGTTTTAGGGACTATCCTAAAAGTATGGGTTTTCAAGCAACAGTTGTTTATCATGCAAGAAAAGTAAGTGCGATGCGATTAAGTAAATTGCAATAAAGTAAATTGCAACAAAATAAAAGCATACCTGGAGGGTCTTCCCGTCATCCCAAGCTGCACTTAAAACACAATTAGAATATTTAAGCATTTAAAGCAAGTTCCTAGGAAAAGCTAAGGGAAGGGTTATGGTTTTCTACCAAGTTCCTAATCCTATAGCTAGTCATCTCCTATGACGTCTAGGTTCTTGTGTTTTGGTTTGAGGACGATTTTCTTCATCGAAAGAATAATTAAGTTCGATTGTTCTTATAAACATCCTATCATATTGAGAAAGTGTTTAAGAAGAATCTTAAACATCTTTTCAATATTGCTAGAATTGTTTTAAGTCCAAATGAATTTAATCATACAAATGGATTAATCGTCCGAGAATTCAAGTTTTGTTGTTATCTTACTCAGTGAACTAGGACATTTGAATATCCTATGAGGGAAGTAACATTTCATTTAACGTTCTGTTTAGGAGTTATGACAACAAAAGCTTTCGAGGGCAAATTGATGTTCAAATGGTTTGTGATTTAATTTAATTTCAGTTAACGGGTTTAAATTTGGAATAGTATTCAAGTTGCTTTATATTTATTTTTGAATTTCTTTATGTCTTAGGTGATGTTATTTTAATTCAATTTAATTTAACTTTAATTTAATTTAATTTTGTTTAGTTTTAATTTTCATTTAATTTAATTTGATTTTAATTTTAACTTGATTCTATTATTTAATTAAATTTAATTCAATTTAATTTGATTTGATATGATTTAATATAATATAATTTGATTTGATTTAATTTAATTTAATTTGATTTAATTTAATTTAATTTAATTTAATTTAATTTGATTTAATTTAATATGTTTTAATTTAATTTTATTTTATTTAATTTAATTTAAATTTTAATTTAATTTAATTTTTAATTTTAATTTAATATTTTTTTTTTGTTTTAAAGATGATTTAATTGTAATTGTTAAAGTATTAATTTAACTGAAATTTTAAAAGGGTTTAATTTAAAAAATTAAACTTTAATTTAATTTAATGATTAAGTCTTTTAGCATTTTAAATCTTAAATTTGAATTATCATTTTAATTAGGAATTAAATATTATTGAGATGATTAATTTAGGGATTCTTAAATTAAAGTACAAATCTCTTCCTAATAATATCCCTATTTTAATAATTCCAATTTTATTATTCTTCCAAATTTAATTAATCATTTGATTAAGGTTTATTTTAATTATTTTTAAATTGTTTAGTAGGTTTTTACCTTTTAATTATTTAAATTTCAATCATCCAAATCATATTAGGATCAAATATTTTACTCTTTAATTTTTTTCATCCTAAAGTCTTAATTAAAGGTTAAAATTTTAATTACCATTTTGCCCTTCAAGCTTAATAATTTCATAACTCACTAAATTGAGCTTAAATGAACTTGAAATTTTTATTTGACTTCACTCATATGTCAATAAAGGCACGAGAGGAGAAAATGTGATTTTTTTGCATTTAATTTATTTATGTAATTATTTTTGGTGGAAAATAGGGATTTCCAAGGAAAATTTAATAATATGACCAAGGAAAAGTTTCTGTCCTTAAAAAAATTATGGAACATTTCTAATGACCAGACGTCCACTTGGACCAATTTTGGTGATTTTTTGAATTATATTCTTTTTATTATAATTATTTTGAGTTTTGGAGTATTAATTAATTTAAAAATAAAGTAAAGATTGAAAAATGAATTTTATATTTTTTAAAAATCTCTCTAATATCAAGGAAATCAGAGAATCAATTTTTACAATTTTCTGTTTTTTCTTTGATTTATTAGAATTATTTTTGTGGAAATGCTAAAAAATACATTTTTTTTTAATTTTAAAATTACCTTAGGGCTTTAAAATTTAATATCTCATCATATAGACTTAAGAAAAATATGGGATTTGTTCCTAAGTGATTAAAATTAAAAATGTGACATTTTGGTGAATTTTATTATTTTTGTGATTTTTATTATTTTTTAATTATTAAAAATATTAAAATAATGCAAAAAATCAACTTTTTTAGAAAATTACAATTTTATTTTTCTTAAATTCCCCTGATATCAGAGAGGCTCCAAAACTAATTTAGTGAATTTTTGAAAAGTATTTTGAAAGTTATGAATTTTTAAAGTTTAAATTGGCTAAATGGCTTAATCAACCCATTTAGTAGGGCTAACCAAGTCCAATTGACTTCAAATTTTTATGGTGGGTTCCTCTGATCCTAAAGTTCAGTGGAGAATTAATTTCAAGTCAATTTGATGTATGATTAGCTCTAATTAATTAAAGACCTATTTTGGGTGTTTAAGCCAATTAGGGTTATTCCAAGTGGATTAATTCAAAACCTATTTTTCCTAGGTTCCTCTGGTCATAATAAACATCACCAAATTTTCCTAGAATTTATTTCACAATATGCTAATTATTGGAATTAAAATACTCAAACTAGCAACCTAGAGTTGAAAAATCAATAACTCTTCATAGGGATGGCCTCTGACTTTGGAAAATTCATGGAATGTTCCCAAATTCAGAGGCTTCAAAAGACCTATGGTCTCATGCCATGGTGAATTGTATACATGCATGGAGAATTGAAAATGTGCAGAGAGTAAATAAATTATTAAAAATAAAATACTTGATGAAATTAAATGATTTCTTTTCCACATTATTCTCCTCTGTTCACTGAGCAAGTGGGTATTTTTATTTTATTTTTCTGATTTTTCTACACAAAGTTATGAATTTTTGAATTTCAGGGAATTAAATAAATAAGAAAATCCCTATTTTTCTATTTATCCGAATCGGCGCCGCGTCAACCTTAGCATCCCCGAACAGCCACGCGGCGCTTTCTGGTTCGACGCCGCCATCCGACTCAGCGCTCCAGGGGCCCGCTGTATCGTTCCGTCTCCTCATCCGGCGCGATCCTGGCCGTCCGTCCACGCGTGTATTAAATGAACGACATCCGTTCATCGTCCCCAAGCCTCCTAGCTCGAGAACCGTCCACACTAAATCCTTAATATCTCACTCAATACTTAACGAATTTTCGTGTTCTTGTGCTTCATGGATTCGTCTTGAAGAGACGAATACATCTATACGGTGATCATGCATTGAAATTAAGGCATTTGAAATGGAGAATCTCCGGAAGCTCGGGATAAAGAGTTAGCTCATACCTTAGCTCTGAGAAGTGTGGCTTCAATCTGAGGGTTGTGTCACCTTCGATTGGGTCCAAGCAAGCTCCGGATGAAGTCCCTCGGCTCGGTGAATTGTCTAGGTATGATTTCTACCAAGGCCGATCACAAAGCTTGGAGGCCTGGAACGGATGGGTGGCTCCGGAGAGGGGGCTTTGCCGGTGGACTTCTTCCCTTGGTCCGGTGAAGGTGTAGGATCAATCAATTTGGGGATTGGTCCACCGTAAAGAAGTGTCCTGGTTTTGTGCTGAAGTTTGAACTCAAAATTGAGCTCAGCTAGAGGGAATTTGGGCTGGAATCCAGTGGGAATCAAGTGCTCTATGTGTAGAGGGTAGTCTGGAATGATTTTGGCAGAGTTTCTTTAAGGTTGGTTCAACACCTCTCCCATGGCCGAGAGAGGTGGGGTTTAAATAGGAGAGGTCGGAGGGCCTCCTGGGGGAGTTAGGGCGGGATCGACCGCTCTGGCGAAGAGAAGAATGCCATGATGGCCACTGGGCATGGGGCAGCTCGGCAAGGGAGAATTTCAATGTTGGCTCATATGTGAGCTCTCGGGTGTGGTGTTTTCCGGCGGCCCAGGTGGCTGGCCAGCAGGCAGGGGTCACCATCTTAACCAGGGAGGTCAGGGCTTGGCAATGGTGAAGTCAATTGGGCTTGGACATGTGTAAAGTGCTTGGATTAAAATGGTATGGGGAGAGGCCACTTTGGCTTGATTTGGGTCAACCCATCCTTTTGGGCTAGGTACACCACCCAAGGCCTGGTTTTGGGCTGAAAAGAGTCACTTGGGTCAGCTGCCATGGAGTGGTGAAGTCTTCATCCATGGTGAGGTGGCTAAGCATGGTTTAGTGTGTGACATGCTTATGGTAAAAAAGGGTTTATAGGGTTTAAGAAAGAGATCCCCTCTCTTGCCATTAATGGTTTGGTGAGGTGGAAAGTAGATTCCATGGCTCTCATGGCTCTCATGGCTCTCATGCATGGCTTCATGGCTCATCTATGGCTTGGGAAAAGTTAAGTCAACTTTCATGGAGAAGGATTTTGTGAATTTTGGTATTTAGGAGTGATTTGGCATATGGCTTGATTTGGAACCATTTGATGATTGATTTAGGACTTAAGAGATGATTTTAATTGAATGCATGATGAAGAAGAGTGTCATATGGATTTTGGATGAATTTTGGGCCTTTGAAATTTAGTGAAGATGGGCTTTTAAAATGGTTTAGGGAAGTGGGCTTTTGAAGAGGAAAGTTTGCAATGGGCCATGCCAAATAAATGTTGAGTTTGGCTTAGGGATGTGTCATGATTGTCTTGAAACAAGTTTGGAGTGATTTGGGTTTGATTTGGGTTTGAATTTGGGTTGATTTGATAAATGGGCCTCTTTGGGTCAAATTGGGCTAACTTGGGCCAATGTTGGGCTAGGGTTGAAATTGATGTAAAATAAATTTTGGGAAACATTTATGGGAGTGTTTCAAAGAGGTTTTGACTTTGGTTGGGTTTTGATTTTGGGGTTTGGGCTTATTTGGGTTAGGTTTGGGTTTAGGTCAAAATTGGGCTTTTTGGCTTTGGGTTGAATTTGAGTGGGATTTGGGTCCAAAATTTGGGTAAATTATGTTAGTTTTTTGTTTGTGGGGATGTTAGGGAAGGTTTAGAAAAGATTTGGGATTAATTGGAGTTGAATTGGGTTAGTTTAGGCTAAGTTCGGGTCATGGGTCCAAATTGGGGGTTTAAGGTCCAAAATGAAATTGGGTTCTAATGCCAATCAAATTGGACTTAGATTTGGTCTAGATTAGTGTTTAGGATGTTGAATTAAAGTTTAGAATTGAATTGGACCAGAATTTGGGTCAATTGGATAGGTTTGGTTTGACATTGGGTTCACTTTGGGTTAAAATGGGTCAAATTGGGGGTTTTGACAAAAGTGGGGTAAATTGACAAATTTGACCCATGGTGTAGTTGAACAAAATGAAATTGAGAATATTTGGGATTTTCTGGAATTTTATGGGAATTTTCTGAATTTTTGGATTTTTGGGTCAAGAGGGGTATTATGGGTATTTGGAGGGTATTGGGAGGTATTTTTGGAATTTTTGGTATTTTTGGCTATGGGTGATCAACTTGATTGGTGAGGAAATGTTCAAGGTTAATTTTGGGGAATTTTGGGTGATTTGGAAATTTTGGAAAATTTGGGTAATTTCGATGGCTTTGGGTAGATTAGGCGGGTCCGGGGCTCCGGGGTCAAAAATTGAAAATTTGGAAAATTGAAGATTAGGAGAATGTAAGTGGAATAAAATCATTTTGGTTGAGCCATGAAGCCATATCAAGCCCACATGAGCCATGAAGGGACTCATTTGAGGCATCCACTATGTTGTTCCTAACCCTCTTAGCCAAGGGCTTAGGGGTTAAAGACCATCCATGTGAATCACCTTCATGAGTCAGGAGGTCAAGTTAGGTATGGGTGTGTTTCTAGGAGGTGTGTGAAAGTGTAGTGTATAAGTTTAGTGTGTGTGTAGGTCAACCCTTCACTGCACAGTGCCACCTGAGGCGGTCCTAAGTGCCAAAGAGTCCTATAGGAACTCATCCTTTAAACTTCCACATTTGATTTCAACCCTCTAGGTGATTAGGGGTCTACAATCAAGTTTGTGGAGTCTGCAGGAGTTAAGAAGTGGTTTGAATTTCTAAGTGGTGGGTCCCAATTCTAATCCTCTAAGATAGTCAAAGGAAAAGCCTAAGGCTAGATCCTAAGTACTAAAGAGAAGAAGAGATGACCTCATCAAAATTGAGGTCAACAAGGATTGTTAAGGAGATTGCTTTTTCTATACAAGGACAGTCTGATTTCCATCAAAGATAAGTATTTTCATTATATTTTGATTTGAATATAGTACTTTTTTTGCATGGTTTTAAAGTCTTGTTCAATGAAATGTTCTTGTTGTTTCTCCATGTGTAGTGAGTAGTTTTCTTTACTCTTCCCTCTTACAATGAATTAGTATGCATGTATAGGATATAGAATTGTGTAGAGTGAGAATATATGGTGATCATTTTACTTTGTTCTTAATTTACATGCAAACTTGGTTAACTTGCATGTTAAAATCTGTGGTGAGAACATATAAGAGCCGGTATGGTATTGTCTCAATCAAAACATGAGATTGTATGGATGAGAATGTAATTCATATAATTGAGTGCAAATAAATAGGGAGATAAACTTTGAAGGGTATAGAATTAGAGGACTTTAGACTAACAGACTAAAGCCCCATAATTTAGTCTATTGTTTTAGGTTTTGATGCGAGATGTTAGCCCCCAGGTGGAGGGAATTGAGAGAACTCTAGAGTGAGAGTTAGTATCTTCACTGCCTAGCCCGTCTTAAGAACTATTCAAACTTTAGATTAACCAATATTCTTTATAGCATTTTTAGTAAGGGTAAAGAATATAATTGCTCATATTTGTCCCAATTTCTTTCGCTACTTGTTTTACTTTTACACGTCACTAATTTCATTGTATGAGGAAGACTACTTTTAATATATCAAACCCCACTTTTTTATTTTCATTAAGTTTTTTAGTTTACAAGTAGAAGTAGTATTGTAGTGATAACTTTATGATATAATCAAAATCAAAACTTTATCGACCTTACAAGCCAGGGCGTGTTATTGTAGATTTGAATTTCTCTTGAAAGTCGCTGTGATTAACCTCGATCTCCATGGGATCGATATTTGAGGCTTAATTTAAAAGTCTTATATTACTTGATAACGGTACGTATACTTGCGTAAAATCCCATTTTATAATAATATCAATGAAACTCTCATTTGCATTGGCATCAATTTTTTGGCATCATTGTAAAGAAAAAAATATAATTAAAATAAAATATAAAGTATAAACTCATATATAAAATGTAAGCATAAATATCAGGGATCATAGTGCCTTAAAGAGGGGATCTGAAAATCAAGTCAAAGTTTGCCTCGAAGTATCCCGAACACTTCTGACTCAGAGTCTTCCTCCAGTTTTCTTCGATGAACCTTCTCCTCCTATGGTCAGCCATCTCCTTTATAAGTCCTACTTCCTTATTTAAGTCAAGTATTTTAATTTAAGTTTAAATTTAAGTGTTTAAGTTTAAGATTAGGTTAGGTTAACTCAATAGCCTTGAATTAGGCTTGGGTTTGAGTTTGACTCAGGTCGACTCGAACCTGGCCTAATCCTTATCCCTAAAATGATTTAATCCAAATCTAACCTGGGTCTGATCCAACCCAAACCTAACACAACCTAGACCCGACCTAACTCCGGTCTAGCCCAACCTAACACAAAATTTAACCAAGGTCTGACCCAACTCAGATCCAACTTAGATCCAACCTAACTCGGGTCTAGCCTAACCTAGCCCAAACCTAATACACCCAATCTAGACTCGACCTAGCTCAGGTCTTGCCCAACCTAACCCAAACCTAACCTAAGTCTGATCCAACTCAGACCTGACCCGACCTAGCTCAGGTCTAGCCTAACCAAAATCTAAACCTAACCTAGAACTGACCCAACCCAGACCTAACCCAATTTAACCTAAACCTTAAATCTAACCCAGGTTTAACCTAACCTAGAACACACTTAGCCTAACATAACCAAACCTAATTAAGGTCTAATCCAACCCAGACCTGACCTAATCTAAACCTGACTTAGCTCATGTCTAGCCTAACCTAACCAAAACCTAGTCCAGGTCTGACCCAATCCAAACCTGACCCAACATAGCTCTCTAACTTTAGCCAAGCTAAATCGGGTCAAGCCGAGTCCACCTGGGTCAACCCAAATCAAACCCTAATCCACGTGGGTTAACCAATGTCAACTCGGGTCAATTCAAATCAATCTCTAACCTACTCGGGTCAACCTGGTTCAACCCAAATCAAACCCTAAGATATCCAAGTCAACCCAAGTTAACCTGGGTCAACCCAAATCAAACCCTAACCTACCAGGGACAACATCAGTCAACCTGAATCAAACCCAACGTACCTTGGTCAACCCAAGTCAACCCGGGTCAACCCAGATCAAACCACAACCTACCTGGGTCAACCCAAACCAAACCCTAATCTACTCGATACAAACTAAAGTCAACATGGGTAAACTGAAATCAAACCTTAATTTATCCGAGTCAACCTGAGTCAACCTAAATCAAACCTAATATACCCGAGTCAACTCAAATCAACTAGGGTCAATCCAAATTAAATCCTAACCTATTCAGGTCAACCTAAATCAAACCCTAACCTACCTAGGTCAACCCAAGTCAGCTCTGGTTAACCCAAGTCAGCCTAGGTCAACCCAAATCAAATAGTAATCTATCCGGGTCTACCCCAATCGATCCTAAGCTACTCGAGTTAACCTAAGTCAACCCAGGTCAACCTAAATCAAACCCTAACCTACCCGAGTCAACCTAAGCAACCCAAGTGAACCCAAACCAGACCCAAACCTACCCAAGTCAATCCAAGCTAACTCAGGTTAATTATAAACTCACCCAAAGCTAACTTAAGTGAACTCAAGTCAACCCAGTTTAAAACTGAACTACCCTAAATCAGTACAAGTCTAATTTAAGGCTATAATAAGGTCATTTTATGTATGTTTCCATGATTTATGTGTTTATCATATTTTGCCTTATTATGCATGTTTCATTACATCTTTCATGTTTAAGAACGAACAAAAATAGCAAAAAAAAATAGAGAATAAAAATAAAAACAAAAACAAAAGATGGGAACCCCTTTCCAGATGGTTTCCTTCTCAAAAGAAAAATAAAAATATAAGAAACCTTCAAACTTAAAAATCTAGATTATCTAACATGACTAAAAAGATCGAGGAATTAAAATAAATAATTAATTGAATATTAAACTTCATATTACAATTAAAATATATCAAGAAAAAGAACTAAAATAGAACCTTAGTAGATCTGACATGAACCGTAGGTTAGCTAAAGATGCACCAAAAATATATTTAGTTTTTCATATACATTTGGTACTCATTTTTGGTGATATTATACTTTAATAGAAGGTATTTTTTATATTTTGCTGCAGGTATGATGATTTTAGGCAAATGGAGCAAAGAGAAGCGAAAAGGAACAAATTTGGAGCGAAAAAAGGCAAAGTAGGGAATTTGGAGTTCTAGCGCCAACTGCGCCCAAATGGGTGCCGAAGACACGTTTTTCCGGAGAGTTCAGAATTAAATTGCATGATAGAGCGCTGACAGTGCCTAATTTCGGTGGAGGCCAAATTCAATGTATTTGGACAAATTTTGGAGGGATTATTGAGACAACTCTTGGGAAATTTGTCCCTAGACTATTTTAACTTGTTTTGGGACCAAAATTTAGTGTGTGTGTGTGTGTGTGTGTTTATGTAAGTGAAGTAAAGTTTGTGTGAGTGAAGAGGAAGTCTTTAGAGAGAGTTTAGAGTCTAGGGTTTGGTGTTAAGTGTTGTTTTGTGAGGGATTCTTCTCAAAAGAGTTGTAGGAGGAGAAGGAACGTGAGAGATTGCTTCTTCCCTACTATTCCAAGAGGAAATTGTGTGTTGTTGTGAAGAGATAAGGAGATTCAAAGGAACATCAAAGGATTTTCTTGGGGAAGAAACTAAGATAAGTTGTATTTAATTTTCATAGTTTGTATGACTTTGCTTATATATATATATAATCTTTGTTCTGTTATATCTTCCTCATGAATTCTGAGTAGATTTCTTTGTCTTTTTTCTTGCAATAACAAATGATGAAGTGATGGTTTCGAATGGACGTGTCATATGAAAGATAAGCAATTGTGATGATTTTTCACTTCGTTCTTCATTTACTTTTCGATATGGCCAATTGAGTTGTTATAATATGTTGTGAAGCATACAATCTGAAAGGGTTATGCTTTCTACAACAAAAGTGGAGATTACATTCAATGTCCATGAATGAGTGATGTAGTTCAAGGGGGTTGGGCGCAAATAAATAAGGAAATATGATTTGATGGGCGTAGAATTGGAGATTTTTGGGTGACAGACTAAAATCTACAATTTGGTCCTAATGTTTGGAAACTAAAGTGAGAGTTAACCTTCAGGCGAAGAGAAGTGGGAGCTCTGGAGTGAGAATCAGTATCCTTCTAGTCTAACCACAGATTTAGGGACTAAACCTAAGATTATACAATGTTCTTTATAGCACTCGGAAGAGGGTAAAGAATAAGTATGTTTTTATTTGGCACAATACAATAATTATACTAATCTATATTATTCACTCACTATAATATCATTGTAAGGGGGAGGACACTTTCTCTAAATTTGCACTTTATATTGCAAAACTTAGTGTAGTAATAGTTAACTTTAATATGAAGTTTAGAAAGTACTTTAATAATTTTAAATTCTATGGCATCTTTAAACTTTAGTAACGTTAGTATTTACTTTCGGTGCTTTGCAAATTTGAATATTGCATTTCTATGCTATGCTTTAAAGTTTGTTTTCTCCATGTGGGATCGATAACCAGGACTCCACTAGAGCCTTGTATTACTTCAGTGATATGTATACTTGCATATTGATTGGCTGTTTTCTTATTAACTTGACTATACTTTGTAACTGAATTGAAAATACTTTTGAAATATTAGTTTAAGTCAACAAGCCGTGGTTAGCTAACGTAGGTACCATAACCTAGGGTCATACACTTACATTAGGTTAGTCTGAGCGTAGAATCTTAGGTCAGTTTAGGTACCTAGCTAGAATTAAGGATTATGACATATAAAACATATAAACCTATCCCCTCAGAATAAAGGGAATACCTTAGAGGGATGTAACCCATAGTTATTGACGAAGGTATTTCAAACCTCCTCGAGACTACGGATCTGTTGAGCTACGAAATTTAAGGGGAATTCGTGGTTATGAGGCTGGTTATAGTTGACGGATACCGATTTTCCCGTGACAACGAGAAGCTATGAACATCTTGATTAGGTAAATCCATCCCGTGTATAAGTTAATCCATCTATTAGGCTTCTTTATAGAGATTAGGCTAAAATTTCCATCTATAAACATTTCCTACCTTACTCTATAGTATAGTGGTTCTGATCAATTCACGTGTGTCAATTTAAATGTCTTTGATTCATCTTTTTAAACCTCATCAAACCCGTTAGAGTATAATTCCAATCTTTTCAAATTCCAAATATCCTTGATTCATCCTTTAAACCCTATTCAGTCAGTTCAAATAATATCAATTTAATCATTTCAAACCCCTTAAAATATCACTCCTTGAATGTCAAGATTTCTTTGTAAGAATCAGGTTTTCTTACCCTTTAAGCTCAAATCCGTTTAATCTTTTCATAATTCAAATCATTACATTAAACCAGAGTTTTCTTTAGGGTTCATGACCTTAAGGATGAATTTAACTACGAGTTCTTGCCCTTGTAAGATGCAAGACCTCATAATTAAAATAAACAATATCTTACACCACTAAGGTAAGGGAAACCCCCTATTACCGTAAACCGAAAGAAGACTTTCATCATCTAAGTGATTAGGCTCATTTCAAAGAAAATATTTTCTTCCTTCTGGGGGACATATTATCCTTCGGAATGTCGTGCTCGATCATCTAGACAAAATATCTTCTGAAAGGCATTATGGTGTTGAGGAACAAAAATTTAACCACCAATAGTCTATAATTATACCACACAATGTTAAGTATTTGCCTATCTAACACTTAAAATTTACCTATGCATAAAAGGATACATTTACCATTTAAAAAGTTAGTAAAAAAGACTGTTAATGCAATGTTAAAGATTTGGGTGCTATGAATGTAAATGTTAAAGTTTATGTATTAGGTGTGTAAATACATAGGAAGGGTGATGTATATAAAGGCCTCTTTTGACATACTTATTTGACTAATAAAATACAAGATTTATATATTTTTTAATATTTTTATTTTAAAAAAGCAACATTACTTTAATTTAAATTGCGTTATAAATTACAATTTTTTTTCAATTTTGAATGATTTAATTATAATTTATATTAATAAATTAAGGATGAAAGATTATGAAAGAATTCTTTAATTTAATAAAGCAGATCAAACATAATACTCTTCTACAAAATTTTTTAATGTAATGTGATGAAATAAATTTAAATATTTAAAATATACATATTTAAATGCTCTTACAATAAAACCAAAAAAGAATGAAATTATATAAAATATTTATAATGTTATTAGAAGCTATATTCGCATTAATAATAAATGAAATTTATATTATAAAATGAACTATTAATTATTGAAAAATACTTTAACTTATATATATCTATATATATATGTATATCCGCAGAGGTTCCATGATGCTTTCGAGCAAGGTGTCGACAGTGGGTTTCTCAAAAAAGCATCTCGCAAAGACGGCAAACCTGCAATCTTTCTCACCGAGGAAGAAATCTCTATCCTAGCTGCACCCTGTAGGCTGTTTCTAGTGGGTAAGTTCCTCTACGGTAATCCTAAACTTGAACTGATCCGAAAGGAATTTGAGCAAATGAAGCTCAATGGAAGTTGGAAGATAGGAAGACTGGATGGCCGACACTTTCTCATCCAATTAACGGATGAAGCAGATTATGCCCAAGTGTTTGCTCGAAGACTTCTTCGGATAGACAATCGGGTGATGAAGGTGCTGAAATGGTAGTTGCTATGATAGGAAGACTTCTTGGAGGTACATCAGGTAGTTTCTATGATAGGTTAGACGTGGCAACATCTCAGCCTTCTTCTACTGGAGCAGCTATACTACCACTTCAGGTTCCCACTACTATGGAGGGAGTTCAGACTCCCCACCTTGACATGTCTGAAGACAGGGATGAAACAAACACTCATAATCAGACGACGGAAAAGGTGCCTACTCCTACGGAGGAAGATCTACTGGATAATAGTACCTTGGCTGTTCTACCCGCTCAAGGGGTAGGATAATCTCAAGTATTAGAACTAATCACTGCAGCAGCCTTTGATCAGACGCATCACTCCTTGGAGGAATAGTGGCAAGTGTATACCTCCCGATGGAAGAAGAACACTGGGGGTACTATGCTACTTAGGAATCTTATGAGTGACACCTTGGTCTCTCCTGGTAATGGAAAATCACTCTAGAGCTTGATTATTGAATGCACTACAAGAACCCATGGAAGAGGAAGGCCTTGACGACCTCGTCAACTCAAAAAGTTTTAGTTACATGATTTTCTTTTGTCCTATCTGTTATACTATTTGTTTGAGCTTTTTGCTCTTTGATTTTTATGAGTAGAGCTCCATCATTGGGCTCTCTCCTACTACTTCTTTTGTAACCCTTTTTTTTATTAATGAAAATGGCCCTAGGGCTTCTTTTAATATATATATATATATATATATATATATATATATATATATATATATATATATATATATATATATGTCTCTAAATGCTCTTGAAGCCGAAACTCGTAGTCGTCTTTTGAGATCGAAATTAGCTTTGGCTCTAAAGCCGAACAATATACATGTGGAACTCGGATTGCTTACAACTCTTACACATCCTTCAACTAAAGACCTCCCCCCATGGTATCTGATCTATTGGATGAAAAAAATTCAGCATCTGGCAGTCTCTACTCAGATCATCTGGTCTTATGTTCCTAGGGAAGGCAACAAACCGGCTCACCACCTTGCATATGAAGCTTCTTCCTCTCTATTACTTACTTGTCATAATATACCATCCTCCTTTTTGTCTTTTTAGCTAAATGGGGATTGTTTGGACATAACCCATCTCAAATGTAACCTTTCTTTTTTATCAATGAAATTGCCCTCTTTTTTAAAAAATAATATATATATATATATATATATATATATATATATATATATATATATATATATATAATCATTGGTTCACGTCACCGAAGTAGGACTAATAAAAGAAGAATAATAAGGAAGTTGACTTGAGAACTATAGGGATTAAATAAGAAATTTTTAGTACTTTCTTCCAACCTACCCTCCCCCTCACTCAAGGAAATCCTACTCATATTTATACGTTTGGGTTTTTTTATACATAAATTTTAATTTTATTAATACCAAAAAAGAGTACAAGAAAAGACTAATGGTCTTTATTTATATTTATGATGCAACTCACGCAAAGGAGAACATATAGACACACTAAAAAATTTGCGTACGTCAACCGTACGTAGAGATACGTATGTAAAAAAGTACACAGGGTTATATGGGGGTTACAAGGAGGTTAAAAGCGTGTTATAACCTTTTTGTGCCTCCCGTGTAACTCACTTGTAACTTGTGTTTCTATTTCATCCATTTGTACACGGGAGGTACAAGAGGGTTAACCCTCTTGTAACCCCTTTGTAACTCCCGTGTAACCCCCGTATACTATTTTACGTACGCATCTCTGCGTACGGTTGACAGACCCAAATTTTTTTCCCGGACACACACCACCTCATAAAGATAAAAACAATACGAGAAATTATCTCGAAATAATTCCAAAAAAAGCACAAAGCTCATACTCTTATTGGTCTTTCCCAAGAATTCCCCAAAGCTATTGTTCTCTCTCCAGATTATCATAGGGTTTGAAACTTAATTTTGAACGTTCTTATTGTCAAATATAAATACCATGAAAATAAGTTCTATAATCATATGAGACGGCAATTCACCTAATTTGAATCTTATCTCATATTTTAATAATTTTCTTTTTTGATGCTAACCTCTTTGACTTAGGATTTAATGGTAACTCTTTCACTTAGAGAAGAGGGCAGATGTTTGAAAGGTTGGATCTTTTCCTATCTAATGCCCTATGGACTAGTAAGTTTTTCTTGCGCGAGCTTTGTCATCTTTCTGCCACTGCTTCTGATCATGATCCTTTATTGTTAAAAGTGAAGGATAATACTTTTAATACTAAATATCACTTTAGATTTCTTAATATGTGGATTATGCATTCTTCTTTTACGTAATTTGTTAAAGATAATTGTAAGTGTAATATTAGAGTGTGTTCTGGTTTTAAGCTTTGGTTTTTGCATGAAAACCTTGCTTAAAAGCTTAAAAAGTGGAACTATGACGTTTTTGGTGATATTCATAAGAGGTTATTGATGTTGAAGAGACGGTTAAGTCCTTAGAATTAGATTTTAGTAATCATGCGAATAGTTGGGATGCCCTTTTACATGGTCATCAAGACTTAAATTGTTTCATTGCTATGGAAGAAAACTTCTACGCTCAAAAAGTTGCTCGACAGAAGTTTTACATGGTGACAAGAATTCTGCTTATTTTTTGCTTATATCAAGAATAGAAGAAAGAATAATATGATTACCAATATTACTAACAATGATGGGAATTTGTTATCCGATCCCTTGGAAATTGAAAAGGATCGGATTAAGTTCTTTTTTGAACTTTTGAATGATGATGGTAATAACATTGCTAATATTAATATTGTGAATTATGTTGCTAATGCTGAGATTGATTGCATGAATCTTACTTGGTACATTTTAAATATGAAATCAAAAATACTATTAACAATATGGAGGATGGTAAAGTAGCTGGCCCTGATGTTTTCACTGTTGAATTCTATAAACAATGTTCGAGCATTATTAAATTTTATCTTGTTGATACGATCCAAGATTTTTTCAGGGGGATTGATTTGCCTAAGTATTTCAAGACTTCCAATATTTTTTTGATCCCTTAGATTAGTAATGCTATACCTTGGGGTGATTTTAGGCTAATTAGTCTAAATACAATGGTTTCTAAAATTATCTTTAAGATTCTAATTAATAGAATTCAGCCTTTATTTCATGAGCATATAAGTTTAAATCAAACTGCTTTTATAAAGGGTAGGAATATTTGTTATAATGTCTTAACTGTGCAAGAATTACTTTTAGATTTGGACAATAAAGGTAATGGGGGGAATGTTATTTTTGAAATGGATATCAAAAAATCTTCTGATACCATTAGATGAGAATTTATCCTTGACATTCTTCTTGCAACGGGTTTTCAAGATAGTTTTTGATATAATTAATAGACTTCTTAATAACAACTTTTATTCTATTTTAATCAACGGTAAAGCTTGTGGTTCTTTTAATGCTTCTAGAGATATTAAGCAAGGTGATACTTTATCACCATATCTTTTTATTATTGTTTTTGACTATTTATCTAAATATATTAATAATTTGTTTCATAATAACCCTAGCATGTACTTTTTGCATAAAGGTAGAGTAGGTATTTCACATTTATGTTTTGCTAATGATTTAATCTTTTTTACTAATGCAAATAAAAGGTCCATCGAAAGGGTTTGGAATGAAATCAGTCAGTTTCAAGATGTATCATATATGTTTT
The DNA here is from genome assembly GCA_022702705.1 of Papilionanthe hookeriana x Papilionanthe teres. Classification (NCBI taxonomy): domain Eukaryota; kingdom Viridiplantae; phylum Streptophyta; class Magnoliopsida; order Asparagales; family Orchidaceae; genus Papilionanthe; species Papilionanthe hookeriana x Papilionanthe teres. Next base: position 31,402,184 of record CM040434.1, read on the forward strand.
TCAATACTTTTAAATGTCACTTTTATTGTTCTAAACATGTTTCGGCTGTTAAAAAGAACTGGATTGTGGATTACACAAATTGCAGTAAAACTAATTTTCTTATTTAATACTAAGGATTTAAATTGATAACAAGAGAAAAAGGAATGCTCTTTTCACTGATTTATTTGATAAAGTTGAGAATAGAATTCTTGGTTGGGAGAATAAATTTTTTTTCTCTTGAAGGAAGAATTACTATTCTTAAAAGTATTATAACCTCCCTTCCTTTGTATGTGATGCAAATTATGAACATGTGTTTGAGTTTTATTAATAAATTAGAGACTTTATTCAATAAATTTCTATGGGATGGCAATGGTAAGCAAAGCATACATTGGAAAAGTTGAAATAAGATTTGTAAACCATTGGATAAAGGTGGTATTGGCTTCAGGAAAATTGATCATATAAATCATTTGGGCTACTATTTTGCATGCTAAACCATTGGATACAATGCATATAAATCATATGAAGTTATGGTATAGATTTAGACAGCATAATTCCATTTAGGCTACTCTTTTGCATGCTAAATATTTCAATGATTTGCATTTCCTTGGAGTTAATAATTCTAATTTTGATTCTTCTGTTTGGAAAAGCATGCTTAAAGTTTATAAATTAATTGATAATCTTATTCTTAGGATATTGGTTATGGTAAGATTTCTTTCTGGTATGACGATTGGCTTGGAAATGGTAATCTTGTAGACTGGTATGGTGACCCTCAAGATATTAAGATTATGGTTAAAGATTTTTGGCATGGTAACGGATGAAATATTGATAAATTAAAGGTTTTGATTAAATATGAGGATGTGAAATTTATATCCAATATTCCTTTCTAATGTGAATATTGGTATTCCTAAGATTAAAAATAATATTTAGGATATTATTGCTAAGACTTTTTCTAACACTTTTTCAACTCTTTCAGGGCATAATTCTCACGTGGATATGGAACACTTGGGTAAAATCTTCACTTCCCTTTTTTATATGGAGTTGTTTCATAAAATTTAACCAATTAATTATATTCTTAAGCTTAAAGGGTTTAGAATCACTTTTGCTTGTTTAATGTATAGAGAGAATGTTGAAAATATTAATCATCTTTTTATAAATTATAGTTTTCCTGATCAAATTTGGAAGAAAATTTCAGATCTTTTTGGTAAAAGACGGAATGTTGATTCTTATATGAGCATTGATGACATTTATGAAGTCTGGAATAATTTAGGACACTCTTTTTTCTCTAATGTTCTGTCGGTTGTTCTTTGGTTTATCTAGTATACTAGAAAGATCTAAATTTCATATTTAATCTTCTAATGTTAATCATACTTTTGGTATAATTAATAATTACTTATCTAATATTCTTACTTACAATGGTATGAATGGGAAGAATGGCCATAATCTGGATGAGATTTTTGTTAAATTTAAGATTTTGTACAAACTTGTGATTAATACAAACTTGTGATTTGGAGTTTTCAAGTGCTTAAAGTCTAACCTCTAAATGCTTAGGAGGATGAGACCAAACAATAGGAAGCCTAAGAGGAGATGCCTATAGGATGGTCAAGCCTTAGGACTGACCTTGTTTTGTCTGAAGCTGGCACACACACACACTTGCACATTACACTCTCACACACTACCTCATACTAAACCAAACTTCTTTACACTTGATCCCCTACTCTTTTGGAAACTCATGTGGGTGGTTTCCCCAAGCACTTAGCCCCAAGCTAGCATTTGGTTAGTATCAGTACATGGAGGGTCCAAATGAGGAATTCCCTTGGTCCGTTATCAATCCCATTCAACCCCAATTATACCAAAAATCCAAACTTTTGACCCTTTTAACTCTAAACTCCACCAAAAGACCAAGTTACCCCTAAAACCCTAATTTTGCTCAAAATTTCTAAAATCTCTCAAAATTCATCCCAAAACATTCCTCACTACTTAAAATACCCAAAACACTTTAAATTTACCAAAATTACTAAAATACCCCGAAAATACCAAGAATTACCAAATTTCCCTTCCTAGCCCAAAAATTCCAAAAATCCCAAAAACCCTCAAAATATTCCCAATTTCAATTTTGAACCACCACATTGACCCAATTTAACCAAATTAGCCGAATTTGACCAAAAACCCTAAATTTGCCTTCTAAGCCTAAAATACCCAAATCACCCCCAATGTCTACCCAATTGACCCAAATTTTGCCCAATTTCAATTCCAAACACTAATTCATCATCCCCAATACTAATAAAAACTAAATTCAAGCCCAATTTGACCCAATTGCAAGTACAATTTGAACCCAAACCAAAAAGCCCCAATTTTGACCATATGATTAAATCTCCCCAAATTAAACCTAATGCCAATCAATTTCACCCTATTTTGAATTCTAAACTCTTCATGACATTCCCATAAATTAAATTGAACTATCACTTTCTCCCAATTTGAGCCTAAACCTCACCCAAATCCAACCCAAATTAAATTTTCCAATTTTACCCCAAATTGATCACATGTCAAAAATCCATCAATTTGATTGCCCTCATCCCAATTAACACCCAATTTATGTTTAAAACTCTTCATAACAATCATCTATACCTTTTGGAACCATCACCCAAGCTAACCCAACATGCCTAAGATTGACCAAATACCAAAATTCCTCCAAATTGGCCCCCCAAATCAATCTAAAACCACTCCAATCCTTTTCTAAATGCTCCACGACAATCATACACACAATATTGCTCAATCAATTGGACCCAATCCAAGCTCAAACCTAACCTAGCCCAAAATTGAAAACCCAAAATTCAACCCATGAGCCAAATTGATCAAACCAAACCTTCCATAGCCATCAAGTTGACCCTAGGGACTGAGCTAGATCCATCTAGCCCACTCTACTTAAGCCATGGACCAAGGGTTCCATGATTTAGGGGATTTCTTTCCTAAAGTACTTAAACCATATGGAGCTTTACCAAAATTGATCACTAACTCAATTACTCACCATATTGGCCTGATCACTGGCTCACCTGACCACTGGCCACCCTCCCCTACCCTGGCCGGTCGGCCTAGTCATCAGAGGAAACAAAACCGAGAGCCACCTCCAATGGGTAAAACCCAAATTCACCCACATAACCTATCCAGGTCTGATTGGCCATTACAGCTCTTTAGCACTCCACCTAAGCAGTTGATTCCACCCATAGCCAAGCTCTGAGCTCAGCCCAATGGCCATGGCTATAAAAGCCATCTTTCACAGCCAAAAGGGGGTGCTGAAATTTTCCTAAGGAAACTTTGCCAAATTGCTCTGAGAGCTTCCCTAGGACATCCTGAGTACAAGCCCACCATCCTTAGCCATTGAATTCCACTGCTTAGAGCTAATTTTAGAGCTCAATTCTCAGCCAAAACTAGGACACTTCCCACCACAGCTCTACCGTACACCAAATCTAAATTAATTTCACCCACACCATTCCCACACTGAAAGATGAGGTTCCCCCATCAAAGCCCCATCATAAAGATCCCCTAGCATAGACTTTGATCAATACCTGAAATTGGGTCTGGTCGAACTTGGGTCTAGACATTTCACCACAATAAAAAGCTACATATTGAAGCTGCTACAACCATTTGATTGAGGTCTCCCCTCTCAGACAAAGGTATTGAACTCTCCCCCTCTCTCGAGCTTATTTCGATTCTCCATTCATGTTGGCTTGATTTAGGGCTAGGTTAGTCATATAGATAGGTTCGTCAAGGCTAGATGAGTCCATAGAAACAAACCCCATATGATTTAGTTGAGTATCAAATGAGATATTAGGTCTAGAAGGTGGACAGTTTACGGGTATGGTCAGTTGTGGATGATGATCAGGAGCCGTTGGATCACACGTGTATTAGATGGATGGCCAAGATGGCACTGGATGAACTCTTGGTGCATAAAGCGCAGAACTAAGTTAGATGGCGGCACCGAATGGGGAGACAACGCGTAGTGCATCAGAGCTGTTAATGATGAAGTGGTGTCGCGTCAGATAAGTAGAAAAATAGGATTAAAATGAATTAATTAAATCAGTGAACCTTTAAAAATTCACAACTTGGTGTAGAAAAATCATAAAAATAAAAGAAAAATATCCTCTTGCCCAATGAACAGAGGAGAACAATGTGAAAATTGTTTCAAGTTTATTTCATGTATATTTTATTTTTAATTGATTAAATGCAATATTTGATGTTTCAATGCTCCATTTACTTTCATATTTCACCATGGCATGGAACTTAGGGCTTTTGTCTCTCTGTTATGAGGGATCTCCTCTGTTTTTTCTAAGGTCAGAGAAGATCTCTATGAGGAGATCCCTATTTTTCAAGTTTATTATGTATGTTTTAATAAAATAATTATAAAAATTAAAATATCCATCAAAAAAATTTTACTGCTTTGAGTAGATAGCTTTAGACAGGCTCTGATTATGGTAGGCTTGCCAGACTACACTGTCAGATTTATGCCTGTTAAAGGGCATAGTGGATATAAGATTGGTAGAGGATTCATGAAGAAGTGATTTGAGAATAGGTAGAGACAAGCTGTCCCCTACCCAACAGTCAGCAACCTTTAATTGTTGGTTCATGTTATTTGTATTAGGGATGAGCCAATCCTTTGTACACAAATGGTCCAACCAGAAATTAACTTCCCCTCTTCCCAACTCCCAAAGGAACATTTGTTTAGCCTGATGTTTAACTTTAAGGATGCTCACCCACAGTTTTGAATCCCCCAGCTTTATATTGATTTGGGAGGTGTGCATCCCCTTGCAATATTTCCCCTTAGTGTATTTGGCCCACAAAGAGTTTTGAGATCTGAAATTTATCCACAATTTGCAAAGGTTGACTTGGAGAATTTGTTGTAGCCCTTTGAAACCTAATCCACCTGCCCAATTGGGTTTGGCCTCCTTCTATCAGGAAGCCCAATGGAGCTGCTTCCTTTGGCCTAACCAAAGGAATCAGTTGAATGATCTTTCTAACTGAAGTTGGGTGCTTTTCTTCATATTTTTCATTTTTAACATATAGGAAGGAAAAGTGGTCAGGATGCTCTTCAATAAGGTTATTCTGTCTCCGTTAGACAGGAAGGAAAGAGTCCAGCTAGAAAGTTGGGTAGTGATTATATTAATAACATCATCAAATTGAATTTGTTTAACTCCACCAGAAAGGAGGAGTACCCCAAGATATTTAATGGGAAGTTGGAAGCAGGAGAACCCAGTGTATTCCAGAATTACTTCACCTCTTCTGCCAGAATTCCTGGACCTGGAGGGGAAATAGTAGATTGAGTAAGGGTAACCATAGTAATCTTCTCAGCCTCTTTCCCCGAATGTCCTCTGCATCAACCCTTTCTTCAGTAGATTCTGAGGGGGAAATAACAACACCAGTAGCTAGTTCTAAAGATGGAGGGACAGTCTCCTCAGCAGGTTTTCCAGCAGACCTCTTAGAGGGATTAGGGGTGTTCTTTTAGATGGGGGGTATAATGATGGAGGGACAGTCTCCTCAGCATCTTTCCTTTGTGTACCCAAACATTCTCCAATGATGACAGTAATAAGGACTTTGTTCCATCACCACTTCCTACCATGCTCCCTCTCTGTTAGAACCAATCCAAAATCTATGAACTTTAGGAAGAGTGATGTCCCTCTCAATGAGTGGTCTGGCAGCAGCAGGTCTAGCCTTATTAAAAATAGGAACATCCAATTTCAATGGAGTGCCAAGAGCTTTAGCAATGTTGAATAGAGCATTCTTGTTGAAGAATCTGGAGGGTAGTCTAGAAAATTTAAACCATATTGGAACTACTGGGGGTTCCTTACTTGGATCAAAGTCAGGTGTCCACTTCAATAACTTCATATCTGTCCCTGTAATTTGGATAGTCTGTTTTGCAAATAGTCTGGCATAATCCTCCTCAGTATTAAGTTGGATTAGTAGGTGTTTACCATCCAGTAAGCCCACTTTCCAAGCTCCATTGAAGTACAATGGATTGAAATAATTTTGAACCAGTTCCATTTTAGGATGCCCCAAGGCAAACTTGCCAATCAGAGTAAACTTCACCTCATCATTAAGGATATTCAATTCTTGGTCTATGAAAAACACTGCAGGAGACCCTTCTTTATTACCTAATGGGTGTATGAAAGGGCAAGATCCTTTCCCAGCAGCTACATCACGAAATTCTTGAGGGAACACTAACAAATCAGGATCTTGAAGCAAATCATTACTTTTTCCCACCACTCCCACATAGGTGGCTTTAGTTCAAGATGCATTGGTATCCACATCTATAGGATGAGCCATTAGTGGAGGATTGAAAACCACAGCAACAGAAACCCACAAAGAGCACAAAATTTAATAAAACAGTAACAATTCAAATCCTGGAAGCTCGGGAAGGGACAAACTCCCAACACAGTCCCAAAACCACTATAGGAGGAACAATTTAGTAGACCTGAGACCCCAATAGACAAATCAAACCTCCCCTCCACGCAACCACCGAGGTACCAGCCAGCATCAGCCATCCCGAAACCCTAGCAGAGCACATCCGCCATTCTTCCCCATTTTTTACATATATATCCAAAGTAAATATAATATATATATATATATATATATATATATATATATATATATATATAGCCCGGTTTACAGTACAAGTGTGTTGACTTGAGTACTTCCATTCAAACTGTAAGGCACGTGACGTCACTGACTTGCGGAAATTCTTCAACTCGCAAGGATAATGTCTTCACCATAGTTGATCTTTTTCTTCACTATCGGAGTGGAGTTTGTTATCAACAGAGATGAGCTGCCTAATATAGTAATCATTAAACTTGGATAAGGGTTTCATGATGTTGGAGCCAAGTTCAGGGATGTGCTTGTCACAATAAAAAGCTTGAAATGAACAAGTCCATTGAGCTAGTTATAGAATTCAACTTGTAGTCTGCTACACAATTCTCTCCTTTGAAGAGGTTGTTTGAAAAAAAAAACTCTTTTACTGCAGTAAGTTCTACCGCTAGAAGCGTTAGGACTTTTCAAGGATTGTTCCTGCTCCTACTACTAGGTTCATCGTCGCCACACAAACTGCTCTGTTGGACAAAGGGAAAGATATCCTAAATAGGGAAGAGTCAGTCGATGCCCGTGCCCTACCATTTTTCAGATTCAAGATTGGGTCAAACTCAAAGATCGTGCAATTGAAGAAAGCATAGGAAAGGAGGTGCAATAAGAAAATTCTGAAAGCCAAAAAGTCTCGACAGTTTCACTAACACTCACAGCAGTCTGGTCAACAGTCAGCTCAGTAAAGGCTGTATCTTACATATAGAAATTTGTCTACAACAATGAATCAATGATTAAGCAAGGTATACTCATTTAAAGAAGAGTAAGTGTTGAAAATGCTCTGTGACTTGCTAAAGAAGCCAAAATTCAGATTAACAGAGCCGAAGAAGCCAGAGAAGGTCAGTAAGAAGGATCATCCCCAATACTACCCATACCACTAATTGCCCAGCCACACCATAGAAAACTGCTTTAGCTTCAAGGATTAGCTCGAGGGGAATTTTAAAAGTGGAAATAAAGCAATCCCGAAGGAATATCTAAGAGAAATTTAAATATTTTGTAAATATGATTTCAGGTGATTTAACGACTTCAACACGATAACATCGGTGCTCAAAGAAATAAATAATGTTTCTCAGAAACATCCACCTGACCATAAATTTATCAAAGAAGAGTCCATCAAGGCTAAATTGGAGAGGCTCCGAGCCAACATTGCATGATTGTCTGGAGAATGAAGAAAGACATGGAGGATGAAAGTTACAAGGTGTCAGATTACATGGAGGAAGGATTAGCAGAAATCGACGTTGTTGAGACTGGGGCCACAACATCCTTGTGCAATGCTCCCTTACCCACTAAGGAGAACGCCACAAATGAATTCCAAAGGATCATTGAGCAGTGTGACAAATGGATAAACCAGCTCAAGAAGAAAATAAAAGTAATGATGACCGCTATAACCACTATTCAAGGGTGGCCACAGTTACCGCAGATGGTACATATCTAAACAAACTAGCTGGAAGTCATTCATATTACATATGAAAGAAAGGAGCTCACTCTTGCTAATAGAGATGAACAACCAAGAAGGATTCAGTTCAGGTTCTGATACTAGATAATGACATTAAACAAATAGTAGAATAATAAGTGAGAGAAGCCCCAACTCAATAAAAAATGAAGGTATCCATTTTGAAAGGTAGACCTTACCCGAAGGAGTTTGATACCATCCAATACCCCAAGGGTTTTGTATCATCATTATTTACAATTTTGACAAAACAAGAAACTAATGACAGTAGGTTGAACAATTCCGAGCGAGCTGCTGTAATGCAGGGGTAACGAAGCACTTTTTTTTGCCAGTTTAAGAGTAGCTTCATCGGAACTACCTTTGATTGGTATGTAGAGCTACCAAATGGTTCAGTAAAGACATTCATAGATATGGAAGACCTTTTAGTCAATCAATGTGCCGGAGTTCAGCATTACATCACCGTTGGTGATCTTTTGTAGAGAAGCAAAAGCCAAATGAAACTATGGTGGCGTACATCCTACGATGGAGAAATCTTAGCGTTAGATGTGAGCCATAGTTGCAAGAGCAATATGCAATTGAGATTCTTTTAAAAAGCACCCACAGTCCGGTAGGTTACTTACTTAAAGATTTTACAATCAGAACTTTCAATATGCTACTTAGCAAAGTCGAGAATCTATAAGGAGATGCTAAGCAATTTAGTTCGGTAAAAATGGCCGAAGAGCTAGATCTAATGGAAATATTTGAAAAGAAATCTAAGTCAGTTGCTATGATTGGCAAGGTAAAGCGACAATTGCAAGTACATGCTAAAAAACATCAACGAACTTTCCAACGTCCTCATCAAAATGCTCAGCGATCCTTTCAGTAGAAATCTTACCAGAAGGATGAGAGGCAATTTCCAACCATGGTTGATTAAGCAAACAAGATATACTCTTTTAAAAATAAAGCAACAAGAAAGATGTTCTGTAGTCTAATCAAGAATCCCGAATTCAGGTTGTCGAAATTAAAGAAATTGGATGAGTTTAATAGGAAGGGACCTCCAAGATATTGCCCGTAGCACAGGTTCATTGGACACACCATAGAGGAATGTTGCAGTTTCAAAGATTTGCTCGAGGAGAACTTCAAGAATGGGAACATAATGATCCCGGGAAAGTATTTGACATAACCCGAAAGACATTCCATTAACATAATTTTGGTTGATCCTATTATTCCGAATGACTCCTACAAAACTAATGTTGAGTGAAACACAGTTCAAGTGAAGGCTTCAAAGGAAAAGAGCAAACCCGATCCAAGTAGTTTCGGTGCAAACTAGAACATAGAGTTCGAGACATTCTCTCTATTAAGAGAAAGTAGGATATATCTTTTGACTACTACCTTCAATGTAGAGGGACTTTAGCAGGATCGATATTAGTATGTCCCATCCCTCCCACCGCAATGAATGAACGCAAAGAAAGATTTTATTGTTTGTTGTTGTCCAATATTGTTCAATATTTGGAAAGCTCATTGACCTACTGAAAATATGTTAAGATTTTCATGCCTATTTTATATTGATATTGATGATATTGCTTTAAAGAAGGGTATTTTTGATGATTTGTTGCAGATATGTTGATTTATGGGCAATGGAGTGAAAAATTGCAAAAAGGAATGAATTTGGAGCAAAAAGAACCAAAAAGAAGAAAATTTGATCAAGGGCGCCGACGGCGAGCTCAACAGCGCCGAAGGAAGATTTTTCCTGAGAGTTCAGAAAAATATTACAAGGAAGCCTGACTACGGTGAGATCGAGGCCTCCGACAGTGGGTCTTATGAAAGAGAGTCCAAGGCTAAGTATTCTAGAAGGCCGCTCACGGCACGCTCGAGGCCGCCGATGGTGGGAAAGTCGGTTCTCTCACGAGGTGCATCTAATGTGGACGATTTTTGAAGAGATGTTTGGGAAACTCTTGGAAACTCTTCAACCACTTTAAAAGAAATAATTTGGGGCCGAAAATATAGTCCACTAGTGTCCATTGTTGTTGTCTGTTGTTGTCAGTGAGTCGACCGAGTCTATAGTGTGTTACTAGAGTGTTAGTTAGTGTCTTATTTCCATTATAGTTTTAGATAGTGAGTTCAATTAGTGATATTTGAGAGGAATTCTTCGAGAGAATATAAGAGAAGAAGGGAAGTGAGAGATTTCTTCATCCTTACCGTTTCGAAGGAGAATTCAGCGTGCTGTAAAGAAAAGAGGAGATTCAAAAGAACTTCACAGAGTGTTCTTAGGGAGGAATTTGAGATAAGTTGTATTTACTTATTTTAGTTTGTTAAACTTTATTTTTATATATGAAATCCAAGTTTTGTCATATCTTCTCCATGAAATCTGAGTAGTTTTTCTATCTTTCTCCTTATTTTGATATTTTTGTGAAATAGTAATTTAAATTAATATGCTAAGAGAATTTTAGAAGAAGTTGTGATAATCTTTTCACTTAAATCTTAATTTACTTTCAATTTGGCCAATTGATTAGTTAAAATATGTTGAGTTTAACAACTACAATGAAGATTACATCCGAGATTCAGGGAGGTAAAAATCCTTGAAAGTAGGGTGCAAATAAATAGGGAAATAATATTTATCGGGCGTAGAATTAGAGATTTTAGAGTGACAAACTAAAATCCTCAATTCGGTCCTATCGTTTGGGTGCTGAAGTGTAGATGTTAGCCCTCAGGCGAGGTGAACGTGGGAGCTCCGAAGTGAGAGCCGGTATCCTCCCAGTCTAGCCACAGATTCAGTAACCAAGCATAGGATTAGTCAATGTTCTTTATGCATGGACCAAAGGGTAAAGAATGGGTATGCTCCTATTTGGCACAACACTGTTTTTAAACTAATTTTAATTATCCATTCACTTAAATTCCTTAACAAGGAGAAGGATTCTTGCTTATATACTTGAACTTCTCTATATTAGTATAATTAGTTAACTGTTGGTAGAATTAGTTTATTAAAACTTTATCTTATTTACGATTGCATATTAGTGACAGATAGACAATTCGATTTACTAAGTTGCGATTCTAAATTAGTTTCTATAATCCTAGTCCGTAGCCTCTAACTGTTGCTTTTGCACTATCCCTATGGGATCGATATCCATGACTCCATTAGAGCCCCGTATTACTTGAGCGATACATATACTTGCATTGAAAGATAGCTTTGTGATTATTGAATATCTTATTACACATCTTTATCAAATAAAAGCAATTTTAAATTAATGCAAAGTGTGCGGGGCAGTTTAAGTTTTTGGCACCATTGTCAGGGATAGTTAGAAAGATAGTTAGAGCGTTAGTTAGATAGGATAGAAAAAATAGATATATATATATATATATATATAACCTAACTAGAGAAACAGATGATTTATGACAATTAGAAACTTAAAAAAATATTGTAACTTATTATTATTTAGTCAACTATTTTTCTGTGGACTAATTTTGATTGTATGCGAAAATTTGGATCTGAAAATCTTATACCCTACTATTCGGAATTAGAACGCACTATTAGAAGAGTTTAAAAACTGAGAAAAGAACCTAGAAATCCTGATAATTTTGATACAATGGAAAACAATGTAAGCAACCAAAGAATAGAAAATGAACATCAATTTAGGCCATTAAGAGATTACGCTAACCTTACATTTGATGAAATTCACTTAACCATTCAAAATCCAAATGTAGTTGTTAATTCATTTGAGCTTAAACCTGCAATTATCCAAATGATACAAAATAATCAATTTGGTGGAACTCCTAATGAATATCATAATTTACATCTTGCAAGTTTCTTAGAACTTTGTGCTACTTCTAAATATGACAGAGTATCTGATGATGTTGTCAGACTTAGACTTTTTCCTTTTTCACTAAGGGACAAGGCAAAGGCTTGGTTAAATTCATTAGTACCTGGATCTATTAGAACTTGGGGGGAACTTTCACAAAAATTCTTATCAAAATATTTTCCACCATCTAAGACTACTAAGCTTAGAAACTATATTATATCTTTCAGTGAGTATGAGGGAGAATCGATATATGAATCTTGGGAAATATTTAAAGATCTTCTTAGAAAATATCCACGTCATGCTTTACCAGATTGGTTAATTATTCAAAATTTTTATAATGTATTAGTAGAATCTCTTAGATCCATTATTGACATTGCTGCTGGTGGATCATTAATGTCTAAACCTTTTGAAGAAGCTTATGCTTTAATCGAAGAAATGACTACCAACAATGGCCTTCTGAAAGGGTGAATCCTAAAAGAGTGGCCAGTATTCATGATTCAGATGCTTTAACTATGATAGCTTCTCAAAGTGCTGCTCTTTCAAAGAAAATAGATCAATATGAAATGAATCGTTCTCAAACACTTCCAATGTTAGAAGAAAATTCATTAGTACAAATTGTAGATGTTCAATCTTCATATGAAACTATAAATTTGATAAATAATAGAAAAAATAAACCTTATTCAAACTTTTATAATCCTGGTTGAAAAAATCATCCAAACTTTAATTGGAATAAACAAGATAATGTTAATCCTGTTAATCCTCAGTGGGGGAACAATCTCGTAAACCCATTAGGAAATATAAACGATCAGGGTAATTTCAATTATAGACCTTCTAATCCACCAGATTTTTATAATAATTCACAATTCAAGGAGAAGAAGTTATCTATGGAAGAATTAGTCTTGAATATGGGAAATTAATTTCAAAGTCAAGGAGCTGCTATTAAAAATATAGAAAACCAATTGGGGCATATTGCTACTACATTAAGCAATAGACTTGTTGGAACTTTACCTAGCAATGTTGAAGTAAATCCTAAAGATCAAGGAAAAGAACAGATTAAGGCTATTCAATTAAGAAGTGGAAAAGATTTGGAAACAAGAGTCCTAAAAGAAATTGTAGTTGAAAAGGAAAAAGTGGAAACTGAATGAGAAAATGAAAGTTTATATCCTGATTTTCCTTTGAAACCTATAAAAATTACTGTTGAAAGAGCACCACCACCATTTCCTCAAAGACTAAAGCAACAAGATAAAGGAAAAAGATTTGCTAAATTTTTAGACATTTTAAAAAATTGTCAATAAGTATTCCTTTTATTGAAGCTTTGGAACAAATGCCTTATTATGTTAAATTTATGAAGGATATACTCAACAAAAAGAGGAAGTTATTAGATCATGAGACCGTTGCACTCAGTGAAGAGTGTAGTGCTATAGTTCAGAAAAAGTTTCTTGAAAAACTTAAACATTCTGGTAGTTTTACTATCTCGTGTGCTATTGGTGAAAAATTTTATGGTCGAGCATTGAGAGCTAGCATAAATTTGATGCCTTTATCAATTTTTAAAAGGTTAGGAATAGGAGAGATTGCACCAACTTCTGTAACTTTACAGTTAGCTAATTGATCTGTTACACATTCTAAAGGAGTTGTAGAAGATGTTCTGGTTAAGGTTGATAAATTTATCTTTCTTGTAGATTTTATTATTTTAGATATGGAAGAAGATAAAGAAATTCCAATCATTTTCGGAAGACCATTCCTAGCTACAGGAAGAGCCATGATAGATGTTCAAAAAGGAGAGTTGACTATGAGAGTAAATGATCAAGAAGTAACCTTTAACATCTCAAAGTCAATGAAATATCTTTCAATAGAAAAAGATGATGAATGTTTTAGAATGGATATATGTGATTATTTGATAAAATAATATTTCAAAGAAAAATTTGAAGAAAATGCAGATATGGAAAATGATAAATAAGATGAAATTGATAACGAAGAAGCTGATTATATTCAGGAACAATTTGAAACGCTTAATTCAACAGCACCAGAGAACGAAATATTAATTCCATCAATTGTAAAACCCCCTGAACTTGAATTAAAGACTCTTCCAAATCATTTGAAATATATATTCTTAGGAGAATTTTTCAACATTACCAGTAATTGTATCCTCAGACTTAAATGAAATTCAAGAACAAAAATTAATTAATACATTAAAAAAGTACAAAAAAGCATTTGGTTGGACTCTGGCTGATATAAAGGGAATTAGTCCTTCAATTTGTATGCACAGAATTTTATTAAATGATGAACATAAACCAAGAATTGATCCACAAAGGAGACTGAACCCTATTATGAAAGAAGTAGTTAAAAAAGAAATTTTAAAATGGTTAGATGCTAGAATTATATATCCTATTTTGGATAGTACTTTGGTAAGTCCAATCCATTGTGTTCCTAAAAAAGGACGAGTAACTGTTGAAGTAAATGAGAATAATAAATTAATACCTATCAGACAAGTTACTAGATGGCGTATTTGTATTGATTATAGAAAATTAAATGCCGCCACCCTAAAAAGATCACTTTCCTCTTCCTTTTCTAGGCCAAATGTTGGATAGACTTGCTGGACACAAGTACTACTGCTTTCTGGATGAATATACCAGTTACCATCAAATTCCTATTGCTCTTGAGGATCAAGAGAAAACAATTTTTACTAGTCTGTATGGAACTTTTGCTTTTCGAAGAATGCCTTTCAGATTATGTAATGCACCTGCAACATTCCAGAGATGTATGATGTCTATATTTACTAAGTTAATTGATAATGGAATAGAATTAGGGTCTACTTTCATTTGATGCATGCTTAAATCATCTTGAAAAAGTTTTGGAGTTATGCGAAAGAATTAATATAGTTCTAAATTGGGAGAAATGTCAATTCATGGTTGTAGGAGGAATTGTATTAGGGCATAAAAATTCAGAAAATGTCATGGAAGTAGACCCTGCAAAAATTCATGTAATAGTTAAATTACCACCTCCTACTACAGTGAGAGGGGTAAGAAGTTTTCTTGGACATGCTGGTTTCTATAGGCGATATATTAAAGTTTTTTCAAAAATTACCAAACCTCTATGCCAACTTTTAGAAAAAGACAAGAAATTTGAATTTGTTGAAGATTGCTTAGATGCCTTTGAATTATTAAAGGAAAAACTAATCACAACACCTGTAATAATTTCACCTGACTGGGAGAAACTAATTGAATTAATGTGTGATGCTAGTGATTATGCTATTGGAGCTGTTCTTGGTCAAAGATATGATAAGATTTTTAAAGTTATATACTATGTTAGTAGAACTCTTAATGATGTTCAAATTAACTATACGGTTACTGAAAAAGAGTTACTAGCTATTGTGTATGCTTTTGATAAATTAAGATTTTATTTAATTGGGACTAAATGTATTGTGCATACTGATCACTCTGCTATTAAGTATCTGATGCAAAAGAAGGATACTAAACCAAGATTAATTAGACGGATACTTTTGATGTAAGAATTCAATTTTGTGGTAATTGATAGAAAAGGAACTGACAATCAAATTGTTGATCATTTGTCGAGATTAGAATATCATGAATCATCTAACACCGACAATGAAATAACAGACAGTTTCCCTGATGAACAACTTTATAATATTAATGAGTGGAAAATACCTTGGTATGCTGATATTGTTAACTATATAGTAAGCAATATTTTGCCACCTATACTAACACTACAACAACAGAAAAAATTCATTCATGATGCAAAAACATATTTTTAGGATGAACCATATTTATGTAAGCAATGTAACGATCTTATTATTAGAAGATGTGTGTCTTATGAAGAAATTGAACTAATTATTCAAAAATATCATGATTCTGAATTTGAAGGACATTTTGGGATTGACAAAACTGCACACAAAATTTTACAAGCTGGATTTTATTGGCCTACTCTTTTTAGAGATGTTTACAGATATATCAAAACTTGTGATAGATTCCAACGAGTAGGTAATATATCTAGAAGAAATGAAATGCCTCTGAATTTCATGTTAGAAGTTGAGATTTTCAATATTTCGGGATTAGATTTCATGGGATCATTTATTCCTTCATTTGGGAACTTATATATTTTGATTGCGGTTGATTATGTATCAAAGTAGATTGAAGCACAAACTTTACCTCGTTGTGCTGCTAAAAGTGTTTCAAGGTTCTTAATGAAAAATATTTTCACGAGATATGAAATGCCGAGAGTGATTATCACTAAAGGAGAATCTCATTTTAGGAATAAATATATTCAAAGATTGGCAGAAAAGTTTAATATTGTTCATAGATTCTATACTGCTTATCATCCTCAAACCAGTGGTTTAGCTGAAGTTTCTAATCGTGAGATTAAATAAATTTTAGAAAAGACTGTAAATCCTAATAGAGTAGATTGGTCTGCAAGACTGGATACGACATTGTGGGCATACATGACTGCTTATAAAACTCCTATTGGTACAACTCCTTACAAACTCATTTTTGGAAAGACTTGCCACTTACAAGTAGAATTGGAGCATAAAGCATATTAGGCGATTAAAGAATTCAATTGTAGTTTGAAAAATGCTGGTGAGAAGAGATAGTTACAATTGAATGAATTAGAAGAATTAAGAAATGAGTCTTATGACAACGACAAAATTTATAAGGAAAAGCTGAAATTAAGACATGATTGGATTATTAACCAGAAGAACTTTGAACCAGGACAAGAAGTTTTGCTTTACAATACATAGTTGAAGTTATTTTCTGGGAAATTAAAGTCTCGTTGGTTAGGTCCCTTTACTGTAACTTAAGTTTATACTTATGGAGCTGTTGAGATTGAAGATCCAAACACTGGGAATAGATTTAAAGTAAATGGACATAGATTAAAACCATATTTTGAGGGAAAAAGACAAAACTTTAAAGAGGTTTTAATGCTCAGTCAACCTGAATAACACCTGAATAGGTCGGGCTGACGACGTTAAACCAAGCACTTCATGGAAGGCAACCCATAGTTATCTTTATTTGTTGTGTGTTTGTTTGAAATTATCATTTATTTTTAGTAGTATTGAATTCTACTGCTTGTATTTACCCTTTGATCATCATAGAATTTGGATCCATGGAGAAAATTTGGAACGTATTTGACCACTGCGTTTTTGTGCAAAATTTTGCCTAGGGCGCCAACGGCGCGCTCGTCGCCGCCGAAAGAAGGTTTTTCCCAAGGGCCATACATTTAATTACACAAAGCTCGCTGATGGAGCCATCGAGGCCATCGATAGTGAGATTGGCGAGTGGGCAGTTTTTCGAGTTTGAAACGACGGTTTTTAGCAGTTTTTAGCAAATTTATCCCCTATAAACTTCTATGGATGGTTCCAAAACTTTACATTCCTCAAAAAAATGAATGGAAACTCCCTTGAATTCTTCTCTAATGTCTTTCAATTGCATAGATCACCCTAGATTTTGAGTGTTCAACCGGCGAAAGTTCGTCAGTGCCGAGGCACAATGACTTTTCAACAAAGTGATGTCAAAGAGGAGGCTAATTAAAGAAAGAGGTTTTTTAAATCGAGGATTAAACAATCTCTTGACAGCAATTGAAGAAATTATTGTGCGATGAAGATGAGAAGTATTTTGTTACACTACTGTCGCAGTAGTCGTTCCTGTAGTGAAGGAGTTTTACGCCAATTTGCATGGAATCAACTAAGAAAGCGTCTATGTGTGAGGTATATGGATAACTTTTAATTCTTGAAGAATTAATGAATTGTACATGCTTGAGAATGTTCATGTCTTCCATTATTCCAATTTTGTACCGACGAGAGATAAGATGAATGAAATATACCAATATTTGACGAACGAAACTGAAGACTGGGAAGTTAGAGAAAATAGGTATGTCAGTTTTTCTGCTACACTTTTAAACCCCGTTTCGAGACATTGGCACTTTTTCATATCTGGAAAATTATTACAGATGATGAAGATTAGTAAGGTCACTAAAGAGAGTGCTATATTGAACTACTGCATACAAATGGGATGGCCAATTGATATTGGATCAATTATTGTGAAGTCTATTTTTGGCATGATCGTTCAAGGATCATCTCAAGGGCTTGGACACCCTTCAACAATTTTCTCAACATACAGTCTGTTTCAAATATCATACGAGATTTGGGAGAATGTACTTCTACCTTGGAAACCTTTAGACCCAACCACAATGTTCTCAGCCAATGAGGAGAATGATATGGGCGTAATTATGGATCAAGCATCGCAAAACTCTGTTCCAATTCAACCTCTTGTAGAGGATAAGACACCGATGATCTTACACAGGATCAAGAATTTGGAGAACCAGGTACAAAATTTAATGAATCCGTTAACAATATCTCTGATTTTTTTGATCACGTTGATTGGAGAATGAAAGAGCATTTTGATCATACTGGACGTTTCGAAGCAAGTTTGATACACTTAATGAGAAGAATGGGACGGATTGAAGAAGATTCAACTGAAGAATTCTCATTCTAACCTTTCTATAACCTCTTCGTCCATGTTCAAGCAATGGGTAATATCAGAGGAGAAACCAGCACTGATTCAGAAGAGTAGTATAATTGCTTTACTTTATATGTTTCTTTATGTTCAACTTGATTTAAACTATGTTTGTTTGTTTGCTTTTGATTGTTTGCTTATTAATCTCAATATAGTTGGGATTATGTTTTAAATGTTTGTTTTCAGCATTTAGAGTATTGTAGCATAGATTGCGACGATGAATTGAGGAATTTAGGTTGAGAAAATACCTGGCTTGTTTATTATGTAATGTGTATTGTAACATTTAGATTTAATATATAATTGTGAGGTTTTATTGTGTGTATGTTTCTTTGTGTTAATACATCACTTAATCACTTAAAATTTATGTTTAAAATGATCAAACTGATGACGACGAGGTTAAAATTGATCGAAATCGCAAAAATTTAAAAAATAATCAAAATTTAAGAATCTCACTGACGGTGTGCTCGAGGCTGCTGATGGCATGTTTTTCCCGAGACTATTGAAATTAAATTCAATTTAGCCCGCCGACAGCGCGAATGACCTCGCCGACTGCGAGATCCCAAAAATTACCTTTTAACCGCGATTTTGACCAGTCAACCTCCACTATTCATCGTCTTCTTCCTTTATTCACCGAAAATTTCGACCTAGGGCTTGAGAGATCTTGGATTTGGAGCGATTTCAACCGATTTTAACACCAGATTTCATCTTCCCTCGGTAAGATCTCCCCTCCTATGTAAACATTTTTTATTTTCACCATGAATTTCTTCCACATTGAGGAATTTCAGAAAAATTGAAAATATAGAGAAAAGACTTGGAAGAAATTCATGGAACTTGATTTAGATTACTTTAAGTCACCTTTAGAAGCCATTGTATTAATGTTTTGGAATTTAGTTTGGATTTTTGTAATTTTGATAGATCAAAAAATGACTCCATGTCAAAAGAGGCGACTAGAATTTGACGAGACTCAATTTATAAATGCTAAAGCCCAATCTAGACACACTTCAATCTTCTAAGGAAAGAAGTGTATTCAAGATCGAGTTTTCGATAATCTTGGAGGAGAGGTGGGACGAGTTATTAGTGAAAGGAAGTGGGAGAACTTTTGTTACTCTACTAAAAAGGCTGCTGTAGAAGTTGTAAAAGAGTTCTATGCAAATCTGATTCAACTTGAGGACGAGCCTGTCAAAGTAAGAGCTTTTTCTGTTGATTTTAATGCTACCTGCATTAATTCTTTTTATGAGCTTCACGATTATTATTCTAGCGATTATGAAACATTTGGAACTATGGAAAGTCTGTTAGACAACGTTATTGACTTTCTCACTGATGGGAAAGGGACTTGGAAAATTAAGCATCGTGAACGTATTAACTTTCCTCTTTTTATGATGAATGTCACAGCTAAGGCATGACATTAATTCATTTGTTCTGCTCTGCTACCTACCTATCATCATAGTGAAGTGTCGAGAGATAGAGCTGTTCTAAATTTCTGTATTCATAACAATAGAAGTATAAATGTGAGGAGTATTATTTATAAGAGTATTATGGCCACGAGAAAGAGTGAATCAAGTGGATATTTAAGACATCCTGGCCTAATTTTTGTACTTTGCCAATTATCTGGAGTGGAAGCTAGAGACGATGAAGAATGGGTATATCCTATGAAACCCATTAGTAAAGCCAATTTAAAGACTTACGAATCCCATGAAGAATAAAGATCTGGGAGTAAGAGTAAAGCACCTTCTACCAGTAGAGATATCCCTTCTACTAGTTATGACCCTCCTGCCTGTAGCTCTCATACTCTTTATGATTTGATGAATGAGATGCCCTGCAGCGGAAAAGTTTTGAAAAGTTTGATGAAAGACTTGGGAGAATAGATCAAAGGATTGAATGATTAGAGCGGAGACATGATCATGATAGTGAATATCTTCAGCGACATTCAGATTTTAAGATTGCTTATTATGATGCTCAGGCTAGATACTACAGTGGTGAGCCTGATGCTACTTTTCTAGAATGCCCCCGGTATACTCGCTATCAGCCCAGTCCACCTACAGACCAGGGAGATGAAGACATAGCATGGGATTTTGATCTGTGATTGTGATGTGATGTATTTGTGTTTTGTTGTAGTATTTTCATTTTGTTATTTGTATTTTGTGAACTGTTTATTTTCTAAGATTTGTATGGTGTTTGTAGTTTATATTTCATTTCTGGATTGTGATGCAAAATTGTGGTTGTAATTGTGAACTCTTAGTTTAATTAGTAGATTGTTTGTTATTGTGTTGTGAAATGCAAATGTTATTTCGTACTGTCCTGTGTAGTGTAGTTAATTGTTGTAGTTAAATGTTTTGTTTTATATACTTGTTTCAAAATTTCATTACCCCAGCAAATTCTCTAAACTGTTATATGTGTAGAAAAGTTCCTAATATTACAGGTAAGTTGAAGTTAAAATTTTGAGAAGAACCTGCAAAAATTTCAAAGAGAAGAAAATGTCTAAAGTGCAAAGGTATGATTTATATATTTAGAATTTTTTCTTTCCACCCATATTATTTCTATTATTGAAAATTTTAAGTTTGGGGGGGAGAAAAATATTAACTATTATGTGTTCTCAAATTAAAATATTTTCAAAATTTATAAGATGATTTTTGTGATAAAATTTAATTCAGTTAACTATATTTAGATGTTATTTAAATATTGTAGAAGATTCAAAGAAATATTTTTAGTAATAAAATTAATTTTATAGGTTAAGAAATTTGGTATAAGAGGATAAGACTATAGTTAACTATTTAATGTAAAGAAAACTATATTCTGAAATATTAAGAATCTTAGTGTGCGGCTTATTTTAGGTTGTGTGTTTTATTTTAAAAGGGGGGTCGCCTAACAGAAGTGATCGGCGAATTTAAATTTTAAATTTAATTTAAATATATATAATTTAGAAAGTAGTATTTGATTTTGAAAATAATTTTTAAATTTGAAAGTTTTAAGATATGAGATTAAACCGATCTCACATCCCCAAATAGTTTATATAAACGAGCACCGCACCACAAACCGTGTATCTATCCCTAAGGATAGACACACTGCTTGATGGTGGGGCTCGATCAAATAAACTAGAAGTTTTGTGACATCCGTTTGGTCTGCGAACCAATTTTATAAGCCGACAAATTCCCCTGCTTAATATGAAAGTATCAAACAGGGTTTATATTACCTGAGTTCTTTAAAATTCCCTATAAGGGCAAGCCCTATAGTTAATTACATCTTAAGTGACGGGAATCACCTAAGAAAACTCTCGATAATAATCAATAATTCTGCTCTCAAGAATTTCAAAGTTTAAGGTTTTCAAAGATTGAATTTTGGAATTTCAATAGGGAATGGATCAAATTTGGAACATTTTTGTTTTGTGAATCCAAAGGAAGAAAGGTAGGAGAAATCAGCTGATTCGAAGTGAACTTCGGTAATTTCCCGACTATCCTATTGTTTGGCTTGAATTTAGGAAAGTCCTAATGTTTATTTAGTATTTCAATCTTGCCAATTTTAATTAATTAGGACTTATATTTGTATGATAAAATCAAACAAATAGCACAGAAGATGTGAGGGTTTGTTGTCGTATCGGACGACTACCTCGGAATCCTAAGACCGGTTAGGGCTTAATTTGCATAAAATGATTATGCAAGTGCCTAACGAAAAGGTTGAGGATTTATGTTGCACTAGTGCAAGCTACCTCGAAGTCCTATGGCTTTGTTGTTTAATTCTAAGAAGGTTTTCTTGAAGTAGGTTCAAGTTTTGCCGACGACGATGGCCGTCTTTGCCCACCATGCTCCAAGTTCCTTGTTGTTGCAGAGGTTTAGTTTTAGAAATCATAAATCGGGAGATGAGAAAAGTGTTTTGGTTTAGAGAAAATCTTAATTTCCAAGTGTTTTTGTGTTTTAATTAAAACAAATCTTAAAGTTGATTATAACGACACCGGTTAAGATCCCACGGTTCCATCCTTCCGGCATCATTATTTTTATCGGATTCACTTAGTCCAGGATGAATTTGCTAAACTCAATTGAATGAGTTCCACACTTTCATTTAGACCGTGGGAAATCCCGTTAGCAACACGTAGGTTACATCATCCGAGGTATTCCCGATCATCCAACATGACGTTTTAATTTAGTTGTAATTGTAGTTTTGTGTTCTGTTTGTGATTAAATTTTGAGTTGTTTTATATTTTGAAATGTTGTGGCGGTGAATTTTATCTTGCAATGACTTTTAACTTAGTTTTGGTTTCAGTTTTAGGGGCTATCCTAAAGGTGTGAGTTTTCATGCAACAGTTGTTTATCATGCAAGAAAAGTAAAGTGCATTTGCAATAAAGTAAATTGCAAGAAAATAAATTGCAAGAAAGTAAATTGCAATAAAATAAAAGCGTACCTGGAGGGTCTTCCCGTCATCCCAAGCTGCACTTAAAACACAATTAGAATATTTAAGCAAGTCCCTAGGTAAAGCTAAGGGAAAGGTTATGGTTTTCTACCAAATTCCTAATCCTATAGCTAGTCAACTCTTATGACGTCTAGGTTCTTTGTGTTTTGGTTTGAGGACGATTTTCTTCATCAAAGAACGATTAAGTCCAATTGTTCTTATAAGTATCCTATCATATTGAGGAAGTGCTTAAGAAGAATCTTAAACATCTTTTCAATATTTCTAGGATTGCTTTAAGTCCAAATGAATTTAATTATATAAATGAATCGATCGTCCAGAGGTTTTCAAGTCTTGTTAACTTGCTCGATGAATCTAGGACATTTGAATATCCTATGAGTGAGGTAACACTTCATTTGATGTTCCATTTAGGAGTTATAATAATCAAAGCTTTCAAGGGTAAATTAGTATTCAAATGACTTGGTTTAAGTTAAAGGGTTTAAATTTGGAATAGTGTTCAAGTTGTTTTATATTTAATTTCCTTTATGTCTTAGGTGATGTTATATTTAATTTAATTTAATTTAATTGAGTTTTAATTTAACTTAATTTAATTTAATTTGATTTGATGTTTAATTAATTTGATTTGATTTAATTTAATTTAATTATTTAATTTAATTTAATTTAATTTAATTGTTTAATTTAATTTAATTTAATTTTAATTATTTAATTTAATTTAATTATTTAATTCAATTTAATTTAATTGAGTTTTAATTTAATTTAATTTAATTTAATTTAATTGATTTAATTTAATTTTAATTTAATTTAATTTAATTTAATTTGTCTTAATTTAATTTAATTATTAAATTTAATTTAATTTTAATTTAATTTAATTTAATTTACTTTATTTTTAATTTTAATTGAAATTTTTGAAAGAGTTTAATTTTAGTTTAATGATTAAGTCTTTTAATATTTTGAATTTGAATTATCATTTTAATTAAGAGTTGAATATTAATGAGATGATTAATTTAGGGATTTTTAAATTAAAGAATAAATCTCTTCCTAATAAATATCCCTTATTTTAATGATTCCAATTTTATTATTCTTCCAAATTTAATCCATTATTTAATTAAAGTTTAATCATTTTGAAATTATTTAATGGGTTTCTACCCTTTAATTATTTAAATTTCAATCATCCAAATCAGATTAAGATCAAATATTTTACTTGTTGATTTCTTATTAAACCTAAAGTTTTAATTAAGGATTAGAGATTTTAATTACCATTTTACCCTTTAAGCTTAATAATTTCATAACTCACTAAATTGAACTTAAATGAACTTGAAATTTTTATGTGACTTCACTCATATGTCAATAAAGACATGAGAGGAGAAAATGTGATTTTTCTGTATTTAATTTATTTATATAATTATTTTTGGTGGAAAATAGAGATTTTCAAGGAAAATTTGATAACATGACCAAAAGAAAGTTTCTGTCCTTAAGAAAATTAGGGGACATTCCTAATGTCCAGAGAAGCACTTGGACCAATTTTGGTGATTTTTTGAATTATATTATTTTTATTATAATTATTTTGAGTTTTGGAGTGTTAATTAATTTAAAAATAAAATAAATGTTGAAAAATGGGTTTTATATTTTTCAAAAATCTCTCTGATATCAAGGAAACCAGAAAATCAAATTTTGCAATTTTCTGATTTTTCTATGATTTATAATAATTATTTTAGTGAAAATGCTAGAAAATACATTTTTTTTAATTTTAAAATTACCCTAGGGCTTTAAAATTCAATATCTCACTAAATAGACCTAGGAAAAATGTGGGATTTGTTCCTAAGTGATTAAGATTCAAAATGTGACATTTTGGTGAATTTTATTATTTTTGTGATTTTTATTATTTTTTAATTATTAAAAATATTAAAATATTATTAAAAATCAACTTTTTTAGAAAATTGAAATTTTAATTTTATTAGGTTCCCCTGATATCAGAGAGGCTCCAAAACCAATTTGGTGAATTTTTGAAAAGTATTTTAAAAGTTATGAATTTTTAAAGTTTAAAATGGCTAAGTGACTTAATCAACCCAATTAGTGGGGCTAACCAAGTCCAATTGACTTCAAATTTTTATGGTGGGTTCCTCTGATCCTAAAGGTCAGTGGAGAATTGATTTCAAGTCAATTTGATGCCTGGTTAACTCTAATTAATTAAAGACCTATTTTGGGTGTTTAAGCCGATTAGGGTCATTTTAAATGAACTAAGTCAAAACCTATTTTTCCTAGGGTTCTCTGGTCATAAGGAACATCACCAAATTTTCCTAGAATTTATTTCACAACATGCTATTTACTGGAATTAAAATACTCAAAACAGTGACACTGAACTTGAAAAATCAAGAACTCTTCATAGGGATGGCCTCTGACTTTGGAAAATTCAGGGAATGTTCCCAAGTTCAGAGGCTTCAAAAGCCCTATGGTCTCATGCCATGGTGAATTGTATGCATGCATGGAGAATTAAAACAATGCAGAGAGTAAATAAATTATAAAAAATAAAATACTTGATGAAATTAAATGATTTCTTTTCCACATTATTCTCCTCTGTTCATTGAGCAAGAGGGTATTTTTATTTTATTTTTGTGATTTTTCTACACAAAGATATGGATTTTTGAAGTTTAGGGAATTAAATAAATCGGAAAATACCCTATTTATCTACTTATCCACGCGGCGCCGGCGAAACATCGGCGGCTCCGAAGGGGTACGTGTCGCGTCGTGATTGGGCGCCGCCATCCGAGTCGGCGGCCCGGGCCCCGCGGTTCTCGCACCGTTTCTGGTCCGACGCCATCCGAGCCGTTCGTCCGCGCGTGTATTAAATGGACGGCATCCGTTCATCGTCCCCGAGTGTTCTCACCCGAGAGCCGTCCACACTAAATCCCTAAGATCTCACTCGATTCTCGATGGATTTTTACGTTCTTATACTCTATGGATTCGTCTCGAAGAGACGAACACATCTATACGGTTAACATGCATTGAAACTAAGGCATTTGAAATAGAGAATCTTCGGAAGCTCGGGATGAAGAGTTAGCTCATACCTTGGCTCGGAGAAGTGTGGCTTCAATCCGAGAGTTGTTGCACCTTCGATTGGGTCCTGTAAGCTCCGGATGAAGTCTCCGGTCCAGTGAATTGTCCGGAAATGATTTCGACCAAGCCCGATCACAAAGCTTGGAGGGCTGGAGCAACTGGGTGGCTCGGAGATAGGGCTTTTGATGGTAGACACCTTCCCTTGGTCCGGTGAAGGTGTAGAGACAATCAATTTGGGGATTGACTCAGCTGTGGAGAAGTGTCCTGGTTTTGGGTGGAATTTCGACTACGAAATTGAGCTTACGGAGGAGAAATGGCAGGGGGATTTCACTTGGGGATCAAGTGCTCTAAAGGTGGAGAAGGTCCGGAACAATTTTGGCGAGTTTTGGCAAGGTTTTTGCTTCTCTTCTTCTCATGGCCGAGAGGGTGGAGTTTAAATAGAGCGTGGTGAGGGGCCTCCTGGGGGAGTTAGGGCTTGGGATCGAGCTTGCTCCGGTGAGGAGAAGAACGGCCATGGTGACCACTAGGCGAGGGGCGGCTCGGCAAGTGAGAATTTCAATGTTGGATCACATGTGAGCTCTCGGCCATGGTGTTTTCCGGCGGCATGGTGGCCGGCCGGCCGAGGTCAGGTCACCCTCAAGCTCAGGTGGGTCGGGGCTGGAGGCTTGTGCAATCAATGTGGCAATTGCCATGTGTAAAGGAGTTGGATTGAAATGGAATGGGGGATGAGCCTATTTTGGGTCCAAATGGGTCAACTCACCTTTTGGGCTTGGTTCACCTCCCCATGGCACTGATTTTGGGCTGAGAGGATCGGTTGGGTCGCCAAGAGAGAGTGGTGTGGTCTCTATCCATGATGAGGTGGCTAAACATGGTTTAGTGTGTGACATGCTTAAGGTAAAAAGGCTTAATGAAAGATTAGGAAAGGAGCCCCTCCTTTTACCATTAATGGCATGGTCACATGTCAAGCCTCCCATGGCTTCATGTGGCTTGTCAATGGCTTGCATGGCTTGTCTTTGGCTTGGAGAAAGTTGAGTCGATTTCATAAAAATGGGTTTTAAGAAATTTTTGGTAATTTGATGGGAATTTGGATGAAGCTTCATTTGGAATAATTCAATGATGATTTTAGGACTTAGGTAATGGATTTAATTAAATGGATGACAAATGGAGATGTCATGTGGGCTTTAGGGTAGATTTGGGCTTTTGAATTTTGAAGGAAATGGAGCTTTTAGAAGGGTTTAAGGGAAGTGGGCTTTTAAGTTTATGAATGTGTTCATGGATGAAAATTTTTGTAAAAGGTTGGGCCAAATAATTGTTGGGTTTAGCTCATGGATGTGTCATGAGTAACTTGAAGCAAATTTGGGGTAGTTTGGGCTTGAATTGGGTTGGATTTGGATTCTTTTGGTGAATGGGCCAATATAGGTCCAAATGGGCCAAGTTGGGCCAATGTTGGGCTAGGGTTGAAATTGATGTAGAATTATTGTTGAGAAGTGTTTATGGGAGTGTTTCAAAGAGGTTTTGACTTTGGTTGGGCTTTGATTTTTTTGGGGTTTGGGTTCATTTGGGTTAGGTTTGGGCTTAGGTCAAAAAATGGGCCTTAAGGTCGAAAGTGGAATTGGATCCAAATGTCAATCAAATTGGACTTGGATTTGGTCTAAATTGGTATTAGGAATGTTGAATTGAAGTTTAGAATTGAATTGAACCAAAATTGGGGTCAATTGGGTAGGTTTGGTTTGACATTGGGTTCACTTAGGGTTAAAATGGGTCGATTTGGGGGTTTTGACAAAAGTAGGGTAAATTGACAAAATTGGCCCATGGTGTAGTTGGACAAAATGAAATTGGGAATATTTAGGATTTTCTGGAATTTTCTGGGAATTTTCTAAATTTTTGGATTTTTGGGTCAAGAAGGGTATTTTGGGTATTTAGAGGGTATTGGGAGGTTTTCTTGGAATTTTTGGTATTTTTGGGTATGGATGATCAATTTGAGTGATGTGGAGGTGTTTGGGATTGATTTTGGAAAATTTTTAGGTAATTTGGAAATTTTGCAAAAATTTGGGTAATTTCAAGGGTTTTGGGTAGGTTTAGTAGGTGTAGGGCCCCGGGGGTCAAAAATTGAAAATTTGGGAAATTGAAGATTGGGTGAATCTAGGTGGAAAGAAATCATTTTGGTTGAGCCATGAAGCCATTTCAAGCCCATATGAGCCATGAAAGGACTCATTTGAGGCATTCACTATGTTGTTCCTAACCCTCTTAGCCAAGGGCTTAGGGGTTAAGGACCATCCATGTGAATCACCTACATGAGTCAGGAGGTTAAGTTGAGTATGGGTGTGATTTTAGGAAGTGTGTGGAAGTGTAGTGTGTAAGTGTAGTGTAAGTCGGCCCCTTCACTGGACCGAGGCCGCCCGGGCGATCCTAAGGCCGAAGAGTCCCATAGGAACTCATCCTTTAAACTTCCATATTTGATTTCAACCCTCTAGGTGATTAGGGGTCTACGATCGAGTTTATGGAGTTTGCGGGGAGTTTAGAAGTGGTTTGAATTTCTAAAAGGCGGGTCCCGATTCTAGTCCTCTAAGATAGTCGAAGGAAAAGCCTAAGGCTAGATCCTAAGCACTAAAAAGAAGAAAGGAAGACCTCATCGAAAATGAGGTCAACAAATGGATCCCCGATAGGTGTGGTGAGTCGACGGAGCACACCGCGCGTATTGGTGTTGACCGAAGCGATCAACAAAACCAACACGGATGTCCAAGTGACGAACTTAGGACGAAGTAGAAGAGTTCTCGCCGGGGAGTGTCAAGTATATCTCCGGAACCGGAGATTCTTGAACTCTCGCCAGGGAAAGGAAAAGGCGGTAAATCCCAAATCACATGATGCGGGGAATTTCGATTTAGATTTTATTTTGTTTCAATTTATGCTTTGATGTGTGAGTTTAAATTTTAGTTTGGAGTTTCAATTTAGATTGAAGTTTTGTTAAAATTAATTTGAGGGATTTGATTTGAAATGAAAATTGGGATTTTGAGGTTTTAGATGTAACATCTCCAACCTCGAAAGAAAATTGAATTGATTAGATTGAATCGTTGCGATGAGAAGATATCTCGGAGCAAAGTGGTGTTGGATGTAAAATCCTTAACCTCAAGAGTTTGAATTTGATTTGATGTATTTCATTGCGATAGGGAAAAGATCCTAAAGCAATGCAGTCTCGGATATAAAATCCTCGACCCAAAGGTTGAATTTTGATGTATTTCAGTGCAATAGGGAAAGAATCCTAAAGCAGTGTAGTCTTGGATGTAAAATCCTCGACCCAAAAGTTGAATTTTGATGTATTTCGGTGCAATAGGAAAAGAATCCTAAAGCGAGTGCGGTCTTGGATGTAAAATCTTCGACCCAAAAGTTTGATTTGATGTATTTCGGTGCGATAGGGAAAGAATCCTAAAGCGATGCGGTTTTGGATGTAAAATCCTCGACCCAAAAGTTTGAATTTGATGTACTTCGGTGCGATAGGAAAAAAATCCTAAAGCGAGTGTAGTCTTGGATGTAAAATCCTTGACCCAAAAGTTTGAATTTGATGTATTTCGGTGCGATAGGAAAGAATCCTAAAGCGGTGCGGTCTTGGATGTAAAATCCTCGACCCAAAAGTTTGAATTTGATGTATTTCGGTGGAATAGGGAAAGAATCCTAAAGCGAGTGCGGTCTTGGATGTAAAATCCTTGACCCAAAAGTTTGAATTTGATGTATTTCGGTGCGATAGGGAAAGAATCCTAAAGCGGTGCGGTCTTGGATGTAAAATCCTCGACCCAAAAGTTTGAATTTGATGTATTTCGGTGCGATAGGGAAGAATCCTAAAGCGGTGCGGTCTTGGATGTAAAATCCTCGACCCAAAAGTTTGAATCGATGTATTTCGAGTGCAATAGGGAAAGATTCCTAAAGCGATGCGATCTTGGATGTAAAATCCTCGACCCAAAAGTTTGAATTTTGATGTATTTCGGTGCGATAGGGAAAGAATCCTAAAGCGAGTGCGGTCTTGGATGTAAAATCCTCGACCCAAAAGTTTGAATTTGATGTATTTCGAGTGCAATAGGAAAAGGATCCTAAAGCGAGTGCGATCTTGGATGTAAAATCCTCGACCCAAAAGGTTTGAATTTGATGTATTTCGGTGCGATAGGAAAAGAATCCTAAAGCAGTGCAGTCTTGGATGTAAAATCCTCGACCCAAAAGAGTTTGATTTTTGATTGAGACTTGAAGCCTGGAAAGATTGAATTCGGAATTTTGGAAATTTGGAAGGATGAGTTTGAACTCGATTGAAATTCGATTTAAGATTTGATTTGAAATTTGGAAGATCAAATTTGAAATTTGATCGAGATTGGATTTGGAATTTGATTGAGGATTTGATTTGAAATTTGTAAGGATGGAATTTGATTGAGAATTTGATTTGGAATTTAAAGAAGATCAAATTTGAAATTTGATCGAGAGTGGATTTGGAATTTGATTGAGAATTTGACTTGGAATTTGGAAAGATCAAATTTGAAATTTGATCGAAATTTAGAATCTGGAAAGATTGAATTTGAGATTTGTGTTGATTTTGTTTATCTTTTAATGGTTCAAATTTTATTTTGTTGTTTATTTAATGTTCATGTGAACTTGGTATTTGTCATTTTTCGGATTTTTTTCTTAGAAAGTTTTCTTTTATTCTCTTCTTTTTTATTTCTTTTCTGTTCTTTGTTCGAAGTTCATTTAACTTTAATGGCGTTTCCCAATCAATTTGCACAAAAGAGGTGAAGGCCAAAAACGTGACATGGTCACTTTCATTCCAATCATGTTGAAAATACATCATACAACTCGATCTGGAATATATTTCATACAATCCATGTAGACTCAAAACGGATCGTGTATGATCTTTGTTGATTCATCCAAAGAAGCATCCGTCAAAAATCCATGTCCGAATGGTGGGGTACATGGTCGATAACATCACCTTCCAAGCCATCCTTGGCAAGGATGCCGAGCTGGATGTACGTTGGAGGTGTGATATTTCCCATGTAACTCACGGCTCGTAAGGCGGAGGTTCTCCAGCTCCGGGTCCGGTTGGAAATGGTAAGGTATCTTCGTTGTCGTCCATCCTCCCGAAAGTAACTGAGATTCGCTCCACTGGCACTCCCGGTATGCAATGCTTTGCGATATACGCTCCGTTACCTTGCGGTATCATGACGGAACCCACCGGTAAAGGTATCTTTCTTGGCCCTCGGAACTCACCCGGGCTCGCTATCCGGAGGTCGGATCCGAACATGATGTCACACTCGTTCAAGAAAGAGACGTGCGAGAAGGTCCGACGAAGTCGTGGTGATCTATATGTGGGGGTATGCGATCACCTCGTTTGTAGATATTGATAATGCGGCTATTGGGTATGCAATCGCTGGCGGTACCCTCCATGTTATCAATCTTTTTACCATTCTCTTGATAACTAATGGCATCGGATCTACTTGCCCATGACGGAGTATCCCGGTGGGTTTCCTTTTACGTCTTCGACAAAGTTGTAGCGAGCATCCGCATTGTATTGTGATTCTTCCTTTCCACGGCATCCATCTCCGGGGTTCCGAGTATGTGTTTTCCCTCGGGCGGCCTGCTCGGCCCATTCTTTTCGGATCCCGGATACAATCCACGATTTCGTCGTTGTTCATACTGCGAGAATACGTCGGTGTGTAGCTCGAGGCCTTCTAGTATGTTGATTCTTCTTCCTTTAATTCTCTCGAAGTATTCGAAAGTTTTCTTTTCAACATTCCGCATCCTCTCCGGCTCGTATTCGGAATGATCCGCAGATGGCGAGGCCTTGTGACATATTGTGGGATATATGGTTCAATCCCTTCACGTTCCCCGCATACCTCGGCTCCTCGGGGATGATGTACGTCGGGACATCCCCCGGGGTTGCTTCGCAACAAGGTCATGCATTGCGGTGGTTCTATCCGGTGGCGTGGTAGCCTTCTTTCTTCGATCTTCCGGAGATTTCCCCGGTTCTTCTGTTATTCTAGGAGCTGGCCTCCTTTCTTCGAGTTTCGGTGAACCGGTGTCCTTGAAATGTGAGTGCTCGGCATTAGCAATTGTCTCGTCGCGCCGGTCCGCGGCTAGTTTTGTTAACATCTTACGGATACGGTGATTCTTATTTCTCCGTTGCGTGGTTGTGAGAGTAGCCCTCCGAACTTCTTGAATCTCTGCGGGCGCGGCGCTGACAAGCCTGCCCTCCGCTGTAGTGACTACGAACTTCATTTTCTTATCTTCTTCGGTGTTTGCTTTTCTTTTCTTGTTGTTGGATTGGTGGCTTGGGCCACCCACTTTCATCACTGTCCGTCCGGGCAGTTCTTCTCGGTCATCGGGACCCGGTCACTTTCCTCGTACTCGTAGAGCTCCGCTGGTGCGAAATCCGAGTCAATCTCGATTATCGCTCCATCTTTCACCCTCTTTTCATCGAGTGCAAGGCTTACGCCATTCTTAAAGTTCAAGACCAACCGCCCGTTCGACATTTCCCTGCGAAAAGACAAGGAAAAGGATCGGGGTCGTACTAAGAACAAGAACATTAAGAAAATGTTTTTTAAAGATACATTTTTTATTATTCTTATATTTTGAAATTTAACGAGAATGAAGTAAGATAAGATGAGGGAAGAGATTTTGATTTGGAGAAGAAAACGAGGAAAACTTTATTATCATGATTTTATTTATTTTAGCACATTTTATTATTTTGAGTTCGGACCCAACCATAAGTAATTACTTCACCCGTGTTTCTTAGGGATGAAGAATTCATTCCTTCGAAACATCGAGTAGCGTAATATTTTTCAAGTATCGTCCGTTGATCGGAAGCATATGTCGTTCTCCCCGACAATTCACTAGGCTGGTAGGAACCTCCCGAGTATACTTGCTTCAACCACAAACGGTCCTTCCCGAGTGGGTTCAAATTTTCCTCCTATCTTGCGGTGTGCGAGAATAGGTCTCTTGAGAACGAGAACTAAGTCACCAACTTTGAAGGTTCTCGGGCGGACCGGCTTGTCATGAGCTTGAACCATCTTAGCTTGGTATAGTTCTAAGTTCGTTGCGCTGCAAGTCTTTTCCCTTCCAAGCTTTCTAATTCTTCGAGTCGTAGTCCGGCATTTTCTTCCGTCGTGATCTTGTTTGCAACCGCAATTCCGAGTGAAGGAAGTTGAACCTCTAAAGGTAACACTCGCCTCGGACCCATACACCGGAGCGTAAGGTGTAGCTTGAGTAGGAGTTACGAAGGTTGTCCGGTAGAGTCCATAAGGCTTCTAACAATTTCTCGTGCCAATTTCTCTTATTATCGTCCGGGGTTTTCTTTAAGATTTGAACGAGAGTTTTATTAAAAGCCTCGGCGAGACCGTTTGCTCTTGGGTAGTAAATTGTCGAGTATCGCCGGTCGATTCCGTGTCTCCCGACAAAATTGTTGATTTGTGTGCTTCGAATGCTGACCCATTATACGAGATGATCTGCGCGGCACTCCGAAACGGTAGACAACTTGGTTCTTGAAAAGCTGCAAGCACGTGGTGTGCTTTCACTTCTCTAAGTGGAACTGTCACGCCCACTTGGAAAAGTAATCCGTAGCCGCAAGAATGAAACGATGTCCTTTCGAAGATGGTGGTTCTATCGGACCCACTATATCCGTGCCCCAACATTCAAACGGCCACGACGCAATTGTCGGGTGTAGCACATTCGGAGGTTGGTGTAGAACCACTCCGTGCACTTGGCATTGGTGACGGCTCTTGGCGATTTTCATGCGATCGGTCATCATCGAGGGCCGGTAGTACCCTAGTCTTTTAATTTTCATCTTCATTTTTGGACCCGACTGGTGAGCGCCACAGAGTCCTGAATGCACTTCTTTAACGATTTCACGGGCCTCGGACCCGCTTAGGCATCTTAGCCACATTTGATCAAAAGACCTTCTGTACAATGTGTTGTTTATTAATGCGTAGGACAGAGTTCTTTTCTTGATCCGGTGGGCTAGCGACCTATCGTCCGGTAGCTTTCCTGTTTGCGGGTAGTTCATTAATGGTCGTCGCCAATCTTCCGTGTTTTCACGTCACTCGCTGCTAATCGATTCTTTTTCTTTTTCGATTTGTGTATTGTGTCTATGTCGAGTCGTGATAGGACTCGACGTCCGTGAGCCGACACTTCCATTGATTCATCTTGCAAACAGGCAAACTCTTTTGCGAGACGGGCTAAAGCATCTGCTTAGAGCATTCTCTTTTCTAGGAATTTTGTAGATTGTCACATTTGGAATCGTTCCAACAATTCGTATGGCATACTTGGAAGTATTGTTCGAGTCTTGGCTTTAGAATTCGTATCGTCCGCGATCCGTTGAATGATTAACTCGTGAATCCCCGTAGATGTTGATGTCCGTTATCCCCATTTGAATGGTTAATTCCAATCCCGTTATGAGGGCTTCGTATTCTCGCTTCGTTGTTTGTACACGGTTCTGTCAAGTGGTAGGAGTATCTTAACATCCCCCGCTCCGGTGTTATAAAGATTAGCCCGATTCCCGCCTTCACAGGCACTATTACTTGCGATTCTTCGTCTTTGTGTGCTTGAAGATGCTCCGTCGAAATACAATTCCCAACGTCGATCATCGGGGTCTTCTAGGTTCATTATTTGTTCATCCGCGGATCGTCATTGAGAGGAGATTCGGTCGGCAAAGGGTGTGCTTGCGAGGAAGTCCGCTAAGACTTGTCCCTTTACGAGCACGCGAGAGGCACGAAAGTTATATCGAATTGCGATAATATCATTGACCATCCGGCAAGTCCGCCGGAAAGTGTTGGACGAGTCATCAAGTATTGCAATGGATTAAACTTCGAAATCAAGTTGACCTTATGAGAAAGCATGTAGTGCCCGAGCTTTGAGCGGCGAAGATCGGGGCCAAACAATGCTTTTCAATTGCGGGATACCTTACTTCCGTCGGGAGTAAACGACGGCTTAAGTAGTAAAGAGCATTTTCTTTACCCTCATCATTGACTCAGGCTAACAGGGCTCCGAGAGAGTCGTCTAAAGCCGCGGTGTAAAGTATCGGCGGTCTACCCGAGACCTGGGGTCGCTAAGACGGGAGGTGTCATTAAATATTGTTTAATGTCTTCGAAGGCCTCTCGGCATTTCTCTTCCCAAATAAATTTGGCGTCCTTTTTAACTAGTGCCGAGAAAGGCCGACACCTACCCGACGGGTTTGAGATAAAGCGTCGAAGATATGCCGACTTCCCTTGAAAAGATCGTAGTTGTTTTAAGGTTTTGGGAGGCGGCATTTCTAAGATGGCTTTAATCTTCTCCGGGTCGATTTCAATTCCACGATGTCGGACAACGAATCCTAAGAATTTCCCGGAGGTGACGCCGAAGGCGCATTTTAAGGGATTCATCTTAAGGTTAAATTGCCTTAATCGTTCGAAAACAATTCTCAAATCATACGGGTGGTTTTCCTTTACTTTGCTTTTGATGACGACATCGTCCACGTAGCACTCGACTTGATTGTGGATGAGATCATCAAAAATTCTTGTCATTGCTCTTTGGTAAGTTGCTCCTGCGTTCTTCGATCCGAATGGCATCACTCTGTGTAGCAAAATACTCCGATCGGCGTTACGAATGTCGTAAGCTTTTCATCTTCACGGAGCCATTTTTATCCGGTCTGTATCCCGAAGATCCATCCATGAATGAGAATATTTCATGTGTCGAAGCAATATCGATCATCGGTTCTGGAATTGGTAGAGGGAATTCATCTTTTGGACATGCCTTGTTTAAATCTCCGAAGTCCACACAAATTCCGATCCGACCATTCTTCTTTCGATCGGCACCACATTGGCTAACCGGGTCGGGTATTGTTCTTCACGGACAAATTTAGCGTCTATTAGCTTTTTAACTTCGGTATGACTTGTTGTTCGATTTCCGGACGCATTCTTCAGGACCTTGTCTGATCGGAACAGTAGGATCCACTCCTAACTTATGGTACCGCAACCTCCGGGGCTAATCCTGGCATTTCATCGTAGCTCCAAGCAAAACGAGTCTTTAAATTCCATTAATAACTTGATTATTTCTTCGGAGTCTTCTTTATTGAGTAAGGAGCTAACAAAGGTAGGTCTAGGCTCTTCGCTAGTACCCAAGTTAACTTCCGTTAACTCATCTATTGTGGATTTAATTTCTTCTTCGAATTCGGTGGAGCGTCTCCGATTTGTAAATCTTCGAGTTCGTCACGTAGTTTCCATGCAGTTTTCATTGGACTTGCAAGTGACAACCAAGCAAAATTCGATATCGTCAACCGACCCTATCGTGCCGAATCCGAGTCCATACTTTGAATTGGGAGGACGGCCAGAGTTATTCCATAACTTTTCAAAATGTTGTGATTGGCCTTTTGTCCATTGTCGAGGTGAGAATCCACGTTGAATTAAATTTTGAACACAGGGAGAGTACCACTCGAAAGGTAATTCCATTAATTCGATGAAGTGACATCTTCGAATTGTACATTATTTTCGGTTTTGGAGGAAGAAGCACCACGGTAGAATTTGATCGGCTTTGCACCGTCACTACGTACCTCTTTGACCTCCATACCCTCGATCTTATTAGAATGGATCGGAGTTAGGGTCATAGTATGTACGTAGTGGTTAATCTTCTCGTACATTGATTTGTATTCTTCGTTCTTTTCATCTTCGAGGGAGATCTTGTATTGCGGCTTCTTTCGACTTATTGTTGTCGCTTCTTGCTTGATTTCTTTTTCTTCTTCGGAACTATCTTCCCAATCAACATTGATGGCTGGTTTCTTCGTCCGATTGTCCTAGTGTCTCTACCACGGCCTCGTCCCCGGCCTCGACCTCGGATGCGAGTTGTGGAGAAACCTTCACCATCTCTCCGGAAGGGAGTGGTGAGTGACTTGTTGGACTAGAACTTCGGGTTCTTCGTTGTCTCGAACTTTCTTTGCTTCATTTGTTACGGTATCTCCGGAGAAGATTGTTTTCTTTGGCGGTGCATAATAAGTCGCATCTTCATGGATCCCAATCTCATGTACGGAGAATGGTTGTAAGTCGCCTTTGATGCACTTGTTCCCCTTCATCGTAGTACTTGATGCACTCGATGCGGAGATGATGGTACCATCCTCGTTTTCATGTATCCATGGTCGGCCCGAGTAGAGCGTTGAACGACGTTTCGAATCGATTATATGAAATTTTGCGGTTGTCTTTGCTAAGTCACCGGTTTTCATCGATAGCGTTATTGACCCGAGGGCTCTTTCTCCTTTCTCGGTTGAATCCTCTTAATAACATTTTGTCGGCCTCGAGCTCACGAGCATCAATTTCCAAGTATGCTAGTGTTCGAAGACTCATTATATTGATTGATGCTCCTGGATCCACCAATACTCCGGAGAGCGTAAACTTCCCGATTGTAACTCGAAATGTACAACGGTCGGTTGTGATCTGCGTCGTCCCAGTAGTAGGTCATTGTCCAGTGAAGGTAACACCTCGTCTGTTCCTTTAACGAGCAAACCTCATCTAAGGAATCTCCGGCCATTTGAGCTAGCAAATTTCCGGATCGAGTAAGGCCTCGATCGAGCTTCCCTCATCTCCTTTGATAAGATGAGAGCATCGTAGATGCTCGGTTGGCCGGTAGTTTCCTAAGATGGGCTAGCACGTTGTAGTCCACTTTGTTCTCCT
The DNA here is from genome assembly GCA_022702705.1 of Papilionanthe hookeriana x Papilionanthe teres. Lineage (NCBI taxonomy): Eukaryota > Viridiplantae > Streptophyta > Magnoliopsida > Asparagales > Orchidaceae > Papilionanthe > Papilionanthe hookeriana x Papilionanthe teres. The sequence goes on from CM040434.1 coordinate 31,439,653, forward strand.
GCGTCTCGGCTTCTTCTCGAATGGGTATTTCTTCTGCCAGGGTTGGTTCTTCTTGAACAACCACACGCTTCCTTTGTCTTTTGGACCCATTCTCGGAGGTAGAACTCTTCCACTTCTCAAGTTGACTTCGTAATTTCTTCGAATCTAGCGTTGAGTTTGTCGGTGTCTCCTCCTCGAATCGGAATGACGAGCTCTTCCGAATTATCTTCAAAATCGAAGGCTCTAACTCTATCGTAACCGGAGCTCCTCGAAACTCACGGATAGAACCGTTGCTTGTTGAACTCTCGTAGCCTCCTTGATGGATGCCTTCTTCGTCATTTTGATCGTCGAGATCTTGTATGATTTGAGAATTGTTGTTGGTATCGAAATCGACGCCCGGATTGTCACTAGTTACGTAATCGTTAGAAACGATCAAAACGTAGCCAACGCCATCACCCTTATCATTATATGATCCCACCGAAGTGAGCGAGATAATCATACAAAATCGGAGGTTCGAGGGATTTCTCCCCGAATCGGAAACAACTATCCTAGGATAAGCGGCCCCTAGTCTAGCCTTAGGAGTCTCGGTCCTCTCTTCTTCGTCGATTTTCTTCTTCTCTTCGATTGTCTTCCGTCGAGGTGGTTCTTCTATCGCAAGTGATAGTACCGGCTTAACGGGTCTCGAACTACGAATTGAAGCTCGCACCGAAGCGGTTCGGATGTTGTCTAAAATCTTCTTCGAAGATCTCGTCCGAGCGGTAGTCCATCCATCGTCGGTTGCATAGGGATCTATCGGAATGACGGGATCGGTTGAGATAACATTGACGGAACCTCCTTTCCGGGGTTCCTTCATGTACTCCTTCGGGATTGTTATATTTCCTTTCCGAAGGTTGTCATTGAGCCAACTTTTGAAGGTAATGCGGTCTTCTATCTTGTGCCCAGAGCATCCGATGGTAGGGGCAAAAGTTGGGATCACCTTTCTTGTTGACTTCCTCTCGGTCTTTTGGGCTCGGCAGCTGGAAATCTGGAGTTTTCATTAAGCTACGGAACATCTTCGATGCTTGCTTCATTTTTGAACGGATATTCTCTCGCTCGAAGCTCCCTCAATGTACGTTGCGGACGAGACGGTTGTTCATACTGCGGAGACGATCGATAATTGGACCGGGGTTGCTTGGTAATTTTGTTGTGGTTCTTGCGGCCGTTACGGTGGTATTTGCATTGGTTGTTTGCCTTTGTCAACCGCTGCAACGACCCCGGATTTCTTTTCGAAAGTCTTCACCGGCTTCTGCTTGTCCGTCTTGTCGGCAAAACTTAATTGCTTCGCCTCTTCTTGCAAGCTTCCGGCCTTGCTTAACAACTTCTCAAAAGTCTTAATAGTGAATCCCTTGAGGAGAAGTGCTATCGGACCGTGAATGCTTTTAAGCAAGATGCCGACTGCATGTTGTTCTTGCAGTTGTGGTTCACACTTCATACTTAAATTTCTCCATCGAAGTATGTAATCCACCAAAGTTTCATTCGGCCTTTGTTTCTCTACCACTAAATCACCTATAGTCATGTGGTGCTGAGCTCCGGCGAATCGCTTGATGAAGAGGTTCTCTAGCTCTGAGAACGTCTTCACCAAACCATTTGGCAATTCTGCATACCAGTCGAAGGCGATTCCCGACGGATCGCTAACGAGCTCGTCGGAAGAGTAGCGCATCGCTCCCGCCGGCATTGCAACAACGCGGCACGAAAGTGTGCAACATGCTTCGTCGGGGTTCCCGGTTCGTCGAAGGTCTTAAACGGAGGTGGTACGAAGCCCTTCGGGTATTGGACAGCGTCGAATTCTTCGGGTAAGGTCTACCCGTCCGAATAGATGTCCCGTTCTTCGATTGTGCTAGGGCTTCTCGCACTCCGTTGCTCTACCAAGTTCTTGATATCCTTTTCGGGGATCATACTTTGTGTTGTATCCTTTTTCACTGGTCATCCCCATTGACGGATGTAATCTCCTTTCCTCCGTCTACGATGTGAATGACTTCAGGGGTGTCTCTCTATGTGGTTGTACTTGACTGCGGAGAGTGGCCGGAGCTATGGCCATCTCTTCCATCCTCTTCGCCATTTGAGCGATCGTGTCGTCCTTTTCCTCGAAGCCGTCTCTTCATCGGTTCCGGCTCCTCTCTTCTGCGCGCTGCAGGAGCACCTCGAGAAGATGATGAAGCTCGTGTCTCAACCATGTTGATTTCGCATATTCGTTGTCCATGAATTCCGATGAGTCGATCTCATCTCCGAACTTTTCTTCTCTTTCTTTTGCCAACCGTCGGATGTCGGTTCTCAACTTTTCCATGGCATCTTCTAGCGAGCTTTCGTGTATCTTTGTGGTTGTCATGCGATGGTTGCCGGGTCCTTTTTCACGAGTCCCCTTCATCGCGAGTAGCGCTTTCTTCGGATTCGAAGCCTCCCGGCGAGACTTTCTTTCTCGGGCTGTCTGTTTCAATCTCGATCGCCCCGTAGTGGGACGCCACACCATCCTTCTAGCGACGGAAGGTCTAGGACCGGATGGTCCGTTGGCCGAATGCTTGGAAGGTGGTATCCTCCCTAATCTGTAATCCTGATACTACGACAGGCGGGCTAGCCTTCATTCTCTTGCTTGGCTTTTCTATCATGATGGCGGGTTCTACTCGGGGCCCAAGACGGGATTTGACTGGCACCCGTCCTATCCTTCGTAGAATTTCCGACACGGGGCAGTTTTCCTTCTTTGCTAGCTTTTCTACCAAAGTTTGCAGTCGAGCAAACGGCGTAGTTCTAGTTCTTTTCTTGCGGCTATCGTTGTAGTATGCGGGTCGAGGTAATGTGGCAGCAATATTGCGAACATTCTCCTCATCCTCCGCGGCGGAGAGGGGATGGAACCCGCTTCCTCCCAAAAGTGGTATGTAGTCGAGCGGTGGTGTATATTACGGTAGCGGTGTATATTCCGGCAACTCCGGAATTTCCTCCGGGAAGGCAATCTCGGCGGCTACGGCCTCTCCGGCGATCCTTCTATTTCTATTTCTTCTTTGGGTCTTTGTCGGCGACGGAATCTTCGAACTCGACCCGATTTCGAAGACGGAAGGTCTTACGGGAAGATCCGTACCCTCCACGGTAACGGGTTTACCATAGTTCCGGATTTCTTTCCCCTTTGATTTGGCGAAGTCGGGGTAGGTGCAGAAACAACTAGACCAATGGGGGTAGTAAGAACAGTCCTCCTGCGGACGGAAGTACTCCTCCTAGTCGGGACCCTTTGCAGGGGAGGAAACTCTTGGGTCGACCTAAGGTTGAACTCAAGCAGCGGTTCCTCAGCTTCAGATACCTTGTTCGTCAGTGCAAAGAGGGAGACGTCGGTGACCTTGACGTTCGTGTTTTCGAATCCTCGTCCAAATCGGATGACCCCATTGTCGGGCGGCTCATCCTTATAGCACGGCGAAGTCCGGTCCGTTGGTGAAGGAGAAAATCGGCTTTGGGGCTTCCATTTCCGCGAGGTAGACTGCGGTTGTCGGTCTCGAAGTTATGCTTCTTTTCTTCAGGACGAAAAGAAAGGAATTGAAAAGAGTCCGAACTCATTCTTTGTTCATGTATTTATAAGAAGGAATTATTTGTTAAAAGAGTCACTTATTAGAGGGTTTGTTTATTTAGAACGGAATGTTCAAAGGTGTAGAGAAGGTAAGGAATCCGATTCAGAAAGGAAAAGAAAGTCTTAAGCAAGACTTCCCGACTCGAAGGATCACTCCTAAACTAACACCTATCGGGGGTCCACCCCACCTCGAAATGAGGTAAAAGGATCTCGGAACCTCTCCGTTTAGGGGTGTCTAAACGAGTGGCTCCTAAATCCGAGAGAATGTTGGCTAAACTTGTTCGAGATAGAGATGAACATAGTATTCCAACGGAAAGAAGGGTAGTTTGATCCATTAGGGACATGGATACACTACCGATTTTTGAAAGCGGAATTATTTGATTATAATGGAGAGAGGAATATTCCCAAGTGAGTCGCCGAATTTGTGCGGCTTATTTTAGGTTGTGTGTTTTATTTTAAAAGGGGGTCGCCTAACAGAAGTTGTCGGCGAATTTAAATTTTAAATTTAATTTAAATATATATAATTTAGAAAGTAGTATTTGATTTTGAAAATAATTTTTAAATTTGAAAGTTTTAAGATATGAGATTAAACCGATCTCACATCCCCAAATAGTTTATATAAACGAGCACCGCACCACAAGCCGTGTATCTATCCCTAAGGATAGACACACTGCTTGATGGTGGGGCTCGATCAAATAAACTAGAAGTTTTGTGACATCCGTTTGGTCTCGCGAACCAATTTTATAAGCCGACAAATTCCACCGCTTAATATGAAAGTATCAAACAGGGTTTATATTACTCAGGTTCTTTAAAATTTCCTATAAGGGCAAGCCCCTATAGTTAATTACATCTTAAGTGACGGGAATCACCTAAGAAAACTCTCGATAATAATCGATAATTCTCGCTCTCAAGAATTTCAAAGTTTAAGGTTTTCAAAGATTGAATTTTGGAATTTCAATAGGGAATGGATCAAATTTGGAACATTTTTGTTTTGTGAATCCAAAGGAAGAAAGGTAGGAGAAATCACTGATTCGAAGTGAACTTCGGTAATTTCCCGACTATCCTATTGTTTGGCTTGAATTTAGGAAAGTCCTAATGTTTATTTAGTATTTCAATCTTGCCAATTTTAATTAGTTAGGACTTATATTTGTATGATAAAATCAAACAAATAGCCTAGAAGATGTGAGGGTTTGTTGTCGTATCGGACGACTACCTCGGAATCCTAAGACCGGTTAGGGCTTAATTTGCATAAAATGATTATGCAAGTGCCTAACGAAAAGGTTGAGGATTTATGTTGCACTAGTGCAAGCTACCTCGAAGTCCTATGGCTTTGTTGTTTAATTCTAAGAAGGTTTCTGTTGAAGTAGGTTCAAGTTTTGCCGACGACGATGGCCGTGTCGCCCACCATGCTCCAAGTTCCTTGTTGTTGCGGAGGTTTAGTTTTAGAAATCATAAATCGGGAGATGAGAAAAGTGTTTTGGTTTAGAGAAAATCTTAATTTCCAAGTGTTTTTGTGTTTTAATTAAAACAAATCTTAAAGTTGATTATAACGACACCGGTTAAGATCCCACGGTTCCATCCTTCCGGCATCATTATTTTTATCGGATTCACTTAGTCCGGATGAATTTGCTAAACTCAGCTGAATGAGTTCCACACTTTCATTTAGACCGTGGGAAATCCCGTTAGCAACACGTAGGTTACATCATCCGAGGTATTCCCGATCATCCAACATGACGTTTTAATTTAGTTGTAATTGTAGTTTTGTGTTCTGTTTGTGATTAAATTTTGAGTTGTTTTATATTTTGAAATGTTGTGGCGGTGAATTTTATCTTGCAATGACTTTTAACTTAGTTTTGGTTTCAGTTTTAGGGACTATCCTAAAGGTGTCGGTTTTTATGCAACAGTTGTTTTATCATGCAAGAAAAGTAAAGTGCATTTGCAATAAAGTAAATTGCAAGAAAATAAATTGCAAGAAAGTAAATTGCAATAAAATAAAAGCGTACTCGGAGGGTCTTCCCGTCATCCCAAGCTGCACTTAAAACACAATTAGAATATTTAAGCAAGTCCCTAGGTAAAGCTAAGGGAAAGGTTATGGTTTTCTACCAAATTCCTAATCCTATAGCTAGTCAACTCTTATGACGTCTAGGTTCTTTGTGTTTTGGTTTGAGGACGATTTTCTTCATCAAAGAACGATTAAGTCCAATTGTTCTTATAAGTATCCTATCATATTGAGGAAGTGCTTAAGAAGAATCTTAAACATCTTTTCAATATTTCTAGGATTGCTTTAAGTCCAAATGAATTTAATTATATAAATGAATCGATCGTCCGAGGTTTTCAAGTCTTGTTAACTTGCTCAGTGAACTAGGACATTTGAATATCCTATGAGTGAGGTAACACTTCATTTGATGTTTCATTTAGGAGTTATAATAATCAAAGCTTTCAAGGGTAAATTAGTATTCAAATGACTTGGTTTAAGTTAAAGGGTTTAAATTTGGAATAGTGTTCAAGTTGTTTTATATTTAATTTCCTTTATGTCTTAGGTGATGTTATATTTAATTTAATTTAATTTAATTGAGTTTTAATTTAACTTAATTTAATTTAATTTGATTTGATGTTTAATTAATTTGATTTTATTTAATTTAATTTAATTATTTAATTTAATTTAATTTAATTTAATTGTTTAATTTAATTTAATTTTAATTATTTAATTTAATTTAATTATTTAATTCAATTTAATTTAATTGAGTTTTAATTTAATTTAATTTAATTTAATTTAATTGATTTAATTTAATTTTAATTTAATTTAATTTAATTTAATTTGTCTTAATTTAATTTAATTATTAAATTTAATTTAATTTTAATTTAATTTAATTTAATTTACTTTATTTTTAATTTTAATTGAAATTTTTGAAAGAGTTTAATTTTAGTTTAATGATTAAGTCTTTTAATATTTTGAATTTGAATTATCATTTTAATTAAGAGTTGAATATTAATGAGATGATTAATTTAGGGATTTTTAAATTAAAGAATAAATCTCTTCCTAATAAATATCCCTTATTTTAATGATTCCAATTTTATTATTCTTCCAAATTTAATCCATTATTTAATTAAAGTTTAATCATTTTGAAATTATTTAATGGGTTTCTACCCTTTAATTATTTAAATTTCAATCATCCAAATCAGATTAAGATCAAATATTTTACTTGTTGATTTCTTATTAAACCTAAAGTTTTAATTAAGGATTAGAGATTTTAATTACCATTTTACCCTTTAAGCTTAATAATTTCATAACTCACTAAATTGAACTTAAATGAACTTGAAATTTTTATGTGACTTCACTCATATGTCAATAAAGACATGAGAGGAGAAAATGTGATTTTTCTGTATTTAATTTATTTATATAATTATTTTTGGTGGAAAATAGAGATTTTCAAGGAAAATTTGATAACATGACCAAAAGAAAGTTTCTGTCCTTAAGAAAATTAGGGGACATTCCTAATGTCCAGAGAAGCACTTGGACCAATTTTGGTGATTTTTTGAATTATATTATTTTTATTATAATTATTTTGAGTTTTGGAGTGTTAATTAATTTAAAAATAAAATAAATGTTGAAAAATGGGTTTTATATTTTTCAAAAATCTCTCTGATATCAAGGAAACCAGAGAATCAAATTTTGCAATTTTCTGATTTTTCTATGATTTATAATAATTATTTTAGTGAAAATACTAGAAAATACATTTTTTTTTAATTTTAAAATTACCCTAGGGCTTTAAAATTCAATATCTCACTAAATAGACCTAGGAAAAATGTGGGATTTGTTCCTAAGTGATTAAGATTCAAAATGTGACATTTTGGTGAATTTTATTATTTTTGTGATTTTTATTATTTTTTAATTATTAAAAATATTAAAATATTATTAAAAATCAACTTTTTTAGAAAATTGAAATTTTAATTTTATTAGGTTCCCCTGATATCAGAGAGGCTCCAAAACCAATTTGGTGAATTTTTGAAAAGTATTTTAAAAGTTATGAATTTTTAAAGTTTAAAATGGCTAAGTGACTTAATCAACCCAATTAGTGGGGCTAACCAAGTCCAATTGACTTCAAATTTTTATGGTGGGTTCCTCTGATCCTAAAGGTCAGTGGAGAATTGATTTCAAGTCAATTTGATGCCTGGTTAACTCTAATTAATTAAAGACCTATTTTGGGTGTTTAAGCCAATTAGGGCTGTTTTAAATGAACTAAGTCAAAACCTATTTTTCCTAGGGTTCTCTGGTCATAAGGAACATCACCAAATTTTCCTAGAATTTATTTCACAACATGCTATTTACTGGAATTAAAATACTCAAAACGAGTGACTCGAACTTGAAAAATCAAGAACTCTTCATAGGGATGGCCTCCGACTTTGGAAAATTCAGGGAATGTTCCCAAGTTCGAGGCTTCAAAAGCCCTATGGTCTCATGCCATGGTGAATTGTATGCATGCATGGAGAATTAAAACAATGCAGAGAGTAAATAAATTATAAAAAATAAAATACTTGATGAAATTAAATGATTTCTTTTCCACATTATTCTCCTCTCGTTCACCGAGCAAGAGGGTATTTTTATTTTATTTTTGTGATTTTTCTACACAAAGATATGGATTTTTGAAGTTTAGGGAATTAAATAAATCGGAAAATACCCTATTTATCTACTTATCCACGCGGCGCCGAGCGAAACATCGGCAGCTCCGAAGGGGTACGTGTCGCGCTGTGATTGGGCGCCGCCATCTGAGTCAGCAGCCCGGGCCCCGCGGTTCTCGCACCGTTTCCTGGTCCGACGCCATCTGAGCCGTTCGTCCGCGCGTGTATTAAATGGACGGCATCCGTTCATCGTCCCCAAGTGTTCTCACCCGAGAGCCGTCCACACTAAATCCCTAAGATCTCACTCGATTCTCAATGGATTTTTACGTTCTTATACTCTATGGATTCGTCTCGAAGAGACGAACACATCTATACGGTTAACATGCATCGAAACTAAGGCATTTGAAATAGAGAATCTTCGGAAGCTCGGGATGAAGAGTTAGCTCATACCTTGGCTCGGAGAAGTGTGGCTTCAATCCGAGAGTTGTTGCACCTTCGATTGGGTCCTAGCAAGCTCCGGATGAAGTCTCCTGGTCCAGTGAATTGTCCGGATATGATTTCGACCAAGCCCGATCACAAAGCTTGGAGGCCGGAGCAACTCGGGTGGCCTCGGAGATAGGGCTTTTGATGGTAGACACCTTCCCTTGGTCCGGTGAAGGTGTAGAGACAATCAATTTGGGGATTGACTCACTGTGGAGAAGTGTCCTGGTTTTGGGTGGAATTTCAACTCTGAAATTGAGCTTACAGAGGAGAAATGGCAGGGGGATTTCACTGGGGATCAAGTGCTCTAAAGGTGGAGAAGGTCTGGAACAATTTTGGCAGAGTTTTGGCAAGGTTTTTTGCTTCTCTTCTTCTCATGGCCGAGAGGGGTGGAGTTTAAATAGAGCTGGCTGAGGGGCCTCCCAGGGGGAGTTAGGGCTTGGGATCACCTGCTTCGGTGAGGAGAAGAACAGCCATGGTGACCACTAGGCGAGGGCAACTCAGCAAGTGAGAATTTCAATGTTGGATCACATGTGAGCTCTCGGCCATGGTGTTTTCCGGCGGCTCAGTGGCCGGCCGGCCGAGTCGAGTCACCCTCGAAGCTCAGGTGGGTCAGGGCTGGAGGCTTGTGCAATCAATTGGCAATTGCCATGTGTAAAGGAGTTGGATTGAAATGGAATGGGGGATGAGCCTATTTTGGGTCCAAATGGGTCAACTCACCTTTTGGGCTTGGTTCACCTCCCCATGGCCTGATTTTGGGCCGAGAGGATCGGTTGGGTCGGCCAAGAGAGAGTGGTGTGGTCTCTATCCATGATGAGGTGGCTAAACATGGTTTAGTGTGTGACATGCTTAAGGTAAAAAGGCTTAATGAAAGATTAGGAAAGGAGCCCCTCCTTTTACCATTAATGGCATGGTCACATGTCAAGCCTCCCATGGCTTCATGTGGCTTGTCAATGGCTTGCATGGCTTGTCTTTGGCTTGGAGAAAGTTGAGTCAATTTCATAAAAATGGGTTTTAAGAAATTTTTTGGTAATTTGATGGGAATTTGGATGAAGCTTCATTTGGAATAATTCAATGATGATTTTAGGACTTAGGTAATGGATTTAATTAAATGGATGACAAATGGAGATGTCATGTGGGCTTTAGGGTAGATTTGGGCTTTTGAATTTTGAAGGAAATGGGCTTTTAGAAGGGTTTAAGGGAAGTGGGCTTTTAAGTTTATGAATGTGTTCATGGATGAAAATTTTTGTAAAAGGTTGGGCCAAATAATTGTTGGGTTTAGCTCATGGATGTGTCATGAGTAACTTGAAGCAAATTTGGGGTAGTTTGGGCTTGAATTGGGTTGGATTTGGATTCTTTTGGTGAATGGGCCAATATAGGTCCAAATGGGCCAAGTCGGGCCAATGTTGGGCTAGGGTTGAAATTGATGTAGAATTATTGTTGAGAAGTGTTTATGGGAGTGTTTCAAAGAGGTTTTGACTTTGGTTGGGCTTTGATTTTTTTGGGGTTTGGGTTCATTTGGGTTAGGTTTGGGCTTAGGTCAAAAAATGGGCCTTAAGGTCAAAAGTGGAATTGGATCCAAATGTCAATCAAATTGGACTTGGATTTGGTCTAAATTGGTATTAGGAATGTTGAATTGAAGTTTAGAATTGAATTGAACCAAAATTGGGGTCAATTGGGTAGGTTTGGTTTGACATTAGGTTCACTTAGGGTTAAAATGGGTCAATTTGGGGGTTTTGACAAAAGTAGGGTAAATTGACAAAATTGGCCCATGGTGTAGTTGGACAAAATGAAATTGGGAATATTTAGGATTTTCTGGAATTTTCTGGGAATTTTCTAAATTTTTGGATTTTTGGGTCAAGAAGGGTATTTTGGGTATTTGGAGGGTATTGGGAGGTTTTCTTGGAATTTTTGGTATTTTTGGGTATGGATGATCAATTTGAGTGATGTGGAGGTGTTTGGGATTGATTTTGGAAAATTTTTAGGTAATTTGGAAATTTTGCAAAAATTCAGGTAATTTCAAGGGTTTTGGGTAGGTTTAGTAGGTGTAGGGCCCCGGGGTCAAAAATTGAAAATTTGGGAAATTGAAGATCGGGTGAATCTAGGTGGAAAGAAATCATTTTGGTTGAGCCATGAAGCCATTTCAAGCCCATATGAGCCATGAAAGGACTCATCCGAGGCATTCACTATGTTGTTCCTAACCCTCTTGCCAAGGGCTTAGGGGTTAAGGACCATCCATGTGAATCACCTACATGAGTCGGGAGGTTAAGTTGAGTATGGGTGTGGTTTTAGGAAGTGTGTGGAAGTGTAGTGTGTAAGTGTAGTGTAAGTCGGCCCCTTCACTGCGACCGAGGCCACCGGTGCGGTCCTAAGGCCAAAGAGTCCTATAGGAACTCATCCTTTAAACTTCCATATTTGATTTCAACCCTCTAGGTGATTAGGGGTCTACAGTCAAGTTTATGGAGTTTGCAGGGAGTTTAGAAGTGGTTTGAATTTCTAAAAGGCGGGTCCCAATTCTAGTCCTCTAAGATAGTCAAAGGAAAAGCCTAAGGCTAGATCCTAAGCACTAAAAAGAAGAAAGGAAGACCTCATCAAAAATGAGGTCAACACTTAGGAATTTAGTTGAGAAACAAAATATTAGGACTCAATGATGTAAAGACTATGAATTACATATAAGGGGAAGGAATGTTATAAGTTTCAAATTTAGGAAAAGAAGAGTGAAGTTCAAAATCATTAACAGACTATCCAGATATAGTAATCCTCACTTGAAAAAGAAAAATAAAAAAAAAGATTGAAAAACAATCCCTGTAAAGAAAAGAAATGAAAAGAAAAGAAAAAGTGAGTGAGGAGAAGCTTGAGGAGATGTCTTATTAAAAATTGGCTTCACTTGGATTAACCTAAAGGGAAAACTAAATACATTTCTGAACTTATATTTATGGACTAGTTTCTTTACTAGTAGTGTTCTCATGAATTTCCTATCATCTAAATATTCTAAGTGAATTAATATTGCAACATATAGTCATTCTTGAAATAAATAGAAGACTAGAACTCTTAGACTTAATGACTAGATAGCCTTATATCTGCAGAGTTAATCTAATTACTTGAAAATCTTTCTAAGAAGGCTTACTATGATATTTATTTAAATTAAAATTATAGTATTTCTGAATTAAAACTTTACCACAAAGAATCATAACTTTTATGTAGTACTAAAAATTACTTGAGGACAAGTAATAGTTAAGTTTGGGGGATTTTGACCCACTGAAAATATGTTAAGATTTTCATGCCTATTTTATATTGATTTTGATGATTTTGCACTTCAAAGAAGAGTATTTTTGTTCATTTGTTGCAGATATGTTGATTTATGGATAATGGAGCGAAAATTACAAAAAGGAGCGAATCTGGAGCAAAAAGGACCAAAAGAAGAAAATTTGATCTAAGCTGCCGACGGCGAGCTCGACGGCGCCGACGATGGATTTTTCTCGAGAATTCAGAAAAATATTACAAGGAAGCCTGCTGACGGTGAGTTCGAGGCCGCCGATAGCGGGCCTTATGAAAGATAGTCGAAGGCTAAGTATTATAGAAGGCCGCCGACGACGCCCTCGAGGCCGCCGACGGTGGGAAATTCAGTTCTCTCACGATGCATTGAATGTGGACAATTTTTGAAGGGATTCTTGGGAAAATCTTAGAAACTCTTCAATCACTTTAAAAGAAACAATTTGGGGCCGAAAATAGAGTCCACTAGTGTCCATTGTTGTTGTATGTTTTTGTCAGTGAGTCCACCGAGTCTATAGTGTGTCACTAGAGTGTTAGTTAGTGTCTTGTTTCCATTATAGTTTTAGATAGTGAGTTCAATTAGTGATATTTGTGAGGAATTCTTTGAGAGATTGTAAGAGAAGAAGGGAAGTGAGAGATTTCTTCATCCTTGTCGTTTCGAAGGAGAATTTTGCATGCTGTAAGAAAAGAAGAGATTCAGAAGAACTTTACGGATTTTGCTTGGGGAGGAATTTGAGATAAGTTGTATTTACTTATTTCAGTTTGTTAAACTTTGTTTTTATATATGAAATCCGGGTTTTGTCGTATCTTCTCCATGAAATTTGAGTAGTTTTTCTATCTTTCTCCTTATTTTGATATTTTTGTGAAATGGTAATTTAAATTAATATGCTAAGAGAATTTTAAAAGAAGTTGTGATAATCTTTTCACTTAAATCTTAATTTACTTTCAATTTAACCAATTGATTAGTTAAAATATGTTGAGTTTAAAAACTATGGTGAAGATTACAGCCAAGATTCAGGGAGGTCAAAGTCCTTGAAAGTAGGGTGTAAATAAATAGGGAAATAATATTTATCGGGTGTAGAATTAAAGATTTTAGAGTGACTGACTAAAATCCTCAATTTGGTCATATCGTTTGGGTGCTGAAGTGTAGATGTTAGCCCTCAGACAGGGGAACGTGGGAGCTCCGAAGTGAGAGCCGGTATCCTCTCAGCCTAGTCGCAGATTTAGTAACCAAGCATAAGATTAGTCAATGTTCTTTATGCCTGGACCAAAGGGTAAAGAATAGGTATTCTCCTATTTGGCACAACACCATTTTTAAACTAATTTTAATTATTCATTCACCTAAATTTCTTAACAAGGAGAAGGATTCTTGCTTATATACTTGAACTTCACTTTATTAGTAGAATTAGTTAACTGTTGGTAGAATTCGTTTATTAAAACTTTATCTTATTTACAATTGCATATTAGTGACAGATAGGCAATTCAATTTATAAAGTTGTGATTCTAAATTAGTTTCTATAATCCTAGTATGTAGCCTCTGACTATTGCTTCTGCACTATCCCTGTGGGGTCGATATCCAGGATTCCATTAGAGTCCTGTATTACTTGAGCGATATGTATACTTGCGTTGAAAGATAGCTCTACGATTATTGAATATCTTTTTACACATATTTATCAAATAAAAGCAATTTTAAATTAACGCAAAGTGCACGGGGCAGTTCACTCATCATTCAAAGGAAAAAGTTATTTTTATAAGACTATGACTTCACGAAAGAAAGAAATTAATGCCCTAATAACTGGGTCCTCCCTTTATAGAATTCGAACTGTGTCCTAAGTAGATTTCAAAGTGAATTATTGTGTTTGAAATATGATTAATTGATTCGGGATATCACGAGCCTTTTAATTCTCTGCCATGTGACTGGGTCCAGAGTTTTGAATAAGTTATAATATCTCAGAATTCATGTTAAGAATCATTTCAGGATTATTAATTAGAGGAGTTTCAATATTCAAAATCCTTAAAAGAAATATGCCCTAAAAGATACAGTAATTCTCAGAAAGCAAAAGGAACAAAAGAAAGATTAAACAAAAGAAGAAGAAAAGTTTTTTTTTGTGAAGGTCCAACTGAGGAAAAGCTTAAGGTAAGCACAAACCAAAAATTGGTGTCCCAATTCAGGCATTCAAAATCTTTAACATGTGCTCCATCAGATATAGTAATTCTCAATGGAAAAGAGAAAAAAAGTGTGTGAAAAGCTCAATCCACAAAAAAGAGAGACAACAAGAAGACTCCCTGAGGAAAAGCTTGAGGCAAGCATATAACCAAAAATTGGTGTCTTATTCCTCCCTTGATTACTAAAACTTGAAAGATTACCTTAAGAATATTCTTTGAATATGATGCTTTGAAAATAGTTAAGTGATTTTATGTCTATTGGTAGGTCATTAATTGGCTCATAAATATCTTTGGACAATGAAAAATATTTTAATTACGTGGTCAAAATTCTAAAACCTACTTAGGCCCAGATAGAGGAGAATTAAAGAAAGGATTATGTTATTAGCAATTAATGAAATTCAACTCTTAAGTCACATCTTTCAGTGCCCAGCAAATACAACTCCAGTGTCAATTCGAAGAAAGTTGAAACAATTTCTCGAAGATAGTGTGAACAACCTTTATAAAATTGGTGACAAAGCAAATGACAAGCACTATGACCCAAGGAAAAAAGGTTAAGATTTTCATGCCTATTTTATACTGATTTAGATGATATTGCACTTTAAAGAAGGTATTTTTGGTATTTTTCTGCAGGTATGAAGATTTAAGGACAAATGAGCGAAAATATGCAAAAAAGAGTAAATTTGGAGCAAAAAGGACTAAATTATGAAAAATTGACCTAGGGCGCTGACGGCGAGGTTGATGGCGCCGACTGCGTGATTTTCCCGAGAGTTCAAAATTAATTCTAAGGAAGACCGCTGATGGCGAAGGTCGAGGCCGCTGACGGCGAGGTCAGTTTAAAAGTCCTGTTTCTAGAAGGCTGCCGATGGCGCAGCTCGAGGCCGCTGATGGTGGGATCAGCTGTTCTCTCACAATGTTCATCGAATCTGGACGATTTTCGAAGGGATGCCTGGAAAACCTTGGAGACTCTTCAAAAACTTTAAAAAGAACCGTTTTAGGCCAAAAAATTTTCCTTTTGGAGTCCTATAAAATTTACGAAGAGTCTGTAAAAAGTACTATTAGATATTTCTAATAGTTACTTAGTGTCCTACATAGAGTCCACTGTTGACCTCATTTTTGGTGAGGTCTTCTCTCTTCTTAGTGCTCAGGATCTAGCCATAGGTTTTCCCTTTGACTATCCTAGAGGACTAGAAATGGAACCCACCACCACTTAAAAATTCAAACCACTTCTTGACTCCCTTCAAACCCCACAAGTTTGATTGTAAACCCCTAAACCACTTGGAGGGTTAAGATCAAATGTGAAAGTTTAAAGGATGAGTTTCCTATAGGAATCTTTGGCCTTAGGATTACCCTGGGTGGTCTGGTCCTGGTAAGGGTAAGCTTGCACACACCACTCTCTCAGACACATTCCAAAACCCTAAAACCACACCTATACCCAATTTGACTTCCTGACTCATGTAGGTAATTCATATGGATGGACCTTAACCCCTAAGCCCCTGGCTAAGAGGGTTAGAAACAACATCGTGAATGTCTAAAATGAGTCCTCTCATGGCTCTTGTGAGCTTAACATGGCTTCATGGCTCAACCAAAATGATTTCATTCCACTCACGCTTGATCAACCTTCATTTTTCCAAAAATTTCAATTTTTGACCCCTGGGACCCTAAACCCACCAAGCCTACCAAATGACCTTGAAATTGCCTAAAATTTGCAAAATTGCCTAAATTACCCAAAATTCCTCAAAATCAGTCCTAAGCATTTCCCACCACTCAAATTGATCATCCTTGGTCAAATATACCAAAATTTTCAAAATACCCCCCCCCCAATACTCTCTAAATATCCAAAATACCATTTTAACCCAAAAATTTCAAAAATTTAGAAAATTTCCAACAAATTCCAGAAAATCTCAAATATTCCCAATTTCATTTTGTTCAACTATACCATAAGCCAATTTTATCAATTTAGCCCACTTTTACCAAAATCCCTAATTTGACTTATTTTTAACCTAAGAGAGCCCAATGTCCAACCAAACCACTCCAATTGACCTCAATTTTGATCCAATTCAATCCTAAACTTTAATTTAATATCCCAAATATCAATTTAAACCAAATCCAAACTCAATTTTATCAACATGTGGATATAATTTCAATTTGAAGCTTAAAGCCCAATTTTGGCCCATGACCTAAACTTAGCCCAAATCAACCCAACTTAACTCCAATTAGCCCCAAATCTTTTCTAAAACCTTCCTAATATCCCCACAAACAAAACACTAACATGATTTACCCCACATTTGAAACCAAACTTCACCCAAGCTTAACCCAAACCAAAAATCCCCAATTTGGCCTAAATCAATCATGAACCCAAATAGACTCAAATCCCAAGATCAAAACCCAACCAAAGTTGAAAAACTCTTTGTCACACCCCCATAAATATTTCTCAACATTAATTTTACATCAAGACCAACACTAGCCCAATCTTAACCCAAGTTAGCCCAATATGACCCACTTTGGCCCTATTACCAAAAAGACCCAAATTAAATCTAATTCAACTCAAATTCATCCCAAAATGTTCCAAATTACTCATTGCACATTCTTAAACCAATTGCAACATTTATTTGACACAACCCTTCACCAAATTTTCATCCATCAATTTGTTTTAAGCCCACCTTCCTAAAGCATTTTAAAAGCCCATCTTCACCAAATTTAAAAAGCCCAAAAATCCATTCTAAAATCCATATGACACTCTTCTTCATCATGCATTCAATTAAAACCATCCCTAAGTTCCAATTAATCATCAAATTATTCTAAATCAAGACACACGCCAATCTCCCCTAAATTCATCAAAAATGCCAAAACCCATTTTTATGAAAATAAGCCAACCTTTTCCCAAGCCATGTGAAGCCAAATGAAACCATTCACAAGCCATATGAAGCCATGAGAACCTTGACACCTCACCAAGCCATTAATGGCAAGAAGAGGGGGTTCTTTCTTAACCCTTCACTAAACCTTTTTAACCACATTTATGATACACTCTAAACCAATCTTAGCCACCTCACCATGGATAGAGACCTCACCACCTTCTCTTAGTTGACCCAAATGATTCCTTTCAGCCCAAAATCAGGCCTTGGTGGGTGCACCAAGCCCATTTCCATGGGTTGACCAAATAAAGCTCAAAATAGCCCCTCCTCCTTTCCATTTTAATCAAACCACTTTACACATGGCCAAAGCCAATTGAACTCATAAACATTAAGCCCTGACCTCCCTGACCCTGAGGGTGACCTGACCCTACCGGCCAGCCGCCTGGGTCGCCGTAAAACGCCATCGCCCAGAGCTCCATGTGAGCCAAAATTTCAAATTCTTCCTTGTTGAGTTGTCCCAACTCAATTGGACTCCATGGCTGTTCTTCCCTTGCATAGAGCAGCTAATCCCAAGCCCTAACTGCCCCTGGGAAGCCTTCCAGCCATGTCTATTTAAACACCACAACCTCTCATCCAAAGAAGGTGCTGAACCAAACCATACCAAAATTCTGCCAAAATCATTCCAGACCCTTCTCCTAGCATAGAGCAATTGATCCCCACTGAAATCCAGCCCTAATTTCCCCTCTGTGAGCTCAATTTTTGAGTTCAATTTCAAGCCCAAAATAAGGACACTTCACCACAGTGAGTCAATCCCCAAATTGATTGACTCTACACCTTCACCAGATCAAGAGAAGAAGTTCCCCAAGAAAGCCCCTTCACCAGACCAGCCATTCTTTTTATCGGTCAAGCTTTGAAATCGGGCTTGGTGGAAATTGGGTCTAGGAAATTCACCAGAGCCAGAGACTTAATCTAGAGCTTCTTTCGGTTCAATCGAAGGTGCCACAACTCTCTGATTGAAGCTTCACTTCTCAGGGCAAAGGTATGGATCTTTTCTTCCTCCAGAGCTTCTGTGAATTCTCCATTTTGTTTGGCTCAATTTCATAGCATGTTAGCCATATAGATGTGTGCGTCTTGTTGAGACGAATCCATAGAGCATAAGAACATGAAATTTGGTGGAGAAATGAGGGAGATCTTAAGGTTTTAGTGTGGACGACTCTCGGGTTAGGGCGATCGATGACGATGAACGGATGTCGTCCATTCGTGCTTGTATCGAATGAATGGCCCAGATCGCGTCGAACTAGGAAACGGGGCATGAACCGCTAGCCGCGTGGCACTGAGTCAGATGGCGGCGCCGAATGGGAATGCGCCATGTGGAGCTTCGGAGCTGCCGAGGTTGAAGCGGCGCTGACTGGTTTAAATAGAAAAATAGGGTATTTTTTATTTATTTAAATACTAGAAACTTCAAAAATTCATATCTTTTTGTAAAAAAATCTCAAAAATAAAATAAAAATACCCTCTTGCTCAGTGGATAGAGGAGAAAAAGTGGAAAAAGAATTAAGTTGTTTTGTTAAGTATTTTATTTTTGATTAATTATTTTCTGATTTCAGTGTTTTAATCCTCCATGCATGCTACAATTCACCATGGCATGAGACCATAGGGATTTTGTAGCCTCTATTCTTGGGTACATTCCCTGAATTTTCCAAGGTTAGAGGCCATTTCTATGGCAAGATATTGATTTTCTAAATTTATGTGTCTGTTTTGCCATTTTAATTCTAGTAATTAGCATGTTGCTTAGAAAATTCTAGGAAAATTAGGGGAAGTATCTTAGGACCAGAGGACCCTAGGAAAATTATGGTTTGGTTTAGTTCCTTAAGAATAACCCTAATTAGCCTAAACACTTAAAATTGAATTCTAATTAATTAGGAGTAACCACACATCAAAATCACTTGAAATTAATACTACACTGTCATTTAGGATACAGAGAACCTCACATAAAAAGTTGAAGTCAATTGGAAGTAATTTAACCCACTAAATGGATCATTTAGGTTGTATGGCCATTTTTAAACTTTAAAAATTCATAAAACCTAAAATACACTTCAAAAATTCACCAAAATGGTTTTGTGGGCTCTCTGATATCAGAGGAGTCTAAGAAAATTAAAATTGAAATTTTCTAAAAATTTTCATTTTTAATCATATTTCTAATATTTTAATAATTAAAAAATAATAAAAATCACAAAAATATTAAAAATCACAAAAATGTCACATTTTGCCTCTTAATCACTTAGGAACAAACCAAATATTTTTCTCAAGTTTATAGGTTAAGAAATTGAATTTTAAAGGCTTAAGACAATTTTTAATATTAAAAAATGAATTTCCCAACATTTTCACTAAATTAATTTTAATAAATCAAAAAAAAATTAAAAAAATTCAAAATTTACTTTTCTGGACTCCTTGAGGTCAGAGGGATTTAAGAAAAATATAAAATTTAATTTTCAACTTTAATTTTATTTTATAATTAATTAATACCGTAAAACTCAAAATAATTGTAATAAATAAAATATAATTCAAAAAATCACCAAACTTGGTTTAGGTGGTCCTCTAGTTAGTAGGAACATCTCATAATTTTCTTAAGGACAGAAACTTTACCTTGGCCATGTTGTTGAATTTTCATTGAAAATCCTTACTTTCCACTAAAATAAATATATAAATTAAATTAAAAACAGAAAAATCACATTTTCTCCTCTAATGTCTTAATTGATATGTGATTGAAGTGATACAAAAATCTTAAGTTCATTTGAGCTCAATTTAGTGAGTCATGAATTGAATAAGCTTAAAAGGGCATAACGGTAATTAAGGATTTCAACCCTAATTAATGGTTAAGTCTAATCAAAAGGGAGGGTAAAATATCTAATTATAACTTTCTCTTGGATGATTGAAACTTAGGAAATAAAGGGGTAGAAATCCATTAGTCACTTTGAAAATATCAAAATGGAACTTTAATTAATTAAATCATTTAAACTTTGGGAGGATAATTAAAATTTTGGATTATTAGGGATGTGACTTAAGAAGATACTAATTCTTTAATTTAAAATCCCTAAATGAATCACTTTAATAACATTTCAATTCCTAATTAAACTTAAAAATGATAATTGAAATTAATGATTAAAAAGAAAATAATCCTTAATTAAATTAAAGCTTAAAACATTAAGTGATTTAATAACCTAATTAAATTAAATTGAGAACATTAAAATTAATTTATCATTTGAAAACAAACCTAAGACAAATTTGAAACATTAAAAATCAATATCAAAACAATTTATAATAAAAATGTATAAAAATAAATAAACTAATTAAAATCAACCTAAAATATTACAATTAATCCAAATAAAGTCATTAAAATTTAATAAGAATAAATGATTTAAACACCTCTTTCAACTTAAACAAATTTAAAACATTAAAACTAATTTGAAATATTAAGATAATTAAAATATAAAGATTTAATTGAATTGAAACAACTTGAACACTATTCCAAACTTAAAATCATTAATTAAATTTTTATAACTAAACCAAATCATTTTAAATCATCAATTCCAATTTTCTAATTAAGAATTGTTAAAACCTTCAACAAATTAATTTGCCCCTAAAGGCTTTCATTATCATAACTCTTAAATAAAGCATTAAGTGAAATGTCACTTCACTCATAGGATAATCAAACACCCTAGTTCACTGAGCAAGAAATAAAACTTAACTAAATTCTTGGACTCAAAATAATCTCAGAAGTATTGAAAAGATGTTTATGATTCGTCCTAAGCACTTTCTCAATATGATGAAATGTTTTAGAAGAACAACTGAATTTAATTGTTCTTTGGTGAAGAAAATCACCCTTAACAAAATACAAGAACCTAGACGTCATTGGAATTGACTAGCTATAGGATTAGGATTTTGGTAGACAACCGAAGCCTTCTCTTAGCTTTACCTAGGTGTTTTCTTGCAATTATATAAATGCTTTAACATATGTTTTAAGTGCAGGAGAAAATAAATAGGAATGCTTACCAGGTATGTGTATGGCTTATTTTTGGGTTATGTGTTTTATTTTGAAAAGGCGGTCGCCTACAGAAATTATCGACAAATTTTAGATTTTAGATTTAATTTAAATATATATATTATTTGGAAAATTGCATTTAATTTTGAAAATAACTTTAAGTTTGAAAATTTTAAGACATGAAATGAAACTGATCTCACATCCCGAATAGTTTATATAAACGAGCACCGCACCACAAACCGTGCATCTATCCCAAGGAATAGACACACTGCTTGATGATGGGGATCGATTAAATAAACTAGAAGATTTGTGACATCCGTTTGGCCTGCGAACCAATTTTATAAGCTGACAAGTTCCCCTGCTTAATATAAAGGAAGTAAGCAGGGTTTATATTACCTGGGTTCTTAAAGTTACCTATAAGGGCAAGCCCCTATAGTTAATTACATCTTAAATGACAGTAATCATTTAAGAAAACTCTCGATAATGATCAGTGGTTTTGCTCTCAAGAATTTCAAAGTTTAAGGTTTTCAAACAATTGGATTTTGGAATTTCAATAGGGAATGGATCAAATTTAGGACAATTTATTTTGGGAATTCAAGGGAAGAGAAGTAGGATAAGTTGAGGATCCAAGAAGAATTTTGGCAACTTCCCAAATTATCCTATTATTTAGCTTCGAGTTTAAGAAAATTATTTAATGTTGCAATCCTGCCAATTTTAATTAATTAGGACTTATGTTTGTAAGACATAATCACACAAATAGCCTCGAAGATGTGAGGGTTTATGTCGTATCAAGCGACTATCTCGGAGTCCTAAGACCGGTTAGGGCTTAATTTGCATAACATGATTATACAAATGCCTAATGAAAAGTTGAGGATTTATGTTGCACTAAGCAAACTACCTCGAAATCCTATGGCTTTGTTGTTTAAAACTAGGAAAAGTTTTGCTGAAGTAGATTCAAGTTTTCATTGATGACGATGGCCGTGTCGCCCACCATACTCCAAGCTCCTTGTTGTTGCAGAGGTTTAGTTTTAGAAGGTGAAAATTAGGGGATGAGAAAAGTGTCTTGGCTTAGAGAAAATCTTAAAATCCAAGTGTTTTTAATGTTTTAATTAAAACAAATCTTAAAGTTGATTATAACAACACCGGTTAAGATCCCACGGTTCCATCATTCCGGCATCGTTATTTTTATCGGATTCACTTAGTCCAGATGAATTTGCTAAACTCAACTGAATGAGTTCCACACTTTCATTTAGACCGTGGGAAATCCCGTTAGCAACACGTAGGTTACATCATCCGAGGTATTCCCGATCGTTTAATGAGATATTTTAATTTAGTTTTAATTGTAGTTTTGTTGTTTTGTTTGTGATTAAATTTTGAGTTGTTTTATATTTTGGAATATTGTGGCGGTGAATTTTATCTTGTGATGACTTTTAATTTAGTTTTGGTTTCAGTTTTGTGGCTATCCTATAGGTTTTGGTTTTCATGCAACAGCTTGTTTTACCATGCAAGAAAATTAAAATGCAAGCACATGTAGGTAAATTGCAACAAAGTAAAAGCGTACCTGGAGGGTCTTCCCGTCATCCCAAGATACACTTAAAACACATGTTAGAGCATTTAAACATATTTTTGCAAGAAATACCTAGGTAAAGCTAAGGGAAAGGGTTTTGGTTGTTTACCAGAATCCTAATCCTATTGCTAGTCATTTCCTATGACGTCTAGGTTGTTGGTTTGGTTTAAGGACGATTTTCCTCATCAAAGAACAATTAAGTTCAATTATTCTTCTAAAACACCCCATCGTATCGAGGAAGTGTTTAAGACGAATCTTAAACATCTTTTCAATACTTCTGGGATTATTTTGAGTTCAAATGAATTTTATTGTATTGGTGAATTAATCATCAAAGGATTTTAATTTTGTTTTGTTTCTCGCTCGTTGAAATTAGGACATTTGAATATCTTATGTGTGAAGTGACACTTCACTTGGTGCTTCATTTAAGAGTTATAACAATAAAAGCCTTTTAAGTGGCAAAGTAATAAATATTTTAATGATTTAATTTGATTTGATTTAATTATAAAAATTAATTAATGATTATTAAGTTTGGAATAGGGTTCGAATTAATTTAGATTTAATTTAAATCTTTACACTTTAAGTGATATTATATTTCAGATTAACTTTTTATATTTTAGATTTACTTATATTGAAAAAGGTGTTAAAATCTTTCATATGTTTTGATTTAACTCTTAATGATTTCATTTACGTTTGTTGTTAAGTGATGTTAATTTAATTTAATTTAATTTAATTTAATTTAATTTAATTTAATTTAATTTAATTTAGTTTTAATTTAATTTAATTTAATTTAATTTAATTTAATTTTAATTTAATTTAATTTTAATTTTAATTTAATTTTAATTTAATTTAATTTTAGTTTCAATATTTTAAATTTAATTTAATTTAATTGTTAAGGTGTTAATTTAATTTAATTTAAACTTTGACTCGACTTAATTTAATTTAATTTAATTTAACTCCAAGATTTTAAATTTGATTTTTATTATTGGACAATTTAACATTTTAAGCTTTAATTCATTTAAGGGTTATCTTCTTTTAATTTTTAATTTATTTAGTTTGTATTATTATTTAAATTTTTAATTAAGAACTAAATATTATTGAAGTGACTTATTTAGGGATTTTTAAATTAAAGAATAAATATCCTCTTAATAATATCCCTATTTTCATAATCCAAATTTTAAATATATTCTTTCCAAAATTTAAATTATTTAATTAATTAGAGTTTCATTTTGATATTTTCAAAGTGTTTAATGTGTTTCTACCCTTTTAATTTCCCTAAGTTTCAATCATCCAAGAGAAAATTAAAATCAAATATTTTACCCTCCATTTTGATTAAACCTAAAGTTTTAATTAAGGGTTAAAATTTTTTAATTACATTTATGCCCTTTTGGGCTTATTTATTTCATAACTCACTAAATTGAGCTCAAATGAATTTGAAATTTTTATGTCACCTCACTCACATGTCAATTAAGACATTAGAGGAAAAAATGTGATTTTTCTCTCTTTAATTTATTTATATAATTATTTTTAGTAGAAAATAGAGGTTTTCAAAGAAAATTCAACAACATGACCAAGGTAAAGTTTCTGTCCTTAAGAAAATTATGGGATACTTCTAATGACTAGAGAACCACTTGGACCAATTTTTGTGATTTTTTAATTATATATTATTTATTATAATTATTTTAATTTTTAGAGTATTAATTAATTTTAAAATAAAATAAAATTTGAAAAATAGATTTTATATTTTTCTTAAATTTTTCTGCCCTCAAGGAGTCTATAGAAATAAATTTTATAATTTTCTGATTTTTCTTTGATTTATTAGAATTATTTTAGTGAAAAAGGTTGAAAATTAATTTTTTTAATATTAAAAATTACATTAAGCCTTTAAAATTCAATATCTTATCCTAGGGACTTAGGAAAAATATTTCATTTGTTCCTAAGTGATTAGGAGTCAAAATGTGACATTTTTATAATTTTTAATATTTTTGTTATTTTTATTATTTTTTAATTATTAAAATATTAAAATATTGTGAAAAGTCAACTTTTTTAGAAAATTCCAATTTTAATTTTTCTGAACTCCCCTGATATCAGAGAAGCTCCAAAACCACTTTTGTGAATTTTTGAAAAGTATTTTTGGAGTTATGTATTTTTAAAGTTCCATTTTGCTTATGAGGCTTAATCAATCCCTTTGGTGGGGTTAATCAAGTCCAATTGATTTCAAAATTTTATGTAAGGTTCCTCTAACCCTAAAGAGCAATGAAGAATTATTTTCAAGTTAATTTGGTTTGTGGTTAACCGTAATTAATTCAAATTCAATTTTGGAAGTTTAGGCCAATTAGGGTTATTATTAATGAATTAACTCAAAATATATTTTTCATAGGGTCCCCTGGTCCTAAGAAACCCCACCAAATTTTCCTAGAATTTATTTTACAACATGCTAATTATTGGAATTAGAATACCTAAAACAGTGACATGAACTTGAAAAATCAATTACTTTTCACGGAGATGGCCTCTGACCTTGAAAAATTTAGGGAATGTTCCCAAGATCAGAGGCTTCAAAAGCCCTATGGTCTCATGCCATGGTGAATTGTCTATGCAAATGGAGAATCAAAAAATTGGAAACAGTAAATAAATTATTAAAAATAAAATACTCATCCAATTAACTCGATTTTTTTCCACATTATTCTCCGCTGTTCACTGAGGAAGAGGGTATTTTTATTTTATTTTGTGATTTTTCTATGCAAAGATATGAATTTTTGAAGTTCTGGTATTTAAATAAATCCAAAAAATCCTAATTTTCTACTTATCCGACTCGGCGTCGCGTCATCCTTGTCCGGATCGAAAGCCCACGTGTCGCTCCGTGATTCGGCGCCTCCATCTGAGTCAGCGCTTCGGGGGCCCGCCATTCACGTAAAATTGCGATGTCCAGCTTGATCTCGACCGTCCGCTCGATACACGCTCGATCCAACGGCTCCTGGTCATCGTCTCTGACTGGTGTGCACCCGTGACCGTCCACACTAAAACCTTAAGATCTCACTCGATTCTTCATGGATTTTTGCGTTCTTATACTCTATCGATTCTTCTTGAAGAGACGAACACATCTATACGGTTAAGGTGCATTGAAATCAACTCAAACTAAATGGAGAATCTCCAGGAGCTCGGGAGGAAGAGTGAGTTCATACCTTTGCTCAGAGAAGTTAAGCTTCGATCTGAGGGTTGTGTCACCTTCGATTGAGTCCAAGCAAGCTTCAGATGAAGTCTCTTGCTCTAGGGAAATGCCTAGGTACAAAAGTGACCAAGGCCGATAACAAAGCTTGGAGGTCGGAAGCAATGGCTAGCCCTGGTGAGGGGGCTTTTGTTGGGGAACTTCTCCTCTTGGTCCGGGTGAAGGTGTAGAGTCAATCAATTTGAAGATTGGCTCACTGTGGTGAAGTGTCCTAATTTTGGGCTTGAATTTCAACTCCAAAATTGGACTCACATAGAGGGCTTTAGGGCTGGATTTCAGTGGGGATCAAGTTCTCTATGTCTGGAGAGGGATCTGGAGTGATTTTAGCAGAGTTTTGGTAAGGTTTGGTTCAACACTTTTTTTGGCCGAGAGGAGGTGGTGCTTAAATAGAGGTGGCCGTAGGGCTCACCAGGGGGGTTTGATGGCTTTGATCAACTGCTCAGGGCAAGGAAAGACCAACCATGGTGTTCAATTGGGTTGGGACAACTCAGCAAGGAGAAATTCAAAAAATTGGCTCACATGGGTGCTCTCGGCCTGGTGGTTTCCGGCGGCTGTGGTGGCTGGCCGGCCAGGGTCAAGTCACTGTTGTCATCAGGAGGGTCAGGGGTTGGCAATGGTGCAAGCAATGGAGATTGGCCATGTGTAGAAAGCTTCATTCAAAATGGAATGGGGAAGGGGCTCTTTTGGACTCAATTTGGTCATCCTATGGGTTTGGGTTGGGTGCACCTTTCCAAGCTCTGATTTGGGCTGAGGGAGGTCGAGTGAGTCGGCTAGATTAATGGGGAGAAGTCACTATCCAAACATGTTTAAGTTTAAACATAGTTTAGGGGAAGCATGAAAAGGTTTAATCACCTTTAAGAGAATCCTTAAAGAGGCTCCACCTCTTGCCATTTATGGGATGGTCACATGTCAACTTCTCATGGCTTTACATGGGGCTTAAGGATGGCTTCATGGCTTCATTTGGGCTTGGGGATGGCTTAGTCAATTTCATTGGAATGGATTTTAGGAATTTTGGCATTTTGATGGGAATTTGGATAAAGCCTAATTTGGAATGATTTAATCATAGGTTTCAAACTTTAGGGAATGATTTTATCGAGTGGATGATGAGAAGGAATTGTCATGTGGGCTTTGGATGAATTTTTGGGCTTCTGGGTTTGGTGGAAGTGGGCTTTTTAAAAGGCTTAAATGGGTGGGCCTTTATATTTCAAAATGGACTTTTGGATGAAGTTTTTTGTGAAGACCATGCCAAATAAATGTTGGGTTTAGTTTAGGGATGTTTCATGGATGGTTTGGAATCAATTTGGTGTGATTTGGAGTAGAATTGGGTTGAATTTGAGCTTTTTTGGTAAAGGGGCCAAGGTGAGCCAAATTGGGCTAACTTGGGCTAAGGTTGGGCTAAGGTTGAATTTGGTGTAAAATTAATGTTGAAAAATGTTTATGGGAGTGTTACAAAGAGTTTTCAACTTTAGTTGGGCTCTAAGTTTGGGATTTGGGCCCATTTGGGTTAGGTTTGGGCTTAGTTCAATTTAAGGGATTTTGGTTTTGGGTTAGGTTTGGGTGGAGTTTAAGTTCAAATTTT
The DNA here is from genome assembly GCA_022702705.1 of Papilionanthe hookeriana x Papilionanthe teres. Lineage (NCBI taxonomy): Eukaryota > Viridiplantae > Streptophyta > Magnoliopsida > Asparagales > Orchidaceae > Papilionanthe > Papilionanthe hookeriana x Papilionanthe teres. Next base: position 31,467,020 of record CM040434.1, read on the forward strand.
GGGCAAATTAAGTTAGTGTTTTGTTTATGGGGTTGTTAGGAAGGCTTTAGAAAATATTTGGGGCCAATTGGAGTTGAATTGGGCCAGGTTTGGGTCATGGGTCAAAATTGGGCCTTAAGCCCCAAATTAGAATTGGGCCCAAATGTCAATCAAATTGGACTTGGATTTGGTCTAAATTGATATTGGGAATATTGAATTGAAGTTTAGAATTGAATTGGACCAAAATTCAGGTCAATTGGGGTGGTTTGGTTTGACATTGGGTTCACTTGGGTTAAAAAATGGGTCAAATTGAGGGTTTTAGTAAACGTGGGGTAAATTGGCAAAATTGGCCCATAGTGTAGTTGAACAAAATGAAATTGAGAATATTTGGGATTTTTTGAAATTTTCTGGGAATTTTTGGAATTTTTGGATTTTTGGGGTAAAAGGGTATTTTGGTAATTTTGGGGGGTTTAGGGGTATTTTTGGAAATTTTAGTATTTTTGGCCAAAGATTGTCAATTTGAGTGGTGGGAAGTGTTTAGGATTAATTTTGAGGAATCTTGGGTAATTTAGGTAATTTTGCAAATTTTGGGTCATTTCAAGGGTATTTGGTAGGTTTGGTGGGTCCGGGGCCCCGAGGGTCAAAAACTGAAATTTTGAAAAAAAAAGAAGATTGATCAAGTGTGAGTGAAATGGAATCATTTTATATGTGTCATGAAGCCATATTAAGCCCGTATGAGTCATGAGATGACTCATTTGAGGCATTCACTATGTTGTTCCTAACCCTCTTAGCCAGGGGCTTAGGGGTTAAGGACCATCCATATGAATTACCTACATGAGTCAGGAAGTCAAGTTGGGTGAGAGTGTGATTTTAGAACTTGGAATGTGTGTGAGAGTGTAGTGTATGTGCAAGTCAACCCTCACCAGACCAGGCCATCCAGGGTATTCCTAAGGCCAAAAAGTCCTATAGGAAACTCATCCTTTAAACCTCCATATTTGATTTCAACCCTCTAGGTGATTAGGGGTCTACAATCAAGCTTGTGGGGTTTGCAGCGAGTTAAGAAGTAGTTTGAATTTCTAAATGGTGGGTTTCATTTCTAGTCCTTTAAGATTAGTCAAAGGAAAAGCCTAAGGCTAGATCCTAAGTACTAAAGAGAGAAGCAAAAGACCTCACCAAAGTTGAGGTCAACAGTATGCTTTTATTTCATTGCAATTTATTTACATGCATTGTACTTTACTTCTCTTGCATGATAAACAAGAATGTCACCCTGCATGAAAATTGAAAACTTTAGGATAGCCACAAAACTGGAACCCAAAACTAAATTAAAAGTCACAACAAGATAAAATTCACCGCCACAACATGCAAAATATAAAACAACTCAAAATTTAATCACAAACAAAACAACAAAACTACAACTACAACTAAATTAAAACGTCTCGTTAGATGATCGGGAATACCTCGGATGATATAACCCACATGTTGCTAATGGGATTTCCTACGATCTAAATGAAAGTGTGGAACTCATTCAGTTGAGTTTAAATTATTCATCTGGACTAAGTGAATCCGATGAAAATAATAGTGTTGGGATGACGGAATCGTGGGATCTTAATCAGTTCTGTTTAACCAACTTTAAGATTTGTTTTAATTAAAACATTAAAAACATTTGGACCTTAAGACTTTTCTAAACCAAAACACTTCTCTCATCTCCTGATTTTCACTTTCTAAAACTAAACCTCTGCAACAATACGGAGCTTGGAGCATAGTGGGCAGCACGGCCATCGTCGTCAGCAAAACTAGAATTTACATCAACAAAACCTTTCCTAGTTTTAAATAAGAAGCCATAGTATTTCGAGGTAGTTTGTCTAGTGAAACATAAACCCTCAACCTTTCGTTAGGTATTTGCATAATTGTGTTATGCAAATTGAGCCCTAACCGGTCTTAGGACTCCAAGGTGGTCGTTTGGTATGACATAAACTCTCAAATCTTCAAGGCTATCTGTGTGATTATGTCATACAAATATAAGTCCTAATTAATTAAATTTAGCAGGATTGAAACATTAAATATACTCTTAAATTGAAGCCAAACAATAGGATAGTTTAGGAAGTTGTCAAGATTCTTCTTGGATCCTCAGCTTCTCCTATTTCTCTTCCTTTGGACTCCTAAAATTAATTGTTCCAAATTTGAGCTAATCCCTTTTGAAAATTCCAAAATTCAATCCTTTGAAAACCTTAAAATCTGAAATTCTTGGGAGCAAAACCATTGATCATTATCGAGTGTTTTCTTAAGTGATTCCCGTCATTTAAGATGTTATTAACTATAGAGGCTTGCCCTTATAGGGAACTTTAAGAACCCAGGTAATATAAAACCTGCTTAATTCATTTATAATAAGCAGGGGAACTTGTCGGGTTATAAAATTGGTTAACAGGCCAAACGGATGACACAAATCTTCTAATTTATTTAATCGGGCCCCATCATCAAGCAGTGTGTCTATTCTTCGGGATAGATACACGGTTTGTGGTGCGGTACTCGTTTATATAAACTATTTAAAATTTGAGATCAATTTGATTTCATATCTTAAAATTTTCAAACTTAAAATTATTTTCAAAATCAAATAGTACTTTCAAATTATATAATTAAAACCTAAAATTCGCCGACAATTTCTGTAGGCGACCCCCTTTTCAAAATATAACCTAAAAAAAAATAAGTCGTACATCCACTAGTGTTCATTGTTATTAGTGAGTGTTAAATAGTGAGTTCAAATAAGGATTATGAGGAATTCTTTGAAGGATAGCAAGAGTGGAAGGGAAGTGAGAGATCTCTTATGCATTCCCATTTCGAAGGAGAATTCTGTGTACTGTAAAGAAGGAAGAGATTCAGAGGAACTTCAAGGAGTTTGCTTGGGGAGGATTTTAAGATAAGTAGTGTTTATTTACTTTAGTTTGTAATACTTTACTTTTATATATGAAATCCAAGTTTTATTTCATCCTCTCCATGAATTCTGAGTAGTTGTTCTATCTTTCTCCTTGTTTTGATATTTTTTTGATATGATAAATAAAATTAATGTGCCATAAAAGATTTTAAATAAGTTATGATAATCTTTAACTTAGATCTTAATTTACTTTCAATCTGGCCAATTGAATAGTTAAAATCTATTGAGTTTAACAACTATAGTAAAGATTACATCTGATATTCAGGGAGGTCAAATTCCCTGGAAGGAGGGTGCAAATAAATAGAAAAATAATATTAATCAAGCGTAGAATTGGAGATTTTAGAGTGACAGGCTAAAATCCTCAATTCGGTCCTATCGTTTGTGTGTTGAAGTGTAGATTGTTAGCCCTCTGGCTAGGGGAACGTGGGAACTCCGAAGTGAGAGCCGGTATCCTCCCAGCCTAGCCGCAGATTCAGTAACCAAGCATAGGATTACTCAATGTTCTTTATGCCTGGACCAAAGGGTAAAGAATATGTATGCTCCTATTTGGCACAACGCCGTTGAAAAACTAATTCTAAATATCTATTCACTTAAATATATTAACAAAGGAGAAAGATTATTGCTTATAAATTTGAACTTAACTTTAGTAGTATTAGTTAATTGTTAGTAGAACTAGTTTGATTTAAAATTTCATATTATTATTATTGTGTATTAGTGACAGATAGGAAATATCGATTTAGTTGTGATTCTGAATTGATTTCTATAATCCTAATATGTTGCCTCTAAAATATTCCTATGGGATCGATACTGGGGTTTTAAAAAAAACTCTATATTACTTGAGCGATACGTATACTTGCATTTAAAGGTAACTCTGCGATTAAAAGATTATAATATATAATTGTTACTAAAATTAAAATTACGCTCAAAGTCAAGTTTTTGGCGCTAATGCTGAGGATTTAGATCTTCTAATAGTGGTGTTGAATTCTTATATTTTTAAGTATATTAAAAATCGCGGTCAAGTTTTGGCGCCGTTGCCGAGGAATATAATTGGAATATAATTGGAATATAATATAATTGGAATATCACATAATTAGAGTAACAGATAATTTAGGACTGTTAGAAAACTTTTTAATAGATTTACAACTTATACTCTAAAATTCGGAATTAGAACGCACTGTTAGGAGAATTAGAAAACTGACAAAAATAACCTATAAATTCTGAAACAATGGAAAACAATGTAAACAATCAAACAATAAAAAATGAACATCAATCTAGACAACTAAGAGATTACACTAACCCTACATTAGATGAAATTCACTTAACTATCCAAAATCCTGATGTAGCCGCTAATTCATTTGAGCTTAAACCTGCAATTATCCAAATGGTACAAAACAATTAATTTGGTGGAACTTCAAATGAAGATCCTAATTTAGATCTAGCAAGTTTCTTAGAACTTTGTGCTACTTTTAAGTACGACAGAGTGTCTGATGATGCTGTCAGACATAGACTTTTTCTTTTTTCGCTAAGGGATAAGGCTAAGGCTTAGTTAAATTTGTTAACACTTGGATCTATTAAAACTTGGGGAGAACTTTTGCAAAAATTCTTATAGAAATATTTTCCACCATCTAAGACTGCTAAGCTTAGAAATGATATCACATCTTTCAGTCAATATGAGGGATAATCGATATATGAATCTTGAGAAAGATTTAAAAAACTTCTTAGGAAATGTCCACATCATGCTTTACCAGATTGGTTAATTATTCAAACATTTTATAATGGATTAGTAGGATCTCTTAGATCTATAATAGATGTTGCTGCTGGTGGATCACTAATGTCTAAACCTTTTGAAGAAGCTTATGCGTTAATAGAAGAAATGGCTACCAACAATTTTCAATGGCCTATTGAAAGGGTAAATCCTAAGAGAGTAGCCAGTATTCATGATTCTGATGATTTAACTATGATAGTTTCTCAAATTATTGCTCTTTCAAAGAAAATAGATCAATACGGAATGAATCGTTCTCAAACACCTCTAGTATTAGAAGAAAATTCATTAGGACAAATTGTAGATACTCAATCTTCATATGAAACTATAAATGCAATAAATAATAGACAAAATAACCCTTATTCAAACTATTATAATCCATGTTGGAAAAATCATCCAAACTTTAATTGGAATAACCAAGGCAATGTAAATCATGTTAATCTTCAGTGGGGAAACAATCCTGTAAACCCATTAGGAAATATAAACAACCAAGGTAATTCTAATTATAGACCTTCTAATCCACCGGATTTTTATAATAATTCACAATTTAAGGAGAAGAAGTTGTCTATGGAAGAATTAGTTTTGAATATGGATAATCAATTACAAAGTCAAGGAGCTGCTATTAAAAACATAGAAAACCAATTAGGGCAAATTGCTACTGCACTAAGCAATAGACCTGTTGGAACTTTATCTAGCAATGTTGAAGTAAATCCTAAAGATAAAGGAAAAGAACAAATTAAGGTTATTCAATTGAGAATTGGAAAAGAGTTGGAAACAAAGAGTTCAAAAAGAAACTGTAGTTGAAAAGGAAAAAGAAGAAACTGAAGGAGAAAACGAAAGTTTATATCCTGATTTTCCTCTGAAACCTATGAAAATTACTCTTGAAAAACCACCACCACCATTTCCTCAAAGACTAAAGCAACAAGATAAAGGAAAAAGATTTGTTAAATTCTTAGACATTTTGAAAAAAATTGTCAATAAATAATACTTTTGTTGAAGCTTTGGAACAAATGCCTGTATATGTTAAATTTATGAAGGATATACTCAACAAAATGAGGAAGTTAGTAGATCATGAGACTGTTGCACTCAGTGAAGAGTGTAGTGCAATAATTCAAAGAAAGCTTCCTAAAAAACTTAAAAATCTTGGTAGTTTTACTATCTCGTGTGCTATTGGTGAAAATTTTTATGGGCGAGCATTATGTGATTTGGGAGCTAGCATAAATTTGATGCCTCTATCAACTTTTAAAAGGTTAGGAATTAGAGAGATATCACCAACTTCTGTAACTCTACAGTTAGCTGATCGATCTATTACACATCCTAAGGGAGTTGTAGAAGATGTTCTGGTCAAAGTTGATAAGTTTATTTTTCCTGAAGACTTTATATTTTTAGATATGAAAGAAAATAAAGAAATTCCAATCATTTTAGGAAGACCATTCCTAGCTACAGGAAGAGCAATGATAGATATCCAAAAAGGAGACTTGAAAATGAGAGTAAATGATCAAGAAGTAACCTTTAACATCTCAAACTCAATGAAATATCCTTCAATAGAAAAAGATGATGAATTTTTCAGAATGGATATATGCGATTATCTGAAAAAAGAATCTTTCAAGGAAAATTATGAAGAAAAAGAAGATATAGAAAAATATAATTATGATGAAATTGATATTGAAGAAGCTGATTATATTCAGGAGAAATTTGAAACGCTCAATTCAACAGCACCAGAAAACGAAACATTAATACCATCTATTACAAAACCCCCTGAACTTGAACTAAAGAGTCTTTCAAATCATTTGAAGTATGTATTTTTAGGAGAGTTTTTAACATTACCAGTAATTGTATCCTCAGACTTAAGTGAAATTCAAGAACAAAAATTAATGGTTACATTAAAAAAATATAACAAAGCATTTGGTTGGACTTTAGTTGATATTAAAGGAATTAGTCTTTCGATTTGTATGCACATAATTTTATTAAATGAAGAATATAAACCTAGAATTGACCCTCAAAGGAGACTGAACCCTATAATAAAGTAGTTAAAAAAGAGATTTTAAAATAGTTAGATGCTGGAATTATATATCTTATTTCGGATAGTACTTGGGTAAGTCCAATTCATTATGTTCATAAGAAAGGAGGAGTAACTGTTGAAGCAAATGAAAATAATGAATTAATACCTATCAGATAAGTTTCAGAATGGAGTATTTGTATTGACTATCAAAAATTAAATGCCGCCACCCGGAAAGATCACTTTCCTCTTCCTTTTCTAGACCAAATGTTGGATAGACTTGCTGGACACAAGTACTATTGTTTTCTGGATGGATATACCAGTTATCATCAAATACCTATTGCTCATGAAGATCAAGTGAAAACAACTTTTACTAGTCCTTATGGAACTTCTGCTTTTCGAAGAATGTCTTTTGGACTATGTAATGCACCTGCAACATTCCAGAGATGTATGATGTCTATCTTTAGTAAGTTAATTGATAATGGAATAGAAGTATATATGGATGATTTCTCTATGTTTCGAACATCAGTTGACGCATGCTTAAATCATCTTGACAAAGTTTTGGAGCTATGCAAAAGAACTAATTTAGTTCTAAATTGGGAGAAATGTCAATTTATGGTTGCAGGAGGAACTGTATTAGGACATAAAATTTCAGAAAATGGCATGGAAGTAGACCCTACAAAAATTCAAGTAATAGCTAAATTGCCACCTCCTACTACAATGAGAGGGTAAGAAGTTTTCTTGGACATGCTGGTTTCAACAGATGATATATTAAAGATTTTTCAAAAATTACTAAACCTCTATGCCAACTTTTATTAAAAGACAAGAAATTTGAATTTACCGAAGACTACTTAAATGCCTTTGAATTATTAAAGGAAAAACTAATCACAGCACCTGTAATAGTTTCACTTGATTGGGAGAAACCATTTGAATTAATGTGAGACGCTAATGATTATGCTATTGGAGTTGTTCTAGGTTAAAGATATGATAAAATTTTTAAGGTTATATACTACGCTAGTAGAACTCTTAACGATGTTCAAATTAACTACACAGTTACTGAAAAAGAGTTACTGGTTATTGTGTATGCTTTTGATAAATTTAGATTATATTTAATTGGAACTAAATGTATTGTGCATACTGATTACTCAGCTATTAAATATCTTATGCAAAAGAAGGATACTAAACCAAGATTAATTAGATGGGTACTTTTAATGCAAGAATTTGATTTTGTGGTGATTGATAGAAATGAACTGATAATTAAATTGATGATCATTTGTCGAGACTGGAATATCATGAATCATCTGATACCGACAATGAAATTACAGACAGTTTCCCTGATAAAAAATTTTAATAATATAAATGAGTGGAAAATACATTGGTATGCTGATATTGTTAACTATATAGTAAGTGATATTTTGCCACCTATGCTAACTCTGAAGCAACAAAAAAAATTCATTCATGATGCAAAAGCATATTTTTGGGATGAACCATATTTATATAAGCAATGTAACGATCTTATTATTAGGGGATGTGTGCCTTATGAAGAAACTGAACAGATTATTCAAAAATTCCACGATTCTGAATTTGGAAGACATTTTGGCATTGACAAAACTGAGCATAAAATTTTGCAAGTTGTATTTTATTGGCCTACTCTCTTTAGAGATGTTTACAAATATATCAAAACTTGTGATAGATGCCAACGAGTAGGTAATATATCTAGAAGAAATGAAATGCCTCTGAATTTCATGTTAGAAGTAGAAATTTTTGATGTTTGGGGATTAGATTTCATGGGACCATTTATTCCTCCTTTTGTGAACTTATATATTTTAATTGCAGTTGATTATGTTTCAAAGTGGATTGAAGCACAAGCTTTACCTCATTTAGATGCTAAAAGTGATTCTAGATTCTTAATGAAAAATATTTTCACAAGATACGGAATGCCGAGAGTGATTATCACTGACGGAGGATGCCATTTTAAAAATAAATACATTCAAAGATTGGCAGAAAAATTTAATATTGTTCATAGATTTTCTACTCCCTATCAACCTCAAACCAGTGGTTTAGCTGAAGTTTCTAATTGTGAGATCAAACAAATTTTAGAAAAGACTGTAAATCCTAATAGAGTAGATTGGTCTGCGAGACTGGATACTGCATTGTGGGCGTACAGGACTGCTTATAAAACTCAGTATGACTCCTTACAGGCTTATATATGAAAAAACTTGTCACTTACTAGTAGAATTGGAGCATAAAGCATATTGGAAAATTAAAGAACTCAACTATAATTTGAAAAATGCTGATGAGAAGAGATTGTTGCAATTGAATGAATTAAAAGAATTAAGAAATGAATCTTACGATAACTATAGAATTTATAAGGAAAAATTGAAGTTAATGCATGATCAGAATATTAACCAGAAGAACTTTGAACCAGGGCAAAAAGTTTTGCTTTATAATACAAGGTTGAAATTATTCCCTAGGAAATTGAAGTTTCGTTGGTTATGACCCTTTACTGTGACTCAGGTTTACACTTATGGAGCTGTTAAAATTGAAGATCAGAAGACTGTGAATAGATTTAAATTAAATGGACATAGATTAAAATCATATTTTGAAGGTAAAAGACCAAATTATAGAGAGGTTTTAATGTTCAGTCAACATGAATAACACCTGAATAGATCAGGCTGAAGACATTAAACCAAGCACTTTATGGGAGGCAACCCATAGTTATCTTTATTTGTTGTGTGTTTGCTTGAATTTGTCGTTAGTTTGTAGTAATATTGAATTCTGCTACTTGACCTTTGATTATCAAAAATTTGGATCCATAGAGAAAATTCGGAACGTGAAAAACCACGGCGTAAAGTGCAAATTTTTGCCTGGGGCGCCGATGGAGCGCTCGACGCCGTCGACTGTGGGTTTTTCCTGAGAGCCCTGGAATTAATTGCATAAGGCTCGCCGACGGCATCTTCGAGGCCACAGACAGCTGGATCAGCTAGTGGGCAGTTTTTCGAGTTCGAAATGTCGGATTTTGTCAGTTTTTAGCGAATTCGTCCCTTATAAACTCCCATGGATGGTTCCTAAACACTTCAAATCCCAAAAATGAATGGAAACCACTTTCAATTCCTCTCTAATGGCCTCTAATTCAGTAGATTACCCAAGATGGAGAAAGTTCCTCAGTGTCGAAGCGCAGCGACTTTTCAACAAAGTGATGTCCAAGAGAAGGCTTATCAAGGAAAGAGGATTTGTCAATCGAGGATTATCCAATTCTTCATCATCAATTGAAGAAATGATTGTAAGGCGAAGATGGGAAGTGTTTTTCTATACTACTGCCGCAGTAGTCATTCCAGTGGTTAAGGAATTCTACGCTAATTTACATGGAATCAACCAAGGAAGCGTCTATGTATGAGGTAGGTGGATAACATTCAATTCTGGAAGAATTAATGAGTTATACATGCTTGAGAATGTTCCTGTCTACCATTATTCAAATTTTGTGTCGATGAGAGATAACATGAATGAAATATACCAATATTTGATGGACGAAACCGATGACTGGGAAGTTAGAGAAAACGGGTACGTTAATTTTTTCTGCAACACTTTTAAATCTTGTTTCAAAGATTTGGCACTTTTTCATATCTGTGAAGTTATTGCCGATGATGAAAATTTTAAACTATTGCATTCAAATGGGATGGCCCATTGATATTGGATCGATTATTGTGAAGTATGTGTTTGGCCTAATCGTTTAAGGATCATCCTAAGGGCTTGGACATTGACCCGACCCGCAATTACGCAGTAAATTAACTTCCGAAAGATGGTAAAAAACTTGACCCGATTTATAAATAGCAGCTAGTGTGCAAAATCTTAAATGATATAAAAATTAGAAAATATTTTACACACTATGGGTACTACGCTAGTATACATATCATTTCAAGTAAAATAGAGTTTTCTTTAAAAACCACAATATTGATCCTACGAGGAAGTGAAGAAAGAAGTCTTTAATCAAATTCTAGTCTACTATTAATAGTCCTTAGTTTGGAATGTCGATTAAAATTGTGTTTTATCTAGCAACTACTCCTAAATACAAGAGTTAAATGTAATAGTAACAATAACTAAATGCAAATAATAATTCTAAAGATAACCCTTTTTGGATAAGTTGGTTTGGAGAATTTTGAGATATTAAAAACTACTATTCTTATGTAATGAAATAGATAATGTATAGGAATGAGATGCATTAAATATTGTATGTGCCAAATAGGAGCAATTCTTATTCTTTACACTTTGGTCCAGGCATAAAGACTATTGACTAATCCTATGCTTGGTTACTGAATCTGTGGCTAGGCTGGGAGGATACCGACTCTCACTTCGGAGATCCCACGTTCCCCTCGCCTGAGGGCTAACATCTCTGCTTCAGCACCCAAATGATTGGACCGAATTGAGGTTTTTAGCCTGTCACTCTAAAATCTCCAATTCTACGCCCGATTAATATTATTTCCCTATTTATTTGCATTCAATCTCCATGAACTTCACCATCCATGGAATTTGAATATGGTTCATACTTAGTTGTAGAAAGCATAACCCTCTCGGATCGTATGGTTTCACAACAAATTGTAACATTACAACAGGCCTTAATTGCAATATAAATTAAGTGCAAGTAAAAACAATCACATTTATAATTAAATTCACTTCTATCATGCATCACAAAATCCTAAACATGATTTCTACTCATTACAAAAGAAAAGTAAAAGGAAAATAATGACATATCTTCTCATGACGCTATTTCCAAAGAAGAAGAAAAAGTAAGAGAGATGCGTCACAAAGCACGAAAAAAATACAACAGAAACTTCATTTAACTAAAGCAAATCCACTAGGTAATTGTTTACAAAATTATAAGATAATGAAGAACAATACTTAGTTTTTTCCCCTTGAAAGAAAGATGAAGATCTCTCCCATAAAGTCTCCCGGCGATCCATTCAATGCCAGCGAAATCCCTTACAAATTCTCTCAAAATCTCCTCTCCAATCTCTCCAAAAGGGTAGAAATCTACATTTCTACTCTTAAACTAAGAATCCTAAACTCCTCTCTTTTTTCTCCACTTTTCTCCTCTAAAATTCCTCACTTTTCTAACCTATATTTGCCATTTTAAAGAGTATGGATGAAGTTTGAAGAGTTTCCATAAGCACCCCTTTGAAAAAGCGTCCAAATATATCGAATTTAGGCCAAAAACCGCCAAAAGTTGATCCAGAACCTTCCGGGCGCCGTCGGTGGGTTCGAGCTCGATGTCAGCAAGCTTTTCAGGCACCTTTCAGTGTTTTTTGGAAAATCTCACCTTCGGCGAGATCGTGGCCGCCGTCGGCGAGTAGGCTCTGCGCAGCTCCACCGTTTTGCTCCGTTTGGCTCCGTTTTAGCTCTGATTCGCCCCGTTTCAGTTGTGTTGCATTCGTAACAGATAGCCCTACAAAATAAGCATAAAAAAAATATTTCTTTAAAGTGTAATCTCATTCAAAAATATGCAAGAAGTGTAAAAGAGATTAAGTATCAAAAGACTTATCGAAAGGTGTCAGGGCAGAATTTCATTTATTGTTCGTTTTTGCTCCAAATTACACCGTTTTTGCTTCCTTTTGCTCCAATCACCATTTCTTGTACCTAAAACCAAAAAACATACAAAATAACTTCATTTAAAGTTTAATATCATCAAAAATGAGTAAAATGATATAGCAAAAAGCGTATATATTTTAGGCGTGTCAAAATCCCCCAAACGTAACTGTTACTTATCCTCAAGTAACACTTTTACTACATAAAAATATAACTCAAGGCAATGTACTTTTCACCTATAATACACTAAAAATTTTCATTCAAAAGAATATATTGGTTAGATTTTTAGAAAGAAATTAAGTAACTCAGGTTAACGCTACAAGTATAAGAATATTCAACAATCAAGTCTAAGGGTTCTAGTCTTCTATTTATTTCAAGATAAATCATAATTTGTCACATTAAGAATGCCTTGAAAGATTATGTGAAAAAGAAGTTCATGAAAACTTCATTAGAATGTAGGCCAATACTTTAAATATAAATTCAGAAATGAAATCAAATTCTCCCTTTAGGGTGACTCAAGTGAAGCCAATTTTTGATAAGGCATCTCCTCTAGCTTCTACTCATAAATATTTTTCTTTCCTTTTTCTTTTCTTTCGGGATCATTTTCAATCCTCTTTTCTTTTCTTTTTTTTTTCTTTTTTTAATGAGGATTACTATATTTGGACAGCTTGTAAAGATTTTGAACTCACTCTTCTCTTTCTAAAGTTCAAACTTAAAACACATCCTTACTTTATAATTAGGTATGAGCTTTATTATTCATCATAAAGTCACAATCTTTTCTTAACACACAATACTTTAAGTCTCTTAATATTTCAAAAATACAGTTTGCTTTACTTTAAATAGTTAACTATAATCAAATTCTTTCATACCAAATATCTTGCCCTTATAAAATTAACCTTTATTACTAAAAACTTTCATCCAATCCTTCCATAATATTCAAATAAAATAAAAAGTTTTAGTTATCTCAAGCGAGGTTCAATTACCAGAAGTTATGCTAATAATTTTTTAAAATATAATAATTAAGAACAAATAAGAATTAATAATTTTCTTCCCCCCCAAACTTAAATTTTAAAATATTTTGCAACTAATTCTATAAAATATAGCAGGAAGAAAAAGTAAAGGTTGAATATACTTACTACTACAACATCCAATCAAATTCATATCTTGCATAATCAGGATAAAATGATTGTAGGAGAAAGTAAATCTAGCCTAAAACATGCTTGTAATAAAATTACACTAAAAGGAAGTATTTTCACTTTAAAATTTTACTTTTCTTCCTACCCCCAAACTTAATTTTTAACATATATAGCATTCAGTACAAAAAATATAAGCAGAAACAAAACAATTTAGAAATTCTATCTACCACAAATGTCTATCAAAATCATTTGCAAGTATTCATTATGACAGAACAATATGCAGCAAAAAGTAAATCTAAACTAATCATGTCATAATGAAATTAACTAAACCAAAATCTAACTAGCATTGTAGATATCAGTAAGGGAATATAAAAATGTTCTTCAAGACCTAAATAAAGTTGTAACACAAACATAAACACACATATGATAAATGAGGTCAATTCATCCTTTAACTCATCTATTCTGACTACCTTACTTCCAATTTCTAACGGAATCACTACACTAGTAAATTAGGTACTTTTTTAAATGACTTTATAGATTATAATCCCAAAGATAAGATTACCCCTGATAAATTGGTTTCTGGACACCAATCTCAGGCATCATCTAATCCTTATAATTAAGCATCACTAACAGTTATAAAGATAGTGTAAAATCATCTGCATGGTGTTCATCAAATACGTTCGCGACTCCTACCTAATGAAAATAAAGTTGTAGAAAAGAAGTAACAAATTAAGATGAAACTATCAATGTTCAAAATTCATGATTTCTCTTGTAAAACTCAAGTCTGGGTGAGACCCAAGTCACAGTAGACTCAATCCAACTATTACAAGAGATCAAGTCTAGCCATAATAAGAAGTTAAGGAATCACCTCCCTCAAGACACACAAATATCAAATCAAACAACTAACAATCCCAACATCTACCAATTAACAATCAACTTTATCAATCCACTATAAAGCAAATACAATATAACACTAACAATCATGATTTTCAAGCACACTAAATCAAAGCACACTGATAATTATGGGATGTCTCCCATAAGCGCTTGGTTTAACGTCATTAGCGCGAAAAATGATTCCACCTGGATCAAAATTCTAATTAAGTAATCCTCGATCAATCTCCTAATCTTTTTCAGATCCATGGATTCCTATAAAATCCTCAAATTTTAATTTTTCATTTAGCTCTTCATCTTCAGTTTGATTTATATCATAATTCCTCATACTTCTTTCTAGATCCAATATTCTTCTATTGATTTTCTCAATCAGCATATTAATATAATCCTTGAAATTTATAAGAAATGGATCTTTATAAGATACTTCAACATCTCCCAAATTTTGGATCAAATTCTATCTAGATAATTCAGATTCTGAATCAAATTCTTCTATGTCACTCTTATGATTCAAGTTATCTTCCAGTTCTTCCCCTTTATAATTATTAAATGATTGAGGATCTATCTTAGTTGAGGAAATAGGTTTTTCTAATTCCCTAGGAATTTCTTCCAATGGTCTTCCAATATCCTTATCCTCTTTTCTCAACTCAAAGTTCTTTTGAAATTTATCCTCAAATTCTCTTCCAAGTCCTAGTTCAATAACTTTTTCTTATTCATCATTTAATTCAAGTTTTTCTTGTGATTGAGTCGTATCTAAAGATATAAAGACTGGTTATGTAGATGAATTCCCTAAATAGATAGGCTTTAAAATTGTATGGGGTACATCCATCTTAAGTTCATGAGATTTTTCAATAAATGGAATTAAAAGTTTACTATTTCTGGTAGCATCCATCATTTCACACCTCCCCTGAACATACATACAGCCTTCTTTAAGTAATTTCTTCAAATCATCATGAAAATCTATTTCAATCTCATCTTTTAACTTACTCTCAAAACTTTCTTGGAAATGGTCTTTACTTAGATAATCAATTTAATCCATCCAAAAACAATCATTATCTTTTCTCTCAGCTGGATATTTCATAGTCTTTAATATATCAAAAGTGACTTCTTGATCATTAATATTCATAACCAACTCTCCTTTTTGCACATCTATCATAGCTTTTCCAGTAACAAGGAAAGGTCTCCCTAAAACAATTGGAATTTCTTTATCTTCATCCATATCTAATACAATAAAGTCCAAAGGAAAGATAAATTTATCCACTTTAACAAGCACATCTTCTATAACTCCTTTTGGATAAATGATAGATCGATCGGCTAATAAAATGGTTACAGTAGTGGGAGAAATATCAACTAAACCTAACCTTCTAAATATAGATAGAGGCATCACATTAATGCTCACTCCTAAATCACATAAAGCTTTTCCACATAATTTTTCTCCATTTGCACAAGGAATTGTAAAGCTACAAGGATCTTTAAGTTTCCGAGAAAAATTTTTCTGAAGTATAGCACTGCTCTCCTCACTTGTTGCAACTGTCTCGTAATCCCCAAAATTCCTTTTCTTGTTTAATATATCATTTATAAACTTTGCATAACTTGGCATCTGTTTCAAAGCTTCTGTGAAAGGAATATTCAAAAAATTGACCCGACACGCAATTACGCAGTAAATTAACTTCCAAAAGATGGCCAAAAACTTGACTTGATTTATAAATAGCGGCTAGTGTGCAAAATCTTAAATGATATAAAAATTAGAAAATATTTTACACACTAGGGGTACTACGCAAGTATATGTATCGTTTCAAGTAATATAGAGTTTTCTTTAAAAATCCCAATATCGATCCCACAAGAAAGTGAAGTAAGAAGTCTTTAATCAAATTCTAGTCTACTATTAATATTCCTTTGTTTGGAATGTCGATTAAAATTGTGTTTTATCTAACAACTACTCCTAAACACAAGAGTTAAATGTAATAGTAACTATAACTAAATGCAAATAATAATTCTAAAGATAACCCTTTTTGGATGAGTTGGTTTAGAGAATTTTGAGATATTAAAAACTACTATTCTTATGTAATGAAATAGATAATGTATAGGAATGAGATGCATTAAATATTTTATGTGCCAAATAGGAGCAATCCTTATTCTTTAACCTTTGGTCCAGGCATAAAGAATATTGACTAATCCTATGCTTGGTTACTGAATTTGTGGCTAGGCTGGGAGGATAACGACTCTCACTTCGGAGCTCCCACGTTCCCCTCACCTGAGAGCTAACATCTCCGCTTCAGCACCCTAATGATAGGACCGAATTGAGGATTTTAGCCTGTCACTCTAAAATCTCCAATTATACGCCCGATTAATATTATTTCCCTATTTATTTGCATTCAATCTCCATGAACTTCACCATCCATGGAATTTGAATGTGGTTCGTACTTAGTTGTAGAAAGCATAACCCTCTCGGATTGTATGTTTTCACAACAAATTTTAACATTACAATAGGCCTTAATTGCAGTGTAAATTAAGTGCAAGTAAAAACCATCACATTTATAATTAAATTCACTTCTATCATGCATCACAAAATCCTAAACATGATTTCTACTCATTACAAAAGAAAAGTAGAAGGAAAATAATGACATAATCTTCTCATGCCGCTATTTCCAAAGAAGAAGAAAAAGTAAGAGAGATGCATCACAAAGCACGAAGAAAACACAACAGAAACTTCATTTAACCAAAGCAAATCCACTAGGTAATTGTTTACAAAATTATAAGATAATAAAGAATAATACATAGCTTTTTCCCTTGAAAGAAAGATGAAGATCTCTCCCATAAAGTCTCCCGATGATCCATGCAATGCTAGCGAAATCCCTTACAAATTCTCTCAAAATCTCCTCTCCAATCTCTCCAAAAGGGTAGAAATCTACATTTCTACTCTTAATCTAAGAATCCTAAACATTCCTCTCTTTTTTCTCCACTTTTCTCCTCTAAAATTCCTCACTTTTCTAACCTATATTCGCCATTTTAAAGAGTATGGATGAAGTTTGAAGAGTTTCCATAAGCACCCCTTCGAAAAAGCGTCCAAATACATCGAATTTAGGCTAAAAACCGCCAAAAGTCGGTCCAGAACCTTCTGGGCGCCATCGGCGGGTTCGAGCTCGCTGTCGGCGAGCTTTTCGAGCACTTTTCTGTGTTTTCTGGAAAATCTCGCCGTCGGCGAGATCGTGGCCGCCGTCGGCGAGCAGGCTCTGCGCAGCTCCACCATTTTGCTCCATTTGGCTCCGTTTTAGCTCTGATTCACCCTGTTTCAGTTGCGTTGCGTTAGTAACAGATAGCCCTATAAAATAAGCATAAAAATAACCTTTCTTTAAAGTGTAATCTCATTAAAAAATATGCAAGAAGTGTAAAAGAGATTAAGCATCAAAAGACTTATCGAAAGGTGTCGGGGCAGAATTTCATTTCTTGCTCGTTTTTGCTCCAAATTGCACCGTTTTTGCTTCCTTTTGCTCCAATCACCATTTGTTCTACCTCAAACCAAAAAACATAAAAAATATCTTCCTTTAAAGTGTAATATCATCAAAAATGAGTAAAATGATATAGCAAAAAGCGTATATATTTTAGGCGCGTCAGACATCCTTCCACAATATTCTCAATATGCAGTTTATTTCAAGTTTCATACGAGATTTGGGAGAAAATTCTGCTACCCTGGAAACCTTTAGACCTAACTCGTATGTTCCCAACCAATGACGAAGAGAATGACATGGGCGTGATCATGGATCAAGCATCTCAGAATTTTGTTCCTATTCAACCTCTAGTAGCAGACAAGACACTGATGATCTTACATCGAATCAAGAATTTGGAGAAGCAGGTACAAAATTTAATGAGTACAGTTAACAATATGTCTGATTTCTTTGATCATATTGATCATATTGATTGGAGGATGAAAGAACATTTTGATCATACTGGGCAATTTGAAGTGAGTCTGATACGCTTGATGAAGAAGATGGGATGGATTGATGAAGATTCAACTAAAGAATTCCCATTCCGACCTTTTTACAACCTATTTATCCATGTTCAAGCAATGGGTGAGATCAGAGGAGAAACCAGTACAGATTCTGAAGAGTGGAAGAATTGATTTGCTTATTTGTTTCTTTATGTTGTGTTTGATTTGAACTTTGTTTATTGTGTTTTCTTTCGTAGTTTGCTTTTTAATATCGGTATAGATGAGATTATGATTGAAATGTTTGTTCTCAGTGTTTTGAGTGTTGTGACTTGGATTGTGACGCTGATTAAATGGATTTATGTTGAGAAAATATTTGTTTATGTCTGTTATGTACTGTGTGTTGTAAACATTTGGATTCAATATATAAATGTGAAGTTTTGTTGTGTGTACGTTTATTTGTGTTAATACATCACTTAATTACTTAAAATATATGATTAAAAGGATTGAACGGATGACGACGACGAGGCTTAAAATTAATCAAAATCACAAAAATTTGAGATCAATTTTTTAGAATCTCGCCGATGGCGCGCTCGAGGCTGTTGACGGCGAGATCACGAAAATTAATTACTTACCGCGCTTTTGACTTGTCAAATGACACTATTCATCGTCTTCTTCCCCGTTTTACCCGAAAACTCAACCTAGGGACTGATAGATCTCGGATTTGGAGCTATTTCAACAAATTCTAACACCGGATTTCATCTTCCCTTGGTAAGAGCTTCACTCCTATGTAAAATTTTTTTATTTTCACCATGAATTTCTTCCACTTTAAGAAATTTTGGGAAATTTAAAAATGTGGAGAAAAGACTTGGAAGGAATTCATAGAACTTGATTTAGATTGTTTTAAACCCCCTTTAGAAGCCATTGTGTTATTATTTTGGAGATTAGTTTAGATTTTTGTGATTTTGATAGATCAAACAATGGCTCTACGACAAAAGTGAAGACTCGAATTTGACGAAACTCGATTCATAAATGTGAAAGCATAATCGAGGTATATTTCGCTCTTTCAAAGTAAGAAGTGTATCCAAGATTGAGTTTTCGAGAATCCTGGAGGAGAAGTAGAAAGAGTTATCAAAGAGAAAGGATGGGAGAACTTTTGCTACACAATAAACAGAGCTGATATTGAAGTTGTGAGGGAGTTCTACTCTAATCTTACTCATCTTGAGGATGAGCCTGTCCAAGTAAGAGGATTCTCTAATCTTGCACTTTTTACGAGCTTCACGACTATTTTCCTAGTGAGTATGAAACATTTGGAACAATGTAAGGTCCGTTGAACGATGTTATTGACTTTCTCACTGATGGTAAAAGACTTTGGAAAATTAAAAATACTGAACGGATTAACTTTCTATTGTCCATGATGAATGCCACTGCTAAGGCATGACATTATTTCATTTTTTTGAATCTGCTACCCACTTACCATCATAGTGAAGTCTCAAGAGATAGAGCTGTTCTGAATTTCTGTATTCAGAATAACGGAAGCATTAATGTGGGGAGAATAATCTATAAGAATATTATGGCCACAACGAAGAGTGAGACAAGTGGATATTTAGGGCATCCTGGCCTCATTTATGCACTTTGTCAATTATCTGGAGTTGAAGCGAGAGATGATGAGGAATGGGTGTATCCGATGAAACCCATTAGTAAAGCAAATATAAAGACTTATGAATCCCATGAGGAATGGAGATCAGGGATTGGGAGCAAGGCACCTTCTACTAGTAAAGACATTCCTTCTACTAGCTATGACCCTCCTGCCTCTAGTCCCCCTACCTTATATGATCTGATGAATGCCATGACCTTGCAGAGGAAAAGTTTTGAGCAATTGGATGAAAAACTGGAAATAATTGATCACAGGATTGAAGGGTTAGAGAGAAGACACGATCATGATAGTGAGTATCTTCAGAGGCACTCTGATTTTGAGATTGCATATTATGATGCTCAAGTCAGGTACTACAGAGGAGAGCCTGATGTCATTTTTCCAGAATGCCCCCGATATACTCAGTATCAGCCCAATCCTTCTGCTGACCAGGGTGATGAGGATGTTATATAGGATTTTGATTGATCTTTGTGATAGAGATGTGATGTGATGTATTTGTTTGTTTTAGTTTTGTTGTAGTACTTTGACTTTTATTGTATTTCGTGGACTATGCTTATTTCTAGGATGTGTGCTTGGTTTGGCAGTTTGCATTTTAATTTTTTGATGTTTGAGATATTTGTGATAGTAATTGTAATTGTGAACTGTTAAGTCTAAAAATAGTAAACTGTTTGTTCTGTGTTGTGAAATGCATATGTCCTGTGCAGTATAGTTAGTTATTTTTGTTTGTTGTTTAGTTTTATATACTTGTTTTAAAATTTCATTGCCCCAGCAAATTTTATAAACTATTATGTGTTTACAAAGGTTTTTAAATATTACAGGTCAGTTGAAGTTAAAAATTGTGAGAATAACCTACAAATTTTAAAAAGACAAAAATGCCTAAAATGCAAAGGTATGAATTTTATATTTAGAATTTTTCTTTCCACCATGTACTATTTCTATTATAGAAAACTTTAAGTTTGGGGGAGGGAATAAAAATTTTAACTATTATATGTTCTCAAATAACACATTTTCAAAAATTATAATATGATTTTTGTGATAAAATTTAATTCAGATAACTATGTCTAGATTTTATCTAAATATTATAAAAATTTCAAAGAAATATTTTAGTAATGATAATCAGTTTTGTAGTTAAGATATTTAGTATAAGAGGATAAGACTATAGTTAACTATTTAAAGTAAAGAAAAGTATATTTTGAAATATTAAGAATCTTAGGAATTTAGTTGAGAAAGAAAAGAATGGGATTCAATAATGTAAAAACTATGAAGTACATATAAGGTAAAGAATGTTTGAAAGTTTCAAATTTAGGAAAAGAAGAGTGAAGTTCAAAATTATTAACAGGCTATTCAGATATAGTAATCCTCACTTGGAAAAGAAAAAAGAAAGGATTGAAAGCAATCCCTGAAAAGAAAAGAAAATATATAGGATTGAAAAACAATCCAAAAGAAAAAAAGAAAAAAAGAAAAGAAAAATTAAGTGAGGAGAAGCTTGAGAAAATGTCTTATCAAAAATTGACTTCACTTGGATTAACCTAAAGGGAAAACTAAAAGCATTTTTGAATTTATATTTATGACTAGTTTCTTACTTGTAGTTTTCTCATGAATTTCTTATCTTCCAAATATTCTAAGTGAATTAATATTGCAACGTATAGTCATTCTTGAAATGAATAGAAGACTATAACTCTTAGACTTAAAGACTAGATAGTCTTATATCTACAGAATTAATCTAATTACTTGAAAATCTTTCTAAGAATTCTTGCTATAATATTTATATAAATCAAAATTATAGTATTTCCGAATTAAAACTTTACCACAATGAATCATAACTTTTATGTAGTACTAAAGATTACTTGGGGACAAGTAATGGTTAAAGTTTGAGGGATTTTGACCAGAGAAAAAAAGTTAAGATTTTCATGCCTATTTTATACTGATTTTGATGATATTGCACTTTAAAGAAGGGTATTTTTGGTGTTTTTCTGCAGGTATGAAGATTTAAGGATAAAGGAGCGAAAATATGCAAGAAGGAGCCAATTTGGAGCAAAAAGGACTAAATTATGAAAAATTGACCTAGGGCGCCGACGGCGAGGTTGATGGCGTCGACGGCGGTAGCCGACGGCGGGATCGACGGTTCTTTCACAATGTTCGTCGAATCTGGATGATTTTTGAAGGGATGCCTGGAAAACTTTGGAGACTCTTCAACAACTTTAAAAAGAACCGTTTTAGGCCTAAAAATTATCCTTTTTGGAGTCCTCTAAAAGTCACTAAGAATCTATAAAAAGTATTATTAGATATTTTTAATAGTTACTTAGTGTCCTATAGAGAGTTCACTAGTGTCCATTGTTATTAGTGAGTGTTAAATAGTGAGTTCAAATAGAGATTGTGAGCAATTTTTTGAAGGATAGTAAGAGTGGAAGGGAAGCGAGAGATCTCTTCTGCATTGCTATTTTGAAGGAGAATTTCATGTACTGTAAAGAAGGAAGTGATTAAGAGAAACTTCAAGGAGTTTGCTTGAGGAGGATTTTAAGATAAGTAGTGTTTATTTACTTTAGTTTGTAATACTTTACTTTTATATATGAAATCCAAGTTTTATTTCATCCTCTCCATGAATTCCAAGTATTTGTTATATCTTTCTCCTTGTTTTGATATCTTTGTGATATGATAAATAGAATTAATATGCCATAAAAGATTTTAAATAAGTTATGATAATCTTTAACTTAGATCTTAATTTACTTTCAATCTGGCCAATTTAATAGTTAAAATCTGTTGAGTTTAACAACTATAGTAAAGATTACATCTGATATTCAGGGAGGTTAAAGTCCTTGGAATGAGGGTGCAAATAAATAGGGAAATAATATTAATCGGGCGTAGAATTGAAGATTTTAGAGTGACGGGCTAAAATCCTCAATTCTGTCCTATCGTTTAGGTGCTGAAGTGTAGATTGTTAGACCTCAGGCGAGGGGAACGTGGGAGCTCTGAAGTGAGAGCCGGTATCTTCCCTGCCTAGCTGCAGATTCAGTAACCAAGCATAGGATTAGTCAATGTTCTTTATGTCTGGACCAAAGGGTAAAGAATAGGTATGCTCTTATTTGGCACAACACCTTTGAAAAACTAATTCTAAATATCTATTCACTTAAATATCTTAACAAAAGAGAAAGATTCTTGCTTATATATTTGAACTTAACTTTAGTAGTATTAGTTAATTGTTAGTAGAATTAGTTTGATTTAAAATTTCATATTATTATCGATTGCGTATTAGTGACAGATAGGCAATATCGATTTAGTTGTGATTCTGAATTGATTTCTATAATCCCAGTCTGTTGCCTCTAAAATATTCCCTGTGGGATCGATAGTGGGGTTTTTAAAGAAAACTTTATATTACTTGAGCGATACGTATACTTGTGTTTAAAGGTAACTCTGTGATTAAAAGATTATAATATATAATTGTTACTAAAATTAAAATTACGCTCCAAGTCAAGTTTTTGGCACTATTGCTGAGGATTTAGATCTTCTAGTAGTGGTGTTGAATTCTTATATTTTTAAGTATATTGAAAATCGCGGTCACACTATAAACAAAGCTACGAAGTTGCAGTCTCTTCAGTTGTGGTATCCTCAGAAATAACACATATTTAGAGGTACTTGAAAGAATATATTTCTGATAGTACCTTAAAGAGTGAGCTATTCTTTACATGTGCCTTCAAGCAATGAACGATAACTTGAGAAGTATTGTGTATTATGATTTTTCAGAGAGAAATCCTTGTTCTACGAAGCACCGATGTCACCTTTGCCTGAAACTGGGCCTAAATCTTAACCAAAAAAACAACAAAAGAAAACTCATAAGATAACAAAAATAAACAAAATGAAATAAACCACCAATGTGAAATTGACAGTTATAAAAGAAAACAAAATAATAATAATAATAATAAAAGGATAAAAAAAATCTAAAATCCAAGCTCCCACAAAATTTTGCGCTTCACAAACTTTTCAACAGAATTCTGCACAACATAAGTTCCACGAATCTCCCCAAATTTAAAAATTCAAATTGTAGAAGTTGAGGATTTTACATCTGATTCAGCATTTCTTTAGGATCTCCTCCTATCGCAATTTTTCAAATATCAAATTCTAGAGATCGAGAAATTTACATCTGATTCCGCATTGCTTTAGGAGCTCCACCTATCGTAATGCTTCAAATCAAATTTTAGTGGCTGATTATTTTACATCCAATTCCGCATTGCTTTAGGACTCCTTCTTATCACAATGGTTCAAATTAAATTTTAGAGGTTGAGGATTTTATATCTGATTCCATATTGCTTTAGGATCTCCTCTTATCACAATCTTTCAAGTATCAAATTTTAAAGGTTGAGGATTTTACATCTGAATTCCAAATTGCTTAGGATCTCCTCTTATCACAATCTTTAAAATCAAATTTTAGAGGTTAAGAATTTTACATCCGATTTCGTGTTGCTTTAGGAGCTCATCCTATCATAATCTTTCAAATCAAATTCTAGAGGTTGAGGATTTTACATCCAATTTCATGTTGCTTTAGGATCTCCTTCCTATCACAATGGTTCAAATAAAATTTTAGAGGATGAGGATTTTACATCTGATTTTGCGTTGCTTTAGGATCTCCTCCTATCACAATTATTCAAGTATCAAATTCTAGAGGTTAAGGATTTTATATCTGATTCAGCATTACTTTAAAAGCCCCCTCCTATTGCAGTCTTTAAAATGTCAAATTCTAGAGGTTGAGGATTTTACATCCGATTCCACGTTGCTTTAGGAGCCCCTCGTATCACAATCTTTCAAATTTTAAATTCCAAAGTTTGAGGATTTTATATCTGATTTCGCATTACTTTAGGATCTCCTCCTATCGCAATCCTTCAAATCAAATTCTAGAGGTTAAGGATCTGATTCTGCTTTGCTTTAGGAGCTCCTCTTATCGCAATCTTTCAAATAATATTCTGCAAGTTGTGATATTACATTTAATTCTGCATTGCTTTAGGATCTCCTTCCTATCGCAATGGTTCAAATCAAATTTTAGAGGTTGAGGATTTTACATTTAATTTCGTGTTTCTTTAGGATCTCCTCCTATCAAAATCTTTCAAGTATCAAATTCTAGAGGTTTAGGATTTTACATCCGATTCTACATTTCTTTAGAAGCCCCTCCTATCGTAATCTTTCAAATGTTAAATTCTAGAGGTTGAGGATTATATATCTGATTTCGCGTTGCTTTATGAGCCCCTCCTATCGTAATCTTTCAAATATCAAATTTTAGAGGTTGAGGATTTTACATCTGATTCCGTGTTGCGTTAGGAGCCCTTCCTATCGCAATCTTTCAAATGTAAAATTCTAGAGGTTGAGGATTTTACATCCAATTCCGCATTGCTTTAAGAGCCCCTCCTATCACAATCATTCAAAAATCAAATTCCAGAGGATGAGATTACAACATTTGATACCGCATTGCTTTAGGATCTCTTCATATCTCAATAGTTCAAATTCAAAAATTCAATTTTAGAGGATGAGGATTCATACGTCCAACTCTGCATTGCTTTGCAATGGTTCTTATCAAGTTTTAGAGGTTGAGGATCACAGCATTTAGGATCCCTTCCCATCGCAATGGTTCAAATCAAAATTCTAAAATTAAATCAAATCAAAATCTCAAATCAAAATTTGAAAATTCAAGAATCAAAGTTCAAAATCAAAGTCAAAATTTCACTAAGTTAAATTATGTACACAAATATCAGATTCAAAATTTAAACTAAATTCCAAAAACAAGATCAAACTCAAGTTAAAGTCAAATCAAATTCAAAATTTAAGATTTAAAACCAAGACAAAATTGAAATTTCTGAAATCGAATTGAATCAGATTCCCTTCAGAATGTGGAAGCATGAAATTCATAGTTCCATGATGAAGGTATTCTACATGCTTTCACTAGAGAGAGTTCCCAAGGTTTGAAGGTTTTCACCAGATAATCCTTAGTGGACACTTTCTTGTCGAATTCTATGTCATGTCTTGAGTGTTGACTTATATGGTTGTGTTGGTTTTGTTGATTCCGTCGGTCAACACCAATACATGTGTTGTGCTTGTCCAGCACACCACACATATTGGGGGTCCATTTGTTGACCTCAAATTTTTTGAGGTCTTGTCTTTCTTTAGATAGCCTAGATCTAGCCATATGACTTTTCTGGTGACTATCTTAGAAGATTAGCAATGGAACCCTTACCCCATAGAATATCAAAACACTTCTTTGTTTCACTTGGAGGTTCAAATGCTTAAGCTCTAACTTCTAAGCACTTAGAACGATAAGACCAAGCATGAAGAAGCGCAATGGGAGTTCCCTATAGGATGGTCAAGCCTTAGGACTCACCCTGGGTGGCTGGTCTGGGTCAAACTCTCTCACACACACACCTAAACTCTACACTTACACTCACTATCTAAAACCATAAACCAAACTTGCCTATACCTGATCCCCTACTCTTTTGGACACTCATGTAGGCGGTTCCCCAAGCTCTTGGCCCTAGGCTAGGGTTTGGCTAGAACCAACACATAGAGGATCCAAAGTGGGATTTCTCTTGGTCCATGACTTAAGAAGGTAGAAATTTTCGATTAACTCCAATTTTACCAAAAATCCCAACTTTGACCCGTTAAACCCTAAACTTCCCCCAAATTACCAAAATTCCGCTAAAAATCAAAAAATCCCCAAAAATTCCCAAACTCCTCCTAAACATTTTTAAAACCATTTGAATCACTCCCATCAGCCTTATTTGACCAAGTTAAACCAAATTGACCAGAAGCTCCAAATTACCCCTTAAGGCCCAAAATGCCCAAATCACCTCCAATGTCCACCCAATTGACCCCAATCTTACCCAATTTAAATCCCAAACTCAAATTCACCATGCTTAAACCCAATTCAAACCAAATCCAAGTCAAATTGAACCAATTTCAAACTCAATTTCAACCAAAATAAATAAACCCCAATTTTGACCATATACCTAACTGTCACCATATTAAATGCCTTAAACCCAAAATTTCCACTTAATTTCTACCCAAAACACTTCATAAAAATCACCAACATCAAATTGAATTATCAATTGAAACCTAGCCAAGCTCTAGACTAAACCAAACCCAAATCTAACCCAACATGCCCAAAATTTACCTAATGTTCAAATTCCACCAAATTTACCCTCCAAACTAATTCAAAATCACTCCACTCCTCTTCTAAAATCTATGTGAAAATCATACAAGCCAATTTGAACAATCAATTGAACCCAACCCAAGCTCAAACCTAACCTAGCCTAACTTGAACCCAAATGACCCAAATTAAACTAAGACCCAAATGTCACCCAAGCCTAGCCAAATTGACCAAGCCAAGTCTCCTACAACCATCAAGTGGACCCTAGGAACCACCCTAGAACCACTTAGCCCAACCTACATGGGTCATGGAGCAAGGGTCCCTTAATTTAGGGTATCTCCTACCATTTATGGATAAACCATATATTGCCTTGTACTAAGTTTTCCCTAAATGTATTAATCACCATTAAGGCTTGCCCACTATCTCACATGACCATCTGACCCCTCCCTTGGCCTGACCAGCCGAACTAGTTGTCGGATGAGCCAAAACTGAGAGGGACCACCTGTGGATAAAACCCAATTGTACTCTCCTGAGCTTTCTCATCCTGAATGTTTAATTGCTCCTTGCTGCCCTCCACCTAAGCACTTGAGCTCACCCAAATCCAAGCCATGGCAGCCACTCTAAGCTGCTCTTTTTAAGCCACTCACGGCCAAGTAAAGAGAACACACCAAACCTAGGGGAAACTCTTTCCAACTACTTTCAGAGCCTCTCTCAGCCTTCCTGAGCTCAAACCAACCATTTACAAACCATCCCCTCCACTTCCTGAGCTCAATGTTTTAGCTCAAAATTAGCCAAACCCAGGGCACTTTTTGTTACTCCACCACATTGCACCAAACTTCTAATTAACTTGCTCCTCACCATCCCCCACAATATGAAGAAGATTCACCACAGAAGCCCCATCACAGAGCCTCTCCAACCCAGACATCTCACAGACTCGAAATCACCACCTAATCGAGTTCTGGTGCAAACCCACAGAGAGCTCAAATAGGTGCTTGTAGGAGCTGTGCAAGGTCACAATGAACCTGTGGAATCCATCTGATTGAGGCCTCCCCTCTCAGACAAAGCTATTGAGCTCTCACCTTAACCTGAGCTTATTTCGATTTTCCATACATGTATATTGTATTTCATACTGTATAAGCTATATAATTAGGTTCTTCTAGGTCAGATGAGTCTATAAAAACAAACCCGAGGCGTTTTTGTTGAGTGTAGTTAGAGATCTCAAGGCTAGAATGTGGACGGCTCTCGAGATGAACCAGTTGGGGAAGATGAACGGATCCCGTTGGATCGCGCTTGTATTCAGTGGACGGCGCTGATGCGGCTGGACGGGAGAAGGGTGCATAAAGCGCTAGCCAAGTTAGCACCCACATCATTATATTATTATGTAAACTTAAATGGAACTTTCGTTCTTCTCTTCAAAATTTTTCAACATTATTTTCTTTTTCTGTTCCTATATTTAATTACGAGGCAAAAGATCTTCTTTTTAATTTTAATTGGTATAAATCCTTATCAACTATTACATTGTCAAGCCCCACTTTTATTGTGCTTCATCATGAACAAGTATTGAACAAATATCTCCTTTTAGCCCAGAAAGAGAAATCAAACAAATTGGCAGCCAGTCGCATATTTGGTTCACATGTCTCGCAACAACATGGTCATAAAAACATCATCATCGTCTTCTTCATGGTCCTCCAATCTCCAGTGCCCATCCTTACCCTGAACCATCCCCTTGTTCTTCTCTACCCACCAAGAAATCGGAATCATGTACTCCTCCTTCACAGCATCCATATATTTGTTAAGCAAAGCAATATCTCTGTCGACCACCAGCTTGAACTCACCATTACTCCCCTGTGTTCCGGCCACCCCATGCATGTAGGCCTCCAAGCTGTGCCAACCCTCCGGTCCGCCGGGCGACTTCATGAACTTTGACTTCTGTGCATTGATGAGAAGCTCGGTGCCGATTTCTGCATATCCTAGGAGGGGATACTTGGGGACTAAGTCGGGGTTGTTGGTGATGCGCAGCAATCGGAGATCAGGATTCAGGTAGTCAAATGCCTTTTGGAGGGCAACATCACCAACGTGAGGGCTTGCGAAGACGATGGCCGTGACAGGAGCGGAGCGGTCTGGATAACAAGTTGGCTTGTTGTATCCATGAGCAACGATGTCCATGGAGCAAATGGTGGCGAGAGCAGCGCCGAGGCTGTGGCCTGTAAGGGTGATGCTCACCTCCTCATCTTGGTACAAGTCAATTAGCCTTCTGATTTCTTTGAGAACCTAGAGAATAAAGGAAGACTCGTATGATTATTGAAAGCCAAGAGCCATATAAAATATAGTTTTGTATAGTGATTATGACGTATTGCATAGATTGGTGGTATTATGAAACATTGTAATTGTATTGTGGTAAATATCATCACAATATCTTTATAAGATCACTAAATTCATATCTATCTGTACTTTAATCTACTTTTGTATTGTTTCTATCATTTACATTGCTGCGAAAAATATATAATATTATATACAGCAGGAATAAAAACAGTATAAGAAAACTGTGAAGTCAATATTGGTTGCCTACTTGTGCTGCGAGACCTTCATTGTATTCCAACATGGAGAGTTTTTCACGCTAGTCAAGGCAGTTCTATAATGAAAATGAAGTGCTTCCTCTAAGTCAACATCTTTAATACATATTTCGTGCAGGCAACAATGTTAAGGAATCTTATATAATAATATGATAAGTTGATTGGAAGTCTTTGTTACTAATTTTTTAGATATACCTCAGTAGAGAATATATAATAATTTATATACTTCTCTTATTCATTCTAGAAATGGATCGCTCATTCCATGAGGACACCAAACGCAACACTTGTCACATGGCAAGTGAGCTCCACTGCAATACACTGGTTGGATAGGTTTTTTAAAGAGGTGGGACTCACTTACTACGCGGCAAATGTCCGCTGGAAAGACCCACTTA
Source organism: Papilionanthe hookeriana x Papilionanthe teres (assembly GCA_022702705.1). Lineage (NCBI taxonomy): Eukaryota > Viridiplantae > Streptophyta > Magnoliopsida > Asparagales > Orchidaceae > Papilionanthe > Papilionanthe hookeriana x Papilionanthe teres. The sequence goes on from CM040434.1 coordinate 31,496,963, forward strand.
CCACGTGGCAAGTGTCTGTTGGTCTCCGGACTCAGAATTTGCGTCCGATTTCCTAGTAGAATAATTTCCCCGAGAAATGCATAACATTTCGTTGTAACTCTAAATCATCTCTAGTTACTTTATAGAAAGAATTCCGGGATGATCATAGGTAGTTTGACATGACATTGCAACTTAGTAAAATTATAATTTTAAGAAAGAAACAACTACCATAATTTTGAAAAAAATTCTATATTTTCTCCTTATTAGAAGTGCCTCAATTACCATTTTTGAACGAGGAAGAGTGCATATTGAACCTGGATATCTTATCAAAATTCTGAACAGCAAGTCTTGCAAGAAAAAAAGTTTTGTGAGTAATCAATCAGTTCATTTATCTCTTATCATCTCACCTGATCTCTAGCACACTTCTTATTGAATGGCGACTCTGCATTCTCCGAGGTGTAAATAGACTTCCATCCCATATACACTCTCGGCTCATCATCATCATCAGCCGGGCTCACCCCAACAATATCACCTGCAGAAACCAAGACAGCCTGCAGATCACTCGCCCATTCAAGCGGCCTCACCGTCCCCCTCCACGCCACCACTACATCTCGCCGCCCCAACTCTGCTTTCCCCTCGTCGGTCGCCACAGCAACATAACCCATCCAATTTGACTCCTTTAGTTTCCAATTTTTACTCAGTGACTTCAATATGAACCCTCCTGGCATCTCAACGCCTGCAGTCGCATAAACAAACTTTGTAACCTTATATCTGTACGCGCGCCCTGCAGTTAGGTACACCTTGTCGAAGAAGTCATGGCGACTGTATCGCGGCGCGCCGGTGAACCGTGAGGCCTCCTCGTCGTTGAAGGCGTCGTATACAGCCTGCGATAACTCCCCGTAGTTGATGATATGTTGGCGGAGATCGGGGTCTAGTGGATCCAGAAGACCTTCCCAGTTTTCATTGCCGCTTAGTTCGCGCCACCGCTGACTGATTTTGTGCGGAGCCATGGGTTGGGAGAATGATGAGAGAGCTCAGATTAATAAGTATTTGAGTTATTTTGTCTCTTTGCAGAATGTATTTCGTGCAAGTTTGGGTTTTTTGCGCAGGATTCGATTAAATAGAGTTTAAAATTATGTACTTGGCTTGTAGATAAGATGTATGTTGCAGAGAAGTTTTGCTGGTTGAGAGAGCTTTAAGAGTCATTTTCAGGGTATTGGGTTTTACGAGAATTAGAGATTAGAAAAGATCGTGTTGAATTTTGCTTCTTTTGAGAGAAAACATGGTAAATTTCCATTTCAGGAAGAAGGTTTGCTGTCCCGCTTTATTTGGATTGGGACGATGTCCAGGAGGGCAAACGCAGCAATGGCAGCACCGGGGCACCTGCTGGTTATGGAGATAGCTTGCCTGCATTAGCCTTTCTGACTTCCTTGTGGACCTTGAGAAGGAATAATACGCTTCCTATTTAATGCACGTTTGTGATATATATATATATATATATATAAGTGCTGAGAACAATTATATTACAACTTATATAAGTCTCGGGACGGAACGCATGGCGAACGAGGGCAGTTTTGAATATTAGCGAGGTGAAAGTTGGGGCCACAGGGTCGATACTACGGCCGGCTTTTCGCCCCCTTTGGCGTCGAACGGCCGCGAAGTAGAGAGCCAAAGAGTAATTTTTTACGGCTCGTGGAAAAAAAAGGCTCCAGGTAGCCTTAATTGATGTAGCAAATAATGAGATAAATAGAAGAAAAAAATATGCAGATCTTCTTTGAAAATTTAAGATGGGAAAAGTTATGAGTAGAGGGGGAGAATTCTATTATATCAAATAAGAAATTATGAGTTGATGGTGTTTTGTACAAAAGAGGAGAACGGTATTTATAGTTTTAGCAAATTCATTTTTTTTAAAAAATAATTATAAGAGAGTCGATAAAACAATAACATATCGATTGTTATATAATGAATATTATATGTTTGATCTAATTGTTGAAAGATTCAATACATCTGCTCGTAATTTCTTTTTAAAGCTCTAATCTATGTGATCATAATTTTCTTATAAGATGATAAGCAGAACTTACAAAATTTGGGTCATAAATTTAGCAACATCCACGTTGACTCAACTTCTAAAAAATATATCTATTTGCTCCACAAACCTCTAATAATCAGGAATGAATATCAACCATATATAAGCAAAGCTCAAACTTGACTATTGGATGAGTTTTAGTCATCATATATGCAAGATTTTCATGAGTATTAATCTTCCTCACAACAATAGCACCAAGAGCGATAACTTCACAAATGAAGTGGTAACGAACATCAGTGTACTTAGTTCTCTCATGAAATGTTTGATATTTACTGAGATAAATAACACTGACTATCAGCACTCATCGTTGCAGTTATTTTTAAATCTTCACCAAGCTCTTCATATAAACATTTCAACCGGAGAGCTTTGCAAGTTTTAGTAATCGTATGTACTCAACTTTAGTTGTAAATAATATAATTATTGTTTGTAAAGTGGCCTCCAAGCTAATCACACATCTACCAATAGTAAACATGTGTCCTGTAAGCGATCTCTTTTTATCAAAATCTCAGCAAAATTTATATCAAAATATTCAATGACTCTATATATACTCCTCCCAAACTGCAAAAAATATCTTTTGTTCCACATTGATATCTGATGATCCACTGAACTACTTTTATTTCAGTATTTTGTACTTGTATTACTCATATATTTAATAACTACACTGACTGTATATGATATATATGAACGAGAACATGTCATAACATGTATCAGAGATCTCACTTCACGGAAATATGAAACTAGAGACATATTCAATCTCATCATCAATTAAGAACACAAGGATGATGAAACTCTGAATTACATAGCGAATGGAGTACTAACAAGCTTGGCATTCTACATATTAAATATATACAGAACTTTTTCAATATACCCTTTACGACTTAGAAATATTTTACCTGTATTTCATGTCAAGTATTTTCTTTGCGGCTACAAAATCATTCATCTAAAACTCTAAAACTCACCGCTAAGTTGAGTTTTTAACGTCTTGATATCTTCTTCATCCATAACCGCTATCAATATATCATCGACATATAAGACTAAGTAGAGAAATGATCCATTATTATTTTTCTTGATGTAAACACAACTATCATAACTACTCATAAACTCTTGAGCAACCATGAATGAGTCAAATTTTTTATACCTCTTTCTGGGAGACTCTCAAATCGTAAAGATAAGTCATCAAAAAGCAAGCATAGTCTTCTTTTTCTATAACCTTGAAATCCTTAAGCTGCCCCGTATAGATGTCCTCCTCATGCTCTCCATGCAAAATACAGTCTTCACATCTAACTGCTCAAGCTCAATATCATGCTTAGCCATAATGCCAAGTAAAATATGAATTGAGCTATGTTTGACTACCAAAGTGAATACATCTATAAATTTGAAACCAAGGATTTGAGTAAATCCTATTGCAACAAGCCTTGCTTTACATCTGGCATCTTTGACAAATGGTGTGCCTTCTTTCTTCTTAAACATCAATTTTTAGAGAACAACTTTCTTGCCTTAACGTAAGTTTACCAAATCCCAATTTTTAATTTTATGTAGGTTTTCAATCTCATGCATAACGATCATCCATTTATTTAAGTCAACAATTTTACCACTTCTTTATAGCTAGATGATTCTTCACTACATTTGATACCATAGACTACATTTAATACATATGATACCAAATCATCCTCACCATACCTTTGAGGTGGCTTAATATCTCTACTTATTCTATTCTTGGTAAAAGAATATTGTGATGGTTGCTACCGTGATGGTGAGGAAACAATATCATCATAATTATCTGATTTGGCTTAGAAGTTATGCTTGAGGATGTAACTGCATCAATCTGAAGCTTAACTTTTATGCTAGACATTTCTTTTTTATCATCTTTAGATTTTATAGTAGATGTTGTATGTAACATAACAGACTCATCAAATACAAGATATATGCAAATGATCACTTTCTTGATTTCTCTGTACCATAATTTATAATCTTTAACTCCAGTTTTATAATCAAGAAATAAATAATTTATAGAACTTTGCCCCAATTTACTATTACTAATATGAACATGTGTGGGATAACAAAGAATTATTCAATTAGAGTAATCTGCATGCTTACCTGGACAAATCTCTTATGGATTTTTCTTATCAATAGCAATGGAAGGCTAGAGATTCACCAATTAATAAGCTGAAGAAGCAGCTTCAACCCAAAATGACTTAGGTAGCTTGGCATTGGAGAGTATGCAATAAACCTTCTTCATGATTGTCCAGTTGATTCGCGCAACCAAACCATTTTACTGAGGCGTGTGTCGGACTGTGATGCCTCTCATAATCCCATCTGATTTGTAGAAGGCATTAAATTCTCCTGAATATAACTCCAACTCATTATCAGTGCAAAATCGTTTTACTAATTTCTAATCTGCTTCTCAATCATGATCTGTCATTGCTTAAATGTAGTAAAAAAACTCTTCTGCTTCAAATAGAACACCCAAACGTTTCTAGAGAAATCATCAATGAACATTAGCAGATATGGTGCCCCCTTCAAATAGTACTGTAAATGGTCCCCAGAGGTTTGAACGTATGTAGTCCACTATTCCATTAGTATCGGGAATACCAATATTAAACTTAACTCGTTTTTGTTTCTAAATACACAGTGTTCACAAAACTTCAATTTAAAAATGCTTTGAATATGGAAGTCCCCTTTTGGTAAGTTTAGCCATCTCATTCCCACTCATATGCCCCAGATGAATATGCCAAAGTCTACTTCATCTTCTAACATGATAGAAGCAGTAATTGTTGCATCTCCTACTACAATAGAGCCTTAAAATACATATAGTCCATCAAACTTCTTCTGTCGCTTCATCATAATAAGAGATCTGATTATTAAAAGTCCTCCTTTACCAAAGTGCATATACCCTGTAACATCAGTAGTACTTAAAGAAACTACATTCCTTTTCAAATTTGAGAAATGTTTCACATCTCCAAGTTTTCTAGTGACTCCAACTAACATCATGATTCTAATCGTTCTAATATCGATTATCTCATAGGGAGCATTATTGCCCATTAACATGGTACCCTTTGAAACTGTTGCATATGTCGAAACTTAATCTCTATTGGGGCACATATGACACATGCAGGCTGAATCAAGAGCCCAAACATCATAAAGTTCTCTGTTTGAGTCAACTAAGAATTCTCCATCATTAATAGCCTTCTATTTAAAAAATTGTCTTTACAATTGTCTTTATCAAACTTAAAATTTGGCTTTGATATCACTTATTATAACTTGATATTTAATCAATGCAACAAATAATGAAATAAACAAAAGTAAGAACACATATATTCTACATATAAAACCCAAGATGGGAAAAACCACAGACAAAAAGAAGAATTTCACCATATCAAATAAGATATTAGAAGTGGAGGGTGTTTCGCATGGGGTACTTATAATTTTAGCATAACTTTTTTAAAGAGAATAATTAAAAGAGAGCCAATAAAGCAATAACACACATATTACAATATAAAGGCCATTATAAGTTTGATATAGTGATTGAAACCTTCAATCCGCGTGCTCATAGTTTCCTTCAAAAGCCTCAATCAGTATGACCATATTTTTCTAAAGAGATGGTAAGTGGGGCCCACAAATTTGGGTCACAAATTTAACAATGTTTGTTATATTCCCATGTCGAATGTTTTTCACGTAAGTTTGTTGAAATTGCACAAATTAAGTTTTTATAAATAAAAATCTAATATGATTTAGGTGCAACAAAAATGTTCATAAATCAATCTTTGTTCTGAATATGCAAGTAGGAAGTCTTTTAATTTTAACTTTGAGATGTAAAACATTGTGTGAAAATATTTAATAATTAATATTTGTTGAATGATACAGTTGAATTTTGATTTACCCGTGAATAACACCCACAGAATAAAGCATAAATAGGAGGAGGGAGGGAAGGAGGGAGGGAGGGAGGAGAGGATTTATCAACAATGAACAATATTTTATTTGTCTTTATCACAAATTATTCTCTCTCTCTTTTTTATGGGAGAGAGTACAATATGACGATGTTATATGTTTGCTACTACTTTACAGGAGTTAATAATGGATATTTTTGGTCATTTGATTGTCTGAGCATATCGTCTGACTGCATTCTGGCTCGATCTGTTGAGCTTAAATGGCTTCAGGTCAATAGGATCACCTTGGTCAGCCGGTTGAGATCGACATGGTCTGTCAAGCTTTGTTGATAAGGTTTGACCGGTTTCTTTGACATGGCTTTTGATCCTTGACCCCTAATGAGAAGCATGAGATGGTTAGAGATGCTTAGGAATTGGATCTTCCCTCGAACTGGCTTTCCCCCGATGATTGGCTTGGATACATCTTTGTTTCATCGTTCATGTCCAAATGATTCGGGCTCAAATCATTGCTTCTCTTTTTATTCTTCTCATGACTTAGCCGGCTTTGACCTTATTAGCTTTGGCTCGAACAACTTCGCTTGATCGGACAGGTGGGTTTCATGATCTTTTGTCTATGGACCCTTCGTCATCATACTCTTTCCTTTCATACCATCAGTTCTCCTCACGAACAGCGTTGACACATTTCTCATGTACACATGCAAATTGAATTTTTCATATTCTTGAAACGAAAAATATCCTCTATAACTGTAAATCAATTCTATCTAGTATATAAGAAAAAAAAAACTAAGATAATTATATATAGTTATCATTATAAGTTAGTAAAATTATCATTTTAAAATAGAAATAACTATGTAGTAGCAAAAAGAATCCCAACCTAATTTTGTTTCCCATTATAATTGACTCACGGTAGCATTTTTGGCACAGGAAGAGTACATACTGAACCTGGACATCTTATTAATATTCTGAACAAGCCTTGCAAGAAAAAAAGAGTTTGGTTGCTCTCTTACATTGTACTTAAAATACTTAGAAGAATATATTAAGCTAAACATTCACATAGCAAGTAAGCACAAATTATACTCCGAAGTTAATTAGCAATGCTTTTAAAAGTCATGGCAACTGTAGTGTCATACATGACACCTCCTTGTCATTCAAGGCATCATAGATGTTCTTTTTCTAATTATTTCTGTTTGATGATTTGATGGAGGATCAATGTTCGGCGCCATAGGGTGCGTTTGGGGCAGCTTATCCGCTGCGGCAGCGTTTTGAAAACTCCGCCTCACATTTTGGGAACTGTGTTTGCGTTTCCAGATAAGCGGCTTATCTGAACAAACAAAAGCTGCCCCAAACGCGATCATAATGAGAGGCGTTGCTAAGAGATGCATCAGGTGCTAAAGTCAATGTTTTGGAAAGCATTTCGTGCAACATTCAGTTTCATTGATTTGCATGTTATTAATTAGGCTTTGAAATCATATCCCCTTCGCTTCTGGATAAGGAAATAGTGCTGCAGGAAACCATTGTTGATTGAGAACGCTTCAACATTCATCTCCATGGAATCCAATATTTAAAAGTTTTTTGCCATTAAATAACTTCTTCGTATCCTTTGCTACTTTTAGAAGGAAACGTTGTGATTTGTGAATGGAAGAGTTATTGCTTCGAGTGTGATTGGTGGACAATAGTTTTAAAGCCTATAAGTTAATAATTTCTTTGCTATTGTGTGGGTAATATTTCAAGTAATGTTTTCTTTAATATTAATATATATTTTTGGGTTTGGTTTTTAAAAATATTATTTATTTGCTGGGTTTAAAGGGGAATAATAGTTATAATATTTTAAAATAGTTTTTTGTAATAAATTTTAAAAATATAATATTGAATTAGAAAATATTTAAAATAATTTTTTTAATATGAATTTGAATCATATAATATTAAATTTGATATTTGATATACAAAGAAGATTAAAACATATATTTTTTTTAAAATGTTTATTTTATAAATTAATGTATTACGGGAGTCTTTTTTTTTAAAGATTGCAATTAATAATTATTCATGAAGTAGGAAAGGTTATTTAATTAATACAATTTTCCCTATAAAAATGTCATTAAGAGTCTCAATATTAATTTTTTTTAAATGTTTAAATTATTAATTTTTATTTTACTTTGACCTATGAATTTTAAACAATAGTTTGAGCTATATATATATAGTCGCAAGATGAGTTATATACTCCATAATTTTTATAAAAAATGCCAAAATAAATCATAAAAAATTTGGAATAAAGTAAAATCATGTATATCTCAAATGCTAATGAATAAAAATGCATCATAAGACGTTTCTTTTTATTTGTAAAACTATCACCTACAACACTAGGCAATTTGACTTTACTGTCTGCAGTGTAGTAATTGAGCATGTCATGCTTGATCCTGTAACTAGTGGCACTATTATAAATGTTTAAGTGCATCCTCCTCTTCTGTCAAAATCGATTATTGTATATTATATAGCAAGAAGTGTTGCTCCACTGGTACAAATTTGACATTGGTCCTCAAATACTACTTCTCTTGTGAATGTGTGTGGCAATGAGCATGTAGAACTACCCTGGCGTTGAGATGTAGAAGGTCCACTCTGTGGTGTCACCAAAAAAATCATATTTCAAAAATAACATTGAAGGTTGGACCTAATGAAACCTAAAATTAAAATCTAACTAAAAAAAATTGAAATCAACGAATAAAAAAAGAAAAAATATATAATTAACTTGAGCTAAACCCTAAAATTGACATCAAAAATAGCTTTACCCAATATACAAATTGAAATTATCATTTTCTCCACAAAATTATCATAGAGCTTAAATCTTCACTTTGAATTTAATATGATGCTTATTATCGCATATAAAACAATGTACAAGCTTGATGATTATGACAATTTTTACATAAAATGTTTTACTTCAAGTTTTTATGTATGAATAGTGTTCATACCATCCCAAGATTGTCATCTTATCAATAGACAAAACTAGTGATCAAAATTTCATTCTGTAAGTTACATGATGTCATTATCACATATGAGAAGTATGCATAATAGTTTGATAATGATCAGAAATCATTTTATGTAAAATGTTCTCTTTTGGGTTTTCATGCATGAAAAATTGTCCTAAATAAAAAAGAAATTTAACGAAGCATTTTTTTTTCAAAATAGACTATGCAAATACTTTTAGATTATCAAAACCTTTAAAATGGACCCTCCAAACTAGGGCTGTCAAAACGGCTCGTTGTTCGCGAACAGCTCATGTTCTGCTCTTTAAGAAACTCGTGTTTGGCTCGTTCGCTAAGTTAACAAGCCTTAACGAGCCGAACATGAACAAAGATTTGTTTATTCGTGTTCGGCTCGTTTTGGCTCGAAATACTATTCCTCAATATATATATATATATATATGTGTGTGTGTGTGTGTGTGTGTGTGTGTGTGTGTGTGTGTGTGTGTGTGTGTGTGTGTGTGTGTGCGCGCGGTCGTGGCTGCAGTGGTTTGGGCGGGGTTCGGCATGTAAGTCCTCGAAGGTCCGGGTTCGATCCTGCCGTCGTGCGGACGGGTCGGATAGGCATATGAGAAATCGGTATTTGTAGTTGGACCGAGTAAACTACTAAATACCGATTTCTTTAAAGAAATATATATATATATATATATATATATATATATATATATATATATATATCTGTGTGTGTGTGTATTTATGTATGCGTGTATGTGTATGTATATGTATATATGTATGTATGTATGTATGTGATACACACATATATCTACACATATATATACATACATATACATACATACATATATATAAATTAATGAGTAGTATTTTTAAAAAATTTAAAAGATTTATAATCAATTAAAATTATTAATTAAGGAATTTAATAAAAAGTTTTAAATTAGATTTAAATGATGTTTTAATATAAACTATAATTCTTAAATCTTGCCCCAACCCTTAACATCTTATGGTTACGTGATTAGGATTGTCAAAACGACTCTTTGTTCGTGTCGTGTTCGGCCAGCAAAGCAAATGAGCCGAACACGAACACACTTTTTGGGCTCGAAATATAAACGAGCCGAACAGAGCTGAGCCTGAGCTCGCTCGTGTTCGCCTCGTTTACATCCCTACTCCACACCCAAATCAAGCTTTATTTAAGGGTCTATTAAACCTACAAAAATTCAAACAATACTTTGGATAATAAATGAAAATTTCTAATAATTTGCTTAAAATGGACTCAAATTATAACCAAACTTTAACTAACGTAAATGTGAGCTAAAAAAATTTTATTCAATTAATTAAAACTAATTAAAAATTATTATTCAAAATCCACTAAATTTTTTATCCTAGCGTGGGGCCCATAGATTGACATGAAATATCTTCAGATAGGGTCCACTTTGACCAAAACAAATTTCATTAGTGTGATGTCCTCGTTTTTTTGAATCAAATGAAATAAGGTAAAATTTTTTTTACCATAATCACCCCAATCACCCATAACTATATTGCTACTTAACTTGAAATACCTTGAGCCAGAGAAAACTTCAACCAAATCAAATTGCACTACTAAATTCTTTGTGTTTTTCTCTTTCAAATGAGCTAGGCTGATCTTTTCTACCATAAAAAGTGCACCTTGTTTGAAAGAGAATGAAGTAAGAAATCCATCAATCTAATTCGAAAAAGAAGGAGCCCGCCCGGCTCAAGCTTTATTAATTGAAGTGGCGAGGTGGCAATAATGTGATTATGGTGGTTATCACAAAAAAATTTAAATTAGGCTCATTTGATAGAGAAAAATATAAGGAATTCAAAGATGCAATTGATTTTCATCGAAACCTCATTTAAATTCCTCTTCTTCTTTTTCAAATCTCCAACAATCAGAGTTAAATGATGTTTATCAACTAAAGGAATTACAATAATTTTTAGCATTTTTAATGCTTCTATTGTTAACAATGTCTGCATGCATCAAACATTTCTTTTTGTATCATGATTGGGCATACCCCTAAGGACTAGAAACATGATAATGGTAAGTTTATATAAATATTTTTCAAATTCATTATGACTAATTTAAGTAATGTATTATTTTTATACTCACCTAATAAAAGCATGAAATGTACAAAAAAATTTTTAGATAAATGTGGAAATAGATTTCTTTTCTCTGCCAACATATAAGCAAAAGTATATACATAAACATCAGATAACTATTGATTATTCAAAATATTATCATTATTTTCTCTAGACATTGTAATATTCTCAAAATTAAGCATAATATCACTTCGACAATGTCAATAATGTGAACAATACATGAGTGTGAAGTTTGTTACATCTTGATATGAATTGAAATAGTTCACTGAAGCCTAATTTATAAGTGAATCATGCAAAAAAATTGTCGATCAACGCTACCATATGTTTTGTTGAGGCACCTCTCATAGAAAAAATCTTTGGTGTTGCTTGGTGAGGCTACATAATAAACTATTGAGAAGTTTGTTAGGAACAAATGTAATGTTAGAAGTTGAACACTATAGGAAGTATTCAAGCTTACCTTATCTCTCAATTCATCAATCATAATCAACTCTTTTCATTTTTTCCATCACGATTATCCCTTTCAGCCGATACTACTTTATAGTCGGCTTTGAGAAGTTATGACAAAGTTGTTATAATAAATTAGGAAGACTTATTAGGCCATAAAATGTAGTGATGAAAAGATGAGAATATACCTCAACCTTTGTTCCATTATCAATGCTTTGAGCATTTTACCTTGCTAACACATTAGTTTCAGCATAATCTTCCTTATCATTTGGGAGATTAAAATTTCATTAAGGAGATATGTATGCCCGTTAAAAGAATAGTAAATTAAAACCATACTTTCTGTTCTTCCCTAATGACAGGCTCTAATTCAACATTGTTTACGCTAGTTGCAGCACTTAGATATGCATCTTTCTTTATTCTCTTTAGATTTCTCCTGAATCCAGATGTTATTTTATTTATTCTATAATCCCTCAATTTAATGATACAAGAAATTCTAATTATCAAATTTTGATTAGTGGGTTCATCCTTCTAGGCTTAGCTAGATTCAGACCTAATTTGATCATTATCTACAACTTCAGTTCTCTTGGTTGCTCCATCTTTTTTCTTCTTATTTAAAAATTAGGGAATTGTTCCCCTTATTAGCTCCTCCTGCTTATGTTGGAATCACAAACTCACTAATCATTGACTACACTTTATTCAATCTCAAATTAAACTTAGATATCTTGTCAAAGAGTATCTTTTCAATATCACGAACCCTACTCTTAAAGGTCTAAATTATATTGTACATATCTACAAGATTCAAATGCGACTAGTTAGTTATTGTTTGGGGACTAACGAGGAAAACAATAGGTGTGCTATGAGAAGATTTGGGGGAATATTGTGTAGAGTTATAAGGAGGCAGCAAGTAGTCCTTAGTTTGTGAAGGTTTTTTAGGTGGTGGAAGAGGTAGTGGTGAATGGTTTGTAATTGGTCGATGGAGGCATGGTCCAGTAAGTACTACTTTGTCTTTTGGATTCATCTCAATGAATGACTCAAAAACACGTGTTAACCATATCTTGCACTAAATATATGATTTATATGAATGTGTTATATGAATAAATTAGAGTGGGTCATATTGTTAGCAAAACATAAAAGAATTCTTCATAGAACTTTGGGCTAAATCAAAAAAGAATTTGGCCATCTCATCATACAAGGTCTTGCATCAAACATTAAAGGATGTATCATTGAATTAAGTTCACAAAAAACCAAATCTATGATATAAATATTAAAATGTTAGGTTAATTACTTTTAATAATATAATTTTTTTGCTATAAGCCTGCATACTTACCTTTAAGTGTCATGAAGCCCCTCAAATATTCATGTCGCTTTTGCGACGTCATTCTCATTGCTACTACATTAAATTCAAAAACAATGAAACAAAAAATAGCTCTTGGCCAATAATGTGACAAATTTATGAATATTGCCACTTTATCTCATCGAATCCCTTGGAACTGAGTAGTTTTGATAAAGAAAAACAAGTTTGAAAGAATCAATTTTATGTACATACTCGCAATTATATTTGGAGACTTCATGAATTTAAAATTGCTCATCCTCTATTTCATTTTTTTAGTTATCCATTAACATGGGTCATCTGCCAAATCACATCTTCTCCCTTATTCAACATCCCTAAAATTATTGCCACCTCATCAGCAATGAAACTCAAGAAATGGTCACCAATCTTGAAATACTGCTTCTCAATATCCCAACAAGACAGAAGTTTGATTGTGAAAGCATTTTTTTGTTGGAAGCCCGTCATCTTAGTAATTGATATATGTTCAGCTCCCTCACTAATTCAATAGCTTCCTCTGTCACGTAACATGCAACATAATTCAAAATATCTCTAACTGTGGAAGGCTAACACAAACAATTAACCCTTTTTGAGGATATATTCCTTGACAAACAATTTAGGAGTTTCTACATAGATAGCACCAAAAAAATTCATATTTTCCTATCTCACACCTAAACTTTCATAATTAAAAATATCATATAAAAAGTAGCATTCACTATCACCTTTTATAGTCGAATCCATCTTTTCATCCATATGTAAAATGCTATGTGTGTAAAAATGAAAGTTTAGGTTTGAGATAGGTAAATCCATAAGAATTGGGTGCTATGTATGTCATTTTCTTAAGAATTTAATTTTAGGTTAACTCATTAGATCTGTGAGCATATTTAACATTGAAACCTAAAGAACAAGAAAATGTAATAGTTGAATTGTCATAAGTTTTGACTTCTTGATCTAAAGAATAAACTTAAGACTAACAATGACAAATGCTGCTTTACTCTTAACATATTTCTAAAGAAATATATATGCTAAGTTCAGATGATTATAACATGTCAGTACTGTCAAAGCCTTGAATAAGACCTATACTTAAGTAATAAGTCCCTTCACTTGTTAAATGAAAATTTTTTGTATTTATTCATCTTTTTAGTGAAGAAAGCTAACCTAAAATCTCATAAACATCATAAATCAGTAGTATCAACTACCTAAATAAGGTTTTTACTTCAGTGATCACAGACATCATGTTAAATTAGAAATCATCTTTTTTTATTCTTAAATAAGGATTTTAATTTAGTGATCATTCCATACACGATAAGTTAAATGAAAAAAAAATATCACATTTTCACAAATTTAGTACTAATTTTAGTTTTACTTCAATAAAAGTTCAAATCAGTTCATGCATAATGAGATAAATAAGAAAATTTTGCTATTAAAGGTCTGTTTGGGGCAGCTTATCTGGTGTGGTAGCGTTTTGAAAACTCATCTAGACTGTTTGGGTAAATTGCGTTTTGGCAGCTTATGCGTTTTCAAAACACTGAAAATAGCATTTTCACACCGTACCTACCTAGGTGCGGTGAGAGCTTTCAGGCTGCAGTCCAACTTTTACAAATAAATATAAATTTATAATAGTCACCCCATTTAGCTTATCAGCAGATTAATTTTAATCAGCTTATCAGCAGATTATTCAATAAGCTGCAGCTGCCCCAAACAGACCAGTAATAATTTTAATTATCAGTCTTTGCACGACAACATTTTGCATTAATTGCACATTTACTTTAGAAACCAGTCCAGTAATCAGTCCATGTATGACAAGCTAAATGACAGAACTTGAATTAATTCAAATTTTTTGAGAAGGAAACATGAATCTTCATAAAAATAACAAATAATTGATGTGAGTGCCTCCAATCAAATCAACTGGTTAATTGACAAATTATTGCATTACTTAAAACTTTTTTGGAAAATGATAACATTTTTTTTAAGAAATGCAGGCATTTGGACAAATATAAAGTTACACAAAACTTCTCTTCCTAGTCCTAACCAAAGGACAAGAATAGTCATTTATTTCGCCATGAGTTGGGCTTTCTTTTTCAGCAGCTAACATAAGCTTTCTCTTCTTCTTGTGGTATCCAATTATTATGAGTAGCGACCGAAGAACTGCTTCAAGAACATCACAAATCAATTATTCTGAAGAAAATTAATTTAAATTTTCATAATTATCACCAATCAATATTATTATTTTTTAAATAAGACTTTTACTTCATTAATCACACCATGCACAGCTAATTAATTGATAAAATTATGCTTAAATTTAACATTTTTGTGAAGAAAACAGACCTAAAGTTTCATAGCATTTAAAATTATAAAATTTTGCATTAATACAACAAAAAATAACAAGACAAGCTAATATATGAAATTACATGGATTATCCTAACAAATGTCACTCAATTATACAAAAGAATTTTCTAAATAAATAAATGTACAACAGAGAGGTATCCATTTTAAACAAAAATTGAATTATTACATAAGATTTTTCTGAATAAATAAATGTATAATATTTATAGTAATAAAGTTACACTGTCAGAAATTTTCTATACTCTAACCTCTTAAAATTTAATTGGCTTTGAAGCTGATTATAATGGCATCCCTAAAAAGGAAAAATATTACGTCCGGACTCCGCACGCAGAGCTGCGTGCGCAGTCCGGACGTAATATTTCTCCCGAGAAAGTACCTGGTGGGGTGAAATAGGAGAGAACCATAAACCCCTTCAGCATAACCTAAGCTTTAAAAATAATGTCAGAATAACTTCAGGGAGACATACAAAAAATCTTTCGCCAAATTCATAACTCGAAAAAACACGCAGTAAAACGAGAGAGGCAGGGTAGGGGAAACCCTTCACTTTCTTCAACTAAGCCCTATCTACAAAAAGGTTTAGGTAAGACACAGAAAATGAAAAACACGTAATATTAATTTTGAGCCGAGTCACTATTTCAGTCTCAAATTGCACCCGTTAAAATCATCGTTGGATTGGTCAACGTGAGTTCACCTAATTTGTCCATATGTTTGAACGCCGGACGTAATATTTCTTTCGAAAAAAGGGACTGAAATTTTATGAGTAATCTCAATCTTCACTGTGTTCTCTTTCCTCTTTTCTGTTCTCAAGTTCTGTTGTGTTAACATAATTCAATTCATTTTGAAAATATATGTAGCATCGTTACAAAATAAGTAAAAAATCAATAATACAAATAATATTGGAAATAACTAATACGAAGTAAGAGAAGCACATCTCAAGCTGTCACAGAAACTCACAGAATTGCAGGATGACCTGTACGAGCAACTGCAGCTCAGAGTTCTACAGTCCAATTAACCACAAATCTGGAAAGTAGCGACTGCCATGGGCAATAAAGCAGATCATATATTCAAATACTTCTACAAACGCAGAAATACAAAATTCTCTTTACATTCAATAAGTAAACACATCTTAACGTGATTTCTGTATTATGCACCAAATGCGTACACCCACCAAATCATCTCTGCATGTTTCTCTAACGTTAAGCATTGCTCTCTGAACAATTAGAAATCACACTAGAGATATGACAGTAACAGCCCTAACTCTCACCATCGAGTATACTCTGGAGTTTCTGATGAAATTCCAACCATTACACACACTAAAAGCTGCCTAAGCTTCATTCTACTCGAGAAATTTCCACAATGATCTAAACATTGTCAATTGTGATATCAATCTGAATATATCGACAGTACATGGAGACTGTGAGCACCCAAAACTTGGTAATCTTGAAACCATCTCTAAGAAGATTCCATAATCTGCAGGAATCTCAGATCATTAGAGGAGACTCCAAACCCCGTGGCCTTTTCTGAAGGTTAAAAGAAATGTTAGTGTAAGTTGGATCTACTTCTGCTTTATATTAAGTCCAGTACAGTGCTCAGGCAAAAAGAAGGTAGTCAGCATCATTTATAATATCCGCAGCAGTTGGTGGTAAGCTATATTGCCTCGAGACACCTTCTCTAACCTTCGCATGTGTCTCTGCATCATGTTTGAACATGGAAACCAGCTGCTGGAGCTCAAGCTTTCTAACATTGACCTGCTCTTCAGTGGTGAGCTTCTTCAACCCAAGATAGAGCATGCCAAACCCAATTAATACTATTCCAATCAAGAAAAGAAGTCCAGAAAACAGTGCAAATGCATAGGGAGTGTTCTCAGCGCCAGGGATTCCATCCACATTGATCCCAAAAAGGCCAGTTATTATAGAAAGAATCAGCCCACAGCCCCCAAAGATCCCCAGATTATGAGTAATTCTCAGACTTTTATCCTGATAGACAAAATTCATAGTAACTATAAAGAATATGGGCTATTAAAGGTATAGAAGCTACAACATGATTGTATGTTCATAAATACCTGCAACCATGCACGAACTGTGCTTTGAATGACGTCTTGAATGGTGAAGAGTCGTCCACGAACTGCTTCCTGCTCTTCTAGCATTTCTCTTGTACTTTTTCTAATTCCTTCCAGTAAGCTTTTTGTGGTGCTTCCCCTCAAGTGCTGCAGAAGCTCAAAGACAATTTCTTCCCTTGCATGTAATGACCATTTAACTCTAATAACCTGCCAAAAAAGAAGGATAATTGAGATACTAATTGAGATTTGGAGTGTTGTTTGTGATATTTTAATAGTTTGTGTAACAAATCTTTTTAATAGAGAATATTGAAACTAAGATAACATCAAAAGATTAGAGAATGAATATTTGATGTCAATATTAAAAAATATTAGAAATAATTTAAATTAAAGTGAAGATCAAGTACTGCACAAAAACATGGAAAATTAAAGTGAAGATCTCTAAAATATAATAGATAAGAACAATGTATGATTTTGTTATGGAGTGTAGGCCGAAATACAAAATTTATAATTATAATTCAAATTTAAAAATGAAAATTTATTTTTAACTTTACTATGAAATAAGAGAACATAATACTGTACTAAATAATTTAACTATGATGCTTAGCTTATAGGCTAAAGCTTTTTTTTTCGAAAAAAAAATCCTTGATAACAGAAAATGAAAAGACTACAAAAAAAGCAACAACAACAACAACAAAGTCTTTAGCCCACTAAGTGGGGTCGGCCACATGAATCCTTTTTCTCCTTGTGTCCTAGTGTCGTATTTTCATTTAATTCTAATAAATTAAGATCATTTTTATGCAATAAGCCCGAGTCTTCCTAGGTCTAACTCTGCCTTTCTCAACGTATGTCAAATCCAAAACATCTACCCTCCTAATCGGATCATCAAACAGTTGATGTTTAATGTGACCAAACCATCTATAAGGCGACTCTCTCTAATTTTGTCCGTCAATGGAGCTACACCAACCCTATCACGAGTATATTCATTTCGCATTTTGTCTCTAAGTATAAAACCACTCATCCACCTAATCATTCTCATCACGGCAAACACTTAACTGAGCATTATGCTTCTCTTTTAAAGGCCAACACTCAACACCATAGGGCTTAACAAGTCTTACCAACATCTTATAAAATTTTCGTTTCAGTCTAAGAGGTACTTTTCTAAAACACAATAAGCCCGACACATTCCTCCACTTCAACCAACCAACTTGAATTCTACTATTAACATCCCCATCTATATCACCATCGTTTTGAACAATAGACCTCAGATATCTAAATCGTTCACACCTTTTAATAATTTGATCATCCAAAGTTACACTTCTGTCACTAGAGCTACTATTACTAAAACTACATTCCATGTATTCGCTTTTAGTTCTACTCAAACGAAGGCCTTTAGAATCCAATATAGAACTCCATAATTCAAGCTTTTCCGGGGCTTTTTCTCTCGTCTTACCCATGAGGAGGATATCATCAGCAAAGTACATCCTCTTAAAAATGTCCAGTAAAACCATCCATAACTAAAGAAAAAAGCTATGGGCTTAGACGATCCCTGATGTAAACCAACAAAAATAAAAAAATATTTGGTCAATCCTCCTTTAGTTCGAACACAAGTAACAACTCTAGCATGCATATAGTTAATGACTTGAATATAAATCATATCAACACCTTTCTTCTCAAGGACTCTACAAAGGATATCTCTTGGAACCTTATCGAAAGATTCTTCTAAATCAATAAAAATCAAATATGAATCCTCCTTATTAACTATGTACTTCTCCATCAAACCTCTTAATAAATGTATAGCGTCCATAGTTAGACCCGCCCGACATAAATCCAAATTGATTATGAGAGATCTTGGCAATACGACTTAACCTATGTTCAATTACCTTCTCCCATAATTTTAAAATATATTGTCACTCTATAATTTACCGTCACATTATTCTTAAAAATGGCGACCGAAATACACTTTCTCCACTTCTCACACATCTTTTTAGTTTTTAAAATAATATTAAAAAGTTTAGTAAGCTAAGAAACTCCCAACACATCTAAAAGCTTAAATTGCTCATCTTAGAGATTTTTGATTAGTACAAGCATTAACATTCTTAAATCAAACTCTTCCATATCAGAGAGAGTAAATGAGAAGCCAAGTCTACAACCACCTTAACAAGTACAATTCTGCATTTTATCATCATGATTTTATGCTTTAATAAAAATGGGCTGAGGTTTATTTTGTATCGTATAGTGTGCACTATGAAAATTATAAACATGACACGATTATATGGGTCTAGGTTAGCATGCATATCTTGTTGTCTTCCTAAAATCTGTTGAATTAAAATGAAAGCATTGTATATTCCGGTGAAACCATAATATACGACTTAACATAAGGTATACTGGTATGGAATGTAATTGATGTTCCTAGCCCATCGTCATATTTCTGATGAAATATAAATGTGACAAGTATGTTATTGACATCAATCTACGATTCCTAGAGAGTGTGGGAATGTCAAGAGAAGGGTTAGGAGAGTCCAAGGTTTAGAGAGGAACGGGAAACAGCGGCGTAGTATATTTAGTTAGGTGCAATATATTTTGGTTCAAATGAAATTAGATTCACATGCTTATGAGATCCATAAGGTATTAATGTATTTAAAGTCCTCGATGAAGCTTGAAAGAACTGGTGGATAGTGCTTGGTAGTTTCAGTCTTATATACTCCTTTTGATGATTAATCTTCCCAATTTGGATGATTGAAGCCATAATTTCGAACACTAGTACAATTAAGAATCGAGATCTAATATGTCTAAGGTGAAACACAATGAAAGGAACAATTATATGAAAAATAAAATAAGCTAGATAAATTCTGAATGTGATTGGGTGACAGCATCTCCGTAGGAAAGTAAAAGGCAGGCTTTGAAACTCAAGTTATTAAGGCCATGAGGAATCCACCCAGCAAGACAAGTCAATGATTTTAAATTGCACTGAACAACGCAAGGAAAAAAGCTTATTTTTTACTTCAAAACATAAGACTCAAAAGTAAAATGGCACTTTTATTGACTAAAGATATGACTTGGATATCTTGTATGCATACAACACATTTAAATAATCAAAAATAAAACACATGACAATAATTTTAGTAAACAAAATGAATCATGCAATAACGAGAATAAAATAAAAATTATAAATAGGACAAAAAGGACATCAATACAAAAAGCTAAGGAGGTACACTAAAAGATATAAAGGCTAATATGAAGAGATAATAACTAAAAAGCAAGGCTAACTGGTGAGATCTAAAGATATAATGATGTAAATGGCCACCCAACCTATGGTCAAAGAGGGAGAAAGGGAAAGAGAGTGAGTTGAGAACGACATCAAAAAATTATTGAGAAAAAAATGGAGGAGTAACCAAAAATTGAGAGAGAACCAATATATCATAAAGGCAAAAGTTGTATTTGGTGGGGAGCCTCGGGTTTGCCACGAAATGATGGAATTTCTGGATAAGAAGCTTCAAAAGGTGTCAAAGTGCAGAAGGATGGGTTTAAGGTCTAGAAGATTTGGCGAGACATCCCAGATCACGCGAATAGGGACGAACCGGCTCTGTGTTTGTCCTGCCAAAGTCCCGACTCGGGTTCCTTGCCTAAGAGGTGGGGTCAATCGTCCCTATAGGCTTGTTAGCTTTCTAATTTTGAACTACAATTCGGATTTTATGCCGTTCCAATATAAGTATTGATCTTTCAAAACTATTAGAACACTTTTGGAATTACGTTATTAAAGGATTCATCCAATGATTATCCTTCTTTATGAGTGTTGTATGGCATTCTCTTTCAGGTGGTAAGACTATTACTTGAGCAAAAATGGAGGGCGGATTATCCTCAATGTTCTATCGTTGACCTAGCCACCAACCCCCTTTACCTAGCTACTTTCTTTCAAATTGTTGTTGTTCCCTGACTATTTTTATAATTCAGCTTTTGTTTTATTTAAGGGTTTTATAATCTCCCCCACTTAACTAAATGACTTCCTCATCAGTTCCTTAAACCAAAATCATCCACCAAGTAGAACTTCCTATATTCAGATAGGAGTAGTGCTCGGATATAATTTGTAATAGCACGAACTCTCAATCAACGAGATATTGTCTGCTTTCGCCTAAAAATCTCACAATTTTACCCCATTGGTGTAACTTCCTATGAGGTCATCCATCACATCAATGCTCACAAAAAGGCATGCTTAACTCTGGAATTTCTAATGAAATTCCTATCATTACACCAAAAGCACCTCGATGTTGAAGAAATCAACTTCATTTTACTTTGGGTTTCACAATCTTGAGAGTTTCACAATCTCTCACAATTAAATAATTGACATCCTCAACAGTTTTATTAACACAAAATCATCCATCAGGTAGATATTTTTATCTTCAGATTAGTGTAATACTCTGATACCATTTATAATATCCCGAACTCTCACTCATTGAGAAATTATCTGCTTTGGCTTGATAGCCTCATGATTTTGCCCCATTGGTATAACTTTCTTGTAGATCACCCATCCCAGAATGCTCCTAAAAGATCACGCTAAACTTTAGAATGTTTAAAAATACAACATAATTTTATTAAGGGGTTTATCAAAACCACATAAAAATTTTAGTTAGAACATCTAAATGTGTTTTGGAAAGCTTCATAAAATTGAGCGGCATTTCTAGAATTTATATGGAGAATCAGTCATATTTGTCCTAGCTTTGATGATGTTGGGATAGTTTGGGTTTTGTAGGGTATAAGGGTGGAAACATTATAGTGATGTTAAAGAAAGAATGAACAAGAATCCCACAACAAAAACTTATCTTTCTGCAACAAGAAAGAAAAATAAAATAGGAATTGAAAGATAAACAAACATTTCATATCAAAGCAATAGAGAGATAAAAGATAATCAAATATCCATCTTCTTGAGTTGGTCACCAAGCCTTCAAATCTTGGATGAAATTTCAAGCTTCTTTTCTCAATCAACTACCTTTTTCATTCAACAAATCAACAATTAAACAATACCAAATAAACTCTAAAGGCAATAAGGAAAACAGAGGGGGCTATAAAAAGTTGAGGGGGCTTTAATAACCAAGGGTGGAAAGTCTGTAGAACCTGATGATATCCCAATTGAAGTGTGGAAATATTTAGGAGATTTGGAGTTACTTGGCTTATCAAACTTTTTAATATTATTTTAAAAACTAAAAAGATGCCTAAGGGGTGAAGGAATAGTACTTTGATCCCATTTTTAAGAATAAAG
Source organism: Papilionanthe hookeriana x Papilionanthe teres (assembly GCA_022702705.1). Classification (NCBI taxonomy): domain Eukaryota; kingdom Viridiplantae; phylum Streptophyta; class Magnoliopsida; order Asparagales; family Orchidaceae; genus Papilionanthe; species Papilionanthe hookeriana x Papilionanthe teres. Next base: position 31,519,429 of record CM040434.1, read on the forward strand.
GGGATCAAAACAGAGTGCAAATTATATAGGAATTAAATTGATGTAAAATACTTTAAAATTATCGGAGAGGGTAATTGAACAAAGGTTAAGACGTATTATCAAGATTTCTCATAATCAATTTGGATTTATATCGGGCAGGTCTACCATGGAAGCTATACATTTATTGAGAGGTTTGATGGAGAAGTACAAATATAAAACGAAGAATCTACTTTTGATTTTTATTGATTTAGAAAAAAGTTACAATAAGGTTCCAAGGGATATCATTTGGAGAGTCCTTGAGAAGAAAGGTGTTGACATGACTTATATTCAATTCATCAAAGATATGTATACTAGAGCTATTACTTGTATTCGAGCTGAAGGATGATTGACTAAATATTTTTCCATTTCTGTTGGTTTACATCAGCGATCGACTTTAAGACCATATCTTTTGCTTTAGTTATGGATGGTCTTACTGGACATTTATAGGAGGAAGTACCTTGGTGTATACCTTTTGCTGATGATATCCTTCTCGTGGATAAGACGAGAGAAAAAGCCCAAGAAAAACTTGAATTATGGACATCAACATTGGAGTCTAAAGTCCTTCGTTTGAGTAGAACAAAAACTGAATACATGGAATGTAATTTTAGTAATGGTAGCTCTAGTGACAGAAGTGTAAATTTAGGTGATCAAATTATTAAAAGGTGTGAACGATTTAGATATCATGGGCCTATTGTTCAAAGCGATGGTGATATAGATGGGGATGTTAATAGTAGAATTCAAGTTAGTTGGTTGAAGTGGAGGAATGCTTCAGGCTTATCGTGTGATAGAAAAGTACCGCGTAGACTGAAAGGAAAATTTTATAAAATGGTGGTGGGACCTACAATGCTCTATGGTGTTGAATGTTGACCTTTAAAAGAGAAGTATAATACTAAGTGTTGCCGAGATAAGATGATTAGTTGAATGAGTGGCTTTACAGATAGAGTCAAAATGCGAAATGAATATATCAGTGATAGGGTTGGTGTAGCTCCCGTGATGGACAAAATTAGAGAGAGTCGCCTTAGATGGTTTGGTCACATTAAACGTTGACCATCTAATGATGCAATTAGGAGAGTAGATGTTTTAGATTCGACTTAAGTTAAGAAAGGCAGAGGTAGACATAGGAAGACTTGGGCTTATTGTATAAAAAATGATCTTAATTTATTAGAATTAAATGAAAATATGACACTAAATAAGACGCAATGGAGAAAAATGATTCATGTAGCCAACCCCACTTAGTGGGATTAAGACTTTGTTGTTGTTGTTTTTGTTGTTTTTGTAGTCCATAGCAATTAAAAAATATATAAATATAGTCTTACACAAATAAAAATTAAAACAGAAGAAAGCTAAATAAATAAGTCAAGTAAAATTCCTAATTGTGCGCATGCTCCATGTGACTGATTTTATGCATGTGCTGCATCAGTTTAATTGTGACCTTGACATTCTTATGAATCAACAACATTATCTATTTCATTGGAACTGAAATTTAAATGAACCAGCAAGCAACTGAATCAATGAGGCATAAAGTGAGTTCCTAGATAATTCCATGATCGCATCTATAAAGTGCATTAAAAATGTTTTGTAAGCACTAAAATGCAAATGCTTAGCACAACCAATGAATTTCAGAACCTAACAAGGCAATTCAACTCCGCTTAATAATTCTTCACTCCAAAAGTAATAACTGGACAAGCACAACCTCTATTCTATAAACCCACTCCATGTTCTGAGGCAATCTTACCTCAACTTGCCCCAAAGCCAGCCCCGAGTGAAAAGAACCTGTCAAAACATTAATGACTAAAAAGAAATGTACCTGTGTTGCCAACCTTTTGATTTCCTGATTTAATATTATACTGAGAAGATTTAGATCCTCATAAGTTCTCCTGCCCAATATATAAATAGAAATAAATAAATAAAAAAACAAATATATATATATATATATATATATATATATATACACACATATATATATATATGTATATACATATATATGTATATATATACACATATATATATGTATATAAATATATATACACATATATATAGAGAGCATCACAATGAAATATAGACTATAATTTAATAAAAGATAGCATTAAATATTTTTTTGAACCACATCAACATTGCTAAAGTTGATGAATGTACCTGTTTACAAACTTCAACTCAATTTCATCAGCAGCACCAAAAACAAAATTGCGAAATAGTCTAAAAAATCAAACAAAAAAAACATCAGAAAAGAATACACTTTCAGAATAATGACAATAGCTGTAGAGGTTTAAATTAGCTATAAAACTACACATCTTTTCTATTAAAGAATGGATAGGTAAGATGCCCAAAAAGTCATGCAAAATGGCTGCCTCGATGAGGACAAATGCCACTCCCAGTGAATCCAATAAACCATAGTTTAGCTGATAAGAAGTTGGTTATGGCAAACAGCATATGCTAAAATGCAACTACAGAAAATAAAAAGTGAAGCTGATAATGCTGTCACTTACGCCTATCAAAATAAAGAAAAAGTTATAGATTTTTATCATTACTATCAACCTTATTCCAACTATTTGGCATGGGTCATGAATTAATTTCTTCAATTATGTATGTGAATTATCTTTAGTTTACACCAATCTATCTTAACAACTTCTAGAAAGATTATCTTTAATCACCACCTTTTACCTTCTGATGTGTAACAAAGAGGAGGATTTTAAATATATAAAGGAAATGGTTTCCGAGAATCACTCCAAGTAAGGTTTCTTCAAAGTCACGCTAGGTTTTAGACTAACACCAAGAATGAAAAAAAAAAAAATCACACATTAAGGTTTCTACCAAAAACGAACTCAATTCAAGATTGAAAAAATAAATAAATAGTTACTCTTGAAATACAATAAGTGCATTTATACAAGCACAACTTACTCTAAGCCCCTAAGAACTGACAAAAAAAGAACGAAAAATTAATTTTTACTTGATTAATAAAATATGATGACTATCCTGATAATTTGAGATTCTAATTAATCTCATAAGATCTCCTTTTAAAAATTTTTTGCAGCCTATGAAACTTCCAATAAATCCTATTATCATCTACCTATGCCTTTCACATTGAACTTACATATTAGCCTTATTGGTGCTATCTTCAATATTATAAAAAGATTAGTTCACCATGCTTTCACTAATCATCCAATTCAGTCGTAGTTCCATCAATTGACACTTTGGTTATTGCATGAATTAAGCATGAATAATGCCGATTCAAACAAATGATTTGGTCCATATGTTTTCCCTAGCAATTCAGCAGAACAAAAACTAAGAATACTACTCACCCTAAAAAGCTCAACTTATAAAATAGTTAAACAATATCTGTTGCAGGATAAAAACTGGTGCTAAAACCATTCAGCCCATACTAAAATTACATTTGGAGATGGAGGTAATACAACTCATAGCAGGAATTCCCAGAAATGTAAGTTTTTGACTTTTGAAAACCATATGGACATTCTGATTACTCTAGAAAGAGGAGAAGAAAATGTCCATGTCAATTAAAAGTTCTCTGAAAATAATTTGAAAAAGAGCTTGAATACTTTGCATTACTTCCGATTTCTGAACATCATATGACGGAAGATTTTGAAACTTCATCACAATTAACACATAAATCTAGATTCCAGATATTCACACAAAAAAAAATACTATTTCCATTGAAAATGCTCTCCACCAGAAAAAACTTCTCTTGATGAATGGGAGAGCTGCAGCATTTGGATCCAAATTCAAAACTAAATCCACCACAAGCAGCCTTCTCAGCAAACCATAAGAGCAGGCGAGCAGCTAAGATTTAGCAACATCAATAAATCCTAACTGAACAAAGGCTAGTATCAGATCAGGTGGTAGGTGCAACTTCATGTTTACTTCAAGTAATACCTTTTATACAGAAAAAACAAGTCAAACAAATTTCATGTACTTATTTCAATTGGCCATTCAAGGTTTAGCCCTCCATGCACATGTAACAAAAATAATATTGTACCTGCTAAAGCATTTAATGCTCACAGGATGGGATTTAAAACAAATCCAATGTCGCTGCTCCACATACTCCCCATTGAGTCAAACTTAAGCGTGATTTTCCAGATTAGCATCCAAGTTCAACCAATATCAAGTGCTTTTTGCATCAAGGAAATAGCCATTTGCATATGTTATTCCATCAAGTTTCTTCTTAATTGGGTTAATCATATCTGCTACACTCTTAATTCTGGCTGCTGAATAGTTCAACAGTATAAATTAATCGAAAAAGTGCAGTTTTGGGCATGTATCAATGATTTTAGTTATTAATAATTAATTCAATTCATGGCTCACATATTTTAAGATGTCACACAGGTTTATCGCCCAGGAAAAGCTGAACTTTTACTCTGAGCCTCCTTGATGAGTTTATAAGAGTATTCGTGAAATTTTTTTTTAAGATAAAATAGGTTTAATTTCAATTTTTTTCAAATTATGGAGGAGAGCCCACATAGTTGATTCCACTAGTTTATAAGTACTTTAGATCAAGGAGGATGCTTAGGGCCATATTTAAAACATAAATATGGCATTAAAACTTGAATTTAATTAAGTGAGAAATGGTTGAAAGATAAATGTAGACCTAATCAACATCTTTGGATTTCATCATCCAAAGCATTATAGCAAATCCAACTTACCAACGATATGGTCATCCAGGGAGCCTTATTAGCAACCATGTGTTAACATCTCTCAATACTATAAAGACACCACATAGAAACTCACTGATACCGAAGTTAATCAAACAATAATAGGAAAAAAAAAATTATAAATGAAGATATATAGATGCAACCAAAAACCCTGAAATGGAAAATAACAACAAACACAATACACAACCTGTTATAACTTGATATTTAATCAATATAACAAATAATAAAATAAACAAAAAAAGAGCACACAAATTTTATGTGGAAAACTAAAGATGGAAAAAGCCATGGCAAAAGAGAAGAGTTCACTATATCAAATAAGTAATTACAAGCAAAGAGTACTTTGCACAAAATAGAAGAGAGATACTTATAGTTTTAGCAATACCATTTTAAAGGAAATAATTAAGAAAGAGCCAATAAAATAATAGCACATTGATTGCAATCTAAAGGCTATTATAAGCTTGATATAATGCTTAAAACCTTCAATTAGTTAAGATGTGTGAAAGTCTTGGCTCATTGGTTGTGGTTTTTGGTGTAAGTCTCTCGGGTCAAGAGTTCGAATCCCACCCATTACGAGAGGATTAGAATATCACACCGGACTAGAAGGGGGGTTCGCTTCTCGGTCAGTTCAACCTATGGGGGTTGATCTGCGGTCTCCGACTGTCGATCAATCTTTAATATATATATAGTTAAGATATTAACATACATTATTAGGCACGCTGATATGTTAATATGATGTTAATCGCGGGTCAAGCAAGTAATGCTTAATGCTAAAAAAATATCATTTCTAATTTGACCTCTAAGAAATTTAAAAAGCATAAAAAAAAACTTTTTAGTTATTACTTTCTTAAAATGTCAAGAGGATCATTTTGCAATTGAGATTGCATATAAATCTACTTATGTAATATTAGAAATTCCACTAAGGATAATAGGTTTTGTAGTTACTTTAGGTATCCACCTCGTTTGATTGCTTCTGTTATGTAAGATATATGGAAAATTGAAAATAGGACAGTAGCACAAATGGATTAATAAGCTTAATCAACCCATCAAAAATGCCTAATTCATTTTGCATATTTTTAATTTCATACATGATTTAGTCCCTAAGATAACTCATAAATTTATTTAGACAACCATCTAAATTAAATAAATGGAACACCAATTTCCCCTCAAATTAAAGTTAAATAGGCATCAAGTTTAAATTGAAGTTAATGTTTAAATCAAAATAATTAAACACACTGGTTAGTTATGTGACCTTAAATTAGAGGGAGGAAGCAAAATGTTACTTGAGTTAATCAAGTTTAAGCATAGTCAAAACTTGATCTTAGACAGACAAATTGATTAAGCCTTTAATCAGTCTAATATAATCTTAGCAAAGACAAGATTACTTTTATAACAAAATATTGTTGGGGGATTGAAAGTTTTAGATGGGATTAAATGATCTTGATTAACTAAACAATACTAAAAAGCCTCAAAATATGAGCAAATATCAAGTATTAAACTCCATTTATTTTGCATGCATCTACTAAAATTAAAAACGATACAAGCATATCATCATAATACGGTACAAACTAATTTTTTCTTTTAGTAACAATTTTCTCTGGAAAGCAGCTCAAAAAGGATAATCTTTTGGAGGATAGCAATCTTCAAACAAAGAGTAAATCAAGAGGGGCACTTTGAACTTTCATTCTTTTTCTAGAAGAAATGACAATTTATTATTTACCTATCATCCCACCGAGAAAGGCGGCAAGTTAAATGTGCTATGACTTCATGCACAGATTTGGGAGTCGCACTTCCACCAGCAAGAAGTAGTTCCTGCAAAAGACCATGCTATCAAAATTAACATCTAGACTACATATAAATTATTAGTTGTACAAAATTATGAATCGCACAAAAGTATGATAAATGACTTATGTTTCCTATGTAACCACCTGCACTTCAGTAATCCCTAGGACATTTATGTTTGACGCAAAACCTTTAACATGCAACACAGTCACTAAAAATTTTTGAGTTTGCCAAGAACGAAGTACAATTGGTATATCATCTTCATTGCAAGATGGATCGCCAACTGATTGCCCCAACAGCTCAAATAACAGCCCTCCTGCCACTCTAACAGGAACCTGAAAAATTATCCATCTTCAGTCAAAACAGAAATGAAAACATCCTATATATATATATATATATATATATATATATATATATATATATATATATATATATATATATATTATTCTTGTTTAAATATTTACCGTTTTAATCTTGTTTCAATATTTGAAAATAATTAAACTTGAACTCGCCTAAGAAACTTTGATGCATCATCACTTTATTTGCTTGGTGTTTTCTAATGAGACAAGCTGTGGAAATGGAGTTTATTGCCACTTAAGTAAAGTTTACCTTATATATATATATATATATATATATATGGCATAAAAGTTGCATTTCAAGTATCATATTTTAAAAGATAGCATTCAACATAATTTTTTTACAAAATATTAAAAAAATTTGTACAAAACCAGAAATCAGCTCTATTATGTGTAAAAACATGCTAGTTGCTCAATACCACAATAAAACATGATTCCAGTTCTTGAAAAGAGAATAAGACATCCATTCTCAATAAATATCAAAAACACTCATCTTCTTCAACAACAAAGATTGCTGCTTTCAAAAATTACCATATATAATCATCATAGTAAGGCTTTAGAAAGATACACAGAGAAATTACAAAATTACACAGTGAAATAGATTTTTTTCTAAGTAGTTCCTTTTCCGTGCTATGCAAAGCCTTAATTATCTGCTTATCCCAAAAATTTTACAAGTACACACTCTGATATTAAACAATGAATAAATAGCATTATAAAGAAACTAACATTGGCCTAAACCCAAAACTCTCATATGTTATATCTTGGCCAACATTTTGCAATTCTTCAAACAGGCCAACCATTTAAACTACAGAGTTCACATTCGCAACCATGACTCTTCTGTCAGTATTATCAACTAGTATAAAATGATTTCTAATTTTTATAAATACTAAACTAGCATAAGTGGTTCTGAAAGATGGCAAATTTCAAAATAAATTGAGAGGTGAACTATCACATCGTACATATAATTACTTCTAAAAGTTAGATGTCCCACTTGATATAATTTTATTTTGAAATAACTATTTCAATTAATACGAACACAATATGAATGTCATTTTTTTCTGATTTCGAATTCAAATTGAAACCTTGAAAACTATGTTATTTAAATACTTAACTACAAAAACATTTCCTTCTACTGGTTTGATGTCCAGCCCGGTTTTCGCACCCTAATAATAAGCAAGCAGGTATTTGCCTTTCAGGATAACTTTCACATAAACCCAAGACAAGTATTTGTCCCTCAATCTAGCTTTCATCAAGTCCCAGTTTCTAATAGGACATTCTATAAAATTATTTATGTTGCACTAACTCCGAGCAAAATCTCTTAGCACCACCAACTAATTTAATATTAGTATATTAAAATATTCTTTATTTGATATTAGTATATTTTCAGATATTCTTGATCATACATGTCGTGATAACTGGGGGTGCTAACCAAACTTTCTTTATTGCATAAAATTCACCAAGACAAGGACCACGATGAAACCAACAATCTCCTTCATGAAGCCTATAGTGTCAATCATCATGATCATCAATATTATAATAATTATTAGGAAGATCATCAGGATTTTTACGGCCACTAAAATTTCAATGATCTTTATGGCTTCATATCTCTAATGTTCCAAGTCTACATAGGTCGAGGATGGCGGACATGAAGAACTATCATAACAATATATCTAATAACTAAGTCTAATAATTTGAGGAGGTCCATCAGGGTTACTACGGTGTTATCTCCTAAATGCGCGTCATCAAGCATTTCTCCTATTAAATAATTATCGGGTTTGCAAGAAGCACAGGTCTACCATGAGATGGATTTCTTATGAGTTCATTAAACAAGGAAAAAACATCATAAAATATTTTGTAGCCAAAATTTCCAAAGTTAAGGCCTTCTATTGGGCTTAAACATAACTCCATCAAAGTTGTCTTCTAGAATTCAATTTTTATTATCAGTTCTTTTAATTTTTACATTATCTACCCATTGTTCAATGTGTATCATATTTGTGCGCATCCTTTATGTTAATACATCAAAATTCATGTTAATATAAATGCAAAAGCACCGTTGATATCCGTAATGAAGACAACAAGACAATCATATAGAATTAATTCGTGGTTTCATATTTCAATTGCATAAATGAATTCAGATATAAGAAATCAATTCAACAGAAATTAAAAAAAATTAAAAAATTCAAATTGACCAAGGCTAATTCATATGTGAATTATACAAAATCTAAAGTTATCTCACAACATCAAAAAATAAATATTTGCACTACCCTAACTCTCAAATTGATAAAATGACAATATTTCATAGCTAAAATATCATCATTAACAATTTTCACAATTCATTTTAAAATCCAAAAAGCTCAACATTCATTAAACATACCAAATCCTACTATTATGGGAGGCAACAACATTTTCAAGAAACAGTTAAATCAATAAAACATAAATGTGGTACTACCATGAAAAGAGATCAAGCATCAGAACTCACCTCATACAGAAGGTATTTCATACGTTCACTAATAAGTTTGCTTTCATCTCTCAAAGCAATACTAATAGCTGGATGCAGCCAGTGAGCATTACTGAGCCAAGCATCAACAGAGGAATGCCCCGCAATTACGTGGCACCACCAAATAGGTCCTTCAGGACGCTCCCAATATGGAGCAACAACACCAGCAACAGTAAAATCATCTTCTTCCTCTACCAAATTCATTTGTTGCGAAGACCATTTAGCATCAACTTGGACAATTTGTACTAGTTCTGAAATCCTTGCCCATCCAATAGGAACCCAGTAGCTATCAGACATTTCGTTCTTATAGTGCACAATTTCCTTGTAGCAAAGAGTATGAGAGTCATCATCATCTCTCATTGCAGACGGACTATTCAGGTCTATGAGAGAGTGGAACCCCATAAATGTGTTATCGTTCGAGTTCTGAGCTGGAAGCTGGCTTGGGAGGGTTCTTGCAGTTTTTTTTCTTATATTTTGATCATCATTTTGATGCATAGGTTGAGACCTTGGACAATTTTTTTCTGTAGTTGTACGATTAGATCCTCGAACAAACTCAAAAGCACATATAAGCCCATCAGTCCAAAGGTCGCATATTGGAGCACCCTCTCTGCCTGGATGAAACTTTTGAAACTCTTGTCTGTTAGGCTTATTTCCTGAAGCAGATTTATGATTTTCCATGCTACTAATTTTAGCTGATGGAAATCACAGAATAATATTTGAGGCTGATGAGTGTGCACGGTTCTGAATTTTTTGGAGGAATTAGTTTGAAGGTCCTGCAATTGATAAAATGTCAAAGAGTCAGTTCTAATTTATGATAGCAGTTGCAAATCCTCGTAAAGGAAAAGAGAAAAACAAATACATGTTGAGAATCAATAATATATTCATCGAACCTGTGGTATAATACATCTAATAGAAAAAAAAATAAAAATAAAAAAGAACAGCCAAGTAATGCCTACCTAGAAAAGAAATTAAAGGCCAATCCTTTTAACCCCAAATACTCCAAATAGTTTATTTCAATTAAGCACTAGTTAAATTATAGCCTCTCATCAACCCGTCTTACTATTTCTAAAATATCTATACTCGTACAAATAGGTTAAATAATTATGGGTTTATTATGGAGCCAATATTAGCTGTGAAAAGGAATAAAGTTTTTACCATACATACAAACCAAAGCCAAAGATAGCAGGGAAAAAAAGATCAGGGTTTAGAAATTCATTTTAAGTGGTTTTGTTTTCAAAAAAAACATAGTTGAGTGATTTGATAGAGAAGAGTGAGTCAATTTGAGCTAAAAATAATTTAGGAGAGAGAATAAAATATAGGAATTGGCACTTGGAAAGAACTTCAAGCGAGTTTTGTTAAAATCAAGCACCTTTGATGAGTTATCCTGCCAAAAACTTTAGATGGTTGGTGAGTACCTAGGACAAGGCCAAATTTTGTGGGTAAATGGCCATAATGAGGCAAGAATAGTAGCTTGGTACGAAATGCTGAGTTAGGTTTAATAAATGGAAAACCTATGCTACTCAATGTAGCCAATTTAAGGCTCTATGTGAATTTAAGTTTGATAAATTCTGATTGTATCCAGTTTGGGATCTCATCATGATTTGATTACCGTCGCCTAGGTGAATATGAGTGTATGACAATCTTAACAACACAAAAGAAATAAAATAAAAAAAAAATCTTCAACCAAATAAGATTAGACATTAAGAAAAAAAGACAGACTAAAAAAAAAAACTACTGCAATTTTAATGAGGGTATAACAAAATAATAATCTCGTAAAAAATTCAAATCCCTCAACAATTAGTTTTCACTCTGGCAATGTGAACATTCAAACTAATATGCATTCTAATATTCTAATAAGTTAAAATCTGCAGGAGCTTGATGACAAAATAATAACTAGAAATTAGGAAAAAAAACAATTTATTAAGAATTACGCTTCTGTGTGGAAATTCTTAGAAAGATTTCTATTTCTTGCTACTTTGCATGACACTTTACTACACAGACATATATATAATAATGTGTCCAACATACCAGTCTACAAAATAGAGAAAATGAATCATTTGAAATTAGGAATCCCACCAAATAGAAAAAATAAAAAATAGGAAATATCTAATAAAAGAGACACAATTAGTGAAATATATTCTGAGGAAAGAAAATAATGTCTTTCCTAGGCAAGCATGTGAATTAGCATTTCCTGTGCTCCCCCAAGGTTAAGTTGTATATATTGTACAAAACAAGCTTTGAATTCAATATCATAATAGACCCTTGGTAGTGCTTTGATGAGAATATCAGCAATCCGACGTTGTGTTGGAACATAGCTTAGCTGAATAATTTCATTGTTAATCTTTCTTTTTTTAAATTAAGTGTTAGTCAAACTCGACGTATTTGTTCTGTCATGGTGCATATGATTTATTATTATGATAATACACATTTAGCAATCATTGAGCATCTTAATTGTGTTTTCGTCTCAATCTTACGTTCTCTTAGTAGCTTTTGCATTCACATTCTCTCACATATTTGTAGGGCAAGAGCATAATGTTCAGATTTTGCACTACTTTGAAAGAAAACAACTTAGTTTTTGCTTCTTCATGTGACAGCATTGTCCCAAACATGAAGAAGATCCAGTAGTTGATTTATTATCAGTTACCTCTCCTACCTAGCTAGAATCTATGTATGCCTCAATCTCATAATTTTCATAGCTTCTGAAGCGCAAACTATATGCAAGGGTCATCTTCAAGCATCTAAAAATTCTATTCACTGCTTCCAAATGCTCCACATTTAGATTACTCGTATGTTAGCTTACTACACTGACTGAGTAGGCACTATTAAGTCTGTGTATAATACATAGAGTAACTTGCCCACACGTCATTAATATATTCTTTTGTCAACTAGAGTGCTTTTTCACTTATGTTCTATTTTTTATTAGAATCCATAGAAGTGTCAGCAGATTTACATCCAACCATGCCAGTCTCAATTAAAAGATCTATGATATACTTCCTTTGGGATGAGACAATTTCCTCCTTATACCAAGCCAATCCATTCCTAAAAAAATCTGAGGTCCTTGATCTCAAATTTTGTTACAAGCATGATTTCCTCTAAACCATCATCTATCAAAATAATATCATCTAAATATACTATGAAAATAATAATTTTGTCTCTATGATTGGATTTAACAAACAGTGTTTTATCAGTTTAACACTAATGATATGTATTTGCAATCACTAATTGAACAAATCTATCAAATCAAGTGATAGAAGAATGCTTCAAATTGTGTAAAGACTTCTTCAACTTGCAAACTAACCTGTTGTATGACCTATTTTCTAAGCTCGGAGGTATAGTCATGTAGACTTCTCCATCAAGGTTCATATTGATAAAACAATTTTGACATCAAGTTTGTATAAAAGCTAATCTTGATTTACTACAAAAGAGAGTAGGAGTCGAACTGAATTAATTTGTCAACAGGTGCAATGATTTCCTGATAGTCATTCCCATATGACTTCATAGAATGCTACGAACTTGGCTTTAAATCTATCTACACTTCCATCTCATTTATATTTGGCCATGAATATCCATTTGTAACCTACATGATTTTTTTCCGTGAGATAACTCTATAAACGTCCATCTATTATTCTTTTATAGAGCCCAAATCTCTTCCTCACAGCTTATTGTAAGAGCCTATAGAACCTCTTGGATAAAGTTGGGAATCTGCACACTATCAAGATTTGTAAGAAAAATTCAATAAGATGGTAACAAATTCCCTTAAGCTACATATCTTCTAATTGGATAACTAGTGTACACCCTTGAATACATTTCTTGTGTGCAATTGGTTATAATCATCAGGAAGTGGTATGAGAGAGTTATGAGATAAGGAATTAATATCATTATGATTATGAGATGTAGGAGGACTTGACTCTAGCTCTTGACAGTTCTGGGTTAGCATAGTGTCCTCTATATGCTCAGTTGTCCTTCTTCTTCTGGTGTAAAACCGAAGTTCCTAATCATTAGAGTCATGCTCAGGTGGAGTAGAGACAATTGGGATTGTGACTGTCATAGAGTTTGGTTATTCAAATGAAGCTAGTTGAGTGACAGGGTTTGATTCAGTTTAAGGAAAAATGACTTGACTATCTTGGTAAAGATCCCAAATCTAATATTCCCTTGAGTTCTCCTCCTGAATTTCAAATGTAAAAAAATAAGATTGATTCTCAAAGAAGATAATATCATGGAGTTGCATTTTTTTTAGTCGTTGGAGAGTAACATTTGTCTTATTTTTGTATTTGAGAAGTAATTGAGGAATATATAGCTGAAAGACTTGTAATCAAGTTAAGACGGTGTTACTGATGGGATGTGAATAAAGGTGAAACAACACAAAAGCTTCAATGTTAAGAAAGAACGGATATGTGGAAAGGAATCCGTAAGCGCATTACGCTGAATTTAAAATCTTAGGACTAGATTAATTTAATAACTAGTTTAAAATTTTAGGATTTTCTGTTTCAACTCCAGCTCATTTGAAACAGAGGCGTCGACAACGGGGGAGTTAAACAGAGGGATTATCCCGCGTCTTCTCTAATGTTCGACCGCATTAAAGCAGCAAGTAAAAGTTAGAGTGCGAGAGACGGCGGGAGAGAGTAAGAGAACACTAGAAAAAAAAAGGATGAAGTCATACCTTGCCGTCAACACTATTTTTTGAGCGAGAGAAGAGAAGACAATTGCCTCGAATGCAAAGGATAAACCCTAACGTGCGAGAAGGGTTTTACTGCTTCCAGGAGATGATGACAAGAGCGTCGACTGCGAGAAGAAGAGGAAGAAGGGTGTCGTGGGCTTTAAGGTGAGCCACGAAAGCATCCTAAAGCGAAGGAGGAGAACTCTTTCCCTAACCAATTGAAGGAAGAGCGTCAAACGGCACTGATACGAAGGAGAATAGAAGGGAAGTGAATCGTATCATACAATAGGAGATATCACACTCTTAGGTTGACGCTTGGGGGTCCTGTACGAAAGAAATGACATCGCAGGCCTCCATGCGCAAAGAGGAAGAAGAAGAGGGGAGGCGATGTCTTGCGGGTTCGCTGTCGTGCGGGAGGTTTGGGCAAATTATTGGGGGCGGCCGTCAATTGTTATGGTCGCTGGTGTTGTTGCTCCATGTTGCAAGCGTCCTGAATGACCTATATGGTGACTTCACATAGGATTTGTTTGGCGCAGTTGCAGCTATCAGTACAGTCCGAAAGCTTGTTGTGGGGAAGTGTCTGTCGTGGAAACTAAGTTGTTATTTATTGCAGCTATGTGAAAAACAGTTGTTGGGCTGTTATTTCTAGAAAAATGATAATTCTGCTCCTGTTTAATTAAATTTTTTTGTGTAGAACAATGACAGCATTATATATGATACATCAAAATCAGAAATTCACTTTACAAGCTAAACATGTAAAAAATAGACTTATACAATTTTTTGCCAATCCCGTAAGCCAGAAATTTAATACTTTTAAGGAAAAAGTTCAAATAAAAACAGTCCAGCATTACAGATATTCATCTTACGTCACAGGGAGTATCAAGTGAGCCAAAAACAATGTTTTACGAAATTCTTATGAATTTACATATCTAACACCTAGTTTGATATTTTTATATTTAAAAGATTTTGGTGCTATAGATCTATATATGAAAAAAGTGCACTTGTCTTCTAAAAAATTAGTGAAGTAGCATTTTAGATGTGATATTAAGGATTTGAGTGTTATGAGCGTATGTATTAAAGTTTAGGTGTTTTAGATATAAAAATACGTAAGAATTTTTTTGTATGTATGTAAATGACCCTAAAGATAAAATTAAGGAGATTCCTATGAACTTGCAAACAGTAAACTTATTTTGAATTTTCCTTAAAGAATACAAAATTAAAACACCAATAGTGGCAGTGGTAGTCCTTTCTTATGAGATCGCTGATTTATAATAGGAATATCCGAAGCATTGCGTTAAATGAGAATCCAAATGTGAAGATTCATCATACCCTTCTCAAAAAAAATTCCAAGAAGCATGCCTTAAATCAGATCGGAAGCATTGAAAGGGAAAAAAAAAATTTACCGCTGTTTGGAGGAAGCCGGGCTGCGTTTAGGGTAGACGACACGATGAAGGCCTGGAAACCGTCGGAGAAGAGATCACAGGGGAGCAGATCTCGGGAAGAGGAGGACCAGGGTTGGCGAAGAGGAGGAGATGGGAAATCTTCACTCGGGAAGAGGACGATGCTCGGGGAGTTGAGGAGATTCGGGAAAGGGAAAGTGGAGCTCGCGTTTAGGGCAGAGTTGAGGGCACGAGCGTAAAATCAATTTAGCGCCGCGGGTAACCGATCGCTTTCGGCGTTACGTCTGATGCAGGGCTGTCAAAAAAAAAGTTACTTGTTCGCGAATAATTTGTGTTCGGTTTGTTAATAAGTTCGTGTTTGATTCGTTTGATAAGAAAATGAGATGAATATAAAAATTTTTTTTCGTTCGGTTTGTTAAACGAATCAAACACGAACAATGATATATTCGTTCGTATTCGATTCGTTATTGTTTGAAATATAATGTAATTTAAAATAATTATATATAAAAGATTTATGATATTTTAAAAATTATTATATATTATAAAAATTTATCATATTTTAAATAATTAAACTTCTATAGATTATAATATATGATAAATTATTAATAATAATAATAATATTATAGTATTAATTATATTAATATAAATATTATAATATTATAATTAATATACTTATACTATATATTAAAATAAAATCCTAAATAAAACCCTAAACGCCTTATTCGGTTTGCTTCATTTTGAGGAAGTATGAATTACCTGATGTGTACGGAATATCTGATCAATTTACTTCATTTTGAGGAAGTATGCTATCAAAGCTAGGGCTGTCAAAAAAGCTTGTTGTTCGTGAACAGTTCGTGTTCGTTCGATAAGCAAACGAGACGAACACGAACAATTTTTTTTTGTTCGGTTTGTTAAACGAACCAAACACAAACAGTGATGTGTTCGAAAATTTCAAACACAAACACTAGCTCTGTTCGTTCGTGTTCGATTCGTTTACACCCCTAGTCTGATGGTGGAGTGTGATAAAATCAAAGTAGCTCCTCTACCTTTGGGTTTCAGTAGGGACGACACTGACAAGCTTCCCTCCTGTGATAGTTATCACTAATTTCATTTTGTGGTCGTCAATCTTGTTGATCTTCCTTTCTGGTTTGCAGTATGTTGAACTTTCTCGCTGAGTTTCATCACTCTCTTTCCATGGGACTCCCTGAGGTTTACAGTAGTCCAAACAGTCTCTTCATATTCTAGCTTCAGCTGTGCAAAGTCTGAGTCAACCTCGATCACAGCACCAGCTTTCAGCTCTTCTTCGTTAAGTGCAAGACTTACACCATCTTTAAAAGAAAGGATCAGCCTCCCACTCGACATCTTCCTGTGAAAACAAGGAGCACCAAAGAAGAACGAGAAAAATAAGAATATTAAATTTTTTGCACTTTATTTTATTTTGTAAGTTCATTAGGAGAGGGAAAGATTTGATTTGGATTTTGAAATTGAAACAAGTTTCGATTTTTATTTTATTTTAGAAAATTTCTTTTGGATTTTAGTTTTCAAATTTCTTGTTATTATTATTATTTTGGGTTCGGACCCAGTTGCACATAATTATCATGTCGGTGCTTCTACGAGCGAAAGGTCCGCTCCTCGAAACATCACGTCGCGTAATATTTCTTTAGATACCGTCCGTTGATGGGAAGCATTGGTCGCTCTCTATGGCAATCCACAAGTTGGTAGGAGCCCCCCAAGTAGACTTTCTCGACTACAAACAGTCCCTCCCAAGTCGGTTTGAATTTACCTCCTATCTTGCAGTGTGCAAGAATAGGTCTTCTGAGAACGAGAACTGATTCACTAACTCTGAAAGTTCTTGGGCGGACCAGCTTGTCGTGGGCTTGAATCATCTTGGTTTGCTACAGTTCGAGATTCTACTGCGTTGAAAGTCTTTTTCCTTCCAAGCTTTCCAATTCTTCCAGTCTTAATCTGACGTTCTCTTCTGTAGTGATCCCCTTCGTGACTGCAATTCTGAGTGACAGAAGTTGGACCTCCAAGGGTAAGACAGCCTCAGACCCGTACACTAGAGCGTAAGATGTAGACTGAGTTGGCGTTCTGAAAGTTGTCTTGTAGGCCCATAAGGCTTCTAATAACTTCTCGTGCCAATTTCTCTTGTTATCATCCAAAGTTTTTTTTAGGATTTGGACGAGAGTTTTTTTAAAAGCCTCGACCAAGCTGTTTGCTTTTGGGTAGTAGATAGTCGAATAGTGCCAGTCTATCCCGTGCCTTCTGACAAAATTGTTGATCTTCGTGCTCTTGAAAGCAGACCCGTTATCTGAGATAATTCTGTGTGGTACCCCGAAACGGTAGACGACTTGATTCTTGAAGAACTGTAACACGTGATGTGCTTTCACTTCCCTGAGCGGTACTGCTTCTGCCCATTTGGAAAAGTAATCTGTCGCTGCAAGGATGAAACAATGTCCTTTTGAGGAAGGCGGTTCTATTGGACCCACGATATCCGTGCCCCGACACTCAAACGGCCACGACGCGATTGTCGGATGTAGCACATTCAGAGGTTGATGTAGAACCACTCAATGCACTTGGCACTGGTGACAGCTTTTGACAACTTTCATGCAGTCGGTCATCATTGAGGACCAGTAATACCCTAATCTCTTAATTTTCATTTTCATCTTCGGACCTGACTAGTGAGCACCACAAAGTCCTGAGTGCACTTCTTTAACAATTTCACGAGCCTCGGACTCGCTCAGGCACTTTAGCCACATCTGGTCGAAAGACCTTCTGTGTAACGTATTGTTTATTAATGCGTATGATAGAGTTCTTTTCTTAATTTGATGGGCTAATGACTTATCTTCCGGTAGGTTTCATGTTTGCAGGTAGTCTATTAATGGTTGTTGCCAATCTTCTGTAATTTCTGCTACCGCTGCAACTATTTCTTCATTTCTCTGTCTACGCAAAGTGTCTATGTCAATCTATGATAGGACCTGTCGTCCCTGCAATATTACTGCAACTGACTCTTCCTGTAGACACGTGAATTATTTTGTAAGTCTGGCCAAAGCATCTGCAAGGGCATTTTCTTTTCTGGGAATCTTATATATTGTCACATTCGGAATCTGCTCTAGCAACTTCATTGTATACTGAAAATACTGCTCGAGTCTTGGTTTCAAAATCTTGTATTGTCCTGCAACTTGTTGTATGATCAACTGCGAGTCACCGTAGATGTTGATATCTGTTATACCCATCTAAATGGTTAGCTCCAGTCCGGTTATAAGGGCTTCATATTCTGCTTCGTTGTTCGTACACGGTTCTATTAAATGGTAAGAGTACCTTAACATTCCCCGCTCTAGTGTTATAAATATTAGTCCGATTCCTGCCTTACCGGGCACTATCATTTGCAATTCTTCTTCTCGTTGTGCTGATGATGCTCCTTCGAAGTACAATTCCCAACGTCGATCATCGGGGTCTTCTAAGCTCATTATCTGCTCGTCTGGCAAGTCATCGTTGAGAGGCGACTCTGCAGGTAAATGGTGTACTGAGAGGAAGTTTGCTAGGACTTGTCCCTTCACGGCACGAAGAGGAACGAAAGTTATATCGAATTGCAACAGTATTATCGACCACCTGGCAAGTCTGCCGGAAAGCATCGGTCTGGTCATCAAATATTGCAATGGATTAACTCTCGAAATAAGGTTGACCTTATGAGAAAACATGTAATGCCTGAGCTTTTGTGTTGCAAAGACCAGGGCCAAACAATGCTTTCAATCGAATGATACTTTACTTCCGTCAGAATTATATGATGACTTAAGTAGTAGAGAGCGTTTTCTTTACCCTCATCATTGACCTAGGCTCGCTGGGCTCCGAGGGAGTCATCTAAAGCTGCGGTATAAAGTATCAACGGTCTACCCGAGATCGGGGCTGCTAAGACAGGAGGTGTCATTAAATATCGTTTGATGTCATCGAAGGCATGTTGACATTTGGAGTCTCAAGTAAACTTGGCTTCCTTCTTAGCCAAAGCAGGAAAAGGCTGATACCTTCCTGACAAATTCAAAATAAAGCGTCGAAGATATGCCAACTTCCATTAAAAGGATCGTAGTTGTTTTAAAGTTTTGGGAGGCGGCATTTCTAAGGTAGTTTTAGTCTTCTCCGGATTAATTTCAATTTTGCGATGTCGGACAACAAATCCCAAGAATTTCCCAGAGATGACGTCGAAGGTGCATTTCAAGGGATTCATCTTAAGGTTAAATTGTCTTAATCGTTCGAAAACTATTCTCAAATCATACAGATGATTTTCCTTCAGTATGCTCTTGATGACCACATCATCCACGTAGCACTCGACTTGGTTGTGAATGAGATCATCAAAAATCCTTGTCATTGCTCTTTGGTAGGTTGCTCATGCGTTCTTCAATCCGAAAGACATTACTGTGTAGCAGTACACTCCGATTGGTGTTCTGAAGGCTGTGAGCTTTTCGTCTTCTGGTGCCATCTTTATCTGGTTGTATCCTGACGATCCATCCATGAATGAGAAGACTTAGTGTGTCGAAGCGATGTCGATCATCAATTTTGGAATTGGTAGTGGGAATTCGTCTTTTGGGCATGCTTTGTTCAAATCTCTGAAATCCACGCAGATCCTGATCTAACCATTCTTCTTTATGACTTGTACCACGTTGGCTAACTAAGTCGGGTATTGTTCTTCACAGACAAATTTAGCGTCGATTAGCTTCTTAACTTCGGCTATAACTTGTTGTTCGATTTATAGACGCATTCTTCTCGGAGCTTGTCTAACTGGAACGGCAGTGGGATCCACTCCTAATCTGTGAACTGCAACTTCTAGAGCTAATATCGACATTTCATTGTAACTCCAAGCAAAACACTCCTTGAATTTCATTAATAGCTTGATCATATTTTCGGACTCTTCTTTGTTGAGTAAGGAGCTAACAAAGGTCGGCCTAGGCTCTTCGCTAGTACCTAAGTTAACTTCCATTAACTCGTCCATTGTAGATTTAATTTCTTCTTCAAATTTTGGCGGAGCGTCTCCGATTGGCAAGTCCTCGAGATCATCTGAAGTTTCCAGGCATTCTTCATTAGACTCGCAAGTGATAACCAAGAAAAATTATGAATCATCAGCTGGCCCTACCCGTGTCGAATCCAAGACCATGTTTTGAGTTGGGAGGCCTTCTGACATTATTCCATAACTTTTCAAAGTGGTGTGATTGATCTTTTGACCACTGCTTAGGTAAAACACCACGTTGAATTAAGTTTTGAACACAGAGATAATATCACTCAAAAGGCAATTCCATTAATTCAGATGAAGTGACATCTTCAAATTTTACATCATTTTCATTTTTGGAAGAAGAAGCACCTCGGTAGAATTTGATTGGCTTAGCACCTCCACCATGTACTTCCTTGACCACCATACCCTCAACCTTACTAGGGTAGATCAGGTTTAGGGTCATAGTATGTACATAGTGGTTAATCTTGTCGTACATCGCTTTGTATTCTTCATTCTTTTCATCTTCTAGCGAGATCTTGAACTGAGGTTTCTTCTGACTTATTGTTGCTGCTTCTCTCTTGATTTCTTCTTCTTCTTCGGAGCTGTCTTCCCAATCAACTTTAATAACAGAATTCTTTTGTTCAACTATTCCACCGTTTCTACCTCAACCTTGTCCCGAGCCTCAACCTCGGATGCGAGCTCTGGAGAAACCTTCACCATCTCGCCGTAAGAGAGTGGTGAGTAATTGTTGAACTAGAATTTCAGGTTCTTCGTCGTCTTGAGTTTCTTTTACTTCATTTGGCATGACATTTCTGGAGAAAATTATTTTCTTTGGAGGTGCGTAGTAGGCAACATCTTCATGTATTCCAATTTCGTGTATGAAAAATGGTTGCAAGTCACTTTTGATGCACTGTTTTTGTCCTCCTTCATAATACTTTATACACTGGTGTAGAAACGACGGTACAATCTGGTTTTTATGGATCCACGGTCGACCCAGTAGAGCGTTGAACGACATTTCAGAGTCAATTATGTAGAATTTTACTGTTGTCCTTGTTAAGTCTCTGATCTTCATTGACAGTGTTATCGATCCAAGAGCTCTTTCTCCTTTCTGGTTGAAGCCTCTTAGTAACATTTTGTCTGCTTAAAGCTCGCGGGCATCCATTTCCAAGTAGGCTAACGTCTGAAGGTTCATTATGTTGATTGATGCTCTCGGATCAACTAACACCATAAAGAGCGTGAACTTTCCGGTGGAGATTGAAATGTATAAGGGTCGGTTGTGATCGGCTGTCTCGAGTAGTAAGTCACTGTCCGTGAAAGTAACACCAAACTGTTCTCTTAACGAGCAAACCTCGTCTAAGGAGTTGCCGGCCATTTGAGCTAAGCAAATCTCTGGATCAAGTAAGGCCTTGATCAGAGTTTCCCTCATCTCCTTTGAAAGGATTAAAGCATCGTAGATGCTCAGTTTGGCGGGCAACTTCCGAAGATGGGCTAGCACATTATACTCCACTTTATTGTCTGGTCTTTCAACTTCTTTCCGAACGGGTAATTCTTCTGTTGGGGTTGGCTCTTCCTGAGTAACCACTTACTTTCCTTTATCTTTCGGACCAACTCTCGAGGGTAGGATTTTTTCGCTTCTGAGGTTGACCTCTGTTATCTCTTCCTCTGAGTTTGATTCTAGATTAGCTGGTGCTTCCTCTTTCTGAATCGGAGTAGTAGATTCTTCTAGAGTCACTTCGGTATCTGAGGACTCTAGCTCAATCACGATAGGAGATCCTTGGAATTCATAGACAGGTTCGTCATCTTCCAGAGCATCGTAATCGCTACCATCGAGGTTTTGTATGATTTAAGAATCGTTATTCGTTTCGAAATTGATAGTCGGATTAGGTTGGTTGTCGTCGGTTACGTAATCGTTAGAAATAGCCAAAACGTAATCAACACCATAACTCTTATCATTATAAGATCCCGCCGAGGCGAGCAAATAATCATACAGAGTCAGAGGCTCGAGGGATTTCTCCCCTAAATCAGAAACAACCATCTTAGGAAAAGCAGCCCTACTCTACCCTTCGGAGCCTCGGTCTTCTTTTATTCTGCAATTTTCTCCTCCTTCTGGGGCGGTTCCTCAATTACAATTGATAATGCCGGCTTGACATGTTTTGAACTTTGAATCGAAGCGCGCACTGAAGCGGTTTGAATGTGATCCAAAATTTTTTTCGAAGACTTCATCCAAACTGTACTCCATCCATTGTTAGTTGTGTATTGGTCTATCAGAAAAATAGGATTTGTTGAAATAACATTAACAAAAGCTCCTTTCTGGGGCTCCTTCATGTATTCTTTCGGGGTCGTTATGTTCCCCTGCCGAAGGTCGTTCTCGAGCCAGTTCTTGAAAATGAAGCAGTCCTCAATCTTGTGTCCGATCATCCGGTGATAAGGGCAGTACAACGGGTGATCTTTCTTAGCGACTTCTTCCGGCCTCCTGGGCTCTGGCAATTGGAATCCGTCTTTCTTGATCAGACCGCAGAACATCCTACCAACTGCTTCATTCTTGAAAGGGTACTCTTTCTTCAGAAGTTCTGCCAGGCTGCACTTTTGCTGAAATGGCTGTTGGTTGTATTGCTGAGATGACTGCTGGCCATACTACTGCGACGGTTGATAGTTCTGCTGAGGCGGTTGATAACTCGGTGGAGGTTGTTGATAGCTCTGCTGAGGTCGTTCTGTCTGTATTTGCATCGGTTGTTTGCCCTTGTCTACCGCTGCGACGATCCCGGACTTCTTCTCGAAGGCTCTGACTGGCTTCTGCTTATCGTTCTTATCGGTGAAGTTGAGTTGTTTCACTTCCTCCTATAGACTCACGGCCTTGTGTTGACCTCATTTTTGATGAGGTCTTCTCTTCCCTCTTTAGTGCTTAGGATCTAGCCTTAGGCTTTTCCTTTGACTATCTTAGAGGACTAGAATTGGGACCCATCCTTTAGAAATTTAAACCACTTCTTGTCTCCTCGCAAACCCCACAAGCTTGATTGTAGACCCCTAATCACCTAGCAGGGTCGAGATCAACGGTGAAGGTTTAAAGGATGAGTTCCCATATAGGACTCTTTGGCCTTAGTGACCACCCCAGGTGGCTTGGTCTGGTAAGGGTTGACTTACACACTCACTAAACTCATACTCTACACTCTCACACACACAATCCAAATCCTAAAACCACACCCATACCCAACTTGACTCCTTGACTCATGCAGGTAATTCATATGGATGGACCTTAACCCCTAAGCCCCTAGCTAAGAGGGTTAGGAACAACATAGTGCATGCCTCAAATGAGTCCTCTCATGGCTCATATAGGCTTAACATGGCTTCATGGCTCAATCAAAGTGATTCCATTTCACTCATATTTGATCAATCTTCATTCTTCCAAAATTTCAATTTTTGACCTCGGGAACCCTACACCTATCAAACCTACCAAAAGCCCTTAAAATTGCCCAAATCCACCAAAATTTCCAAATCACCCAAAATTCCCCAAAATTAACCTTGAACATTTCCTCACCAATCAAACTGATCATCCATAGCCAAAAATACCAAAAAATCCAAAAATACCCCCAATACCCTCCAAATACCCAAAATGCCCCTCTTAGCCAAAAAAATCTATAAATTCAGAAAATTCCCAGAAAATTCCAAAAAATCCCAAATATTCCCAATTTTATTTTATCCAACTACACTATGGGCCAATTTTGTCAATTTACTCCACTTTTACCAAATCCCCAATTTAGCCCATTCTTAACCCAAGTGAACCCAATGTCAAACCAAATCTACCCAATTGACCCCAATTTTGGTCCAATTAAATTCTAAACTTCAAATTGATATCCACAATATCAATCTAGACCAAATCCAAGTCCAATTTCACTTTTGACCTTAAAGCCCAATTTGGACCCATAACCCAAACTTAGCCCAAACCAAACCAATTCAACTCCAATTGACCCTAAACCTTTTATAAACCTTCCTTAACATCCCCAAAAACAAAACACTAACATAATTTGCCCAAAATTTCGACCCAAACCCCACTCAAATTCAACCCAAAACCAAAAAGCCTAATTTTGACCTAAACCCAAACCTAACCCAAATAAGCCCAAGTCCCAAAACCAAAACCCAACCAAAGTTAAAACCTCTTTGAAACACTCCCATAAACATTTCCCAACATTAATTTTACATCAATTTCAACCTTAGCCCAACATTGGCCCAAATTAGCCCAATTTGACCTACATTGGCCCATTTACCAAATGAACCCAAAAGCCCAAATCAATCTAAAGCCCACATGACACTTTCCCTCATCACACATTCAATTTAAAATCATTCCTAAAGTCCTAATTTATAAATTAAACAATTCCAAATCAAGCCTCATAACAATCCCCATCAAAATGCCAAAATTCACAAAATTCCTTTTTATGAAATTGACCAAGCTCTTGCCAAGCCATAGGTGAGCCAAAGACAAGCCATGCACAAGCCATATGAAGCCATGGGATGTTTGACATGTGACCATACTCAAAGTAGCAAGAGGAGGGCCCCCTTTCTTAAACCTTCATTAAGCTTTTTAACCCCTTCCATGTTACACACTAAACCAAGATTAGCCACATCACTTTAGATAGGGACTTCACCACCCTTTTCTAGCTGATACAAATGATCCTCCCTCAGCCCAAATCAGCCATGGGGAGGTGAACCTAACCCAAAATCATGGCTTGGACCAAATCAAGCCAAAATGGCCTCTCCCCCATGCCATTTTAATCCAAGCCCTTTACACATGGCAAAGCTCAATCGCTCGCACAAACCTCCAACCCGACCCACCCGAACCCGAGGGTGACCCATGCCTGCACGGCCACCGCACTGGATCGCCGGAAAACACCATGGTCGAGACCTTGGAGGAGCCAAATTTTGGAATTCCACCTCGCCGAGTCGCCTCACTCCAAATGGCCAAGGCAGCTATTCTTCTCCTCACCAGAGCAGCTGATCCCAACCCTTAAACCCCCTGGGAGGCCCTCCATCCTCTCCTATTTAAACACCCCCTCCTCTCGGCCAAGAGAGGTGTTGAACAAAACCGGGACGGCTGACTCAGATGGCGGCACCCAATAACAGTGCGATACTCACCCCCTTCGGAGCTCCCGAGGTTGACGCGGCCCCGCGTGGATAAGTAGATAAATAGGCTATTTTTCTATTTATTTAATTACCAGAACTTCAAAAATCCATAACTTTGTGTATAAAAATGATAAAAATAAAATAAAAATACCCTTTTACTCAGTGAACAGAGGAGAATAATGTGGAAAAGAAATCAAGTAATTTCATTGAGTATTTTATTTTTAATAATTTATTTACTCTCTACGTTGTTTTAATTCTCCATTTGCATAGGCAATTCATCATGGCATGAGACCATAGGACTTTTGAAGCCTCTGAACTTGGGAACATTCCCTGAATTTTCCAAGGTCAGAGGTCATCCCTATGAGAAGTTATTGATTTTTCAATTGCATGCTACTGTTTTAGATATTTTAATTCCAATAATTAGCATGTTGTGAAATAAATTCTAGGAAAATTTGGAGATGTTTCTTATGACTAGAGGACCCTAGGAAAAATTAGGTTTTGAGTTAGTTCACTTGGAATAACCCTATTTTGCCTAAATACCCAAAATTGAACTTTAATTAATTAAGGTTAATCACACATCAAATTAACTTAAAAACAATTCTCCACTGTCCTCTAGGGATAAGAGAACACCACATAAAAATTTGAAACCAATTGGACTTGATTAACTCCACCAAATGGGTTGATTAAGCCTCTTAAGTAAAAATGGGTAAAATTGAACTTTAAAATTTCATAACTCACAAAATACTTTTCAAAAATTCACAAAAATGGTTTTGGAGCTTCTCTGATATCAGAGGAACTTAGGAAAATTAAAATTGTAATTTTCTAAAAAAGTTGATTTTTATCATTATTTTAATATTTTTAATAATTAAAAAAATAATAAAAATTATAAAAATATTAAAATCACCAATATGTCACATTTTGAATTCTAATCATTTAAGAACAAACCAAATATTTTTTCTCAAGTCCCTTGGGTAAGATATTGAATTTTAAAGGCTTAATGTAATTTTTAAAATTAAAAAAATGTATTTTCCAACCTATTCACTAAAATAATTCTAATAAATTAAAGAAAAATCAGAAAAATATAAAATTTGTTTCTCTGAACTCCTTGAGGTCAGAGAGATTTAAGAAAAATATAAAATCCATTTTTCAACTTTAATTTTATTTTAAAATTAATTAATGCTCCAAAACTCAAAATAATTCTAATAAATAAAATATAATTCAAAAAATCACCAAAATTGGTCCAAATGGTCCTCTGGTCATTAGGAATATCCCATAATTTTATTAAGGATAGAAAAATTCCCTTGGTCATTTTATTGAATTTTCCTTGAAAATCTCTATTTTCCACACAAAAATAATTATATAAATAAATTAAATACAGAAAAATCACATTTTCTCCTCTAATGTCTTAATTGACATGTGAGTGAAGTCACATAAAAATTTCAAATTCATTTAAGCTCAATTTAGTGAGTTATGGAATTATTAAGCTTGAAGGGCAAAATGGTAATTAAAATTTCAACCCTTAATTAAAACTTTAGGCTTAATAAAATGAGAGAGTAAAATACTTGATCCTAATCTGATTTGGATGATTGAAATTTAAATAATTAAAGGGTAGAGACCCATCAATCATTTTTAAGATTAATTAAAGTAAACCTTAATCAATTAATTAATTAAATTTGGAAGATTAATAAAAAATTGAAATTATTAAAATCGGGATATTATTAAGAAGACATTTATTCTTTAATTTAAGGGTCCCTAAATTAATCACTTTAATAATATTTAATTCCCAATTAAAATGATAATCCAAACTCAAGATTTAAAATACTAAAAGAC
Source organism: Papilionanthe hookeriana x Papilionanthe teres (assembly GCA_022702705.1). Lineage (NCBI taxonomy): Eukaryota > Viridiplantae > Streptophyta > Magnoliopsida > Asparagales > Orchidaceae > Papilionanthe > Papilionanthe hookeriana x Papilionanthe teres. The sequence goes on from CM040434.1 coordinate 31,546,726, forward strand.
TTAATCATTAAATTAAATTAAAATTAAAACATTTAAACTAAATTAAATCAAAATTTCAATTAAATTAATACTTTAACAATTAAATTAAATCATCTTTAAAAACATTAAAAATAAAATAAAATTTAAATCAAATTTAAATTAAATTAAATCACAATTAAATCAAAGTAAATTCAAGTTAAATTAAATTAAATTAAAACATATTAAATTAAATTAAATTAAATTAAAAATAAAATCAAATTAAAATAAAAATTAAAATTAAATTAAAATTAAAATTAAATTAAATTAAAATTAAACTAAACCAAATCAAATTAAATTAAATTAAATTAAATTAAATTAAATTAAATATAACATCACTTAAGATATAAAGAATTCAAAATAAATCTAAAACAACTTGAACACTATTCCAAACTTAAACTAATTTTCTATAATTAAATCAAAATTAAAATTAAATCATTAAGTTCAAATCATTAAAATATTTAATAATTTGATTTGCCCTTAAAAGCTCTTGTTATCATAACTCCTAAGTGGAGTATTTAGTGAAGTGTCACCTCATTCATAGGATATTCAAACATCCTAGTTCACTGAGCAAAAGAACAAAACTTAATTAAACCTCGGATGATTGCTTCACCTGATTAATTAAATCCATTTGGACTTAGAACAATTCCAACAATATTGAAAAGATGTTTAAGACTCGTCTTAAGAACTTCCTCAATATGATAGGATGTTTATAAGGACAATTGAACTTAATTGTTCTTTGATGAAGAAAATCGTCCTTAAACCAAAATACAAGAACCTAGACGTCATAGGAGATGACTAGATATAGGATTAGGACTTTGATAGACAACCAAAACCTTTCCCTTAGCTTTACCTAGGTACTTGTTGAAATATTTAAATGCCATAACATGTGTTTTAAGTGCAGCTTGGGATGACGGGAAGACCCTCCAGGTACGCTTTTATTTTATTGCAATTTACTTTATTTCAAATGCACTTTACTTTTCTTGCATGATAAACAACTGTTGCATGAAAACCAAAACCTCTAGGATAGTCCCTGAACTGAAACCAAAACTAAATTAAAAGTCATTACAAGATAAAAGTCACCGCCACAACATTTCAAAATATAAAACAACTCAAAATTTAATCACAAACAGAACACAAAACTACAATTGCAACTAAATTAAAACGTCTCATTGAATGATCGGGAATACCTCGGATGATGTAACCCACGTGTTGCTAACGGGATTTCCCACGGTCTAAATGAAGGTGTGGAACTCATTCATTTGAGTTTAGCAAATTCATCTGGACTAAGTGAATTCGATGAAAATAACGGTGCCGGGATGACGGAACCGTGGGATCTTAATCGGTTCTGTTTAACCAACTTTAAGATTTGTTTTAATTAAAATATTAAAAAAAAATACTTGAATTTTAAGATTTTCTCTAAACCAAAACACTTCTCTCATCTCCTGATTTATGACTTCTAAAACTAAACCTCTGCAACAATAAAGAGCTCGGAGCATGGTGGGCAAAGACGGCCATCGTCATCAGCAAAACTCAGGTCTACTCTAGCAAAACCTTTCCTAGTTTTAAACAACAAAGCCATAGGATTTCGAGGTAATTTGCCTAGTGCAACATAAATCCTCAACTCTTCGTTAGGCATTTGCATGATCATGTCATGTAAATTAAGCCCTAACCGGTCTTAGGACTCCGAGGTAGTCGTTTAGTACACCATAAACCCTCATATCTTTGAGGCTATTTGTATAATTTTATCATACAAATATAAGTCTAAATTAATTAAAATTGGCAAAATTGAAATATCAAATAATATTAGGATTTTCTTAAACAATAGGATATTTTGGGAAGTTGTCAAGATTCTTCTTGGATCCTCAGCTTCTCCTACTTCTCTTCCTTTGGATCCTCCTGAAAATAAATGTTCCAAATTTGAGCTAATCCCTTTTGAAATTTCAAAAATCCAATCCTTTGAAAACCTTAAACTTTGAAATTCTTGAGAGCAAAACCATTGATCATTATCGAGAGTTTTCTTAAATCATTCCCGTCATTTAAGATGTAATTAACTATAGGGGCTTGCCCTTATAGGGAACTTTAAGAACCCAGGTAATATAAACCCTGTTTAATTCATTTATATTAAGCAGTGGAATTTGTCGGCTTATAAAATTGGTTCGCAGACCAAACGGATGTCACAAATCTCATAATTTATTTAACCGAGCCCCATCATCAAGCAGTGTGTCTATTCTTCGGGATAGATACATGGTTTGTGATGCGGTGCTCGTTTATATAAACTATTTGGGATGTGAGATCGGTTTGACTTCATATCTTAAAATTATTTTCAAAATCAAATACTACTTTTTTAAATTATTTATTTAAATTAAAATCTAAAATTCGCCGACAATTTCTGTAGGCGACCTCTTTTCAAAAATACAACACTCAACCTAAAAATATGCCGACAACTTCTGGCGACTCCGCTGGGGAATAGTTCCTCTCTTCATTTTTATCAGACGGCTTTGCTTTTATAAATTGGTAGTGAGCCCATGCCCCTAGTGGACCAAACTACCATTCTTCCGTTGGAATACCCCGTTCATTTCTGTCTTGAACGAGTATAGCCAACTCCTCTTGGATTTAGGAGCCACTGTTTAGACACCCCTAAATGGAGAGGTTCCGAGATCCTTTTACCTCCTATCTGAGGTGGGGTGGACCCCCAATAGGTGTTAGTTTAGGAGCGGTCCTTCGAGTCGAGAAGTCTTGCATAAGACTTTCTCTTCCTTTCCAACTCCGAATCGGATTCCTTACCTTCTCTACACCTTTCGAACATTTTGTTCCTAATAAACAAACCCTCTAATGAATGACTCTTTTAACAAATAACTCCTTTTTATAAATACATGAACAAAAATGTGTTCGGACTCTTTTCGATTCTTTTCTTTTCGTCCCGATGAGAAGAAGCATAACTCGGGATCGACAATCGAATCTACCTTGCAGAAAATGTCTGTCCCAAAGCTGATTTTCTCCTTCACCAATGGACTGGACTTCGTTTTTTGGTTTATAAGGATGAGCTGCCCGACAATGGGATCATCCGTTTTAGACAAGGATTTGGCAACACAGATGTCAAGATCACCGACGTCACCCTTTTCACACTTACAGACAAAGTGCCTGAAACTGAAAGACCTTTGATCGAGTTTAACCTTAAGTCAACTCAAGAGTTCCCTCCCCTGCAAAGGGTTCTAGCCGAGAAGAATACAACTGTCAATAGGAGGACTGTTATCTCTACCCCCACTGGTTTAGTCGTCTCTGCGCCTACCCCGGCTTCCGCCAAACTGAAGGGGAAGGAAGTTCAAATTTGTAACGAGCATGTTACCGTGGAGGGTATAGATTTCCGTGCAAGACCTTCTCGTTTTCGAAATCGGGTCCGACTCAAGGGTTCCACCCCTAACACGGACTCGTAGAAGAAACGAGAGGTAGGAAGATTGCCGAAAGGCCGTGGCCGTCGAAGTCGCTTTCTTAGAAGAAATCCTACCGAGTATATACCATTGCTCGAGTATACACTCGCTTTTGGAAGGAAGTAGATTCCATCCCCTCTCCGCCGCAGCGCGACGAGGAAAATGTCCGCAAGATTGCTTCGCATTACCTCGACCCGCATACTATAGCGACGACTCGAAAGAAAAGGGCTAGGATTACACCATTCGCCCGACTACATACCGTGATGTAGAAGTTAGCAAAGAAAGAGAAATATCCCGTATCGTAGATTTTAAGAAGAATAGGGCGGGTGCCAGCCAAGTCCCGTCTTGGGCCGCTAGTAGAACCCATTATCGGCACAGAAAAGCCAAATAAGAAGATGAAGGCTAGTCCACCTATTGTTGTTTCAGGTTTACAGATCAGGAGGATACCACCTTCCAACATTCAGCCGATAGACCATCCGGTCCTAGGCCTTCTGCTGCTAGAAGGATGGTACGGTGTCCTACTACTAGCCAATTAAGACGAAACAACGACCTAAAAAGGAAATTCTTGTCAGGAGACTCGAGTCCGAAGAGAGCGCCACCGCAATGAAGGGGACTCCCAAGAAGGAAATCCAACAGCCATCGCATGATAACTGTGAAACTGCACGAAAAAGACCATTGGAGGACGCTATGGAAAAGCTAAGAACCGACATTCAACGATTAGCAAGAGAAAGAGAAGAAAAGTTCGGAGATGAAGTTGACTCGTCGGAGTTCATGGATGACGAATATGTGGAGATCAACATGGTTGAGACACGAGCATCGTCAGCTTCGCAAGGTGCCCCGGCAGCTGCGGAGAGAGATGAACCGGAAGCATTAAGAGCACAAATTCGAGAAAAAGATGATACAATCTCTCAAATGGCAAAAAGGATGGAAGAGATGGCTGCAGCCCTAGCCACTCTTCAGAGTCAGGCTCAACCCCCAAGAGAAACACCTCCAGAAGTTATTCATATTACAGACGGAGGAAAAGAGATTACATCCGTTAACGGAGACGATCAGCCGAAGAAACACTCTACTCATAATATGATTCTAGAGAAGGACATCAAGAACATGGTAGAACAGCAGGTGTGAGAAGCCTTAGCACACTATAAGAGCGGAGCATCTATTCAGACGGGTAGACCTTACCCCGAAGAATTTGATGCAGTACAATACCCAAAAGGCTTCGTACCACCTCTGTTCAAGACTTTTGATGGTACCAGAAATCCTCGACAGCATGTTGCACATTTTCGCGCTAGTTGTTGCAACGCCGCTGGAAGTGACGTCTTACTCTTCCGACAATTCGTCGGCGACCTGTCGTGGATCGCCTTCATTGGTATGCGAGTTACCGAACGTTTCGGTAAAGACATTTTCGAATTAGAAAACCTCTTCGTGAAACGGTTTGCGGAGCTCGACACCATATCACCATCGTTGACTTAGTGGTGGAGAAACGAAACCAAACGAAACTTTAGTGGACTACATACTTCGATGGAGAAATCTAAGTATGAAGTGTGAGCCACGGCTACAAGAGCAAAGCATGCAGTCGGTATCTTGCTTAAAAGCATTCACGGCCCGATAGCACTTCTCCTTAAGGGATTTACGATTAAGACTTTCGAGAAGTTATTAAGCAAGGCCGGAAGCTTGCAAGAGAAAGCGAAGCAACTAAGTTTTGTCGACAAAACAGACAAACAGAAGCCTGTGAAGACATTTGAAAAGAAATCCGGGATCGTCGCGGCAGTCGATAAGGGCAAACAGCCAATGCAAATACAGTCGGAGCAGCCACAACCCAGCTATCAACAACCTCAGCAGAACTACCAACAACCTCAACCGGGTTATCAGCCAACTCAACAATATGAGCAACCGCCTCGCCCACAGCGCAAGTTAAAGGAGCTTATAAATAGAGAATATCCATTCAAGAATGAGGCAGTGCCAAAGATGTTCCGCAGTTTGATGAAGACTTCGGATTTTCGACTGCCAGAACCCAAGAAGCCAGAAGAAGTTAATAAGAAAGACCATCCCAACTACTGCCCTTACCACCAGATGCTTGGACATAAGATAGAGGATTGCATCACCTTCAAAAGTTGGCTTGACAACAATCTCCGAAAAGGGAACATAACGATCCCAAAGTAATACATGAAAGAACCCCAGAAAGGAGGTTATGTCAATGTTATTTCAACGGATCCCATTGTTCCGATAGACCCTTACACGACCGATGATGGATGGAGTACCGCTTGGACGAAGTCATCGAAGAAAATTTTGGATCGCATCCAAACCGCTTCGGCGTGTGCTTCAATTCAAAGTTTGAAACCTGTCAAGCCGGCGCTATCGCTTGCAATTGAAGAACCGCCCGGGAAGAAAAGATCATAGAAAAGAAGGAGATCGAAGAAGAAGAAAAGACCGAGGCTCCCAAGGCTAGGCTAGGGGCTGCTTATCCTAGGATGGTTGTTTCCGATTCGGGGGAAAAATTCCTCGAACCTCTGACTCTGTATGATTATTTGCTCGCTCCGGCGGGATCTTATAATGATAAGAGTTATGGCGTTGGCTACGTTTTGACTGTTTCTAACTATTACGTAACTAATGACAACTAATCTAATCCGGATCTCGATTCCGATACAAATAACAATTCTCAAATCATACACAACCTCGAAAATCACGATGACAAAGGAGACATTCATCAAGAAGGCTACAAAAGTTCAACAAACAATGAATCTATTTGTGAATTCCAAGGAACTCCAATCACAATAGAGTTAGAGCTTTCAGATTCTGAAGGACTCCAGAAGAACCTGTCATGCCGATTCAAAAGGAGATACCAGTAAACTCAGTACCAGATTCAGAAGAAATCACATAAGTCAACTTAAGGAGCGGAAGGGTTATACCTCCGAGAACGGGTCCAAAAGACAAGGAAAGCACGTGGTTGTTCAGGAAGAATCATCCCCAACAGAAGAATTGCCCATTCGGGAAGAAACTGAGACACATGGTAACAAAGTGGACTATAACGTGCTAGCCCATCTTAGGAAACTACCGACCAACCGAGCATCTACGACGCTCTCACTTATCAAAAGAGATGGTAGAAGCTCTGATCAAGGCCTTACTTGATCCAGAGATTTCTTTAGCTCAGATGGCAGGAGAATCCTTAGACGAGGTTTGCTCGTTAAAGAAACAACGAGGTGTTTCCTTCACGGACAGTGATCTACTGCTTGGGACAGCCGATCACAACCGACCGTTGTACATTTCAGTCACAATCGGAAAGTTTACGCTCTCCAGAGTATTGGTGGATCCAGGAGCGTCAATCAACATAATGAATCTTCGGACGCTAGCATACTTAGAAATTGATGCTTGCGAGCTTGAAGCGGACAAGATGTTATTAAGAGAATTCAACTAGAAAGGAGAAAGAGCCCTCAGATCAATAACACTGTTGATGAAGACCGATGATTTAGCAAAGACAACCGCAAAATTCCATATAATTGATTCTGAAACATCGTTCAATGTGCTAATGGGCCGACCGTGGATACATGAGAACCGGATGGTACCGTCGTCTCTGCATCAGTGCATAAAATACTACTAAGGAGGAGAACAGTGCATTAAAGGTGATTTGCAACCTTTCTCCGTACATGAGATTGGAATCCATGAAGATGCGAGCTTATTACGCACCTCCGAAGAAAACAATCTTCTCCGGAAACACCGTGCCAAATGAAGCAAAAGAAATTCGAGACAATAAAGAACTCGAAGTTCTAGTTCAACGATCACTCACCACTCCCTTACGGCCGAGATGGTGAAGGTTTCTCCGTAACTCGCATCCGAGGTCGAGGCCGGGGACGAGGTCGTGGAAGAGACACTGGACGATTGGACGAAAAAGCCGATGATCAACGTTGATCGGGAGAACAACTCGAGGAAGAAGAGGAAGTCAAGAAAGAAGCACCTACAATGAACCGGAAGAAACCACAATTCAAGATTTCTCTCGAAGATGAGAAGAACGAAGAATACAAATCGATGTATGAGAAGATTAACCGCTATGTACACACTATGACCCTGACCCCGATCCAGTCTAATAAGATCGAGGGTATGGTGGTCAAGGAAGTACATAGCAGTGGTGCAAAGCCAATCAAATTTTACCGTGACACTTCTTCTTCCAATACTGAAAATGATGTACAATTTGAAGATGTCACTTCTTCCGAATTAATGGAATTACCTTTTGAGTGGTATTCTCCCTGTGTTCAAAATTTGATTCGGCCGTGGTGTCTTACCTCGACAATGGACAAAAGGCCGATCACAACACTTCGAAAAATTATGGAATAATGCCGGTCGGCCTCCCAATTCAAAACATGGTCTCGGATTCGGCACAGTAGGTTCAGTTGACGATACGGAATTTTGTTTGGTTGTCACTTGTGAACCTGATGAAGACTACTTAAAAACTACAGAAGAGCTTGAAGATCTACAAATTGGAGAAGCTCCACCAGAGTTCGAAGAAGAAATCAAATCTACAATAGATGAGTTAATGGAAGTTAACTTAGGTACTAGCGAAAAGCCTAGACCAACCTTTGTTAGCTCCTTACTCAATAAAGAAGATTCCGAGGAAATGATCAAGCTATTAATGGAATTCAAGGACTGTTTTGCTTGGAGTTACGACGAAATGTCGGGATTAGCTCCAGAAGTCGCAGTTCACAGGCTAGGAGTGGATCCTACTTCCGTTCCAGTCAGACAAGCTTCCAGAAGAATGTGTTTGGAAATTGAACAACAAGTAATAGCTGAAGTTAAGAAGCTAATCGAAGCTAAATTTGTCCGTGAAGAACAATACCCTACTTGGCTAGCCAATGTGGTACCAGTCAGGAAGAAGAATGGTCGAATCGAACTGCGTGGATTTCGAGACTTGAACAAAGCATGTCCAAAGGATGAATTTCCACCGCCAATCCCGGAATTAATGATCGACATCGCTTCGACACATGAAATATTCTCTTTCATGGATGGATCTTCGGATACAACCGAGATAAAGATGGCACCGGAGGATGAAAAGCTCACGGCATTCGGAACACCAATCGGAGTGTATTGCTACACGAGTAATGCCATTCTGGACTAAAGAACACAGGGAGCAACATACCAAAGAGCAATGACAAAGATTTTTGATGAGCTCATTCACAACCAAGTTGAGTGCTATGTGGATGATGTGGTCATCAAAAGCAAACTGAAGGAAGATCACCTGTATGATTTGAGAATTGTTTTCGAGCAACTAAGACAATACAACCTTAAGATGAATCCCTTAAAATGCGCCTTCGGCGTTACCTCCGGGAAATTCTTAAGATTTGTTGTCTTACATCGTGGGATTGAAATTGATCCGGAAAAGATTAAAGCTATCTTAGAGATGCCGCCTCCCAAAACCTTAAAACAACTACGATCCTTTCAAGGGAAGCTGGCATATCTTCGACGCTTTATTTCGAACTTGTCAGGTAGGTGTCAGCCCTTCTCGACATTAGTTAAAAATGACGCCAAATTCTTTTGGGAAGAGAAATGCCAACGGGCCTTCGAGGACATTAAACAATACTTAATGACACCTCTTGTCTTAGCAGCCACAGTCTCAGGTAGACCGTTGATACTTTATACCGCGGATCTAGATGACTCTCTTGGAGCCCTGCTAGCCCAGGTCAATGATGAAGGAAAAGAAAATGCTCTCTACTACTTAAGCCGTCATTTGATTCCGATGGAAGTAAAGTATCCTCCAATCGAGAAGCATTGTTTGGCCCTGATCTTCGCCGCACAGAAACTCAGACATTACATGCTCTCTCATAAGGTCAACCTTATCTCGAAAGTTAATCCGTTGCAATATTTGATGACCCGTCCAACACTTTCTGGCAGACTTGCCAGGTGGTCGATGATACTATTGCAATTCGACATAACTTTCGTTCCTCTCCGTGTCGTAAAGGGACAAGTGCTAGCTGACTTCCTTGCAGCACACCCTTTACCGGCAGATTCGCCTCTCAACGATGATTCGCCAAACGAGCAGATAATGAGCCTAGAAGACGCTGATGATCAATGTTGGGAACTATACTTTGACGGAGCGTTCTCAGCATAGAAAGACAAAGAATTGCAAACGATAGTGCCCGGTAAGGCAGGAATCAGACTAATCTTTATAACACCGGAGCGGGGGATGTTAAGGTACTCCTACCACTTAAAGAATAAAATAACATAGAAGATTGGCGGCACCACTAATAGACTACTTGGGTGCAGCGGAAAACCCGCCCGACGATAAGTCGTTAGCCCATCAAATCAAGAAAAGAATTCTCGTCTTACGCATTAATAAACAATATGTTATATAGAAGGTCCTTTTGATCGATGCGGCTAAGATTCCCGAGAGGGTCCGAGGCTCGTGAAATCGTTAAAGAGGTACATTCAGACTTTGCGGCGCTCATCACGGATTCGAAAATGAAAATGAAGATTAAAAGACTAGGTACTACCGGGCCCTCAATGATGACCGATCGCATGAAAGTTGCCAAAAGCCGTCACTCGTTGTCAAGTGCATGGAGTGGTTCTACACCAACCCTCCAAATGTGCTACATCCGACAATCGTGCCGTGGCCATTCGAGTGTTGGGGCACAGATATAGTGGGTCCGATAGAACCGCCTTCTTCAAAAGGACATCGCTTCATTCTCGTAGCTACGTACTACTTTTTCTAAATGGGCAGGTTATACCACTCGTAGAAGTGAAGGCACACCACGTGCTATAGTTTTTCAAGAACCAAGTTGTATACCATTTTGGGGTACCCCAGATCATTTCGCATAAATGGGTCCGCATTCAAAAGTACAAAGATCAACAATTTTGTCGAAGACACGGGATCGATCGTATTACTCAATGATCTACTACCCAAGAGCAAACGGCTTGGCCGAGGCTTTTAATAAAACTCGTTCAAATTTTAAAGAAAACTTTAGACGACAACAAGAGAAATTGGCACGAGAAGTTGTTAGAAGCCTGAGTGGGCCTACAAGACGACTCCTTGGGGACTCCTATCACTTATGTCTTACGCTTTAGTGTACGAGTCCGAGGCCGTCTTGCCCCCGGAAGTTCGCCCTTCCGTCACCTGAATTGGTGCCATGTAAAAGATCACTACGTAAGAAAATACCAGACTACGACTAGAAGAATTGGAAAGCCTCCGGAAGGGAAAAGACTTTCAAACATGCCAGAATTTGGAACCGTATCAAGCCAAGATGATCCGTGCCCATGATAAACCGGTCCGCCCAAGAACATTCAAAGCTTCCGTGACTTGGTTTTAGTTCTCGTAAGACTGCCCCCGCACATCGCAAGATAGGTGGTAAATTTGAACCAACATGGGCGGGACCATTTGTGGTCGAGACAATCTACTTCCGGAGGTTCCTACCAACCGGTGAATTGCATTGGAGAATGACCCATGCTTCCAATCAATGGACGGTATTTAAAGAAGTATTACGCAACCCGATGTTTCGAAGGGGCGGCTCGAAAGTAGAATCTTATCCCTAGAAACACGGGTGAAGTAATCACTTTGTGACTTGGTCCGAACCCAAAATAAAAATAAAATGGATGATAAAAGAAATTCATTAACGAAAATGTTAAAAAAGAAAACATGGGAAATCGTAATAATAAAATCTCAAATCTTTCCTTTTAAATCCATTCATTCCCGATTTTTTTCTCTCATCTCTTTCTACTTTCTTTAAATTTAAAAAAAGAAGTGAATAAGAATTTTTAATTGTTTTTTTCTTATTTTTCATGTTCTTAGTACAGCCTCGATCCTTGCCTTGTTTTTTCGAAGGGAAATGTCGAACCTTACGCTGGTTCTAAACTTTAGAAATGGCGTGAGTCAAGCACTTGATGAAAAGAGGGTGAGGGTTGGAGCAGTGATAGAGATTGACTTTCGTACTTCATACTGCCCGGCTTACAATATGAAGAAAATGATTGGATCAGCGCTGATCAAGAAGAACTTCACAAACAAATAGTGATGAAAATGGGTGGCCTAAGCCACCAATCCAAGAAGAAGAAAAGAAAAGCAAACGCCGCGCATGCAACCAAAGAAAATAAGAAAGTTAAGTCCATGGTTGCCACAATGTGAGATAGGCTTGTCGCCGCTGCACCCGCAAAAATTCAAGGGGTAAGGAGAGCTACTCTCATCGCTTCCCGTGAAGAAATAAGAATCGTTGTGATTCGCAAAATGTCGACCAAGTTATCGCGTAAGATCAACATAAATGGTCATGCGGGATACCGTTAGTGCAAATGCTCCAAGGAAATCGGTTCGTCAGAACCGTAAAAAGAAAGTCAACTCCAAGAAGGTCGGAAATCGATAAAAGAAGTACTAAGAAAAGTAGAAATAGAAACATACCTCGACGCCGGCGTATGTACTGCATCCGAAGAGTCTCTTTGCTCGCGAAAGCAACCCCGAGGATGTCCCTACAGACTATCCCGAGGAGCCGAGATAAGCAAGTAAGAACGTACCGGGGTTGAGTCATACATCCCGCAAAGCATGTTACTAGACACCGAGAACTTCGCATAATCCCACGTAGCCGGAGAAAATGCAAACTAGTCGAGAAGAAAACCTTTCGAATACTTTGAAAGAATTGTGCGAAGAGGGTCAACATCTTGGAAGGCCTCTAGCCGCATACATATGTATTCTCAAATTACAAGCAACAAAAATTGTAGATCGCATCCTCGAATTGCAGAAATGGGTCGAGCTGGCCGCCCGAGAGAAAAGACATATTCCGAACCCCGAAGATGGATGCCAGAAAGGGAAGAGTTACAATCCAATGCGGATGTTGCTACAATTTTGCCATAGAAAGAAAAGGAAATCCACCAGGGATACCCGTCGCAAAGGTGGATCTGATGCCAAGAATCATTAAGAATGGTGAAAAGGATGACAACATGGAGGGTATTGCCTGGCAGAGTTGCATACCCATCACTCGCATTATTAACATCTACAAAGAAGGCGACCGCATACCTCCGCATATAGACCATCATGATTTTGTTAGACCCTTCGCACGGTGTCATTCGTCAACCAAAGGCAACATCATGTTCGGATCCAACCTTCGGATCATGGGCCCCGGTAAGTTCCGAGGCCGATGGAGATACTCACTACCGGTAGGTTCCCAGCTCCGTGTTAAAAGGAAACGGAGGCACGTTGCAAAGCATTGCATTCTGTGAGTGCCCGAGTGGAGCGGATCTCGCTTACTTTTAAAAGAATGGACGAGACAAAGAAATGCCTTACCACTTTCAAACATCCGAATTGAGAGTCTCTCGGCCCTACGAGCCGTGAGTTACATGGAAAATAAAGACACCTCAATACACATTCATGCGGCATTTTGCCAAGGGTGGCTTGAAGGTGATGTTATTATCCATGTTTCTTACTATTCGACATAGATTTTTGACAAACACGCTTTTGGATGGATCAACAAGAAGTTTACACAATCCGTTTTCTTGATTTACATAGATTGTATGAGACATTAAATTTCCGAGGAAAATGTCATCATGATTAGATCAAGTTGTATGATGTATTTTTAGCAAGTTGGAATGAAAATGATCACGTCATATTTTGCGTACACCCTTTATGCAAATTGACTGGAAACGCCATTAGAAAGTTAAATGAACTTCGAACGAAGAATAAAAGAGAAAAGAAAATAAATGAGAACTTTTCACATGAACACTAAATAAACAACAACAAAAAATAAAATGGGATCGTTAAAGGACAAACAAAACGAATCTAAACTCCGAATTGAATTCCAATCCGAATCCCTTCCGATTCGAACCTTTCGCTCTTACTCAATTGAAATCGTTTTGGAACTCTTTGAAATTTCAATATTCTCTTCGACTTGTGGTTAAGTTAATTCTTTTTGCTTGGTACACTTACCGCCTCCTTTTCACTTTTCTTCTCAGGCTCTAGAGGATCGACTAGTTCTATTGACACGCAGCCACGAACTTTGTTCGATTTGGTTCTCGATGGCATGAGACCGGGTCCCTCTTCATACATATAAATTCCTTCGAGGTCGGTACCCAAATTATGACTCTCATTCGAGATCGATACCAAATTTTGGATTCTCTTTCGAATTGATACCTAAATTACCCCAAATTCCGAGACCGGTACCCAAATCGCCTTCCCTTCGAGGTCGGTACCTAAATTTCGACTTCCTCATTCGAGATCGATACCTAAATTTCGATTCTCTTTCGAATTGATACCCCAAATTTCAATTCTAAATTCCGAGAATGGTACCTAAATCTAGCTTCTCTTCCTTCGAGGCTCCGTACTTAAATTCTCGACTCTCATTCGAGATCGATACCTAAATTTTGATTCCCTTTCTTTTCGAATTGATACCTAAATTTCAATTCTAAATTCCGAGACCGGTACCTAAATCGGCTCATTTTCGTGTCGCACGAAATTCCCGATTCTCATCCGTTGCGAGGTTGATACCTAAATTTCGACTCTTCCCGAGACCGGTACATAAACGCTCATTTCGAGACTAAGACGAAATTCTAGTTCTCATTCCGAGATCGCACGAAATTCTGGTTCTCATCCTTTGCGAGGTCGATACCTAAATTTCGACTCTTCCGAGATCGGTACCTAAATTCTAGTTCTCATTTCGAGACTAGTACCTAAATTCTGGGCTTCATTCCAAGATCAAGACTTAAATTCGATTCTCATCCTTTCCAAGGCCTGGCACTGACCCTACTCTCTTCCGAGATCGATACCTAAATTTCGATTCTTCGTGCTTCTGATACTTAAATTTCAAATCTCAAGAATAAGATGAATTGGAAACTCATGATAATAGAGTTTTAGAGAGAAGATGATAGTGCTTCGTAGTAACTCTAGTTCGTGCAAGACCTTAGTGACACTCAAAATCATGGTTAGGGTAATTCAGGATGTAGGTTGGGATTTTTGGTTGAGTTGCATCGCATGGAAGACACATCATACGAATTTGGCAGAGATTCTAGAACCAGTCCAAAAATTCTTACTACAGTTTGCAAAAATTTTTCAATTGCCACGCGGATTGCCTCTCGAAAGTGCACAAGCATGTGATAACATGGAGGCAGAGGTTTCTACAATTAGTGTGCTCCATAGGTTATACCTAGGTGCAGAAGGACAAAATAGAGAGATGTTGGAGTCGAGGATCATACAACATGGCATGAGGCCCTTCTCTAGCCTGGTCTTGCTGGTGAATAAGAAAGCTGAGAGTTGGCATTTCTGCAAGGATTACTTGGAATTAAATAAGAAACAATACATGAAAAATTTTGTAGCTCAATGATTGATGAGTTACTGGATTGAATTCTTTGGAGCTATGGTATTTTTCAAGATTAACTTGAAATTAGGATGTCATCGGATACGGCAATCAAATATGCAAAAGATTGCTTCTCGAACTAATGAGACTCACTAGAAGTTTTTCATCATGTCATTTGGGCTCACGAATGCCCCGACTACATTTCAATCACCAATTTAGAAGGTATTTCAACATTTCCTCCTAAAGTTTGTATTGATGTTCTTTGATGATATTTTAGTGTACAACCATTCTTGGAAAGCCACATTGATTCTTTTAGGTCTTGTCGGTACTTGGTGAGCACCAGCTCTATGCTAACTTGAAGATGTGCTCATTTGCCCAACCAAAGGTGGAGTACTTAGGATATGTGGTGTCAGTTGTAGGGTTGTCAGATGATCAATCTAAGGTGGAAACTATACTTGATGGTTTACTGCCTTAGACTTTGAAGGGTTGAGAGGATTTAGGACTTGCAAGATAGTATCAGATGTTAATGAAGGGTTGTGTCTCGATTGCGGGGAGAAATTTTATAATGGTGACTTTGGTGATTGTGGTGTCATTGACGATTGTGCTTGCTTTTCATAAATGGTGACTTATTTTTGGGGAGAAATTCTAAAGTACACATGGATTAATATAGACTTAAATTTCTGTTATAGCAGCGTATGTAGGGCTGTCAAAAAAGCTCGTTGTTCGCGAATAGCTCATGTTCGGGTCATCAAGGAGTTCGTGTTCGATTCGTTCGATAAGTAAACGAGACGAACACGGATAATTTTTTTTTGTTCGGTTAGTTAAACGAACCGAACACGAACGGTGATGCGTTTGTTCGTGTTCGAATTGTTATTGTTCGAAATATAAAATAATTTAAAATAATTATATATAAAAAATTTATGATATTTAAAAAATTAAATTTTATAAATTATAATATATAATAAATTAATAATAATAATATATTTAATATACTATATTAGTAATATACTAATATAGATATTATATATTTATATAATGTAAGTTATATAATTAATATAATATATTATTTATATATATTAATATTAGGATTGTTACACTAGCTCGTCGTTCGCAAACAATTCGTGTTCGATGTTTCGACTCGTTCGTTAAAAAACGAACACAAACAGTGACTTCACGAACAATTTCGAACACAAACTTATTTTAAACAAACTAAATTTCAAACGAACCATACACGAACACAAGCTTTGTTCGTTCTTGTTCGGTTCGTTTACCCCCCTAAGCGTATTGTGACTGAGAAACATTATAGGTAGCTATCTAAGCTATTGGGATATGACTTTGAGATTCAGTATCACCGAGATAAGAGATAAGAGAATATGACCGTTGATGCCCTAATTGTTGGCATTGTCAGTCCCTTTGGTTTTAAATTGGGAGATCTTGAGGAAAGAGAGTGAGATAGATGAGAAATTGGGCAAGATCCAATTGGCTTTATTGAATGACAAGAAAATTTATCCTGATTATTTCCTGAATGACCAACATTTATTTTACGAGGGCTGCTTTGTATTAACCTAACATTCAAGACAAATATTGAAGTTATTACATGAGTTTCACGGTAGTGCTATTAGGGGGCATTTAGGCGTGCTTAAAACATACCAAAGTATAGCAGTAGAATTATATTAGATGAGAATGAGAAAATATGTGGAGGATATGGTTTAAGGTGTGATGCCAACAAAGCAAGTACAAGACGTTAATGTTTGGGGGTTTTTACAACATCTTGCATTACTAGAGAAGGTATGAGAGGAGGTGACAATGGATTTCATTAATGGCTCACCTCGGTTATAAGAATTTTGGATTATCTTGGTGGTGGTGGTGGACTGATTGAGCAAGTACGCTTCTTTGCCCCTATATTTCATCTCTGCATTGTTGTTTTAATCGGCGCTTTTTTTATTCAGGAGGTTGTCCTTTTGTATGGAATTCTATAATCGATTGTATCAGATTGAGACAAAGTCTTCTTGAGTTATTTCTAGAGGGAGCTACTTGGCATGCAATGGACCGTATTGAAGAGTACTACAACATACCACCCATAGACTGATGGACAGTCTGAAATTGTTAACAGAGACCTATTTGCTTTGATTTGTATCCGACACACCCAAATAATGGGATAAATAGCTATCCTGGGCAAAGTATTGATTAAACGCTTAGCATCATACACTATTTCATTCTGGACATAGTACAACGTTGATGTTTCCGGTGGATCAGCACTTCAAACAGGCAGACAAGTTATTGGTGGATTTGAAGGGACTTATTGAAAGCTCAGTAATTTATGATGAAACAAATTGGTGGACATCAAAAGATGTGCAGTTTGTGATGAGAGATAGGGTGTAATTAAAACTTTGACCCTATCACTAAAGATGTTGGCGTGATACAGGAATCAAAAGCTCTCCCCATGCCTTTCGGCCCCTTATGTGATCACTGAGAGCATTGGTGTGGTGCTTATGGTTTAAAATTGTCGCCTTCATCGACACTTCATATCACAGTTGTGAAGTGCTATTGCTGATAACTGATAATGTGCCCACTTCTTCACTCCCCCTATTTTGACTTATGATATAAAAGTTCTTTTGGAGCCACTGGAGTTAAAAAAAGCGCATTAGGATTCGAGTGGTAAGAAATAAATGATGATTAAATGGAAATGGTTGCCAGATTGTAATACATGTGGGAACCATTCAACTTGATCCTGTAGCAGTTTTTTCTCTCACTTTGAGGATAATGTGTCTTATTGGAAGGAGAGTAATGTTACCCTCTACTGAACTCACACCGAGCCAGCCAAATAATTTGAATACCTATTTTAAACGCAAGACTAAAAGCGCAATTTAGTCATTTGTTTGTTATTATTATTTTGGTATAAATAGGACCTATGATTAGGGTTGGGTGTGTGTGATTATCATCTTTGTTTTAGGAGTTTAGGATTTGGGAGACATGTGACCTACCTCTCGAATTGTAGGTATATTTTGTTTGAGTTGTGATTGTGTTGTTTTGTGCCTGTTGAATAAGATTTATTTCGCTCTAATCTCTGTGGAAATTACTCTCATTCCTATCAATTTCTTTCTTGTACTACCCTTTGTTGTCTTTTTTAGACCCAATCATATGGCTTTATGTTTAGCGTTATCGCTATCCTTTTCAGTTAAACACGGTTATTAGCTTCGCCTTGAATGCTTTGCAGTGTTCAACTGCATGCTTTGCTTACTTTTATTATTATTAATTTTTAAATAGAGTATTTAAAATGTATTTGGAAACACATATTATTATGTACAGGTAATGGCATCATTATTTGCTGCTGGTTGCTTTTCTAGATTGTCAGAGGATTTTGCCAGCATTACTCTAAACATACTGACTAGTATTATTTCCTCAATGACAAGATCCCCTGATGTGAGGCTAGCAGCAGTTCGGGCTTTGGCTAGAATGCAATGCTCCTTTGCTATTACCAACAAGGCATATCAGGTATTTTATATTCTACAATGCCATGATTTTATAAACTTCAAAAGATTACTTCAACCATAGATTAAGTGTTCTAAAAAATGTTTTAAAGCGTTTATTTATTAATTTCCAGAGATTTACATACATAACACTCAATTCCTACATGTTTAAATATCTAACACCTAAACTTTAATTTTTTACTTACATAACACCTTCCCTATGCATGAAAAGGTGTATTTCACTTTTGAAAGGTTAAAATGGTGGTATTTTTGTGAATAGTTTGGGTGGCATCAATATAAAAAGCAATGTTTTGGTGTTAGATATGTAAATTCATACGAACTGAGAGGTATGTATATAAATGCTCCTTATCTGTAGCAACTCTTTTCTATATACACCAGGATATTATAATTGACTTGCAAGCCTATGTTTGTGTTTCATATTTATGTCTCTAGTTAGGCTTTTTTTTCTCTCTGACTGAATCATTTTCGGCAATCAGTAAACTTTTCATTTTCTAAGCAATTAATTTTCAGTAATATGATCAGTTCTGATCATGAACTGTAAGGAATCTGGTAAGGTGGAGACATTTTTCAAAATTTTCGGCATTATTATTTTCATTTAGGTGGCCCAATTTATGAAAGGTGCAGATTGGAATTTATGCTTCTACTGAAATTGGATTTTGCTTTGTTGTGCTAGCATAAATTGGTATATGTGAATTGCCCCTACCCTAAGATTAGTAGCAGCTTATCTTTACCTTAGTAGCTTCGAAGTTGTAGATTTTAAGCTTCTGTTCTCATATTTTGTTACATTGCTTATTCATAACAGGCTGGTAGGAGAATGTTACTGGATTTGCCATTGGATGATATCAAGGCTGAGATGTTGTCATCACTTTCAAAGCTGGCTTCAAAGACATCTCTAATATTCCCTGATCAGGTTTTGTTTTAATTATCTTTTTAGAGGCGGCATTTTATTTTTCATGTTTTATCTGCACGACAGAATATTTTAATGGGGATTTGATGATGATATGTATATCCATGCATTGTAATTCTTGCTGGAAAACATTTAGACCACATCTACTGTTTTGTTGAGGTTTGCAGATCAAATGTGCTTAAGCCCATTATTTACTAGTAGCATTGAGATCCAGTTTGTTTTGACATGACTTTGCTTATTTTGAAGTGATCGGAGTGGATATTTCTGGGTTTATTAATGGGGTTACGGCTTGTAGAATCAAATCTTGTAATTTCTAAACGGATAGCACCTCTTTGATGCTTCTAATTCTCGACAGGTTGGTGCCATGATCAGTCATTTAGGAAATTAATATTATAAATGACAATCAGGTCAGATGTGTTTGGTTGCAATTAAATAGGCTCGAATAAGCTTTGTGTTGAAATCAGATGCCACAGTGAATTTGCAATTAAATTGGAAAGGTAAAAGATGGAGGGCATATCTTGTCGATATGTAGAAGTAGATTTTCTTGTGGTAATGGTATTAAAACAGTCATTAAAATTGTGAAGGAAAACACCAAAGAGAAATATTAAACCATTGATATGTTTTGGGGATGTAAAAGTAGAATGGTTAGAGAGGGAAAGGCATCTAAATGCCTAACATGAATGGAATGTTTCAAAATTTATGTTAGCAATGAAGCTTTTTAAGCAAATGCTAGTAAAGACGGATCATAAAACTATCTAAGATTTTGCGAATATAGAGATTATGAATGATTTTCTTAAGTTCAATTTATCTAAATTCTATGGAAGAACTTTGATCCATATTTTTAGTAGATATAGTAGTTTTTTCTTTCTTAATGAACTTGACATGCTTTTTTAATCATTTGGGGTTTTTTGCATGGTTCTAAAGAATTTGGATAATATATATTCATCTTGTCATTGAATTTGATAAAAAATGGACAATATGTTAAGTTTGTTTCAGCATGTATACTAAATTTATACAATCCTAGGAATGTTTAATAGGGAAACACTATGCTAGGGACTGAAATTTAGAGATAGGAAAAACGAAAGAATAATTGCAATATAAAATCTAGTGATATTGAAATTAACATAACATTCCACAGCCTATCAAGTATTCTGTACTGCGTTGATGAGTTGGAAAACCCCCTAGAATCAGTTAGGAGATAGTGATCCAAAAGGCGTAGTGATGGTTTAACTTCAGCTGGTGTTTTGCTAGCTGCAGTTACCTGGCAACATGAACGGTGGAATGACTTGACGTGGAGCTCTAACTTATGGTGAAGGTGTTGACAGCCTTGCGATGGTGAAGGTGGAAGTCTAAGGAGGCAGCGTTTCTGGAATTTCTTCACAGGTGGTTGACAGCCTGAAGGTAAGGATAGCTTGTAGATAAAGCTCTAGTTTACAGTGAACTGGTTGGGGTCATAGTTATATAGTTATTTTGTCAATTTCTGGTCATGTTCGACAATTTTACAAACTTGACCTTGTTTAATCTTTTCATCTTGTAAGTGTCTTTTTATTTTCTTGTTTCGATTGATTACTCTGTTGTTAACGCTTTGAATAACTTCTGAACAAGCTTATGACTTTTTTTTGTGGTGAATCTAGTGCTAGTTAGTTATTAGAACTAATGTTTACCATTTCTTTTATAGTTTGCATTGATCTTTGTCACTCCCCACTTAGTGGTATAAAGGCTTCTTGTTGTTGTTGTTGTATTGATCTTTGTCACTGTTTTTATTTCTTCAAATAAATTATTTTATTTTATTTTTGCTTCTAAACAGCTTGATTTGCTGCAATCATTCCTAAACCATGAATATCCTAATCCGTTGAAGGTTAGAGCATTAAAATGCCTATATGTTCTGCTTGGACGAAGTTCCTACCATTTTCCTGTCAAGAAGAATGTTCTTTCTGCACTATTCAGTGTCTTCGACAATGATGAGTTTTCACTTAATCTCCAATGTTTAGCTTTGCATATTCTGTGGAAGGTGTTGAGCCCTTGAATATTCTTTTCATCGCTCTATGCTACTATCTTTTGTTACTTCTATTAACATAAATTTTTTCGTTGTATAGATATTCTCTAATAGGCTACTAAATCTACCAATCACAGATATTCCTGATTTATTCAAGTTGGTTGCAGTAGTAAAAAATGTGGATGCTCCCAAGACAAAAAGAGGAGTTGCTCTTAACCTTCTTGTAAATATTCTGTGCTCCATGAAGGAAGGTGAGAAAGAGCTTTGTGCTTCAGCAAATTGGCTCTCCAACATTGCCCAACTTCGAGATAATTCACCCTTTGTACCACTGATTTCCAGCGAATATAGCCCAGCATTACTTATGAGCGATATTTCTTTTTTGATTATGGATCAAGTTAACTTCCTTGTGAAGGAAATAATTTGCAGTTGTAATAACGATCCTAAATGTGTTGAAAATCCGAAATCTGGCAGTGAATCGTTTGAACTCGAGAAAGAACTCAAGTACCTACTTAACCTTATGTTGCGCCTTGTTCAAGCGGTTCCTTCATCATGTTTGATTGCAATTAGTAAATTCAGATGTATTGTTCACTCTCTGGTAAGTTTGCTTGCTGAGGGCAGCGGTGAAACATCCATAGCTTCTGAGGAAGTTTCACAGAAGGAAGCAAATGGCAAAAATGATGATCTTTGCTTCATTCCTTTGGAGTCTGATGGAGAGCAAATTACTGTTATTTCAGCTGTCATATTGTGCTTGTGCAAGTTCACGAATGCTTGTTTAAGCATCCTTCATGAAACTAACTCAATAAGCAGTGAAATGCGACATATACTAACAGATGTTGTTAATTGCATTAAGCAGTCTGGATATTCTTGCAATGGTTCATTTGAATTATTTTGTCTTAGAAGTCATTCATTTTTTTTTAATTATGGTTCTAAGGAAGGTGGAGGAAATAAATTAGAAGGTGGTGATGAAATATGCTGCCCATTTAGTATTTTCTTGCTCCAACAGGAGTGTCTTGCACTTGACTTCACTAAGAAAATGCTGCAAAGGGGTTATTTCTGGGAAGTTTATAGAGCTGGAAAATATTCTTGTTTACAAGGTCTCTGGTTTTCTGCCACCCTTTCTTTTCGTAAGCTAATAGATGTTGTAAAACATGGACGTTACTTTAACTGGATTAAAGCTTTGATGTTATATGTTGGTGGTGAAAGTGAAATCAAATTGCTGATTTTTCCCAAAGTTGGTTTTGAGCTGATTAATAGCTTCCAGTTTGCAAGTAATAGTGACCAGCCTTTTAGCTACGGTAGAGGAGAAACAGATGCATGTGTTGGTGATCATTATGATTGGAATGCTTTAAGGGGAAATCTTTCTAGGGTTTGCAGCAGAATTTTCTCTTCTGAGAAAGTATTGGAAGTGTCTGCTGATTGCAATGGTTCCTTATTTTTTCAGAGATTTTTTCTATATCTTAGAGGCAAGTTTCTTGAACTTGTGCTGGAGATTCTTGGGCTTCTGAGCTTTAATACACTTGCTAAGGATAAATTGAAAAACGACACTATATTTAATCCTTTAAGGGCTACAGAAGTCATGCATGATATGCACGTGCTTGTATGTGCTTTGGCTAGGGCATCTTTTAAGCTCAATAATTTAGCTAAAAGCTATGATCTTCTGGCTACATCTTTCATGGATATTGATGCAGTAAGTTTTAGAGGCATCTCAAGGCTTGGTGTCGTTTGTTCCACACTTGCCTTCTGCACTTCTTTTGGTACCAATGTTCTAAGCTCACCTGCATTCAGAAATATCATGTCCTCAAGTGCAAATAATCTCGAAGTTTTTTTTAATCTAGATATTGTACAAGATTTAGTTGAGCGTTTATGGGATATTGATTACACAATCACAAGAAAACTCATGCATTGTATCTCGGTCAAAGGCAAAATTAAGCAGGGGTTATGCTCCCGAATGAATATCCATGGTTCTAGCCTATTTGACAATGATTGTTTAATTCTTATTCAATCTTCTATAAATGGTATTCTTTGTGTTCAAGCTGATTTAGAAGTAGCTAAAGATGTGGAGGTTCTAATTTCAAATTTTCTACTGGGATTGCAAAATCTTTCCTCCTCTATTAGGAAATGGACAGAGATTCCCTTAGTCACTCCCAAGTATTTTTTTAAAGTGAGGCAAGTGAATTAAAATACTACTTCAGTTGGACCTTGTTTCATACTTCAATTCCTCTTTCTTTTTTTTTTTTTTTAATTATACCATGAAAATTTTCACTTTCCAATTGAAATGCCTCTTTGTTACATGCAAGCATTAAATCATCATTTTAAAGCTAATCCATTTTCTTTTTCTCATTCAAACCTATTATAACCACCATTTCTATGGCCGATAATGGGCTGTTGGTAAGGCCCAACGTGAGCTTTGCTCCAATGAGAATGGGGCAACGTAATGCCAGCTGGAGGTGTAGTCCTGGTATGCGACGGTGGTATAATGGATAGGAGTGAACTGGTTTGGTTTGCAACAGTTGTATGGACAATCTAGCCGTTTGTAGCAAACCTAGTTGTGTAATATGATTAGAATCTTGGGTAGATTGTTGCTAAAATGGCATTAACACATACAAGTGTGACGTCTCTAGAAGAGCTGAAGGATTTGTATGTTATAATCATAAAATTGAAGTATCAGTGCTAAATATGCAATATGGAGGTTATGTATGGCTTGTGAAAAATATGTAATTTTTGAACCACCTGCATTATTTGATGCATGTGCTAAGCTGCTTTTCACTAATTTTGATAGATTTTTTCTCATACGACCTTGTAAGGCATTGATTTTCACAGTTAGTTGGTTTGGTTAATAATCCTATTGATTTGAACCCGAGTAATGATAGTAAGTTTGGTGGTATAAACATATTGAGTAGGTAAGTTCTAGTTCATGTGATGTGTGAAGGGAATGCTGTTCTAAGGGAATTAAGTATTGAACTGGTTGTTGTACTATGATTTATTTACATATGTAGATCCTTAATGGGTTAATGTTTTCATTCTGCAGGCCTTGTATTGGTTCAGAGCTTTTCTTATTCCATGCAAACTCTGAACACAAAGATGAACTACTTGTCAGACCTGGTTTCCAGTTGCCGTTGAATCTTTGCATTCAAGTTAAGAATGCCTCAGGCTTGAAGTGTGCTGGCATAGCTAAGATCTACTGTGTTCTCGCTGTAAGATCATCTGATCGCTTCACTATTGGAAGTAAAAGAAGGTTGGACCCTGCGCAATGTGTCATTCAAGATCATAGGGCTGAGGACATGTTATGGTTAAGTGAGATTCTACAGTTTCATTTGAGAGCCAAAACTGACGAAATAGGTAAACAACCTCAGCACGCTGTAGATAATGACAGTCTGTTAACTACTTTTGCCTCTTTTGTGCCCAACAAAATGGGATTGGGATTTTCAACTTGCTTGCTCAATGTTTCACATTTACCTGAGGGTTCTTATCATATTAAATGGCATAGTTGCTGTGTTGATGATCGTGGTTTTTATTGGAACTTGATACCTTTGAACAATGAACCCGTGTTTACTATAAAGAAGAGTTGATGCTGATATTCTGAAGCATCTGCAAGCATTGTGATTTCTACAAGAAGATTTCTCCAATGTCATCTTAACAATTTTGTTTATATTCCCATGTTTTTTGATGTGTAGAGAACTTATGCTAGCTGAAGTGAGAAAACTATTGGGGGTATACGCAAAGTTAACTCAGCTGTTTACAAAGAGAAAAAAGGGGGAAAAAATTAAGTTGTTTTAGCGAATGATTTTATTTTTTTCAGTATTTGTAACTATTTTTTGTTATATTTGTACATGTGTATTTAATTTTGTTATATCATTCTGAGATGTTTTATTATAGAATGGTTTCTTGCAATATACGTTGTGATCATTTTTCCACTTGGATAGTATAACTAAACCGGATTTAAAAATAGACAAGTGGTTACCACCTGGACTTTCATACTTTTTTGGTCGAGATTAATGAACTCATCAGTTTGCATTTCGGCTCGATGCATTTTGAATAGGTCTTTTGTTGCATTGGAACACTGTGCACATTGTGAATGATGGTGTAACAGAGAGCAGGAACGAAATAATAGAGGATAACCTCCACCAACATTCGTTTATTATCTAAGCTTACTGAAATTAGAACATATCTTAACTTAGTTTAGTGGGCCGAAGCATACGGGTTGCATCAGGTCTATTTCAGTTTAAGAATTTGATTCTGTTGAACTTTATATCTGCTTCATAAGGTGACATGGTTGGATATATCAATCATGTTTGAATATGGTTGAATGCATCCAGAGTGCGGGCTGTTCGCTTCTATAGAAGAATAGTTTCTTCCGCAAAAGCGAACGGCCGTGCTCTGGAGTAGACGCTGGCCCAAGCCCAAGCTCGTATTTACTCAAACTTTCCTTGAGGACTTCCACCTTTGCTTTTTCTATCGGTGCAACTGGCGACCATGGAGAGAGTCGGTCTTCCCTCTCCCAACAAGCAGAATGAAACCAGAGAAAGACGGCTGAGAAGCTACTTGAGTTGATTGACACTCAGGAGGGTTCTTCAGCATTCGATCCAAGGATGTTTGTGGTTGACTACTAATGGAAATCTTTTGAAGTTCCTAGATTCATTAATTGCTTTATCAGAATCAATTCGCCGGTGATATTGTTTATTAATAACTATAGTTTCAAAGACAGAATGAATTAATTCTGAAACTTGGACTGTCCCGCCTGCTTGATCGTCCCCGGCCTCTTCCCTCCTTGATTGAAAGTGTTGTAGCTTTTTTAATATGCCTTTTCTCCTCCGCCTCATCAGAAGTGGCCTACAGTTCAAGGGTCATTGCACCAAACTGGGCAGGTTTCAACAATAGTTCACTGTTATGGGGTCAGTATACCGCTGTGGGACTCCTTATATGGTCGTCCGGCCGGCCTAGTGATTTCCCAATCCTTGCAGACGCCCTGAAGGAATTGGAACTTCCAATCCGTGAGCTTGTTCTCCAGATCGATCGAGTGGAATTTTCAAGTTGAGCCAAACACCAAGTTGTTGTTTGACTCCACACTGAAGAAAAACATATAGGAGAATAGCTCCTGGGACCATGATATCTTCATCTGTCACAAGTAAATGACGAAAGTCATTATCGTCGTGATCGAGTTTAGCTTTATTTGCGTGGGGATGACTTTTTAATATTGAAGATTCATTGTATCTCATAGTAGAATGGAAGTCAAAGTCCCCACCGAAACTAATCCTTGTGGAATATTAGATCATCTCCGAGTAGTTAGTCGCCCTCACTTTTGGCTCCACCGGCTTGAGCAGTACACTAGTGTTGTATACACAATTGTTCCAAGAGATTAGCATTGCATGACGTGAGGTATAAACTTTCGGTCGTTGATATTGAACCGAATAACTGTGGAGGGTATTTGGAAGTCATTGGAGAGCCAACTCAAAGAAACAAGAAACTGTTGAAGAAAAGGAAAAGTGAAATCTGAGAAAGCTTAAACCCATTTTTACCTTCAACCCTATATATAAGATATCCATGGAATTTGAAATGGCTCAAATCCATATCTCGGTCTTCAGAATTCACATTAAATCGACACAAAAATTGAGAAAACAAAATGATGAAATTTTTTGAAAATTCACAAAAATTAAATTTTTATTTATGATAAGAAATATTTTATAGATGGGTCTTAATACCATACTCCGACTCACAAGACTTTGGTACAACACGTCCCCCCTAACTTAAACTTTTCTACAACTTCTTCCTCCGCTCGAACTTGAAGATCAAACTAGTCGTCCAGACCTCTGTCAGCTCCATTTGAAGAGCCGTCACATTCATTAGTCATCATGTTCGTGTAAAGGACCGCCAGCTATTCTGTCAAGTTTGATATGGCTATCTCCCTATGAAGGCCAATTTCCCGGATGAAGGAGTCCACCATTTTATCCATCTGGCAGGCTAATAAACATAGCATAAATAAGAAAACATGCAACTCCCTATTAAAAGGTGAAATAATGACTTGTAACGACCCTATTAAAATAGAGACAAGCATGTAGCTTTATTAGATACCCCTAGTACCTATTAATAAGGGTTCATTTTTTCAATAATTGATTACTAAATTCGTTCTCTCAAAACTTATGTTATTGCACTATATTCTTTTGTCTCTGTCTCACTTTCTGATTCCTCTCATCCATCCAATGCTTTATATCTTAGGTGTGATCCATAAGACAATTTTTGAATTCAATAATATATATATTTTGGTATGTATGTATGTATGGGCGCGCGCGCGCACACACACGTGTTTGTGTGTGTGTGTGTGTGTGCGCGCGCGTGTGTCTTAGTATGTTTGTGTCGCATTCCTTAGCCTATTAGTGGCAGGGTCACTATAAGTTCTCTCAGGTTAGGGTTCGATCCTACTGTAGCGTGGGAGCTCGTGAATTATAGAACATGACACGGCTTTCATCATAGGGCTCGAACGCGCATAAGAAATCGATATTTTGGCCTTGTCGAATATCGATTTCTATTAATATATATATATATATATATATATATATATATATATATATATATTAAAGAAATCGGTATTTGGCAGAGGCCCAAATACCGATTTCCTTATGCTTGCTACAATTTTATGATGGAGATCCGACGTCATGTGCTTATATATTCGAAAACTCGACCATCGGGGATTGAACCCGTAACCTGTGAAACTTACAATTAAAGAAAAGAAAAGAGACATTTACATGCATACCACATTTTCTATTTCTAATGTATTTACGTATCTAATATCTAAATTTTATTTTTTAAATTGCTACTATCAAATCTTTCATATCATATTAAAAATATTATCACTGTCATTTAAAAAAAATTACATACTATTCTTCATATATAAATTAAAATTAAATTTATGTCCTAAGATATATAAATTCATATGAATTGCGTGCTATGAAGGTAGATCTTCTTTTCAAAAACTAAGCCAAAATCCAATTTTTCTTTTCACAAAAAAGAATTTTATTAATAAAGTTACAAAATTATCAAAATAAAAAACATTCTAGCCTTTTTCCCCTCCTCGCAGCTCTCTTCGCACGTGAAACTCCAGTGCACGGAGGTCCACAGAACTGAAGCCTAATGTTGTAAACGTCGTCGATAACGACACCATGGCAGAGAGAGAGAGAAGACCGGGCTTCTCTGTTTTCATGTGTAGGCCCTTTTCCCCGACCGCAACCCCAGCCATGCTTTTAAAGCAAGCAGATCACTCCACGCCCCGGACCCATGATAAAGACACCACTTTTACTCCTCTACTCTCTCTCTCTCTCTCCCTCCCACCCCCCCAATACGTCCTCCTTTGACTGTGCTTTCCCTTCTCTTCTTATATACATGTTACTACCCCCTTTGCGCCGTCCGGAGCAACAGAAATGGAGGTGAGCCTTTGTCTTGCTCAAAGATCAGATTTTTAACACCTTGTATACATTCTATGTTTCTGCAAATGAGAAGTTACATTTCATGTTTTGCTGGCAGGAGATGTCTCAAATTCCGGCTTTTGGGAGCTGGCACTGCTGCGAGTCCGTAAGCCACGCAGGTTTGACTCAAGCAAGTTCCTTTGGTGAGGAAGATCTCTTCCAAGTTCCCGTGGCCATACCGGTGAACTCTGCTGATCACTACGGCGACCATTTTCATAAAAAGGTGCGGCCTTTGCAGCTCTGTGTGATCTTGTGTTTCTATCTTAAATTTTTTTTTGGATTTCAGGCGAGAAAACAAAAGAATGACTATGACTTCGCGGTGCAAATGTCATGGAGGAGCAGAGCTCCCAAGGCAGTGGATGAGGATTTGTATAAGATTCCTCAGGAGCTCCTCTATCAGAAGCCCAAGAGGGTATCTCTTTCTGTTTTTGAGCGTCTGAAATTTCAAAGCTATTATATCATTCAGACTCTGTTTTCTTGCAGAAGAGGCTTCTGAGGAATTTGTTATCCGGGTGTCTAGGACTCAGCTGCATCCCCTAAGCTTGTAATGAAACCAAGTCATTGCTCATCCTGCTTGTTGCCTTCTCTCCGGTTTCTTTATTTCCATCATTCATGAATTCAGTATGAGATATGGATATATATCCCAGTTGTTGCTTTATGTGTATTTTGTTTTTGTGTTCTGTCGACATGCAACAAAGACAAATCCAGAATGAGTGCCTTGTCGATTGTTACTGAACTCGAGTGATGAAGCTTATTTATGTTATGAGTAACAGTTAATGCTGTTAATATTATTTGTTTATATGCTTAAAAATGCTTTTTTACATATTCAAAGAGTACAATAGCAACAACAACAACAATAAAGCCTTTGTCCTATTAAGTGGGGTCAGCTACATGAATCATTTTTCTCTATTGCATCCTATTTAGTGTCATATATACATTTAATTCTAATAAATTAAGATCATTTTTTATGCAATAAGCCCAAGTCTTCCTAGGTCTACCTCTGTCTTTCTTAACATAAGTCGAATCCAAAACATCTACTCTCCTAATCGGATCATCGGATGGTCAATGTTTAATGTGATCAAATTATCTAAGGCTACTCTTTCTAATTTTGTACGTCACTGGTGCTACACCAACACTATCACGAATATAATCATTTCACATTTTGTCTGTAAGTGTAAAGCCACTCATCCACCTAATCATTCTCATCTCAGTAACACTTAACTTAGCATTATGCTTCTCGTTTAAAGGCTAACATTCAGCACCATAGAGCATTGCAGGTCTCACCATCATCTTATAAAATTTTCCTTTCAGTCTAAGCGGTACTTTTCTATCACACAATAGGCCCGACGCATTCCTCCACTTCAACCAACCAACTTAAACTCTACGAGTAACATATTCAAAGAGTAAAGTGTCAAAATAATTCCTAATAATTTATTGGGGATTATTTTAGTCCTAGAAATGGTTCTTAGATTCTTTAAATTGGGGTTGAAATAATGCTTATGAAAGAGCATAGACCTCAATTTTAAAAGTCGGAGATTATTATTAACACTTCTAAAAACTCTGGGATTAAAATGACCCCATTTAAATTGTCAGGAACTATTTTGACACTTTACTCAATATTCAAATGAAAATATTTCAATACTACTTGTAGATAAAAAAAGTGATCTTACTTTTATATATGAGGAACCTTTCACATAGTTGTAATTGCTTAGAATGAGTTAGATTTTATCAGCACATGTCTTATCAATTTATATTGGTATGTAGTCACAATTGAATATGTTAGCCAAAATATCATAATAGATTACTAATACTAATAGTAATGCAATAATAATAACCTGGCTTTCAAGGACTTGAACTTTCAATTAAGTCTCAAATTGTAATGCCTTGCATACATTATATGCATCTATTTGCAATTAACTTCTTCTCAAATATCAAAACTAATATCAATATTAATCTTAAATAAATAAAAAAATATCTTCGTCTACCACACATGAATGCAAATGGACCTCAAACATTTAAAAATGGTGGGCTAATAATATATCCTTTTTAACATGATATCTACAAATTGTACTCAATATGAAAATTGAATGGTGAGAAAGGCTTTCTCAAATAGTTAATTAAAACTTTTATTTTTTCTTTTATGTTGACTAAAAAAAGTAGTGTTTGGAAAATTCTCTCTGAGGAATGCATCTTGAAAGGATGTGTTTTTTGCCATTGAAGGATGGTGGCAAAGAAAGCAACTTATTGGAATTGATAGGATACTGAAGTAGTCATTTTTATATATTTCACATATCTGAAAATATATATTTTTTATTTGGTGGGGCTAAAATTTAAAAATTAAATTTAAGATTATTTAATATTTTTTTCAGCTTATTGTGGAGATAATAATGTTTTATGAAATTAAATCTAAGAATATCAATTTTTCATAGAAGTCATTTTGAAATATAAGGATGCAAAATATTTGACTTATAAGAGTTTTGAAACAATTCGAATTTGGGTTGAAACTTTGAAACTAAAAAAAATTGTGCATTGAAATTTTAGGAAACTATAAATTGAGTTCACAATTTATTTATGGTGCATTCCAAGCTTTATTGATTTAGTTGAGGTTTGAATTCACATTAAGTTGCGGTCATTATTATCACCCATAATTGTTTGCCCCTAACACCAGTCTTATTATTAGCCCTACTATCACATTCACCTGCTATTGAAGTCTGTCAGTAGCCATTACCAACTAGTATATATTGTTTCTGTCATTGAACTTTACAAGGCGATTATTTTAACTCAAACCAAACATTGAAAAGAAATATTCAACATTTATTTTACACCTAACATTTGATCCATGCTTAATGAGCTTGACAAACATCTTTTCTAAACTTTTTTTACTCTATAGAATCCTATCTCATTATAAGAGCCCTTTTGTAGATTCTTCTTGATGCCTTCCTCAATGATTTGTATATTGCTGAAACATGCAAAACCTAAAACAAAAACCATTTTTATTGGTTTCAGAAACTTTGGCCAAGAATTCATTAAATGATATTAGATAGGTCATAGTATGGTTACATAAAATTAGAATTAAGTTAAATTTCATAAAATTCTTAGCTAGCTATGCCATTGAAATCACCTCATTAAACCCAGTTCAATGATGAATCGACCCAAACCAATTGTCTTAAATCAACATATGGTATATTTAAATCTAATCCAAATAAAGGTATAGAGTTGTAATAAAGAGCTTTTTAAAATGGGTTTAGACCTTTATAATTAGCTTGACTCACCAATTATTTGATTAAATTTCATAGATCTTTTCCATGACAGTCTTATTTCAATATTTATAAACTTATCAATTTTCTAATGTTCTAAGACACTTCATAGACACTTTGCATCACATATTAGATGTCCTTTAACTATCTCATACCCAAAATTTTAAAATTTCACTATATTACCAAAAAAATTCATAATAAGCTTTTATTACAATAAATTTTGGTTGGCTCTCTTGCACTCAAAATACCCTTTGCAACCTAGCAATTCTCCTTAAGATTCTCCCTATCTAATTAAACTCCCTAAGTCCATGAACCATCAATGTAGACAAGTCTCCTCATAAATCACATCTCCATATCTATAAATCCTCAAGCTTTGAAATTAAGCAAGGGCTATTCAAAGTGGTAAGAGAAACTTTTAAAAGATAACGATTAAAAAATCCACCCACTTACTCAAGATATTCCCAATTATTAATTTAATTGTGAAAGAAATTTGAAATAAAAAAAATATTATAAAATAGGTTTCTTTCAAGTCCTTGATTCTTTCCAATGAGTTAGACTTAAATGATGTCATGGGGTTATGTGGATCATAGAGCTTCCTATTCATGACTTTGATTTCAAGTCGACAAAAAAGACAAATCACCGCCATTTTTTCCATTTAATTGGGGTGGATACAATGGATCTTGTTAGACTAAAAAATCATTACTCTATAAGCTTTAAAAGATCTAATTCAAACCATCATATCTTAAACTAAGTGGTTAGGATTAATCCCAGTTGGTTATAGGGTCCTTGTAGAAACTTCTTTTCTAAGTAAGGAGAGCCGCACATAAAAAATTGTACAATTAATTATTGATATGTAAATAAATAAGCAAATGAAAAGAAAAGAAAAATAAAATAAAATTCTTTAATAATCATTTTAAACATAAACTTTTAAAGAAAATGCTCTCTAAATTTTTTACAAGAATATCAATCTATTAACACTGCCGTTGCCGGTCCCAAGCCCGGATGTGAAAAGTGGAGGGTTGCATTAGGTAGTCGACAGCCAGCGTAAAACTTGTCGAAAAATCATGACATGAATCCTTTTGATCATTGTGTAAGTGCTAGGGCGTCCCTTGGAAGCGACGCACTGTATGGCCTGAATACAGTGGAAAGTGTGGCAAGGGCCGCTACACCGACGCCCGGGTGTAGTGTCAAGTAAGCAAGGGTTCCCACATTACGGACGGATGCGGGTAAAAAAGTTAGTCCATGATACTAGTATTAGGATAAGATCTTGGAATATAGGTACTCTCAATGGTAAATTAATGGAATTGGTTGATATTATGATCCATAGAAAGATAAATATCCTATGTATTCAAGAAACTAAATGGGTTGGAGAAAAAGTTAAGGAGATTGATACCTTAGGTTTTAAACTATGGTATTCTGGTAAGAGTTGAACTAGAAATGGTGTAGGTGTAATTATAGATAAGAGTTTGAAAGATAATGTTGTTAAAATTAATAGAGTTGGAGATAGAATTATAGCACTTAAGATTATTATTGATACTAAGATTTTTTAATATTATAAATGCTTACGCTCCTCAAGTCTGGTTTAGATATGGGATCTAAAGATAAATTCCTGAATGATTTAGAAGACTTAATACACTCGATACCCTCGAAGAAAAAATTTTTATCGAGGAGATTTAAATGGACATGTCGGTAGAGTGGTAGAAGATTTCGAAATATTCATAGTGGCTACAGTTATGAAGCGATTAATGAAGAAGGTAGAGCTATTTTAGATTTTGTTTTAGCGTATGATATGATTATTACTAATACTTTATTCAAGAAAAGAGACGAGCATCTTATTACTTATAAGAATGGATCTAATAAAACACAAATTGATTATTTTCTTATGAGAAGAAGAGATCGTCGAGATTATAAGGATTGTAAGGTCATTCCAAGTGAGGAATTAAGTATCTAACATCGATTATTAGTTCTAGATTTTAAGCATTTAAGAGTTGTAAAATAAATGAATACTAGTGATTCAACATCGTAGAATTAGATTGGGGCACCTAAAAGACACAAATAAAATTATTTTTACGAGTAAAATTCAAGATTTAAATATTTGGATGTTCATGAAGACGCGAATGTTATGTGTGAAAAATTAACTAATACTATTAAACAAGTGACTAAAGATGTACTTGGAGAATCAAAAGAAAAGTTTCTATAAATAAAAATAATGGTAGTGAATAATAATGTGCAAGAAAAGATAAAATATAAGAAGTTATGTTATAAAAATTGGTTTAAATGTAAAAACGTAAAGAACTTGGAAAAATATAAAACGACCGCAGTGAGTGTAAAAGAATAACTGCTACGCTAAAAATCTGCTTAATGATCTTTATAACATGCTGTAGATCTTACGAAGGTGAAAAATATATGTATAAACTAATCAAACAAAGAGTAAAGAAAATTAAAGATTTAACTCAAGTAAAGTGTATTAAAGCATGTAAAATCAAAAAGTGCTTTTCTTAGAAAAAGATATTCAACATAAGTGAGTGAGTTATTTCGATAAACTTTTTAATGATGATGCCAGAAAGTACGATCGACCTTAGTGATCTTAATATCGTTAATAATAATAAAACTTTTCATTTTTACCGTCGCAATAGAAAAAGAAGTTGATGAGGCTTTAAAGAAAACCAAGGGGAAAGTCTCGTAGGACCTCGATGATATCCCAATCGAAGTGTGGAAATGTTTTGGTGATATTGGGGTTTCTCGGCTTACTAAACTTTTTAATATTATTTTAAAAACTAAAAAGATGCCTGAGGAGTGGAGAAAGAGCATTTTGGTCCCCATTTTTAAGAATAAAGGAGATGCACAAGAGTGTGCAAATTATAGAGGAATTAAATTGATGTGTCATACTTTAAAATTATGTGAGGGTAATCGAACATAGGTTAAGACGAATTACGAAGATTTTTCATAATCAATTTGGATTTATGTCGGGCAGGTCTACCATGGAAGCTATTCATTTATTGAGAGGTTTGATGGAGAAGTACATAGATAATAAGGAGGATCTACATTTGATTTTTATTGATTTAGAAAAAGCTTACGATAAGGTTCCTAGAGATGTTCTTTGGAGAGTCCTTGAGAAGAATGGTGTTGATATGACTTATATTCAAGTCATTAAAGATATGTATGCTAGAGCTGTTACATGTGTTCGAACTGAAGGAGGATTGACCAAGTATTTTACTATTTCTGTTGGTTTACATCAAGAGCCGCCTTAGATGGTTTGGTCACATTAAACGTCGACCACCTGATGTTCCGATTAGGAGAGTAGATATTTTAAATACAACTTATGTTAAGAAAGGCAGAGGCAGACCTAGGAAAACTTGGGCTTATTGCATAAAAAATGATCTTAATTTATTAGAATTAAACGAAAATTTGACACTAAATAGGACGCAATGGAGAAAAAGGATTCATGTAGCCGACCCCACTTTGTGGGATTAAGGCTTTGTTGTTGTTGTTGTTGTATCAATCTATTAAAAATAAAATAAAATTTTAAATTTGGACCATTGAATTAAAAAAAAAATGATCTTATAAACTTTGGTTAGTGAAAAATCAACCATTTTAATGACTTCTCAATATTGTTAAATTTCTTTAGGAGTTTCCATATGCCACCACTAACTTCTAGTAGTTTTCTTAAAGTATTTGGAATTACAACATATGATGATTAAATTTAAGAAAGTGCTTGAAATTTAAAATACATAAAAAAATATTCAATATAGTTAAATATGCTTAAGTTTACCTAAGAAAATTCTTAAGGCCAACCTTGATCTTTAAGGTGGTAGTCTTTGTGACTTCAACTTAACTAAATTAGAATAAATGAAATTTCTAATTTTTTGAATTTAATTATTCTATTAATGCTGTGTTTGGAGATAAGTCGTAAAATTTTTTTTTACTAAACTCAGCCACGAGTCGAACCCTGCAGCCCATGCTTGATGGTCTCTTTACGGGATTGCCCTCATCCCATGCCCTCGACCCGTGCCTAAAATCTCACAGCTTTGTTATCTTCATCTTCCAGCACTTACCCCAGTAAATAAGCTATGCCAAAAGGACCCTCAATCTCATTTTTTTTAATTATTATATTTTTATTTTTTACATAGACATGCATAAAAAATCAAAATTTTACCTTTAATTCGGATTAGGATTTACAAATTGACTGTAACCTACTAATGCCTAAATCCTACTTGCAGCTAAACACCCCGTGGAGAGAGATGGGGATATCACTTGACGGCCTGAGGGACAAGAATCTGATGCAGTTGAAGAAGCTCAACGTTGCGCTATTCCCCGTCCGCTACAACGACAAGTATTACGCCGACGCCCTCTCTTCCGGCGAGTTCACGAAGCTCGGTTTGTTTCATCTCTCCCGTGCGATTTCCTTAACTCGTTTTTTGCCGTCATTTTGATCATCCTAAGCTACGGCCGGTTTAGGTTTTTGTAACTTCTGGGAAATAATATCTTGGAGTTCCATTCATCCCCGTTGTTGCACACATGCATAATATTTTATCTCCCTTTGTCTGTTTTCTTCTTCATTGTCGATTGTTTAGTCTTTTAAATACGCGACTTCTGGTTGGTTAAATTTATTGTGATGATTCTAGAATCCGGAAATCATTAGGTGTTTTTTTTAGAACATAAGTTAGTTATTTTTTTGTGCCATTCAGATGTTCCATCACTGTTCGATAGATTTTGAATCCGGAAAATCATTCATTAGTATGTGTTATGAACTTCGTTAAGGGATAACACCAAATTTGAGGCTGCTTAGGTGGGGAAGAATAAAACAACAACAACAGTAACAAAACCTTTATCCCACTAAGTGGGGTCGGCTACAAAAGTCCTTTTTCTCCGTTGCGTCCTATTTAGTGTCATATTTTCATTTAATTCTAACAAATTAAGATCATTTTTTTATACATTATGCCCAAGTCCTCCTAGGATCACCTCTGCCTTTCTTAACATAAGTCGAATCTAAAACATCTTCTCTTCTAATCAGATCATCAGATGGTTGACATTTAATGTGACCAAATCATCTAAGATGACTCTCTCTCATTTTGTCCATCGTTAGAAATACACCAACCCTTTCGCATTTTGTCTCTAAGTGTAAAGCTGCTCATCCACCTAATCATTTTCGTCTCGGCAACACTTAACTTAGTTTTATGCTTCTCTTTTAAAGGCATTAGGGGGGGAAGACTGAAGAAGCAAATAAGATGAAACAAAGAGAGAGAAACGATTTGTTGTATTCATTTCTGCGTAACTGTTTTGTTTATACCTTCCCCTTACATATACTTTGTAGTGTAAAATGCTGTTTAGGGTTTTCCAAAGAAAATTGTTTGATGAATTGTGGTAGCATCGGATTGCCCCAAGAATCCAGAGTTGCTTCCTAGCCTTTGACATGAACCCAATTTGAATGGCTAATCTTTTATTAGTGTTCAAATGCTCCATAGTTTCTAAATTAAAATGGCATTTGTATTCTTTCAATTGGAATGAAATGCTCTAGATGAACATTTTAGTACGGTGTGCTAATGTTTTGTGTGCTCAAAATTGGGTTGTATACAAAGATATCATCTAAGAAAATTATAACAAATTTTATGAGATATAATTTTAGGATTGTATTCATGATATTTTGGAAGATGTTGGGGGCATTAGTTTAACCAAAAGGCTTTATTGTAAATTCATGACTATTGTGCTTTAAGATGGTGGTCTTTAGAATGTGCTTGTTAGTCATACATAATTGATGGTACCTTACATGTAAGCAATGCTTTGAGAATACTTGTTGCGTTGAGTAGTTTGTGGAGCATCACCTTGATTGTTGGAATAATAAATTTTTGGGTTCGTGGAGCCTAATTTAAGGCCAAAGCTCCCTCACGGAACATTAGACTGAGCACCTGGCGCTCTTGCACCAGGTTGTGGGCGTTTCAACACTCATTGAGCGTTGGAGAGGGCCCCTTTGGTCGCTAAGCACCCAATATTGGGCGCTCAAGCGCCCAACGCTTTTGTTCGCTCCTGAGAGCACTCCGCTTGGGCGCCAAGTCTGGGCGCCTATGCGCCCGAAGCAGTTGGAACGAGATTTTGGTTTAAAGAGCCAATTTCGAGCGGCGTAAACTTATTTCTTGCTTGAGTTTTGGACAAAAAAAATCTTAGTGAGGATGAGAAGTGTTGGAGAGGATGATTTCAGTGATTTTGACGTGCGTTTCTCACATTTAATCGGAGCAAGAAGAGTTTGGATTGAGGCTTTGTAAGTTTTCTTGAGAGGATCGGAAATTGAGTGTGTTCTTTGTAAGCTATTTGATTTTTCATCGTGGAATTTTTCTGGATGTGTGGCTCTGTGATTTTTTTCTCTCTCTCAATTTTTTCCACATTAAATTCTTGTGTTTTTTTTTGGTTTGATTTGTTGTGCTTTTGTTTGTAAGTTTTTTTCGGGTTTATCGAATCGACGCGATTCTATTTCGTGTTATAGTTTAGATTTCTAATTGAGTCCAAGCCCCGATGAATTTGGAAGGGATTCTTCCGAGTTTTTTTCTGGAATTTTCTCAACACACTGATATCTGAGAGGTGTTCGATTCGAGTGGGAGCAACGATCGTTCGATTCGAGTGAGCAACGATCGTTCGATCGAGTGGAAAAGTTCGACGAGACGAACTTTCAAATGCAAGTTTACGGAACGACTCGTCTAAGATGCGAGGATTTCTTTGTATCAGAAAAAGTTATACTTGCCATTACAAGGAATTACAAAGAAGCCTGAGTCTATGCCTATGGAGAAATGGGAAGTGTTGGATCAAACGACACTAGGTTTGATTCTGTTGCCACTTTCTTCATCGGTTATATTTAAAATTGTAAATGAGAATTACGGTGGATCTCATGATGGCACTGATCAAGATATGAAAAACTTTCTGCATCAAATATGTTTTTTTTCCTGACGAAGAAATTATTCAATATAAAAATGGTGGAAGACAGTTCAGTGGCAGAATATTTGAATAATTTCAATACTACGACGAGCCAGTTGTGTTCTGTGGGGATCAAGTTTGATCCATGCGATGATATATACCAGACCAGATATTGCATATGCAGTGAGAGTGGTCAACGAATACATGAGCAATCCGGGAAGACATCATTGGGAGACGGAGAAGTGGATTCTTAGGACTTTGAGAGGAACAATCAACATGACACTTTGTTATGGAAGTGTGGGGATCAATTTATAAAGATTTATATATTCAAATCTGACAAGATATGTGGATAATAGAAGCACAATAGGATATATCTTTATATTGGGGAACATGATGGTGAGTTGGGTTTTCAGGTTGCAATAGGTCATTACAGTTTCAACTATAGAGGTGGAATACACTGTTATTAATAAGGCTAGCAAGAAGAAAATTTCAAGGTATGAAATCTAAACTATAAATAGATAAAAATGTTTGAGCCAAAAGATAAAATGATGTGCTCAATTGATCTCAATCCTTGAATATTATTAATTCATGTTTATCTTCAAAATCTACTTTTTCACCAATAGTTTTATCCAAATTCCTGTGGGGATTAAACTGTGTTCAAATTTTTATTTAAGCCACACGGATTCTAAATTGGCAAGTTTTAGCCAAATTTACCATGTTGATTTCATGGATTTCACTGTAGCTACAGTGAAATCACTATATATAGTGAAATTAACTCATTTAAATTGTGCCTACGTTCATTTCTACTAAAATGTGAGAGATAGAGTGACGACGGGTGGAGAACTTTAGGAGATCATGCGATAATGGGTGCAGAGCTGCGGGTAGGTTTTCTGGAAGTGGATTGTGGGACTGTGAGCCTTGCAAGAGATAGGACTGGAGCGCGACGGCTAAAACTCCTTTCCGCACTTTCTTCGCATGCGAAAGTGTGAGAAAGAGTTGCGAGAGAGACGCTTGCGCCAAAGAGCTGCGGGAGAGGCGTCTGTGACGAAGAGCTGTGAGAGAGGCGGCTGCGACAAAATCAGGTAGCTCTAAGGCTCCGAGTGCAATTATTTTTTTATTTTTTAAATGGAGGAGTACGCTCCCGTGTGACACGACCCGACCCGGTGCTTAGAATTAACTAAGACAGGCACAGACGATCAGACATTGGAAATTATATCTCTTATATTCTATTTCTATATCTAATAGTTAAACATTTAAACATTCATGAAAGAGGCACTAAAGAAAGAAATTAAAATTAACAAAAAAAAAATATTTGTACCATTTCGTTTGATATTCTCATATTATGTACCCATTTGATTGTCCTCTTCTATTCATCATACTCAAATGTTTAAATCCTGAAAAATGTTAAAACAAATGAGTTATCTAAAAATAAACTAGGAGTAATTACACTCTAAACTTCAGTAATCCAAAAAAAAGAAATCAATATGCATATTGGTTTTTATATCTTTAAAAAATCTTTTACTATTCTAATCATTCATATGAAATTTATCTTTGAATATACTAAGATATGTATCAATGATATTTTCTAAATGAAAATACTATAAATTTCTATATGCATTAACTTTAACTTTAGTTTTACTTTATACTCTTTACATACACATCTGTCTTCTTTGAGGATAGCCGTCAAAACTTCCTAACA
The DNA here is from genome assembly GCA_022702705.1 of Papilionanthe hookeriana x Papilionanthe teres. Lineage (NCBI taxonomy): Eukaryota > Viridiplantae > Streptophyta > Magnoliopsida > Asparagales > Orchidaceae > Papilionanthe > Papilionanthe hookeriana x Papilionanthe teres. Next base: position 31,587,128 of record CM040434.1, read on the forward strand.
CACTATTGGCCGATATTGCACCGTTGGTTTTGTCTGCACAACGGTTAGCGATCTACACATTGCAATTGTGTAGGGTGGAAAAGACCCTTACCTGTCCCTGATCGATAATATCCCATCAGCACAGTGGTTAGCGATGTAAACATCACAATTATCGAGGAGACAAGCTCTGTTTGCTCGCCCCTGACCGATATTATCCCATCGGCACAGAAGTTAGTTACTAACTATCACAATCGTCCAGGGTGTTAGAAAAATCTCTACGTGCGCGGTTACACTGACGTCCTCTGCTTGTACCATTAGGAGGTGAAATCCTTCTCTGAACATGAGCATACAAGTATTCATATATAGTTTATTTCATTCTTCTACTTTATGGATTCTTATCTATGAAACATTTCCTTCTATCTACTGATGAATAATGCAAAATTACTATATCTATATACAAGTCATGAAATCCACTAACATCTGCACATTTACTAAAATTCTAGAGGTTAAATAATAATGTGACATCTATATGCGAATACAATAAACTAATACGTATATCTCTACTAAAGTCATGCAATGATCTGATATCATTCTAAACTTAACTGTTATGTAACAATATTTAACATGCAAATCTATCATGTCTGACAATATGAAGAATGTATCGGTGAACTAGGTAATACATGAAATAAAACATACAATTTGAAATAGAAATAATTACTGAAATTTTAAAATATAATTACTCAACTAAATTAATAGAAGACCTTTATTACCTTAATTCTCCACTTAACTTCTTTGCTGGTTTTTTACCAATTTATTGTCAGAAAATCAAGATCCTAAAATATTTTCAAAATGCATATTAATTTAGGTATTTACATATCTTCTAAGTTAAAATACATAAGGTAGGATTGTATTTACCTCACTACTTCTAGCAAGACCTAAGATTCTTCAATATCAAAACACAATTACTCCTCCCAATTCAAATCACTATTTTCATCTCATGGTAACTAATATTCACATAATGACAAAATAAAATATTAATATAAGAAAATTAAAAGGGATGTAAATCTTTACCTCTATCTTCACCGCTGCCAATCTTTTCGGCTCCAAATAAAATCAAATTTGCTCTTCGTTACTAATCATATCTTAATACATAACATATATTAACCTCATTAATTAAAATAATAAAACCTAATATATTATATTTTATTAATTAAAATAAATAAAGCTAAATTTTTACCTTAATAAATCCATCAGCATATGAAGCTCGATCAAGAGGCTTTCTGCATGAATATAGTGCAAGAATTCGTTCCTCCCCACACGAAGGCTCGTCTAATTGCTCCTCTTTCAAATGTTAGCAGCACACGAAGCCTTCTTCTCGGGTAGGGATAGAGCTTCACTAACAAGTCGTGGCATCGTCTCCCCCTCTTTATACGCGACATCGAATTTGCGCTAGCTCCCTTCTATGCACGAGACAAGCCTCGCACTTGAGTCAGCTTCGCTTGCTCTGGTTGATGTCTCACATCTTCTACTTGGCTCAACCTTTCCTGACCTTCCTCCTTTCAACAAAGCCGCATCCCTTTGCTCCTCTCCTACTTTTGGCTAGGGCACGGGCTTCCTCACAAAATGACACAGAACCTAAGTACGAGCCGCACCTTCCTTCGGCAAGGGTTTGTCTTCTCCCCCGACTTTGCTCTAACAGGTAAATTTTACTCTTCTCCTTCTACCGTTGCCCTCTCCTTCGTCTATTGCTGCCCTCTTTTTCGTTTCTTTTATCTCTCGCTTCAAATGAGACGCCCGTCTCTTAAAATGTAATAAACGAGACGTTGAGACGTTTCTGTCGAACCAACCCTACCCATTAAAATTTTCCTTTCATTTATTTCATTCATTTATTTATTTGTTTTTATTATTATGATTATTATTACCGGTTATTATACCATGGGATACAAAATTCTACCTAGGGCCACACTCCTCGCCCAAGCGCGAGCCCAGGGCACAACCCCATCTTAGTTTTTTAAAATAGAGGGTCTGATGTGTAGTTTTCTTTTGACCTTTTTTGTCCATGTTTCAAGAAATGGGGGAGTTGTCCTTAGAATTAGGCGTGTAAACGAGCCGAACACGAGCGAGCCCAGGCTCAGCTCGAGTTCGACTCGTTAACAAATATAACTGTTTGTGTTTGGCTCGTTTATATTTCGAAAAAAAATGTGTTCATGTTCGGTTCATTTGCTTAGCGAGTCGAACACGAGCTATTCATGAACAAAGAGTTGTTCACGCAACCGTAAATTGTTAAAGATTTGAGCGATATTTAAATCTTATTATTTATGTTAAAACATCATTCAAATATAGCTTAATATATTTTATTCTATTTTTTAATTAGCAATTCTAATCGAATATAATTGTTTGTAGCCTTTTAGTTAGTTAAATTTTTAAAAATACTTATATATATATATATATATATATATATATAATTTAATTATTTTGAGCCAAAACAAGCCAATCACGCACGAACAAATTATTCGTGTTCGGCTCGTTTATATATCGAGCGCAAAAAATTATTCATGTTCGGCTCGTTAAGTTAGCGAACGAATCGAATACGAGCTTCTTAATGAGCTGAACACGAACTGTTCGCTAACAACAAACTGTTTTGACAGCCCTACTTAGAATAGCTTCCCAATTGCATAATATACTCCTTAACCTCAATGTGACAAAGTGTTCTTTATTTAATAACATTTGTGTAGTTGTGTTTGTCTGACATGCCATGGCTGCAGTTCGACCTTTTAGGACTGTAATTTAATTACTGATAGTCCAAACCTTCATCTAAATAAATGCATTTTGAGGCAAACCCAATTGAAGAGACTTTTAGATTTGGCAAGAAAATGTTTACCTTTAAAGTGTTCCTAGCAGCTTAAGTGATTTTGAAAATCAATAGGTGGTACATTCGCTGTCGAATTTATGTTTGATTATATTCACCTTATATGGTGCTATTTTATGAGCGATTTTAAAAATAAGCTAAATGAACCACTTTATAATCTTTTCAGGAATCGATTCCTTACTCAACCCTGTAAATTATAGGTTTCGCAGAGTCCATGCTTTTCTAATTATGGCAGCATAATTGTGGCTATATGCCACTATGTGCATTTGCACAGCACAGTTGATTTTTTCTGTATGCCCAAACAAACTTTTTAGTAAGAGCTGAATGAAGTTAATGCTGTCTTCATGGGAAGTGAAGTTAAAAATTTCAATCGTACATTATAAAGTCAAGCCAGTGTCCACTAGCGCACTATTACTTCAGCAGAACACTGGCCGAAATGTTATTATTATTTTTTTATTCTGGATGGCCAATTAAGCATTCTTCTAACTTTATCCAAAGTAGATGCAGTTGTTACGCAGCTTTTGATTACATTTAAAATATCATAAACTGTACTTAACCTTTTTATGAAATGGATGCATTCATGCCTTTTGTTATGAATTTATGAACCTAACAACATTTTGGACTTTGGAGCTTTTCATGCTTTTTGATCTCAATCTGTGATTTATTTGATTTCTGTATACTAGAAATTGGAGGAATATTTAATATACCATAAGGTCATAAATATTAGACTTATTTACGTGGGTGCCCAGATTTTGATCTACGCTGGTTGCATGATTTTCAGAATTGTTAATTGGTGTCAAGTGGCCAACACCAAGAAGGGTCAACATATGTTTGATTCTGTATCTTTTAAGGCTTAAAATTTACTCCCCATTTTTACTTGAGCATTTGATAAGAAATTTATCTATATTAAATGCTTGTAACTGACCCCACTTAGTGGGATTAAGGCTTTGTTGTTGTTTTTGTTGTTGTTAATGCTTGTAACTGACCTTCAGCTTTTCTATTAAGTAATTTAGTTCAAAATAGTGTAGTTTTAGTGTAAAAAAGTTATCCATGAGGGTACTTTTGCTTGCATTAGAAAAATGAGGTTGTAATCCAAGAGCTATGTGAAAGGAGAACATACTAATAAATGGAGGGATTCCTGATGCTTGTCTGCCGAAAATTTTCAAATTGCGAAAAAATGCAACTCTCATTTTTTGTCCATTTGGATACCATTGAACTTTCATTGGTATAAAAAATTTCAATACTTCACTATTTTTTCATGAGATTTGTTAACAGCATTGTGAAATTTTTTTTGCTTTGCAGCTTATTACAGTGACATTTGTGTTGGTGCAATTGCCTGTCGTCTGGAGAAAAAGGAAGGAGGATCAGTTCGTGTTTACATTATGACGCTAGGTGTTTTGGCTCCATATAGGGGCTTAGGAATTGGTATGTTTTTGTTGCCAGTCATTCATGTATTTCTGTTAGAAATCCTATTGTGCGTTATTGCAAAATGCTCACTGACACAATCATTGCTGATAATATGTTGTTACCTGTAGGTGTTCTGAAAAATTTTAGGGGTTTTTTAATATTACGCACAGCTTACAAGTGTCTTCTCTCTTGGCTCAGACATTAACGCACTCAATGATTCTTCTCTGTTGGTTTTTACTATTAATTCGCAGCCTTCTCCATCCCACCTAAGAGAATCTGCTAGTATAGGGCTTGCCTGGGACGAGAACCTATGATTATCTTCTTGAATTGTCAAGATCTCATCTTGCTTCCTAATACATCTTCATAATTTCTTGCATGATTCTAGTTTATGTTTTCCTCATAGAATCCAATATCTTGGCTTCTTCAAGTACCAATTTATATGCATACATTGAAGATGCTTCTTTTATAATCCCTAGAAACCATAAGTCCACATCCAACTACACTTTATTTTATCATAAACCCTGAGACATCAAAGGACCCTAACGATATCCAAAGTCTTCTCAATATCCAACAAGTTTCATAAGTTTTTCACATCTAATTATCAGTTTGTAATACAAATATTATGCTATCAGGTTGATCATGGATCAATACGTGAAGTCTCAACACGTCATTAGACCTGAATGTTTTTGGTAGGAGACTAAGTCTCTATTCCCTGACATCACGTCTATCTCATAATACTTTCACCCACATTAAGATCGTACAACTTCGATTTACTTTTCCAATTTGTTTCACGTAGTTTTTGTTGCTCTTCAATTAATCATTTTATTTATTTATTTTTTGTCAGGTATAGATTGTCTATAATGAATTTTCTTGTCACTTAAGATGGCAAAAGTTTTATGGCCTTTTTAGGCGCTTTGCTTCAAAAGAATAATGCTATTAGCTATATTCTATTTCCATTTTGTTATGTTATCTCCAATGCAATCAGCTGAAGTGTTTTATCCTTAACCGTAGCACCATGCCACTGAAGGATACAACTCTCGAATGAGGGAAACACCAGGAATACAACCTGAAATAAAAAAAACCAATCACACAAAAAGCTGGTTAGACCTGAGAAAGTACATGTATAAATAGGGAAGAGGGGAGACAACCTTGAAAGGAAGGAGTAGAAGAGGTGGAAAGGGTTTCAAGGGGCGAGCAATGGCTAGGAGAAAGGCCGCGACAATGGCTAGGAGGCACGAGATTAGGGCATGAGGCGGGCCAAGATCGCGGAAGCAAAGCGGGATTGAGAATAAAAGGCAATAATGGACCAATCCCGGCCCAACGGGGAAGAGTGGACCAGTTGAAAGCTACGCCCGATTCGACTGGAGTGATAAGACCGCCAGCGAGACCCCGTGGGGAAGAGCGGTCCCACGTCAATCCTCCAGGGTTGGGGGAGCTTCGACATTAATTGTTGAAGCCTTTGGCTCTTCGTAGTATATGGAGTGAGACCCCCGCGACATTGAATGTTGCTAAAATTTTGGAGTCTTCTGGTAGGTCAATTTTGTATACGTTGTCTTTCAATTTTTTAAAAATGCAGAACTATCCATCTGTTCTGGGCTTGAGTTCCTGTATGCTTCTACAAGAAAGCATTCTTTCTCGAGTTGTTTCCATATATGGTCATCTTCTTGAAAGGTCACTTTTTTCTTGGACTTGTTTGATTGGGATTGATATTTGTGGTTTTGCTTAGAACTTGCTTTCCCAATGTTCTCATGGAGTTACTGAATTTAGGAAACACATTTTGTAGCATCCTTGCTAATCTAGACGCGGTAGAAGTGGGATCAACTTAAGGGATGTGATTGGGTTGTAGCCGTACACAATTTTGAATGGCATGTGTCCTGTGGTTTGGGTTGTTGATCTATTTTATGCAAATTTGGCTTGAGCGAGAATGAGATCCCACTATTTGATATTTTTACCTGCGAAGCAGCAAATAAGGTTCCCAGGGTTACTAGTAACTACTTCGGTCTAACCATCTGTCTGAGGTTATGCTGCATAACTAAATTGAAGTTTTGTGCCTGATTTGCTCCATAGGGTCTGCCAAAGTGGCTCAGGAATTTAACGTCTCGATTGGAAGTAATGATTTTGGAAATGCTCTGAAGTCGGATGATATCGCGGAAGTACAAATCACAACAATATGAGACACATCTAACGTCCGGTGGCAGACAATGAAATGTGCCATCTTTAGAATTGGTCAACTACGACCATATAGAGTCCTTATTTTTTGTGTGCGTGGTAGTCGTATGATAAAGTCCATGCTTACATCGATCCAAGGCGCTTCAAGGACCGACAAAGATGTGTACAATCCTGTACTTTGGCCGCATGTTTTGACGATATGACAAGTCTTACATTGTCAGGTGTGTCGCTATACATCTCGCGTTAGTCGGGTAAAAAATATGTTCTTTCACTAGTGTGAGAGTTTTATCTCTGCCAAAATGGCTTGTAAATCCGCTACTGTTGTTCTTCTGGATGATAGCTTCGCGTAGTGAGCATCAGGGAGTGCACAAGTTGGTGTGGCGGAACAAGTAGCCGTCCATTTGGTAGAACTGCTCGTGAGGTTTCTCTCGACAGTGTTCCTTGATTTTATGGAAGTCTTTGTTGGTCTCATATAAGTCTTTTATGACTTCAAAGCATACGACACACACCAACATGGATGTGATCAGAAGGTGGCGATGGCGACGCGGTTCTGGTTTTTCGGCTTTGTGCTTGAGTACAAATTGGAAGGACTCTAGAAATAGCCAGGTAGAGTGGTGCCCTTTGAGTTTATTTTGACTGTTTAAAAATTTTAGAGCCTCATGATCCGTGAAGAGGGTGAACTCCGTGGTGATTAGGTAATGACTCCAGTGTTCTAAAGCTCTAACAATGACATAAAATGCTTTGTCGTAGGTGGAATATTTTCATCAGTCACGTTTAATTTTTTGTTGAAATAGGCTAAGTGGTGACCACCTCGACTTAGTATAGTGTTTGCCTATGTCGAAAGCGACACACTCGACCTGTAATGGTTGATTGAAATCTGGTAAGGCAAGGCTTGAGTGACCTTTTCCTTCAAGAAGTTGAAGCTGGTCTGGGCTGTGACCGTCCATGTGAATTCTTTTCGTTTCAACAACTCTAAGAGGGGGCGTTGATAGTGTTGAATTGCAAATGAGCCTTCAGTAGAAGGAGGCTAGCCCCAAAAATTGTCGAAGATTGGTAAAAGATTGCAGCGCAATCTAGCTTATGATTGCATCGATCTTTGTTGAGTCCATTTGTATCCCTGTGCTAGACACAATGTAGCCTAAAAAACATATTTGGTTTGTGAGGAAGTGACACTTTTTGGGATGGGTGTACAAGTGTTCGGATCGTAAGAGTGCAAAGACTGCCCGTATGTGTTGTAGTTGGTATTCCTCGGATTTTCTATGAACCAAGATCATTGAAGTAGATCACGAATTTCCCAATATGAGCTTGAAAGACTTGATTCATTAGACGTATGAAGATGTTGGGCGCGTTGGACAGGTCGAAAGACACGATTGTTCATTCATCAAGGCCATCTCATATTTTGGCGGCGGTTTTCCACTCTTCTCCCGGTCGCATTCTATTCTAGTGGTAACCACTCCGTAGGTCAATTTTCGAGGAAATAATGGTGTCGTACAATTGATCTCAAAGATCGCCGAGGTGTGGTATGAGAAAGCGATATTTGATTGTAATTTTATTGATGACACGACTGTTAATGCACATCCTTCAGGAGCCATCTTTCTTGGGTACGATGAGGGCATGGACAACACTTGGACTGGTGCTTTCGTGTACTACTCCTCTCTTGATAAGATCTTGCACCTAATGTTGGAATTCCTCATACTCTGTGGGTCGTAATCGGTAGTCAGTACTATTTGGTAGAACCGACCCTGGTTTGAGGTCGACGGCATGTTGGCTATCCCATAGTGAGGTAATCCATCTGGGAGATCGTTAGCCATGATGTCTTGGAAATCAACTAGGAATGGTTGGAGTTGTGTGGGATCTCGTTATCCGTGTCGGTACCTTTTGGGAGGACTAGAGCTAGTGCTATCGGTGCATGGTGGGTATATTGCAGGAAGGTGGCCCGTGAGATTAATGCGTCTTCGGTGTCAACCCCGGGTCGCACATCTTTTACATGCAATATCATGATGCATCTTCCATCCCTCTTGAATTTGTAGGTGTTTTTGAAGCCGTCATGCTCGAATTGCCATGGTCCCAAAAGAATGTGACATGCATCCATTGGGACGACATCACACCAAACTTGTTCTTGTTATTGATTGATGATGGAGAGTTTAACTACGTATTGTTAATCGACGTGAATCTCATTCCTTGTTTTGAGCCAAGTGAGAGTAGGATCATGGGTGTTTTTGTGTGGCTAAACTAACTTTTTGACGATCAGGGTGGATACGACATTTTCGTAGCTACCACCATCGATGATTTAATTGCAGATTTTTCCCTTGATAGTGCATGTGTGCGAAAGATGCTCTGTTGTAGCCATGACGGATCTCTGTGGGGTTCTGACTGAAGGACCCTTTGTATGACTAATAGTTTGACTTCGTCACCAAGGTGGGGAAGTGTTTCTTTTGAACCATCCTCAAATTGGTTTCCTTGACTTTCTCGATTTCTTCAACGACGCTATTTTCAGTAAATGATGCAACACGGGTGGTGGGGTAATTGGCTGCGATGTGGTCGCACCTATGGCACCTAAAACATTTTCGTGCGGGAATTGTTCTGGAGGAGCATCCTCTTTCAGGTTTCGTGCCGTTCGGGGTAGTTTTCGTGCTTCCTGGGAGTGACCTGCCAGCTTCCATCATGGTTTTGTTGGTAGGTATGATTTGAGGTGATGGTTTGTATGTTGGTGGAAGGAGTTTTGAGATTTAGTCTCTTTTTGTTATCGTTCCGCTTTCAATGCAAGACATCATTTAGCGGACAATGTTGCTAATGATGGGTTTTAAACCATCGAGATAACGAACGATTGTGTGCTCTTTTTGCTCGATCAAGTCGCACTTCATCTGTAGATGATCAAATTGTGTCATAAATTCCTCAACCTATAGGTAACACTGTTGCAGGTTGTGGAGTTGGAGGAACATATCCTAATGATAGTGAGATGACAGGTTTTTTTTTTTTGCATTATATTTTTCAGTTTGGCCCAATTAGTGATCTTGTCATCCTCGCCATGTTGTTGTTGTCGTTGCAAGTTGTCCCACCATAACGACGCGCTTTTTTTTAGTTTATTGAGGCAAGCTTAACCCGTTTGTCCTCATGCTCCTCCTTGTAATCAAAGATTTGTTTGATCTCTTGCAACCAGCCGATGAAGTTGCCAGGGTCTATGCTTTCTTCGAATTCAAAAGGTCCATTTTGATGCCAAAATCGTGATGGTGCCAAATGTGGGCTCCTCCTAAGGTCTCATGTGATAATGAATGCCAAAGCGGCGTGGGCGATACTCATCATCGTTGATGTCATCACAGTGAAATGGATTTAGGTCGTCGCGGTCTCCTCTTCGACTCTTAGATATCATAGTCGAGGGTAAAGTTAACTTGAGTCCCGCCATCCATCTCAACTAATCTTTATTGTAAGTGAAGAATCTCATGTTGTTTTTCTTCTCGTGTCGGGTCCGGCGCTAATCGACATGGAGGCATGATCGGAAGTGTTTCGGGAAAGAGAAGAGAGAAGGGAGGAGGAAGAGAGAAGAAGAGAAAAACAAAATGGATGGGGGAAAAGGAGGGAAGGAAGAGAAAAAAAATTTTGGTCGATTGGATGGGGGCAGATGGTTGGGCTAGCTTTGATACCAAATGTTACTGGAGTTAACCCAATCCACGGCTCGAACACGACTAATTTTATTTCCGAAATTATAAAAGGCGAGTACAATGACATTTTCTAACCAGTGAGTACCCAAAAACAACAAACATGAATACATAGACAATAACATAAACACACAAACAATAAAAAAAAATAGTGATTGCAGAAAATAGGCTTAAGAACATATCATAAATAGTCCCTGGACAGCGCTGACGTGGTGATGGAAATTCCACCGGAGGGGCTGAGGAAGTGTCGGCGCTGGCTAGGGGGCGTCAGAGTGCACGTCAAAGTTGGAGGGGTGCTGAGAGGAGATGACTGGGATTGCAGCTCACTGGAAAATCTTTGTCGGTCGGGATTATGATGGCTAGAATGGCGTTTGGGGTGTCCCTGTGGTGCTGCAATGGCGGGCGGGGCGGGGGGGGGGGGGGGTTGGCGGCAAATATTGGAGGGGTGGGAGGAACCTGGAGGTGTTGCGTAGGCTGCATCAATGAAAGGTAATGCCTAGAAGATCAACGGAGATGCTGTAGTGGAGGATGGATGACGCTGAGAGGAGGGAATGGAACGGAGATACACACCACCTTGACGGGATACAGCCGCCGCACCACGTCGCCGAAGGATACAACTCTTGAAAGAGGGAAATACCATGAATACAACCTGAAATTAGAAAACCAATCACACAAAAAGTTTGTTAGATCTGAGAAAGAACATGTATAAATAGGGAGAAGGGAAGACAACCTTGTAAGGAAGGAGGAGAAGAAATGGAAAGGGTTTGAAGAGGTGAGCAATGGCTAGGAGGAGGAAGGCTATGACAACGGCTAGGAGTCGCGGGATTAGGGCACGAGGAGGGCTTAGATCGCGGAAGCGGAGCGGAGTAGAGCAGGATTAGGAATAAAAGGTGATAATGGACCCGTCCCGACCCAACGAGGAAGGCTGGACCGGTCGAAAGCTATGCACGGTTCGACCGCTTGATACAGCCGTGGCTGAGACCCCTCGGGGAAGAGTGATCCCACGTCATTTAAAGGTTTTTATGTTAATCAAGTTAAAATTTTAGGAAAGTAAATTATTTAAATGCAATATTTTATAATATATAGGAATGCAAATATATGAGGTACCTTAATATTAAAATTAAAATTTAGTTAAACAATTAGTTATACGTTTCATAAAAAACTAAAAGAAATTGTATGAATATATAGATATATGTTTATATTATTAAAATAACAAATTAATTAATTTTTATATGAATACCCATGTTTATGTTAAGTTTTCAATTTAGAAGAGTCGGTGTCAAAGTAAACACATCAAGGTGAGTTTCTTATTTTTTAATACAAGAAGAGCCAAAATGGAAGGCAACAAATATTTGAGGGGTGGGAGGAACCTGGAGGTGTTGCGTAGGCTGCATCAATGAAAGGTAATGCCTAGAAGAGCAACGGAGATGCTGTAGTGGAGGATGGATGACGCTGAGAGGAGGGAATGGAGCGGAGATACACATCACATTGGCGGGATAGCCGCACCACGTCGCCGAAGGATACAACTCTTGAAAGAGGGAAATACTATGAATACAACCTGAAATCAGAAAACCAATCACACAAAAAGTTTGTTAGATCTGAGAAAGAACATGTATAAATAGGGAGAAGGGAAGACAACCTTGTAAGGAAGGAGGAGAAGAAATGGAAAGGGTTTGAAGGGGTGAGCAATGGCTAGGAGGAGGAAGGCTATGACAACGGCTAGTAGTCGCGGGATTAGGGCACGAGGAGGGCTTAGATCGCGGAAGCGGAGCGGAGTAGAGCAGGATTAGGAATAAAAGGTGATAATGGATCCGTCCCGACCCAACGAGGAAGGCTGGACCGGTCGAAAGCTATGCACGGTTCGACCACTTGATACAGCCGTGGCTGAGACCCCACGGGGAAGAGTGATCCCACGTCATTTAAAGGTTTTTATGTTAATCAAGTTAAAATTTTAGGAAAGTAAATTATTTAAATGCAATATTTTATAATATATAGGAATGCAAATATATGAGGTACCTTAATATTAAAATTAAAATTCAGTTAAACAATTAGTTATACGTTTCATGAAAAACTAAAAGAAATTGTATGAATATATAGGTATATGTTTATATTATTAAAATAACAAATTAATTAATTTTTATATGAATACCCATGTTTATGTTAAGTTTTCAATTTAGAAGAGTCGGTGTCAAAGTAAATTAAAATAGCAAGTTAATCCACATCAAGCTGTGTTTCTTATTTTTTTTTGTTATAGTAATATTTTATTTCTTCTTAACCAAATGCATTTATTGTTACCATTATAGTTCGCACATTCTTGATTTATGATTTTATGAAATTTGCTCATATTGTACGAATGACACGTGTATTCAACTTTGTTTATTTTATCATTAAATCATTTACAAGAGTATTGATTGTTATGCAATTGAGAATGAACTATTATTATTGTATGCTTGTTTGTGCATGATTGACTATGATGGAATCACTCTTTTATTATATTAGTGGTGGAACACTCAGGTACTTATGCATGCAAATGAAAAAAGATATTGATATTGAAGTATCTTAAGTGGTACGATTTTTAGATGGTGCTCCCGTGATAGTTGCATAGATATAAAATAATTTTGGTTTGTTATTCATATAATAAGATTGATTGAATAGAATCTCAACTCGCTAAATTAAAAGATAGCGATGGGATGGATAATGTTTATGGCAGACGCAGAGAACCAGTACGAGGTAAATTTAAATATATTGTTTTAATTTAATTTTATTTTATTGATAACTAATTATCGAAAATAAGCATCAAAATTTTATTTCCCACCGTTTGACCGTCTGTTCCAGTCTTGATTAATTTCAAGTTTCGGGTCGGGTTGGGTCGTGACAAAAGTGGTATCGGAGCGAAGATTTAAGATTGATTAAGATAATTTGGATGAAAGAGCCAATAGAGTAATTTGAAGAAAATTTTAATATTAATAAAAAAAAATTAAAGTTAACTAAAATTAACGATTATATCAATTTAATTACAATGATTCACCCAAAATGAAGCTTGTCTAATAGAAAATTTATGCATAGATCATGTCAGCCTTCTTAAAAATTTTGACTTATAGTCTTTTTTTTAATTTCGAGAAAGAAATTTTTATAAGTAGGGAAAATTGGTTTGTTCTGTTTTTATTGTTCTGGAGAGAAGAAACAAAGAGCTACGTGTGAAAGAACAGGAAGCGGAGAGTCTAGAAGCTGAATAGAGAGAGGAAATGAACTGAAGGGAGATGAAGCGAGATGGTCGGAAAGCTAAGGAGGTAAGTTCACCTATAAATTGAAGCGAGCTCGAGATACAAAAGCAACCTCGACGACCTACCGGTCGAGTCAATCAACACTGACGAAGGAGGAAGTAGCGGCTCATGACTTCAATGTTGAAGGAGGAAAGGCCGTGCCCTGGCCAATCAAATGAAAAAACAGGAGAGACGAGTGCTGAAGAGAACAAAGACAGGAAGACGAGAAGGACTGAGTTCGCGCGAAAAAGAAAGTCGAAACCAGGCTCTTGATCCAGATCACTCAGGAGCGGGAAGGAGGAAGAGGAGGGCTCTCGCGGCTGTAGGAGCCTCGATCAAAATTTTTGGAGTTGGAACAGGCTTTCTTGCGTGAATTAAAGGCTCGATTGAGCCTTGCTCCTCGGTTCGAATTATTTAGGGCAAGGGAGAGGGGAAGGTAACATGGTTAATAATTTGAGTTATTATAATTAGTTACATTGAAGTTTCAGAAACTTTATATTTAATTCAATCTTAGTACTAATTGTTTAAAGGTAATCAGTAAAAAGTGTTAAAGCATGAAAAGCAAAATTTTGCTATAGAATGAATTCAGGTATGAAGCTTAGTTTAAATGTTTAATTTTTTTTTATGAGGTTAAGTTACAAGTCAATTTAAGGGTTTCTAAGTGAAGCATGTCAAAAGTTTAGGAAAGTAAATTATTTAAATGTAATATTGTATGATATATTGTAATACAAATATATGAGGTAGCTTAATATTAAAATAAAAATTTGGTTAAATTAATTAGTTATACGTTTCATGAAATATTAAAAGAAATTGGATGAATATATTGGTATATGTTTATATAATTAAAATAAATGAATAATTAATTTTTATATGAATACCCATATTTATGTTAGGTTTTAAATTTAGAAGAGTCGGAGTCAAGACAAATTAAATAGCAAATTAATTGACATTGAGGTGAATACTTATCGGTCGTTGAAAGTTGTTTGAAATTTTAAAAAGCTATTATGTAGGTAATGTATAAAATGTGGCTTGGATTTAAGAAAATATATATATATTGATTTGAAAATAATATTTTAAATTTGAAAAATGAGAATGAACGAATCTTATTTATTTAGTAGTTTGAATGAACGAGCACAATATCGCAAACGATGCTTCTATCCTGAGGAATAAACACACTACTTGATGATACGACTACAGAATTTATGACATCCGTTCTGGTCTGCGAACCTTTTGTATTGACCGACAAATTCCGTTATTTAATACAAAAGAATTAAATAGAGTTTATATTACCTGGGTTCTTAAAACTCCCTATAGAGGCAAACTCTTATAGTCAATTACCTCTCAAATGATCGAGTCACCTGAGAGGACTCTCGATTTAGGTCAGAGGTATCCATTTTCATAAATTCAAAAGGTAGGGTTTTCAAAGTAGTGTGGTAATAGGAAGTCCAATAGGTGAGTGACTCAAGATTGGAACAGTTTTTTTTATAGGAATCCAAAGGAAAGAGGAGTAGGGGATGACACGGATCCGAGTAAACCCCGGTGACATCCCAGACTATCCTCTTACTATTGGCTTTAAATTTTGAAAATGAATTTATTAAATTTCAATCCTGCCAATTAATTATATGAATTACATTTGCATAATATCTGATTATGCAAATAACGTAGAAGATTGGAGGATTTACGTTGTATCGGACGACAACCTCGGAATCCTAAGGCGAGTTAGGGCTTATATTGCACAACATGGCTGTGCAAGGGCCTAAAAGAAAATGTGAGGATTTATGTCACACTAGGCGGGCTACCTCGAAGTCCTATGGATTGTTATTTAGACTAATGAATGATTTTGCTGATGTAGACAAGTTTTGATGTTGAAGATGGTCGTGCTGCCCTCGAAGTTTTGCTCTGTACTTCATGTTGTAGCAGTGTTGAATTTAGATTTAAAGTTTAAGGGGGACATTTAATTGTTGAGTCAGTGTTTTATTTTTTTTTTTAGATTTGTGTTTTACAGTAAACAGAGGTGTATACTATGGTGAACTTGATAACATGCTATAGTAAACAGAAGCAGTAGCGATAATTTGCAATGTAAAACAGGTAACAATAGTATAGTACAGTAAAAGAAAAACAGTAGCAGATAAGCAGGAGTATGCTACAGTAAAAGTAAAACAGTAGTAGCAGGCAAGCAAGAGTAGTAGAAAGGAAAGCAGTAGTACTGTGAAAATACCGTAAATTTCAGTTACTTGTAATGCTCTGCTATTTATTATTATTTTTCCTGCAAAGAAAGGATTAGCAGCATAAACAAAGTAGTAGCATGTAAAGAAAAGAGGTCCAGTATCACGAGTTACTTGTGAAAGGTAAGACCCAAAACAGCGTGCAACAAGCCAAAAAGCGAGAAAATCTGGAGAGAAAACCCGAAAAGAAAGAAATCGAAAGCAGTCAATGGGAAACTTAAGGAAAGCCACGAAGTACACGCTAAAAGCCCTAAATGATCGTAAGCATGATGGTGGAGAGGACTCAGAATCAGGATCCTGTTGTCAAAATCAAGACTTTAGAATCCTAACGAATCACCATGCATGTGCGATCCAACACTAAGTAAAATCTTCATAGTCTAATCACTACAAGAGGAAGAAACTCCTAATCTGGTTGACACGACTGACCCGTGAATTTTCTTTTTATGACATGTTTAAGAAAGATTTCATTTCATTTTCATTTTTTCTTTAAAAAGGGATTTTGTTTTATCGTTCATTTGAAAGAGGTTTTGATATTTTAAAAGTGGATGAATCAGTCATATTAGCAGGCGAGGACTTCCAACTACCTGTAGAGGTGAATGATACTCTTTTACTAAGTGTTAGAGATGTGGTATTGTCGATCCCTCATCCTCGTAAGGTCACTGAGTCTCACACATGCCTAGGTGGTTCTTTCATCACTTATGTACCTAACCCAGAACCATCCTACTTATAGCCTTGCTTGATGACCCATATATAGCAAAAAACTATACGTGCACACTTATGCATCGTACATAAGCATAAAAGACTCGACCAAGAAGCAATAAAGGAGGAGATGACCCACCTAAAAGAACAACAAAGAGGAGGTGAGTCTTCCCTCAAAACCACAGGAAACAAACGCTCCCGAAACCCCGACGACTCCTATCCTGACAAACTCAGCTAGAACCTATCAAAGGTAAGACCACGACAACCCTCGCAAAGTCTAAGACCTGAAAATTAAGCACAATTTTAATTGAACAAAAGGGTATAGTAGAGGACTCCCAAATCTGACCACCTGGGATTGTCTAACTTCTTAGCTATCCTTGCTCCGGATCAAAATATGCAAGCGCAAGACTAAGATTCACAGACCCCAAAATCAAGCGATTAACATGCCACAGCCGAACCCCTGCAAAAGTCCAAACCGAGCATGATTCAACCATAAGACCGAGCCACATAAGGCCCCAAATCGGGCCCAAAACAATCCAGTAATCCTTAGCCATACAAGACCAAAACCGAGACCCCATAAAGACCCAAAGCCGCAGCACATAAACACCTCGAACCAGGCCTAAACAGCCGCCATAACTGTTGCCAACATCACAAAATGGGGGCCACACAAGACCAAAACCGAGCCCCTAACAAGCTGAGAACAGGGGCAGCAAAAAGAAAGACAGAAACCGAGCCCCCATAAAGGCAAGACTGAGCTTATTACAGGCGAGGACAGCAGCTGCACAAGTTTCAAAACCAAGACCCAACAGGGTACAAAACAGGGTCACCACAAGTGCCAAAAAATCGAGCCCAACAGGTGGGCAAAGGGCTCACAAAACCGAGCCACCACATAGGCTAAACACAGGGGCAACCAAGCAGAAAACCGAGCCCCCCAATTAGGCTTAAAACAGCAGCCCAGTGAATGCCAAAGACAAGGCCACATTAAGGCCGACTCAAGCTACACATTACACTAAGAACAGGGCCTAACAAAGCTGAAAGCCGAGCCATACAATAAGCCAAATCAGAGCTGTATCAAAGCCAAAGAAAACAAGGCTGTCGTAAGACATAAAACCAAACCCAACAAGATGCCAAAGGGCCTCCACTTGTGTTAATCTTCCCCAATTTTTTTTACTTTTATATATATTTTTTCAACAAAATGTAAGCTCATGCAACAATGTAACAATAGAAGTGAAACGAACATGTGTAACAATAGGTAGTTCTCAAACAAAATATTTCAATGCAAAGCTCCCTCCATCGATGCCTCTCAAATGTCACAAAGCCATGGGCAAAGTAGGGAGCCAAGGGCCTCACTTTCGAAGAAAGACATAAGTAGCATAGATAAAAGAGGAGTAACAACGTTTATAGGGCATGAATATGAAATCACATTCTTTCAAACAACCATGCTCCCCTCATTTTTATGCTATGATGCCATTGTAAATAGAAAATGTTAAAAGCATATATATGTAAGTCCAAAAAGCTAGTTAAGAGGGCAAAGCAAACAAGCCCAAGCAAATCTCCTCCTTTCCTTTCCTTTCCTTTCCTTTTCTTTTCTTCCCTTCTCTCTCTTCTCTTTTCTTCCCTTCTCTCTCTCTCTTTTCTTCCCTTTTTTCTTATTTCTTAAAAGCAAAACAAGTCCAACACATGCCATAAGCCAAGCAACATACTACATTTTAACATGCACTAAACCATGCATCAAAGCAAGGCAAAAGAAGAAGAAAATACCATATCCATAAGCATGCACCCCACGAAGAGGTGATTCCCCCCACCCCCTTTTCAAAGCCTTCGAGTGAAACGTATTAGCCCCAAATAAAACATTTAGCAAGAAAGAGTAACATGCTATTTAGGGCTTCAACCCAACATCTAATTCCAAAGCCGCATGCATAGTGATATATTTTTTTCATATAGCAAGAGGATGCCAAAAGACCTATTAATCACCAACATATGCCATTTTTAAGAAGAAGAAAAAAGGAATTTCACAAGCCTTTTAGCATGAAATAGGCTTATCATGCATGAAACACCACCCTTCCAAAGCCTTGAATCGCAAAATATAGAGGGGGGATTTATACGTTAGCAATACAACAAACAACCAAGCAAAAATATTAAGTGAACTCACAGGGAAGCCGAGAGAGCACAGCTAAGAATTGAACAAGCAAGGGCTCGAGCAAACTCTAGAGGAGAAAGAAAACAAGACCTCTCCAACCTCTCACACACACACACAGTGAATCAAGTAGAGAGAAGAAGAGCTAGCAACACCTCCCCCTCCAGAAGAATTCGACCAACCTTGAAGAACTCCCCAAATGGAGATTATATAGTAAGAAGAGAAGGGAAGAGCTAAGCTTACCCAAAATCATCCAAGCTTACCCACAGCTTCACCCAAACGCAAGAGAGGAGCCAGGAAAACCGCAGCCTGGCGGGTCAGAGAAACGCAGCAAGGAGAACCGGAGAAGAAGTCTGGGGAAGGAGAATCCCTCTTACCACATTCATGCTACGGGAAGAAGATGCCAGACACGAAATACCAAAGAGGAAAAGGCCGCAGCCTGGCGCGGTTTCGGGAAGGAAAGCCGCGAGAAGAACACGCCAAGACGGGGCTGAAGAGTCAACTCCCCCTCATCACATGAGGGGACGACTCGAGGGGGAAGGCGCGAATGGAACGAATCCATCCCCTAGGGCTCGAGTTTGCTCGATCGAGGGAGTCGAGAGCAGCTCAGGCAGAGGGGAGGGACCAGGGTTCGCGCGACCGAACAAAGAAGGGGGCCAAGCTGAGTGAGGCGTGAGTTTAAGGTCTAAGGGTTTAGGATTTATAAAATAATATAGATATTATTATATTTTAAATAGAATGTGCTCAATTTCACGTCGTTTCTTCGAGCTTGGAACCCTAGCAAAATATATGTATTTCCAAGGTGAATTCGACGTTCCGGACGCATCAGCACAGTCAATTTCGCGATCCAGAGTCATTCGGGCGACTTCATCGACAGTCAGGTCAAAAGTGCGTCAAATTTGATCATGTCTAAAGTTTCGATTTGATGTCGATCGCCCTAGCATTCTGACTTCAGCTTCGATCCGTTGCGGAGTATTTGAAGGCGTCGAGGCTGCAGCTCGAGGAATTTGTGTGCGGTGGTGCAAAAACGTGCACGAGGCTGCCCTAAGGTCCGGTGGTCCTATGGGGACTCCTCTCTAGTTTCTCACGTCAATTCCAACCTTCTATGTGCTAGAGGTACAAAATTACGTGCGGGACTCCAAAAAGAGTAACGAAGTGGTTTCAAAATTTCTAACAGGAGGTGGGTCCCATTGCTAAGATCCTAAGATGGTCAAAGGAGAGACTCTAAGGCTATAGCCTAAATCTTAAGGAGAAAACTAAACCTCGATGAAAGTGAGGTTAACAATACTCAAATTAGCTTTAGTAATATTTTATTTATTCTCGACCAAATGCATTTACTGTTACCGCTGCAATACTGCATACCCATGATTTATGCTTCTTATGAATTTTATATATATTGTATGAATGACATATGTGTTCTATTTTATTTATTTTATCATTCAATCATGTACAAGAATATTGACTGTTATGCAAATAGAATCAAATATTATTATTGTGTACTAGTATATACATGATTAACTATGATGGAATCGTTCTTTTATGGTAATAGTGTGGGAAAATTAAGCTACCTGTGCACATAAATGGAAAATGATATTGATATTGGAGTATCTTAAGTGGTACAATTTTTAGACGGTGCTCCTGTGACGGTTTAACATATATAGAATGATATTGGTATATTATTGATATATTAAGATTCATTGAATAACATCTCAAATAGTTATATTGCTTTAATAAAAAGTTTAAGTGACATACATTTTGCTTTTTTTTTCGATGCATTACTGTAGTTTAGGAGTATGAGTATTCACCAACTTGTTTAGCTCACTGTTATTTTTAAACTAAAATTTCAGGTTAATTTAAGTGATTAAAAGATGAGCGATAGAATGGATAATGCTTATAGAAGATAAACAATCAATAATGGGATAAATTTAAATATACTGCTTTAATTTAATGTACTTAGTGATTCTTTCATTTTATTAATAACTAGTTTAAGAAAATGAACGTCGAAATTTTGTTCCCATCGTCCGACCTCCTATTCCCTTTGTTAATTCCAAACCCTAGGCTGAGTCATGACGTATGGTATATTTTTTTAATGTCCCTAAATAAGGAACATAAAATGGCGGACAGACTCGTGAAGGTCCTCAAAATATGTATCCAATTTGATCAATCTATTCATCATGGATCAGAAACTATCTTTTTTGGCCTATTTGAACTCTGAAACTTTAGTTGCTTTTACAGGGATCTTCTTTCCATAACCAAGACTGGAAACTTGAGTCTAAAATTCTTCATGATATCACATTAGATGAAGGAAAATATTCAGTGTGCAAATCTTAAAATGAGCTGATTCTATATTGTTATTTGTACTGGGGTGTGAGGTGAACCCTAGTGGGCCTAATACTAAGCAATATAAAATATTGGTTAATGCTAGCTCACCTAATAATCTTCATTTAATGCAACAAATGGTGTATTCGCCTTGTATTTTTAAAAAGAGCAGTTGTATATCTGCACAGAATAGTAGTATTCCAACAATTCCATTCGTTTATATTAATCCATATTTTCAGAAATTCGGATTATCTTGCTTTAATTCTAATCTTTTTACTTTCTGCTGTGGTTACCTTCATTTCTGCCTATTATGTGATTGAATATGTTTCTCTCTTTTCTAATGGGTGCCTCACACTGGTCTTGCAGTATTTAGTATTTGTGCTCTTCATCCAAGACTAGAGAGTGTGACTATGTTGAGTAGTCAATTTTTTAAAACTGGATGCATTAATATAATGTACATGGAGGAATATAGAATATCTATTGATGAAGATTTAAATAGAGATGGAAGTTCTAGTAAGTTGGGTTAGGGTTGATGCATGATCAATATGGATTCGGAATATGATGGTAGAAATTATACTTGTTTTACTATAGCATATGATCTAGCAAGGACAAATAATTTCTAGAAAAAAAGAGAGCATTTAGTTTCCTTCAAAATTGTGGCTATTAAATCATATTGATCTTATTACTACAAAGGAGTTTTATATTTTTAAATTAATGTAAGGCGAATTCTGTAGGAGTTCAAATTTACAATTTAGAGATAGAAAATTGAACTTCATTATGATTGTAGATCTCATGGCAGGAATAGTCATGAATTTAAACGGTAGACATGTGATGAAGTTAAAAAGAAATCATTGCTTCTGAGGTTATAAATGTTGGAGTTTGGAAGGTAAAACGTTGATACTCTTTTAAAGGTAAATTATTGGAGACCAAGTCGATGGACTAAACTTGTTGGTATATGATTAGTATCAGTTTGTAGCTATACAAAGTGGTGGTTCACTATGGAATAAATCATTAAGCTATGTTCAATGATAATCTCCCTTGGTCTAGCAGAATGATTACATGGATTCAAGGTTCTAGGGCACTTTTGTAACATTCCTGTCTACTTTGATTACTTTCTTCCTGCTCCTTAATAAGATTATTATGGATATTTTAGGATAATCTTGTTATATGTTATTTATATGTAAGAGGTTTAGTGGTAAAGCGAGGAGGAGGCATAAAAGGCTATTAAAAATGAAACATGCTTTTAAAGAAAAGAATTACACTTGTCCTATTTAGACATTTGCATTATAAGAAAATTTGAAGATTTACATAGATGATAGTAAGCAAAGTTGGTATCATAAATTTTGATGATTTATATGGTGGGCATTAGAACATAGAAAGAAAAAGAAAAAAAAAATGAGCTATATAAAATATCTAAGATTGAGAGAGGAGATTTAGAGCTTTTGATCAAGTTTGATGTATTGTAAATTAAGAAAATCAGGTCTTAAGCATTAAGGCAATATCTAAATGTTCTTTTATGAAATTAATGAATACTTTTATGGAATAAATAATTTATGACTAAAAGAGGCGAATGAAATGTATTTAATAAAATTGAAGTTGCTTAAATTAGTTATTTCTAGTATTGTTTTATCTTCTTGCCTTTGCATAAGAATGTATACTATATGCATTTCGTGCTAATTGAACTTTCTGCAATTGCCATACCATTCTTTTTCTTTGTATATTATAATGGTGCTTGATTTATTTTTTTGTCCGTCATATATTTTTAAATAAATTCATGTCTCTATATTCATATTGGTCGGAGCAAAATCATTATGATAGTGATGATGCCAATATTATTATTCATGAAACAAGTAGATGTTCAAGAGTGTAGTTATAGTGGGAATTTATGTTTGATCCATTCAACAAATTTATGATAGGAATATTAGGAAAAAAAAGGGATGGCAAAAAATTTTATTGATGTTGGTGAATTAATTAGGTTTAATACGAGGAAAAGCTATCGTGGAGGCAATTTTTGTACTAAAGATTAAAAAGTCTATGATCCATAAAAAAGGTACGATGAGCTGAAAAGTTCTCTATATAGTTTGTGTAATGTTATTTTGGCTTTTTACAGAGTAATATAAGGGCACTAAGAAGAGAATATTAATGCCAAAGATATTTTAAATTTGCGTTAAGTTTAAGTATGTTGTAGTAATTAGATTTAGAAATAGTTGGGAAGTGAGAAAAAAATTTCTAATCTTAATGAGATAATATCAACAGTCAACATTAAGGCTTAAATTTTTATATTTGTTGTAAGAAGAATTATAAGAAATAGGTACATTTGCTAATGTTATTTTCAATTATATAGTGATAAACGAACCATCCTTTAAGGAGAACATAAACTTCAAATAATAAATGTCTCAGGAAAGGAGTGGGAATTTGGATGACAATTTTTTTGTTATTTTTTATTATTTTCTAAATTGGATAACAAATATTGATATACTATATCTAATTTTTTGTGGATATAAAACTGGTAATTATTAATCAATAAATTTGGAACATCACCTGATGATTTGGTTTAATAGACTAAATATTTTGGATTTTTTATACAAAGGAATGATGATATAGATGATAAATTAAAATTTATTGTTAATGTTGAGTGAGTAAAATGGAGAAGAGTTGCAACAGTATTATGCAGTGGGAGAATATTATAAAATTTTGAAAGTAAATTCTATTATAGGAGTCATATCTTTTTATGGATTTTAATTTTAGTCAACAAGTAAATCTTTGGTGATTTTGAGTATGATATAATTGAAATTTTAAAGATGAATATGTGACCAAAATAGTATGGATGGAATAAAAACTATAGTGGAGGAGTGCTAGTGAGGATATTTCATGCAAGGTGGCGAAGATTAGACTTTAGGTGGTTTGGGGTTGGCTGTGTAGAATGTTTTTCAGAATTTATAGGAAGTGAATTGGGTAGATCATTGGTAAGATAACTAGATATTGTAAATGATTGCATAATCGTAGTGATCACCCATTATATAGCATTAAATAGGAATGAAAGGATTCATGGAGTCCGATTATAAATGGATGGGAGAAAGATGATCATAGTGATGATTGAATCTTGCTTTTGCATCAGCATACCACCCTTGACGAGGTGAGGCGTTGAGAAATTCATCTATTAATTGTCAATTTTGCTTTATTTGTTTTTGCTATATGTTATGTGTTTACCTAGTTGATTTTCAACTATAATAGCTTTGTTGACTATTGATTAAGTTTCATTTTCAACTATAATAGCTTTGTTGACTATTGATTAAGTTTCATTTATCGTTTATTTCAAGTTGTTTGTTCATATGTATGCACCTTACATCTTTCTGCTACAGGCTGAAATGTAAAAGCTTTTCAAATTAACGAATCCTTCATTATGATACGTTCTTTATTAGTAACAATGCATTAATTTGAAAATACACAATTTCTTATGAAAATTAAGTTTATTTAGGTATCAAGTTACATAATTTAGCTAAATTTTAAGTATGTAAAGCACTGGTGTCTGATACGTGACACTGTCCTCTACAAAAATGAGGGAAAAACAGATTTTTTTTATTTTAATAATTCAAATACTCAATGTGAATATAAATATAAGCACCTACATTTCGAGAGGTAAGCGATTTCTCTCAATTTCTACAATTTGAGATGTAGGAATTCTCTCCCAAAACCTAAACCCGAGACTCACAACACAATATCATGCATAAACCTAACCCTAGACATAACAAGCCTATTTATACCCAACAATAATAATAATAAAAGATAAAATTTCCCTTGCCCTTAGGCATACAAAAAGCAAAATTGCCTTTAGGCTAGGGGCCCTCGTAACAATACTCCCCCCAAAGGATACCTTGTCCTCAAGGAGGGAAAAAATCAGAGTGTTCCTCCTCCCCTACAGCTGTCTCTATTTCTTCATTCTTTGCTTTCTCGTGCTACACTATGGGAACTTGTAATCTTCGATCATTATAACGATGCCTTGCGGTAAAATTCTCATCACACTAAAAGCATAACCCCTTGGCTCGCTTCTCTCGAATCTGTCTCTGTAAGACACTTGAATGTTGCTCCCGGTTGTTGTCCATTATTCGTGTCCCGTACAACATTCCTATGGACTTCCACTGCCTGAACTTTTGGCATCTTCGTGGTTGCAACAATTATATACGATGCTCCATCTGTGTTGCTCCTGTTGGCTTTCTTCATCTGGTTCTTTGTATTCTACCATCTGGGTAGCTCCATCATCTCCCTCAATCCTCACGATCTTAGTAGTTATAGTGTTGCTCGTATGTTGCGCTTTAAGCCCTTCATGAAATTCTCCTCCAGTTCTGCTTCAAAATCCTCTATAGTTGTCTCGACAATAGTTTAAATCTCTTCCTATATTTCATGATTGTCTCCTCCTAAGTCGATGTAGAATTTCTCATGTAGGTCTCCTTACCGAATGACTCGGAAATATTCCAACAAACAATCTTTAAATTCACCCCACGAATAAATCAGGTATCTAGCCCCCCTCCACTAAAATCATGTTAAGGTTTTCCCCTCCAAACACAACCTCGTTGCCATGAGTTTCTCCTCCCCCATTTAATTTATTCATCACGAAGTATCGCTCCGCTCGATACACCCACCAATGTGCGTCTTACCCCGCGAAGATCTACATCTCCAATTTCCTAACTCTAATATATCCACCCCAACTTCTTCTTTCTCGGGTATTTCCCCCAATGAATCTAGGGTGGAACTCCCTCCTTCGATTGTAGGCATACCCAACTCTCGATTCACTCATTCCTCCATCGTGCTATTCCGCGTCCATTACACCATCCCTCCAATTTTTCGGTCCATCCCCTCCGTTGGAAGTCTTCGCTCCGCTTTCTCTCGGAGTCATAGGGGGACACTGTTGTTGGTAAATGATGTCTTCCTCATTGTCTTCTCGCTCGAGCTCCTTCCCTTTTGTCCTCGCCAAGCATTCCCTGATCAACCCTTGGTTAAAGTTTGCAACTGAAGCGATCGGCACGACCTTTGAGTGCATCGTCATGAGCTTTTTCATCATCTCCAACATTTCTCCTATGCTCTCAAATCCATCCTTCATTTGACTTTCAATGGAAGAAAACCTATCATTTATGGTGGCAGACCTCACTTTCATTCCCGATTTGATTTGACTCCTCTCTCTCTGAGTTCCTCTCTAAATCATCTACTTTCTTGGTTGTCATTCATTCATATCATTTTCGAAATTTGTATATCGCGATCTTGTAGTTGGTTTAAATCGGGACCGTAAAAGTGGCTTGAATCTATAGATTGCCAAACAAGCTTAACTCGTCGGTCTTCAAATGAGAGGGAAGGTCCGTCG
Source organism: Papilionanthe hookeriana x Papilionanthe teres (assembly GCA_022702705.1). Taxonomy (NCBI): domain Eukaryota; kingdom Viridiplantae; phylum Streptophyta; class Magnoliopsida; order Asparagales; family Orchidaceae; genus Papilionanthe; species Papilionanthe hookeriana x Papilionanthe teres. The sequence goes on from CM040434.1 coordinate 31,613,207, forward strand.
TCGCCTTCCTAGCATGCTCTTGTCGCGATTGTATTGTTGTCGTCACCCTTTTGTACTATCAGATTAGGTTAAAGCACTTCTTGTGTGCTGCGATTTTGTCGCTTTTCTCTGTGCCCCACGATCACATCGACCTTCCCCGCAAACACCACTCACAACTACCTTCTTGAGGACAGAGCGGGAGGAAGAGGTGAAGGAAGTTTTGGGTCTCTGCAAGCCATAATTTCAGGTCATTTGCATTGCACGCGACTGTACGCGCACAAGTGGAGGCAAAAGATGGGAGCTTCGGGTCTCTGTTCGTCGCAATCCTTAGCGTTGACTCTTTCACAGCCAGCTTTTACCCTCTATGATCCCATTGTTTCTTTTCCAGCATGCTGCGAGCATGATAGTATTGCACGGTTTCGTCACGAAGAAGTTTGGGATCTTGATAAGCAGTGATCCTTCGCATAGAAGCCTTCTTAGTGCACCGTGATCCCGTGGTGGCCTCCCTACTAGCAATTGTATCGTAGGATTCATTCATGAAGGGATCCCATCGACACTTCTCATAATTTCGCACGCCGACAGCGTCTCCCGTAAAATCGTGTTCTGATACCAATTGGATACGTTTAAGAGCAAAAATCAACACGTTTTTTCATATAAATTAGGGCAAAATAGATTTTTTTACGTCAATAATTGAAACAACTCAATGAGAATACAAAGATAAACACCTACGATTCAAGATGTAGGCGATTTCTCCCAAGTCCTAGAATTTGAGAGGTAGTAAATCTCTCCCAAGAGCTAAACCTAAGACTCACAACTCAATCTCATGTATAAACTTAATCCTAGACGTAACAAAGTCTATTGATACTCAACAATAATAATAATAATAAATTAAATTGTCCTTAGGCATACAAGAGTCAAATTACCCTTAGACTAGGCGGCCTCATGGCAACATCCCCATTGCATTTGGCTCCCCGCCATTTTCAGCTTTGCAGTGCATTTTTGTGACTTGAAGTAAAGGCAAGATGAAATATGAAGTTTGGATTCCCGAGTTAAATTCTGGAAGAAAGTCCTGCTTTTTTTTCGTTTGTTTTTTATCATTTTTTTCCTCAACTCATTTGCTCGTATGGTTTTTGAAGAACCTGGCTTTCTACCAAATGTTGTCTCTGACTAGATATTCTGCAGGTACAAAGCTGTTAAATCATGTGATGGAGATGTCTACCAAGCAGAATATTTCTGAGATTTATCTACATGTGCAAACAAACAATGACGACGCCATTGCCTTCTATAAGAAATTTGGTTTTGAGATCTCAGAGACGATAGAGAATTACTACACAAACATTAGCCCGTCGGATTGCTATGTTGTTAGCAAGCTTCTGCCTGTATCTGCCGCAAAGAAATGAGGGTACGTGAGATGAAAATTCAATGATTAAATGGTTCTTTTCGCATTTCTGTGGGAAATTTTATTTATCGGTCTTCCTTCCCATCAATTGTATAGAGAGGCTCATTGAAACTGTGTTTTGGCATTTTGGTGATTTTGGCACATTGTTGTTTTCCCTCTTTGATTAAGAGTTGGTTGCCACATGAATTTCATTCATTTTTCCTTCATTTTGGTTATATCCTTTGAAATTTGTGTTGAGAGCATTCTTGTGTGTGTGTGTGTGTGTGTGTGTGATTCTGGCAATGGCTAGAAGGTTGTCAAAGCTAAAGTCATAGAGAAATTGTTTCATACGGAGAATGTACGCAGCGCTGCGTGCGTAATAACCCCTCAATAACCTCCATTTTGGGGTGATTTGGGGGTTATTGGCAGGTTATTAGCGTATTAATTCCAATAACCCAATAACCCCTCAATAACCATCGTGGGTTCCATTTCGGTCTTATTCATAGGTTATAATAGGGGTATTGCGGGGTTATTGGGAGTACGCACGTAGAGCTGTGTGCGTTCTTCGTATGTAACAATCTCTCTAGAGCCATAAGGCCTCTGATATACTCCCAAGCAGCTAACCTACATTCAGAAGATGGTAATACTAAATTGTGTTGCAATGGTGTTGTTAATTTGTTTTTTGTTTTTTAAATAATACTTGGATCAATAAAATGGTTGTCTTGTACATTTGTATTTGTCTCCGGTTTAGTTAACAAAATGGTGGTAGTGCGCTTAAAATTCAACATTTTGATCTTTTTTGACGATGTAGTTGTTTTGTCTGTTCTAGTATAAGCTCTGCAACTGTTTTAGAAGTTCGTATTAAGTTTTCTGAGATTGTGGTTTTGCGTTGCCATTTATATTTGTATCAAAATTTGACTATTTTATGAAATTAATGTTCAGGCCAAAATATATATGTAGCTTTATGACCAAAGTAAAGATGGTAGGAATAATGAAGCCTTTTTATTAATAGGATTAGAGCCACTCAACATATTTAATTATATATAAATTTATAAGCTGTTAAACTTCCCATTTGTATTGTGCATATTTAGTAGTCTATATGAAAATTTTTAGCTTTAGGCTATTGGCACCTTGCCTTCCATCTGTCTTTTATCAAAACAAACATGCAAACAAAATATATCTGTGTGTGTGTGTGTGCGGCTAATTGGTTGCGGCCTTTGGTGTAAGTCCCTCGGGTCAGAGGTTCGAATCCCAATCATGACTGAAGAATTTGAATAGCACACCGGACTGGAAGGGGAGTCCGCTCCTCGGTCAGTTCAACATATAGGGGTTGATCGGCGGTCTCCGACTATCGATCAATCTTTTTAAAGAAATATATATTTATATGTTGCAAGCAAAGTTTCTTCTTTTATTTATTGCTCTATGTGCCTTGTGATTCTTGCAAGTAAAATCCTAATATTTATTGTAAATAAGATTAGATTCCTCATAGATGTGAAAAGCAATATTAAATAGAAATAGTTTTTTATAACCCAAAATTGGGTAATAGCGCTAAGAACGATTGCTTAGCATGGAGCATCAATATTATATGATAAGCAAGCATTCATGGAGCGAGAGAAAAAGAATGACCAGAATGAATTCAAGGTGCACAAGTGCACATTCTCAGAATGACATTGGGATCAATTGATTATATCTTCTATAGATGAAATTTAAGAGACTTTGTAAAAACATAATAGGAAAGATGCCACTCCCTGACAACCAAAGGAGCCAAATCCACTCAAGTACAAAATGATCTCTATGGAGATCACATGAGCCAACCCATAAGAAATTCAAGTCCGGCATTTCAGTGCCTATGAAGTAAGATAAATCTAGTCATTCATATGGCGTATTTTGAGTATGGTCTCTTTTTAGATATTGCCTATTTACTTTAAAGAAGCACCTCTAATGATTTTCTCAACTTATATTGTGATTATAAGTCCATGTATTGTGTTTAAAAAGAATAATAATTATTTAATTTACCAATGTATAGAAGTCATTAAGAAACCCACAAGTCATACTAAAAATAAAGCAAGAGACTCACAAGTTATTGGGAATTCTATTAGGAAATTCCAAAGAGAGTGGATGTGAAGAATTAATGGGCCAATGGTGGCTTAAGACACTTACCTATGGCTTATAAGAAGGGCCACTTAAATAGGCTTTTAGCTTGTAGCAACCAAAGATGAACAAATTTTTATATTGCTATAAAGTATATAAATTTTAAGGAGTACACAAGAAATTCACCACCATGTAGAAAGTTGCCTAAGCGGTCTCTTGATAATATTTTTTGACAATTTAAAAGAGAAGTATTTGGTTGTACAAAAATTTCATGACTAGAAAAAAGTGTCCATCCTTTCAACAAGATGATTACTACATACTACGGCAATTTGAGAGGTAGCTAAAAATTTAATGTCTACCTAATGAGAGAGAGATCCTATTTTTGAATACCTAGCAATTGAACCCAATAATATTTTAATTGGAAAAATTATGGAGGAAGCAAAAATGGACCACTTCAAATGTTAAGAATTTATGATTGTAGCCATGACATGGAGGACTATTAAAACCTCCAAAACCAAGTGAAAGAGCTCATTAGAATTACATACTGGAAGAATTTGTTTAGTACACTTAAGAAGATAAAGAAGATGTTTATGGGTGTGCAGACGAATGTATTAATACCATCTCAAGCTGCACACATAGCATGTGTAGTGTCTGTTATACTCAAAAGAGTAGGAAGATACATTTCTTAATAAGTCAATCTAAATTACTTAAATCAAAAGCGGTGAATTTGGTAGGTACAACTAGAGCTCACCATCACAAAGTTGTGCTTATCACTTTTGCTAAGAAAATAAGCTAGCAAATGGGATCCCATACAACAATGTTATAATCATTGTAGCACCAAACATAAATTACTAAATAAGGAGTACCCTAATTCATATAGAGATTTTGTTGACATCATTTTTTCAATCAACTCTTCTCCTTAGCTACATCCAATCTCATATAGACCTAGAATTCTTTCATAGTGTCACTCGATGATGGAATTGAGCTCAGATAAGACAAGATTTGAACTCCACCTAGAACTAAAATTTGAGCTAACTCTAATCAAATCTAAAACTAAAAATCTAGCAGAATAATATTTGAAATTACCTAAATTAAAATTGAATCAAAGATAATTATCTTTAACCAAATCCTAAAATTGAACTAAGAAAATTATCTTAAACTAAATGCATTATGAAATTATCTTTTTTTCTTTAGATCATTGTAGAGTTTGAAATTTCATTATGAAAGTTACATGATGTTTATTATCACAAAAGAATAACATGTAAACATGTTTGGTGATGATCATGCATAGTTTTTAATTAAAAAAAATTTTCTTCGAGTTTTCATGCATGAAATTACACTTACATAATATTTTTTCATTTAAGTATTATCTTTTAAAATGGACTACTCGTGTGCATCCATTTCATCAAAACCTTTCAATTGAGCCCTTCCATGCTCAAGTTGGATTTTATTTTGGGGTTCTTCATGGCTACAATAATTTGGACGATAATTTTAAAAATAAAAATAAAAATCATAATAACTCACTTAAAATGAACTTGAATTAAAATTAAACATCAACCAAATGAAAATTGACCACTAAATCTATTTGTTGACCTTATTTTTACATGAGGACTATTTTGTTCCCTTCTCTCTCTAAAACTTAAGATTTAGCCTTAGGATTTATTTAGTTGCTTTTCTAGATGATTAGTGAGAGAACCAAACACCAAGCTAGAATTTTACACCAAATTTTCACTCCATATAGTTTCATGTACTTGACTTTAAATCTTTAATATTTTGTTGAGATCATTGAGATTAAGTTATTAGAGCTTAAGTTGAGTTCCTATTGACTTAAAAATGCATTAGACTACCCTTTAACACTAGAAAACAAGGTCTTTTGTTTGGTCTTTCTTTAGGCACTTTACATTACCTTTCATAATTCTTTGGATGACTCATTCTTTTGTACATGAAGAGCACAATAGGTATGATGTTCATTTTGAACTAAGATAGGGTTTATCCTCTAATAAAATAAAGCAAAAAATAAAATCAGAAATCCATTAAACAAAAATTAAAAATAAATTAAAATTAAACTCATCAAAATCATAAATAAAATTTAACTAAAATTTAGAGAAACCAAACTCATCAAAAATTTCATCAAAATCCAAAATTTCAATATAAATTTCAAAATTAACAAAAATAAAATAAAAATGAAAATGAAACTTAAAAAATGGTCAAAATTTTAAAACTATTTCAAAACATTACAAAATTTAATAATGAACATAAAATAAGAATAAATTGGAAAATAATTCACATTAAAATTTAATTAAAGTTATAACAAATCTAATAAAAAATCAAAATCAAAATCAAAATCAATTCACAAATAAAATTAAAATTACATAAAATCTTCATTATGGCTAACAGTCAATTCCACGTGATAATCCTTTAATAAAAATTCAATTAACAAAAATAACAATAATAAAATTCAAAAAAGAAAATTTACTTTCAATATTTAACTACTCTTACACTTCGTCTTCAAAACCAACCCAAGTCATCCAACCCCAAAATCTAATTTTTCAAAATTTTTAAACTCACCACTACACCCATCTACAATCACCTGCAATCACCCTCAATCACTACACAACCACCTACAACCACCTTATGTTTTCAAAACTCCCCTTTTTTAAAATAAATCTAAATTTCTCTGAAATTTTCACTCACTCACACACTCTTCAATTTGTCAAATCTTCTAACACCTTTACAACCAGAGCCAAGCCTTCCAATTGACTAAATAATCCCCAAAGATTGTCTAAAATCATATTTCAATCCTATGCCAAACACTTGCCAATCTATGCCAAATCTGACCTTCTTTAGCCAAGCCGTCTCAAGCCATTTTTGCACCCAATTTCTCAAACCACCTTGAGACAAGCTCAAGCCACACTCTCTGAGTCTAAACTCATGCCCAAGTGAGCCAAACTTAAGCCAATGCCAAGCCAATTGAAGTCAATCCAAGCATAATCGAAAAACCATCTTCTCGGACCAATAATTGGCGTAACTAACCCAAACAAGTGGAAAACTCCCATTGGCTCACCTCCATAACTACCTCAAGCGTTTTACTTGCTTTGGCAGCTTAGATTGAAGTCATCCAAGCAACTTATGGCTTGCCATGAAAGCTACACCATCATTGAAGTTCACATGGAGGTCACTCATTGGCCGCATACCAAAGTTGACGAAAAATGCGGCAATTCTCCATTGGTTATCTAACTTGACCATGCCACATTGGCGCCCCTGAACTCCCTTAAGCTCACCAAGCAAAACTCAATCCTATAATTAGAGTTTTTTGCTTTGATTTCCTACACTGTTTCTCTGCTAAAATCAAACATAACCCTTAACTCAGGTCTACAACAAGCTTTCCCCTCCATGTTGAGTCATTCATTCCATTGTTTCCCTACTATTTTACCCAAGCCAAACCAAGAAAAAATCTTAATTCACTAATACACTCACTAATTCTCCAACTTAAACATCTTAATTTCTCATGACCAATAAACATTTCAACAATTGAAAATCCACTGTTCCGAAGCTTATGCATCATTTATTGGCCCATATTGGGGAGATTTGATTAAGAACATACAAAGACATCAAACCAAGTAAATCCGAGCAAAAGGATAGCTCATGAAGCTCAGACGATCAATCCAAAATGATACAACTGAAGAAATCCATCAAGAATTTCCATGAAACTTTACAATAAGCATCATATAGTTTGTCATGACCCAACCCGAGACTTGAAATTAAACAACATAAGAACATATGGTCGAATGGTGAAAATTAATTCTCTGTTGTTCTATTTCTATCAGTAATAGTTTAATAATAAAAAAAATCATGAAAAATCTACTAAGGAAAATAATTAAAATTAACGAGTAGAAATTTAAACCTTTTAAGTTGTTGTTATTGTCTTCTATACATATTTGATTATCTTTTGTTTATCATGTTCAAATGTTTAAAACCTAAAAATAATATTAAATTAATATAATGAGTTATCTAAAGATAACATATAAGTAATTACACTTTTAAACTATAGTAACCCAAATAAAAGAAATCAATATATATGTCTGTTTTTCATATCTCTATAAGAAATCATAAAATATGTTGAAATTTCATATTTTTATAAGAAATCTTAGATATTATAATGCATGTATCAATGAAATTTTCTAAATAAAGATACCCAAATCTTATATACATATTCACTTTAACTTTTATTTTTTATATTATACTCTTTACATGCACATCTGTATCTGTGAGAGTCACCGTCAACAAAACCTAACACACGATTGACTGATATTTCCCTATCTTCTCTCGTTGCCACATATATTAGCGATGAAAACATCATAATTGTCTAGGGTGCAAAGACTCTTACCTGCCTCCTGGTTGATATTATCCCATCGTCACGAAGGTTAGCAATGTAAACATCAAAGTTTTCTAGGGAGGTAAGCTCTAGTCTACTCACCCATATTCGATATTATCGCATCGACACTGTGGTTTGTGATGTAACCATCATAATTGTCTGGGATTGGGAAAAATCTCTACATGCGCAGGTACACTGGCATCCTCTATCTGTATTATTACGGGTGAAATTCTCCTCTAAACATGCATATATAAGCATTCATATATAATTTATTTCATTCTTCATAACAGATATTATTTAGAGATATCTTAATGCATCTACTAATTTGCATACTTACTCTAATATGCAACTAGTCATCATGCATATAAGACATATCTCTCATATCATTCATATCTCTTATCTCATGCATATCTCTTATATCATGCATATCTTGTCTATCATACATATTATGCATCTCATGCATATCTTTCATACATGTGTTGTATATCTTTTCTGTCATGCAAGAATCTGTAGTAATATAAATATAATTGAACTAAAACATAAATAAAAATCAACATATATTTCAAAATAAAGGAAATTACTAAATTTTAGAAATGTAATTAGTCACATCGGTTGCCACGCTAAATTCTTAATCTTCGTAACTAGCTAGATGTCGCGCTGACTTTTATGTTGAGCTTAATAAACTATAAAATGTAATATCAAACTTTAATATTTAAACAATTTCTATTAAGAGGAGTATTCTTTTTGAGCTAGCATATAATTATTTTATCTGAAATTTACAGAGCCGTCCTACGATACGACTACCTTCCATACTTGCCTTAAACTCGCCGCCTCAGGTAAACAAACTTGAATCTATAAATATCTTAGAATTTTTTGAATTTTCAACCCAAAAGTAACTTTGTTATCTCAAATAGGCTTCTCGGTACAAGCCAGCTCTTTCGAATTTGCCAAATCTTCCATCTCTTTTCTATTTTCTCAATCTTCCCTTCCCCCTCACTAATATCGTGCTAAAACCCTTATGGTAACACACAAACCACTCACGACACTTACGACACAAGTTCAGAGTCTCCAACAGCTACCGGAAAAGGACAATGCATAAATAATGAGACAAATCTTAAAATTAAAGTAAAAGGAAGGAAATGAAAATCTTACATTCGCTAAAATTAGTTTTGTGCCTTTTGATTCATTATGGAACTCTGATTCTCAATCTGATGCTCTTGTTGGTGCGCGTGGCCTTCTCATTTTGCATTTGGCTATAATAGTCGGGCGATAGAGCTTCGCGGAAAGAGGCTCGACGCTTTGCCGAGCTTAACCAAATAGGACGGGAGGGACGTGTAAGCGAAATTGAGAAGTGGAAAGAAGGATAAAAGGCTCTGGAGGAAGGATCCCTATTCGACACCAATTGAGGGTTATATTGCATCGACAAAGTTAGTTGGAAACAATAGATACGGGATTAGGGAGAAAAATTAAGGGTTAATTAGTTTTAATTCACTTATAACTTTTGATTTCTATATCTTCTAATCTATTGAAATTTTACATATAGTATCATATTTTGAATTGATTGATTTTCCGTGTATAATTTTATAAAATTAATTCGATTGAATTATGAGATATTCGAAATTTGGGATACATTTTAGGTCATCAAAATTTTATTTAATCTTTCAAATCTGGTTATTACAATATCTCATTCTTATAAAATTTCATATTTGAAATTCATGAACTCCTCATCAATTATATATATATATATATATATATATATATATATATATATATATATATATATATATATATATATATATATATATATATATGAGAATGAAACATAAATTGATTATAAAAGTCTATTTCTCATAAAGTGGTAACTAAAGCATATGTGATAAACTATAAATCTGATAAATCCATCATAACACCCAAAAGACAATTTATCCATCAAATCCATCAAACTCTATGCAGCATCAATGGTAATATATTCTTCTGGTTCCTGATGAGATAAGGAATAAACTCTTGGGCAAATGTTCTGCCTTGGTTGCTACTTGACATGCGTCAATTTTACGTCATTTTACATGTTATTTACCCTGCATTTTACATCTTAATTTCATTTATTTAACAAAAATTTTCTCTTGAGAATAATATTTTGATTATGATGTATAGGATGCAGGAATTGAATACGAAAGAGATGGAACGAGAAAATCCAACAAGAAAGTGTCTCGAAATGACGTGACCACGCCTAAATGTGGTATGACCACACCTAAAGGTGGTATGACCACGCCATGATCGAACTAGAATGAAGTGACCACACCCAAATATGGCGTGATTGCGCCATAAGTTGCAGTAGGGCAGCGTAACCATGCCACAGTTGGGCGTGAACACACCGACCCTAGCAGAAGAACAACGTGACCACGCCGACGAGTGGAAAATACTTTTGGAAGGAAAGTTGATGGACCAAACCATGGTTCTTGCTATAAGATCATATCTTAGGGCTTCTAAGATTGAGTGTACATCAGAGAAGGCTTGGAGGTTGAAAGAAGAGATTTTGGGAGAGGATTTGAGGGATCTCTTGAGAGATTTCTTGCTCGTTGGGTTAAAACCTTCAAGGAAGAGTTTTTCTTTACTTTATGAGTTTTGAAAAGTTTTGAATGAGAGTGAAAGTTACCGACTTTACTAGAAAAATAGCTCCTTGTTAGCTTTTCATCTTTATGTTGCTTGCAATGGAATTTCATGTGGTATTTTTCATTATAATTTTCTTTATAATTAGTAATCAAGCTTTTCTTCGCATCTCTATGATGTAAGTAGTATTAGATTTATTGTTGATTTTACGTAATATTTTTCTGTTAATCATTTTCTTGAGCTTTTCATGATCGATATTGTTGGTTAACATCTGATCTTCATTTACTCTTAGTATGGCCAATTAGGAAGTTAAAATATTTCATGAAACTACAACATTTAACTGTTGCAAAATGGAAACGAAGAATTAACCCTAAAATTCCGAGGGGATAGACATATTAGAGTGGAATTATGTAATTCTCCCAGGAGATCGCAAAAGTCATACAAAATGTCATGATTGAGGAAGCCTCAACTTCATGAATTTTAGACTTCATTTGACATAGATATAAGCATAATGAGTATTTTGTCCCCAATTGACAACAATCACATAGGAAAGTATTTTGGAGAACCATGATCGCCACGATCGTCGAATCACAAATGCACGTGCCTCGTCTATCTTGAAGAAAATCACGAATTATTCCTCATGAGATTTTGTTGAAGTTTATGTCAAGGATGTGATATGTTCTGAATTTCAGAGGTGAAATCCAGGCTCTATGGAGGTGGAGATTGCTAGAGAATGGTGGGAGCTGGTTGTTAGAGTTTGTGAGAGGGTTTTGGAGCCATTTTGGCAAAGCTTTGTCAAGGTTTTTCCACTCTTCCTCCTTCAGCTGTGAGCATCCATTATTTATAAGCTCAACCATGTGAGAGGAGCATAGCTCCAATTGGCTGGCCTATGGCTTCAAAAGGGCACTTAGGCGAGCTCTAGCAAAGGGTATAAGCCAATGAGGGCGAGCTAAGTACGATGGGCTCAATTTTTGGTTTTCACGCTACAGGTGGCTCTTTAGTTTGCTCTCACCACTGACAATGGTGGATGGCAAGGGCTTGGGCAGTCACTATCTTGCTGGTGGTGATCAGTGGTAGAGAGTAGTGAAGCCAATGGAAGTGACTTATATGTATGTGGGTTTGATTTAAATGTAAATGGGGTAAGTTGATTTTGGTGCTTTTGGGCCCAAGTCATGCAAGTGGGTTGTACTCACCCATCATGAAGGTTGGGCTTGGTGCTTAGCATGGGGGCTTGGGTGGACAAGTCCCAATCATGGGGTTTAGGTTAGTCTTGGGTTTAAGTGAGTCATTAGAGTGGGTAATCACCTTTTTGGAAGATTCAGAAGAGTGGTCTCTTTTAGCTATAAGTAGCATGATGACTTGTATATGGTTTGGGTATGACTTTGGTGGCTTACATGGCTTTTCATGAGAAAGGATTTTGGTGATTTTAGGTCTCTCTAAGTGACTTGGTCATGGGTCTCAATTTAGGCATTTTTTTATCAAAACATATCACACATTTGTCTTGATTTAATTTTAATGTCATGGGGCTTGATTTATGTCATGAGGGTTATTTTATTTTATTTAATTTGATTTGAGCTTTTTTTGGTGGGTGGTCTTGGGCTTGGTTTTGACGGACTTGTGCCTTTTTTAAATTCATTTTGATGAGCTTTTGAATTTTATCATGATGGACTGATTTTGGGCTTTTCATTTTTGATTTATGGAAATTCTTTGGAAATCTAATTTCAAATTTTTTTTATGGAAGGAGTGTGTGTAAGTGTGATGTGGTGTAGTGTGGGTGATGTGAATTGTGGTGTATGTGTATGTGTTGATGTGTGCGTGATGTGAATTGTGGTGTATGTGTGCATGTTGTTTTGAAGTGTGTCTGATGTATTTGTGATATGTTTCAAAGAAAGAAGACTACTAAGTCATAAAGGGTCTCCCTAGGGTATCACTTAACCCTTTGGTGAGCTCATCTTGAGTTTCAATTTGTTGGTATTTAATCAACTCAATCAAGTGTTGAGGATTTAACACCACACACATGAAACTACAAAGAGCCAAGAAGTGGTTTGAATTTCTTATTGATGTGGGTCCCAATGCTATTCCTCTAAGAGAGTTAGTAGGGAAGTCCTATGGCTAGATCTTAAGCTTTAGATAAGGAAATAAACCTCACTAAAAATGAGTTCAACAATAACTCCTTTAAAAATAATAAGATAAGAGAATGAAAACAGATTGGCGACTACGCCGGGGTCGAGGGTCTCTCTTCACCACATGAGCTTTGCATGTGTGCCTTGTGGATCCCAATGTATTTGTAAGATTGGGGACTTCACTAGGGACGAGGATCTCTCTTCACCATAGTAGTTTTACTTGCTTGCCTTGCTTGATCCTAGTGTATTTGCAAGATTGGCGACACTGTTGGGAATGAGGCTTTCTCTTCACCACAAGGGTTTGCTTACTTCCTGAGGATTCCAGTGTATTTGCAAGATTAAAAGCTTTATGAGAAAGATTCTCCCTCTTTCCATGTACAAAGTTGTATTTTCCTATTCTGTGGGTCCTAGCAAATTCATAAATTTGTAAATCCGCTCGAAGTAGTGCACTCTCTCCCTCTTAGGGGCTCTAGTTACATTTCTAGTGACCTAGCATTCTTTCTATCTTAGTGTCACTTAATATGTCTTTTAGACCTTAGACTTTAGATCCATGCATCAGTTGATATGGTTAGCAACTCGATGTTATTATGTCCCTTCTTGTACCGTTGACGGTTTAGTTGATGCATTATCGTGTGCATCGATATCATTGTACTTTTCTTTGAGTGGTTTTCTTTGACCTTTTTGTCTTTGTGATCATTGTCACTTTTTGCTTGGTAGACATGATGGACGAGAAGGTCGTCACAATTTCCACTGCCGGAGAGAACTCTTTTTCTTTTTCTCTGGGCATTTCTGTGCTCCTGAGAGTGTCATAACCTTTGGTTTCTTCGTGCACCTATCTAGATTATCATAGATAATCCCATGACGATTGAGGCATCTGTTTGGTGCCCTCCCTCGGTCTTTCATAACCAATATTATATGTTAATCTTTGATCTTCATTTAGTTTTAGCCTGACCAACTAGGAAGTTAAAATGTTCATGGAACTATAAACTCTAATCGTTGCATAGTGGAAACAAAGGGTTGACCATAAAATTTTGAAAGGATAGACAAATTCTAGTGGAATTATGCAATCATCCCACGGAATCAGAAAATTCATGTGGAATGTCATGGGGATAGAGGAAGCCTCAACCTCATGGATTTTAGGCTTCTTTCGACCTAAACATAGGCATAAGGAGTATATTTTCCCCTATTGACAACAATCAAGTAGGAATACATTTAGGAAAACCATGATCGCCACGATTCCCAAATCTCAGAGGCATGGCCTCATCTATCTTGATGAAACTCACAAATTTTTCGTCATGTTTTCTACTTTTGTTCATTGCAAAGTATTCTATTTTGCTAGGACATCAAGACTTAAATACATTCTTTTGATAATCGTCAATCTAGGTTAACTGAATTAGTGAACTGTAGTTTTTTATGGAAGAAAATATTACACTTTTCTTTTGGGATCAATACGCAGTACTCTTGAATCGCAATACTACTTGACAAGTGCACTCGCATTGTACGACCGACTTTCATCCCGATAAGTTTTAGCATGTCATTTCTTACAAGTCATAATATATGCTTTTTGTTATCCTTTGTTGTTCACTTCGAAAAGTAGATCCTTTCTAAAAACTCCTCTGAGCTAGATTTCTTTCTGGGTTAAAATTTGATGTGGATCTCTGATCTGACTTAGGGTAGTTTCTTCTATGATGTCCAGGATGTCTGCATAAGTAACACACCTTCAACCAAAATAAACATTCATCACAATGTTTCTATCGACACTTCATACTGGGATGTATAGTACTGATGTCAGCTTAGCTAATAACTCCAATAGTATAGGACTTTATATTCTTCCCAATAGAAACTCCTTATCTTGAATGAACTATTGGTGTCACTTCTCTTTTGAATTCTTTCTCTTGTGTAAATCTCTACACTTCTGAGTTCGTTGAAAATGAATCTTCACCCGCCTAGGCCTTTCCAATAGTACTAAATAATCTTCAATCCGAAGTGACACTAGTGGTTGCCAAATTGAATACTTCAATTTAGAAAAAACCTATGGCATTTCTCCTTTGCATTTTGAATGCGTTATGGTGCATATCTACGTAGCATAGTGAACTATGCTTTGTATTGCATAAATGATCGATCTTCTTGCACCAATCTATGGAATTTATAATGCATTTGTTTTCTAGCAGATAGTGGTACAAACTAATCTCTGATGGTTCTCACAAACTCATCCAACTATACAAAGTAGTTGGATCTGCCTCCCAACTTCTTCATCTATTCTTGCCACCATCATTTAGCTTCCCCTTCAAAAGTAAAAGTGGCTAAGGTAATTCTACTATCTGATGGATAGACAACCCATCTAAAATCTTATCAACTCTAAATTGCTAGTTTCAAGCTTCTACTAGCCCACCTGCTATAGAAAACAAAAGTGGTCTCATATCTTGAAATAACTTCAAATATTTATCCATTAGTGCTCTTCCACTACTATTCAATTGAGATTAAGAATTCTTAATCAGTTGAGTCACAACATTTATCATATCAAAGAATGTACCAACATTGACTGTGATATTTTGGGGTACAACATACATTATCTCTTCCTCATGATCATTCATAATTATTAAATAATAACCATATAATTTAATTAAACTTCATTAAATTTTAATTTCTATTATTTTAAACTGAATCTAATTATCATATTTGTTTTTTCATTAAAATTGATGTTATTTAATGTAAACATCTTGCTCTGATACCACTTTTATCACGACTTGATACAAGACTTGAAATTAACCAAGATAGAAATGAACGTTCAGACGGTGAAAAGCAATTCTTTGTTATTATATTTATATTGATAACAATTTAATAACAAAAAATATAATGAAAGAACCACTAAAGAAAGTAATTAAAATTAATAAGTAAAAAAATTTTACATTTCCAGTTGTTGTTCTCGCCTCCTATACACATTTGATTATTTTATGTTCAACTTGTTCAAATATTTAAAACCCATAAATAATATTAAAGTAATATAATAGGTTAGATAAAGATAACCTCAAAATAATCACACTTCTAAATTAAAGTAACCCAATGACAAGAAATCAATATGAATGTTGGTTTTTTATATCTCTATGAGAAATCTTATAATATGTTGATCATTCATATTTTTATAAGAAATCCTATGTATGTTAATACATGTATCAATATATTTTCTAAATAAAAATACTCTAAATCTTATATATGGATTTACTTTAACTTTTGTTTTGCATTATACTTATTACATACACATTTATTTATGTGAGGATCATTATCAATTGAACCTGACACACCCTTGGTCGACGTTGTCTCGTCGGCTCCCGTCGACACAACGGCTAGCAATGAGAACATACAAAATTGTATAGGATAGAAAGGCTTTACCTTCCTCTTGGTTGATATTTCTCGTCGACATAACCGTTAGCAATGTAAACATTACAATTGTCTGGGAAGGTAAGTTTTGGTCTGCTCATCGCTGTCTGATATTATCCTATTGGCACAACAGTTTGTGATCGAACCACCATTATTGTCTGAGGTAGAAGAAAAATCTCTATGCGTTCAAGTATACCGGTGTCCCTTGTCTGTATAATTTGAGGGTGAAATCCTCCCTCTGAACTTGCACATATAAGCATCCATGTACACACTTCTTATTTAAGTTAGATACATTCGATGGCTACCAAAAATAACATTTCAATACATTTCAATTTTGTCCGGGAACTCATATTTGTAGTTTACGGCTCTCGATCGTGTGTATGACCTTCTTTGTTCGCACCTAGCTACAATATCCGAGCGCTGGAGCTTCGCGGAAAGTGGTGTGAGGCTCTACCTAGCTTGACCAACAGGGATGGAGGGACATGCGGGCTAAACCGAGTGGGGTAAAGAAGGATCGATGGCTCTTGAGCAAGGATCCCTAGTCGACGGCAACGGCGGGTATATTGCATGGATAAAGTCGTCTGGGAGCAATAGATGCGAGATTAGGGAGAAATTAAAGGTTATTATATTTGATTCACTCATGGGTTATGATTTTTATATTTTCCAATCTATTCATAATTTACATATAGTATTATATATTGAATTGATCAATTTTCAGTATAGAATTTTATAAAATGAATTTGAATGAAATTCGAGAGACTAAAATTTATTGTACGTTTTAGGTTATCAAAATTTTATCCAAATTTTAAAAACTTGTTATTGAAGTAGTGGTCCTTTGTGAATGAAACATTTAAATTACATCAAATTGACTGTAGGATTGAAATAGGAGCGAGCATTCGGTTAGTTCGTATGGTTCGGTTTTCAAATTGGGCTAACTTATTTCAACTGAAATCCAAAATCAAAACTACTGAACCAAAGAAAAGTTTCGATAAAATTGAACTAATCAAACCTAAGTTTAGATCAGTTTAAACGGTTCGATTTTACATAATCTGAAATACTCCTTGAAGGTATAAGAATATAGTGATAATGAGTGAAAATAAAAACTACTAAGTGAATATTATGTAATGTTAATCACTGAGAAACTTATTTATAAATATTTCAAGGAAGATTTACCTAAAAAGATTGGTTTTCAGTTGATGCAGTTTAATAAGAAGTAAAACTAAGCCATAAATTCAAAACCTAACTTCTAACATTTTTAAAACTATAACTGGTTTTTTCTAATCTACCAAATTGACTTGGTTCGAGTTGATTTTTTGGATTAAACCAAAGAATGCACAACCATAGATTGAACAATAGGATGTAGAGATCCTTTCAAATGGATTGGATCTTACGTTGTTCTGTCGGATCATGTGGATCACACAATTTTGTGTAGATGGCTCATTTTCACCGTCCCACTTAGGACGATGAATCAATGTCTTCTATTTCATTTTAATCGGAACAACAAGTCTCGAGTAAGCCATACGGAAAAAACATCAGAATGCTAGTACATGAGATTTCTATCCAACATGACAATCCAATGATGGGCTAGTGAACCAAAGAAAGACGTGGAAAGAATTTAGTGACGACACTGAGATGGCAACTGATGTGAACCCATTGTTTTAATAGAAAAACCTCCCTTCATCTAATTAAATAAATACCAGGAAATTAAGTTAAGATTTAGAAATTTATAAAAAAAGCAATAGAATCACAAAAATATGAAGTTTAAAATAAAAATAAAATGATCAAGTATAACTTTTTTGTTAAATAAAAAATCACTAAATCAATAAAAATCATAAAAAATCCAAAATAATCCAAATTAATGTGATATTTGAGTCACTTGTGGTCTGTGACCTTAGTGAGCTCTCATATTTTCTTAAGGATTGAAACTAATAAATAATTAATAAATTATAAATTTTCATGAAATTGATAATTAATATGAAAATCAAATATAATAAATAAATAAAACTGAGAAAAATATAAAACCCAATGAAAATTTTAAATTATTTTTAAATAGACAGATAATCTTATAGAATACTAGTTTCACCCAATTGAAGTCAATAAATCCCTTGGGAAAGTGTAAGGGTATATATGTAAAATTGGTATTTCCACTTTTAACTTTTTTGTTTCCAAATTTTGTTTAAAGTAGAGAATTACATGTCTAATTCTTGTTTTACTTGACTAAACTTGTGAAATATGTGAAATGAAATGGTTAAAGTTAGATGTGAAATGAAATGGTTAAGTTGGATGTCAATTTGAAAAATAAATTTATGAAGAAAGACACAATTGTAAAAACTTGAAATGTTGATAGCAACTTAGCACATCTCTGTCACTTTTCTTTCACCCTCAGCATTTCAGTTGTTGCATTATCGTAGGCATCTGTGTGGTTGTAAACTTTATGATTATTTTCTTCTAACCTTTCCTTGTTGTGATTGTTGTCTCTTTTTGCTTTACAGAAAATTGATTGTGAAAAGCTTGTCACAATCTCTGCTATTAGGGGGGACACTGTTTCCTTCTCTCCCAGCATCTCTATGCTCTTGAAGGTACAATTACTTTCGGTTCATTTAAGCATCTTGTATGGATTACCCTCAGTAATCCTAAGTCCGTTGAGGCGTCTGCTCTGTGTCCTCCTCTGAAGAAGAGGAGCCGTGTACAAGACTTGGCTCCCTTGTGCGGTAGCCTATGTGGGAGCACACCCCTTCTGCTATGTGGTTTTTGCCAAGTGGAGATGTGTCGCAGCATGTTGTTGTCTTTTCCCGATTGTCAGACTGTCCTACTGTATTCTCGAGGCTTTCCTCACCCACAGTAGTTGATTTACGTTACAGTTCTATGGTTACTACTACCAGACCAACTATCGTCCAAGCTTTCATTGGTTGTTGTCCTATTGATGACCCCCCCATCTCCAATAATGGGTAAGAAGGGTCGGAGGTCCCAGAACAGAATGATAAGGTCTCAGCAAGGTCCTGACTGTTCAAGTCTATACGCCTGCTGAGGTTCCAACCCAAGTGGAATCTTATATTCTCTTGACTGAAAAGCCATTCTTACCACGTCCCCGCCAGGCTTGTTAGGAGGAGTCCAACTTCCCATGGCCCAAGCCATCTCAGGCCTGTAGTTCAAACTGACCACGCCACCATAGGTCTTTTGACGAGGAAGATCATAGGGGTAGTTTCCTCTTTAAGGAGAAAGGATCCAGTTTTCGAGGAGAAGTTCCTCACTCGAATATATGAAACATTCGAGCTAGTTATGAAACAACTCCTTTACTACCCTCACTCGTGAGGTTCACGTGGTAAGAAACTGGGGTTCGCACAGTGGCCTACTACAAGATAGGGATACTTGTCATCTATTGTGTTGACCCTCAAGCCTACCCTAGAGTTTCAAGCCACTCCGGACGTAGCACTCGAGGAGGATGTACCGGAGTTTGGTTCCATTCCCATCACTAGTGCTACTATAGCAGCTCTGATCACATCTTCTGTTATAGCAGCTCTGTCCGCGCCTCCTAATGTAACATGTTTTGTTAGAAAGAATAAAAGGAATATAGTCTGTTGGCTTACTATTCATCTGCTTTAAGTAAAGATAAAATGGATATTTCATTTGTTGCTAAGGATAGGTCCGGGGCTTATTTATAAGAGAGATTTATAAGATAATAAACAAGCTGGTAACTTCAAATAATTTTCAAAAAGAACAAAAAAAATGGCAACTCCGCTGAGGATAAGACTCTCTCTATTTTAGGAGTCCTACTTATACTTGCGCGACCTAGTTCCCTTTCTCCTAATGTCACTATTTTGTATCTTTATACCCATTTGGCTTCAGATCTACGTGTTGGTTTCTATGAGATTTTTGGTTAGAGTGGTTTTTTCTCAATATAATGAATGTTTAAGCCGATTAAAGATTTGTTTCTTTATGTTATGTGAAATTTTCTTTACATTTTATTATTTGGATAATTTTATTTTGTAGGTGCTTTAGTAAGCTAATGATGTGCTAACTCGACATTGCAGAGCAGTGTAGTGAACCTAGGTTGTTGTGGTAGTTTTACTTTCTTGCAATCATTTCTTTTTTTAGAGTTAGGGTGTTTCTCATAGTTGGTCAATTAGGTATCCAAAAAATCCAAGAAATGATGAACAAAATAACGAGTGAAACACAACTAAACCAACATGGATATTCATATGAGACAGTTGACTAACAAGTTTGTCATATATCTAGGGCTATTTATGCTTTTGGTTGTTGTTTTATTTGTGCTTGATAGTTATGCTCAAATTTCAGGTCGTTGCTGGTGCTTGCATTTGCCTGGATTATTAGTAGGCTCTTTACGGACTAGATTTTCTACACAAATTAAATAATTTTAACCCATTATTTAAAAATTAAGAAATTCATAACCAAAATGACAAATTAAACAAAAAACATTACATTTACACCTTAGAACATATTTTATTTAAAACTACAAAATTAATATTAAATAAAACTAAGTAGAAACCTTTATTAAATTTAGGAACAGTCATGAAAATATTATTTTAAGCCAATGCATTCATATTGATTATTTTCCTTATCTTTAAGCCCTCACTCATTGCACAAGAGGTGATATAACATTTGAGGGTCACTGTCTCAAAGAGTGAATCTGCCACTGCATACTGATTAGCCTAATAAATGAATCTTCTAAGAGTTCATCATTAATGTCATGTACACCTATACACAGCTTATTTTATCACTCCACACTAAGGGCCCGTTTGGTTCGACTTTTTCGTGCGCGACGCGGCACTTTTGCTGCGAAATTTTTGTCGCGGCATCTTTTGGGAGACGACTTCACGGCAACGTGCCGCGAAGTTTGGCTGAAAGCCGGCCGCGGGCCCAGCTTCGTGCAGTGGCTTTTACCTCTTCTCCCCGCGCGATTTGCTCGAAGAAGAGTCTCTCCGCTCGAAGCTCGTCCTTCTCATTGCCCCGCGCATCGCTCGCCGATCGAAGCTCTTCCTTCTCTTCGCCCCGCGCATCGCTCGCCGCTCGAAGCTCTTATTCCCCGCTTGAAGCTCTCATCCTCACCGGCGTAGTCGGGGTTCGGGTGGGCAGTCTGAATGCGGAGGTATTGCTGGAAGCGCTTGATTCGGGCTTCTTCATCCTCCGGTGGGAAATCTATGGCCACCGCTGTGGCACAGGACAGGAGAAGGACGAAGAAGCCTGCTGCGACGGCATAGTCCTCGTTTGCTTCTCCTACTTTCAACTGCGCTATTGCAGAGATTCGGATGGCGGCGGCGGCTATTGCTCGCCGGAGAGTATGGATGGCGTTGACATCTTCAAGTAATCAAATCCGCGAGCTCTCAGAACTTGCCATGTTGAATGGAAATGGGAAGAGGGCATTTCTGGTGGATGCCTTGGGACTGGTAGGTTTCTGCTTATCTCTATCTCTCTATCGAGTTTGTGTAAAGGTAAGATGTTTGATGTAATGCCAAGAAAAAGAATTCTTCTGAATTTATTTGATTTGTTGGCAGGTGAAGAGATTGGAAGGGTAGGGTGTGCCCTCCAATCAGGCCGAGGTTATGTGTGTAAAAATTTAATTTTAGTTGTCAGAAATGTAAATACATAGAAACCAAGCGGTATGTATGTAATTCTTCTAAAAAAATATGTTATAACTGAAATATATTTAACTATACAAGTAGCTTTTATTGCTATGCTGTCTGTTGTTTAGTCATTGGAAAGTAATATTATCAAAGTAATATTATCTAATATGAGCTTACTATATTGATGCTTCATGGTATATTGAGATATATGTATTATAGTTACAGTAAAGAGCATAAATACACTTAAGTCCATCCTGATATTGTTCTTTTTACCGAGAATTTGAAGTTATATTTTGTCTTTGTTCTCATCTGTGGAACTTTTTACTATTACTCGTGATCGTCCATCATGAATTTTGTCAAATAAATTTATTTTGGGGCATTTACATACGTAGCGCACAATCTTATGTAGTTAAATGTCTACACCTAAACTTTCATGTTTACACATATAGCAATTAAATGATATGGATTTTGTCAAATAAAATTATCCTGGGGTATTTACATACGTAGCACATAATGCTTATGTAAATACATAAGAATTGAGAGGCATATATGTAAATCTTCCTTTTTTTTTATTCAATCCAATGTTTCTACAACTTGATTGGATTCCAATGGAAATTCAAAGATGGATGAGAATGGGAGGAGGACATGACTGTAAATCTGAAAGTCTAATGTGTATATCTTTTTTGTTAAGATGAGCACATGGTTATTATGAGTTTTGAGTTGCTTTAATTGTTTTTTATAGTTAGTTTTTAGTTGTGTAAACATGCTTACGGTATTGATCCTATAGAGAATGGGTCCATGCTTTTCAAAAATCTGTGCTGATATAATGTATTTCATATGAGCAAATTTCTACATTATTTGGTGGTGTTCTCTAGACTGCTGAATGGCTATGGTTAGGTAATTGATGATCTAATAATGGTGCTTAAGGGCCAGTTTGTTTTGGCCCAGCTGATTCCAGCTGCCCTTTAGGTGAGGACTTCCATCTTCTATTTCTCTTCCCTCCGATGCTCGAATCTCTTCTTGAAGGCTTTTGCCACTCAGTGGACATCTCCCTTGTGATCACCACTTCTTTGAATTTGATGCTTTATCGTCCCGTGAGTTCTGAAAAGTATTCCCCACTTTCTCACTATTCTTCTCTACTTCTTTTTCTTTTTTAATTCTATGATGCATGTGGGTTAATAATTAGCTCACGAAGATAACCTTTAGGAACATTTGTATTTTCTGATTTTAGATGTTGTAAAAATGAGGCATTGAATTATTTATAGAGCAGCAATCTAAGGGACTGTTTGGTAGCAGGATTTACATCCGACACTTCCATCCATTTCTGAAGCACCTATAATTGTGCTTTACATATCTAACACCTAAACATTTATATTCACGTGTATACCACTCAAATTTGAGTCACGTGAAGGTGTTGTAACTATAATATCAAACCAAGGGTGTTATATATGTAAATACATAAGAATTGTGTGGTATGTGTGCAAGAATTAATTAGTTGATGATATCCATATGCTTCCAATGGTGATGATGCTGCATCTTTGGATGTCCAAGTTATTCTTAGGTAACCAGTGTTGCAATTACCACTGGGATTTATGGATACTTATCCGTGGATATGCAAATTCCATGTCATAGTTGAGCTCGCACAGTGGAGTGCTCTACCTGTAGCTTTGAATCAGCAAAAAAAAATGAAGTTTGAGAAATGTGCATTTAATGCTATTGTTTATTCCATGGATATCATTTTGCTGCAGGATTGGATTCTCATTGTTTGTCGCTTATTAATGTTTCAATTGCTTGAAAGAATTATTCTACTTATGGCAAATAGTTGCTAGCACGGTCTGTTCTGTTTAGAAATAAATTTCTGCTGCTAAAGTTACGAGAATGTGACGCTTAAATTCATTTTTTAAACAGTTTTACAATACAGGGGCAGGATGATCATTTTTCCTGAAACAGCTGCTCCACAGCTGTTTTCAGGCAGCTGCACCAAACAGACAGCCAACTTCCCCGCAGCTGCTTTCTGACAAGACAATATATGCAATTGAAATGTTCGAAAGCTTGCATTTGCGCCAAACAGAGCCTAAGTGTTAACAAAAATGTGATTAAAATTTTGAGAGTAGCGAGCTTTAAAAATTTTAAATTTTAAATTACAAAATTAAAATTGCGTTAGGCTTAGGAGATTTGCAAACCACTTATTTTTTGGAAACTTGATTTGTATAATTATGCTGTAAGACCTACTATGCTTAGTAAATAATAGCATATCCTATCCTGCATTCATGAGAGCGACCAAACATAATTTTACTATAGTTAGGTGATTTAGACGGTTGTCTTTTTCAGGCAGAGTTGTAAGTCAATTGTATTTGTTAGTTTGTTGCATTTTATCTCCTCGTTAGAATAGGTTTTGGGATTTTACATCTTTCGATAAACCTCACTTTAGTGTTAAGATTTTGAGGTTGTTTTGCCTAGTTACGATGTAATGAGTTTCACTGTCTCAAAGAAGTAAATGTTTGATTCCTTTCAACTTTTTTATTTTTTTGCTTACCACCTCCATGACCTCTGCTTCTTCTATCTCTAGCCGCAATAGCTTCAGTGGTGATGTCCCAACTAGAATACTGCATTTAGACAATAAGTCAGTGATTTGGTTGCTCTCCCGAGCAAAATATTTTATTACAAAGTATTCAAATTTCTTTATTTGTCGTGGATTTAGCAAGATGCCTTATCATAATTTCTTCTCTCACCTTGAACTACTCGTTAATCTGGTTGACCACTAGTTATGAGTTATATGTTATAATGAGATACCACACTTAGATTCCATGTAGGAGATTTTTCCTGATAATGGGAGCTTCATGCTTAGCTTTGTTATTAATTATTTCAAACTCCAACTCTAAGTAATGATAAATATATGGTATGGACCAACTCATCAGCATGAGACATAGGCTTGCCTCTTAGGGTATTGATGCCCCGTCAATATACAAAGTCCATGATGGTTATGGTGTGGGAGTTTCATTATCATTGTTGAACGACCCATAAATATATGTGTGGAAATCCTCCAATGCTTAAGATTTTATCATCATTTAGAGGACATAAGATATGTTAAATACATTAAGCTCTACTGCTTACTTGAGAAGATGCTAGAATGCTCTGGTCTCATTAGTACTGACTTGAGTGGATAGTCTGTGATCACCTGCATCTTAAGCATCTTAAAATACTATCATAACTTTCACAAGAAATAATCAAAGCTAATGCCAGTTTTTTTTCATGTCTGGGTACCTGAGTTCCACCACTCTTACAACTTAAATAACATAGTAAATATGAAATTGTTTCTCGTGTTCCTCTCATACTAATAATAAGCTAATTTCTTTGGGCTCTGCACCAAAATACAACGCGAGCACGTCATCCAAATTTGGATGTTAGAGCAAGGTTGGTGAGGTTAAAGATTCATTCAATTGCTTGGAGGCTCATTCACAATTATTGGCACATGCAAAATCTTTATTATTTTAAAAGGCCTTAATGAATCTTGCAAACTTGTAGCATCATTTAGTTATGAACCAACATAATCATGTGATTTGAACTATTAGCCTGTATAGCTCTATGACGTTACAGGGTGATGGCATGTTTATAATCACCTAAAATTTTTTTGGCTGACATTGATCTCTTTTAAACTGATTAAGTAGCCTAAGAATTTTCTGGTTTCTTTCCCAAAGGTAGAATTGAAGGGATTTAATTTCACATTATATATTTTTAGTGTTTCAAAAGTTACATTAAGGCATTTTTTATGTTTTTCTGACGATTTATTTTTCACCAATACATCATCAATAGACCTTAATATATATATATATATATATATATATATATATATATATATATATATATATATATATATATATATATATATTCAAATTTAAATTATTATATCCATAATGCGTTGATAGGCCATGCCATTGTTCTTAAGCCCAAAGGGCATTGCATTGTAGTAAAATACTACCTATTCTGTGATGAACACAGTCTTCTCAACGTCGGTGGGTGCATCTTTATTTGATGGTAATCTGAGAATATATCAAGGAAACTCATGATGGGATGCACGACTATAAAGTCCACAAGTGCATTAATTCAAGGGAGGGGTAGCTATCTTTTGGACAAACTATGTTTAGGTTAATGAAATTGACGTACATCTATCATTTTCTTATCACCTCACAAATGGTCATCATATTTGGCAATTCAATCCGGTTGTTGCACCTCTATGATGTATCCTACTTCCAGTAGCTTTTGAATTTCCTCCTTAATCGATTTGGTTGGGGATAGGACCCCCAAACTCATATTCTATTTTATCAGTTAAGCCAAAGGGTTGATGTAAAGGCGATGCCAAGCTATGTCAAGGGAAACTCATGTCACTTCTTCCATTGACTAAACAAAAATGTTGTTGTATTCCCAGAGAGTTTGAGCATGAGTCTCCTTATACTCTGCATCAAAAGTTACACTTAGGAAAAAAAATTATTATGGGGGTCAACAGAGATTTCCTCGTTCACCTCATTAGTTTATAGGTCATTCTTGCATTATATCTAATTTCACTTGTTTCAACTGAATACTGCCAATGGTTCACAAGTGTAGGTGCACGACAACTTGAGATCTCCTCACACTGAGATGATTTCTCTATTGCCTAGAAAGTTTACAATTGTTTGTATATTGAAATAAATACATTGAAGGTTCCTAGTAAAGGTCAATCAATAGTAACATTGTAAGTAACATGTGAATCAAGTGTGATGAAATCGACAATATCCTTGAATTGTATATCAGCCTCTCCCCAGGGGATATACAGTGGGAGTATCCCTACCCTAGGGTTTCTTTCTTCTCCACAGAGAAAACATATAATTTTATGGAGTTAGCCTTCAAAGACCCATTTTGTCGAGTCTTAACTTGAAGATGTTTAATGAACCATTGATGTTAAGGAGAATGCTCCCACTTTAAAATTTTTTGATGAGGGCTGTAAAATTAATCACGTCATTGTAAAGGTTGTCCTTAGGCGGTAGATCTACATTGGTGAATGTGATGGGAGGATTTTGTGTGCTGGGTCACAAATATAAAACCACTATATAATATCGTTTGAGCATAATCTTTTTAGGTTGACTCACCAGGCGTCCTGTGCTCCATCGCCTCCCAGGATGGAGGGGACAATCCCTTCAATATGGATGGTTTGAGCCCAAGATACATGCCTCATTCTTCAATCATTAAGCCCTTTTCTAGATTTTGATCAAGTGTCCCGATGGCCATGAATTCTTTTATCTTCCTAATTTGAATCAGATTCTCAATTAGGGTCCAAAGACGTTTGCATTCTTCATTATCGTGCCATAGTTTCGGTGATAGACACATTTTTTTTTTCATATTGCGAGCATATTCCCGAGTCTTCATGGGTGTGGGCTTCCGATACTAGTCCTTATTCTTGATGCCTTCCAAAATTTATGCCATTGAGACTCTTAATGTGTCATTTTAGGGATTTGATGAGTTGGTTACGGTGGCCTATCTGGGTATCGCCTCCATCTCCACCCTCAATACTGTGTCCTCCTTTAATCTTGTTGTGTCTTCTTCAAAATGTATGTCTCATGGAGAGAACGTTCACCTTCATACCATGGACACAACGCTGACCGTGACGGGAGAATTGGCCTTTAATCACTTCCACGAGAAGTTCGACTTATATGAATGTGATTGTTCAAAACTCTAAGAGGTTGCGAGTAAGTTGTAATCCTCTGTTAAGATGTGTTTCATTCGCAATATCCAATAATTCTACCAATCTTCTTTGGTCAATGTGGCCCCAAGATATGTTGACATAAAGCATTAATATGGATTGGCCGTCGTAGGTTCATACTCCTTTTTCTGTGCCGATTTTAAGGTGTAGATCTAGTATTGTCTTGATGGTACATCTCATCATTCATACTTAACATCGAACCGTGCGCCCTTTCCACATTTGGAACGGGTCTCAGACTTGCAAGAATCATTGGTTAGGGTGTGGGATTTGCTTCTTACTGAAGCACTCATTCGATCCTTGACTTCTTGAATCTATTAGGTCACAAAATCTCTAGCATGTTCTATGTTATATGTGTTATCCTGAATACTTTTTTCCTCTTGTGCTGCTCCTTTACTTCTTTCCGGAATGATTCCATGCTCATCACAATTTGCAGAGGGTATTGAACCTAGATTTGTTCTAGAATGAAAAACAAAGGATAAAACACATGTAAAGAAGATTGCGAGAAAAAAAAGAGTCTTAGAGGTTTGACCAAGATTTCCTAATAGAGTCAAAAGAGAGAGGTCGCATTTCTGTTGTACAGTATAGGGGTGTCAATTTGGGTAGGTGAGACGGGGTTTCGGATTCGATCCAAAAATGACTCGACCCAAATTGGGTTAACTTGAACCCGACCCGAATAATAAATAGATCGAATTCTCTGACACAAACCCAACTCAAAAAATAATTGGTTCAAGGTGAACCCAAAATTTTTCTAGTCGAGTTCGAGTTGTATTGATCTGTTGGGTCAATTTTTGACACCCCTAGTGCAGTACCTCCTATTTATAGAAATCTACCCCTTTTGGGATGACTGATAACTTATTTCAAATAAATGAAAATCTTGCCAAAAGAACTCTTTAGAGAGATCTTGTACGACTATTATTACTTGATGATCTTCGTCCGGGGTGAGATCTTTATTCATGTGAGATGGGCAGCACTGCTCCCATTCTGCCTGAGCAGCCCAACCCCAACCTTTGATTGCCTTAACACAGACCTTGGTATCAGGCACTTGTTTTGGGTCGACCGACTAATTTGTGGTGCCTTAGTATGCCTGCTAGTCATTCATGTGAGCTTTGAGTTAGTCACAGATGAGTAGGGCATGATCGCCGGACTTTTTGGAGTTCACTCGCCTCCTGTTCGGTCGCGAAATCTATGTTGATTTCTTGGATCACATGGCTTGCACTACTTTTCAAACTCCTAGTGAAAAGTTGATCGACCAATCTGGTCGATTAATTATGTTCTTCGGTCACCGAACCCTGGCTGCCCGGATGACCATTTTCCTGACTTTAATTGTCTCAATCAGCCACTTTTTGGCCCTACAAATATCATCAAATAGAATAAGTTTTTTAATAATACATAATAAATTTTGAAAAATATTATTTATACTTATTTTCGTGAAGTTCTTTGATCATTAAGATACAAGTAGCGGTGTAAACGAAACGAACACGAACGAACATAGCTTGTGTTCGTGTTTGGTTCGTTTGAAATTTGGTTTGTTTGAAAAAAAGCTCGTGTTTGAAATTGTTCGTGAAGTCACTGTTCGTGTTCGTTTCTTAACAAACGAGTCGAACACGAGCTATTCCCGTACGACGAGCCAGTTTGACAACCCTAATATTAATATATATCAATAATATATTATATTAATTATATAACTTATATTATATAAATATATAATATATATATTACTATATTACTAATATATATTAATATATTATTATTATTAATTTATTATATATTATAATTTATAAGATTTAATTTTTAAAATATCATAAATTTTTTATATATAATTATTTTAATTATTTTATATTTCGAATAATAATTATTCAAACACGAACGAACGCATTACTATTCATGTTTGATTTGTTTAACTAATCGAACGAAAAAAAATTATTCGTATTTTCTCATTTACTTATCAAATAAATCAAATATAAAACCTTCGACGAACTGAATATGAATTGTTCAGGAACAACGAAACGCCCTAGATACAGTTCCCATTCCACTGAACGCCCTAGATACAGGTCCCATTCCAGTGAAGCCTTATATTATAAATATAAATTCTTTACATAACAGCAGTCAATTCTCGCATCCAATGGGTGCAAATTACGAATATGTAACTGAAAATAAACATTTTAAAAATATTCCATAAGTAGGACATCCAGCTCAAATTGCTGTCATCACGGGATTGAGATTCTTCCCATCGCATAACCGACGGCCAAGATTAACTCGTTAGAAATGGCACTGTTGTAATTACAAAGATAAGAAAGGGCAAGCACTGTCAACCTTTGCTTGTTTGTTCCTGTTTTCATCTACAACGCCAGTGCCACTTCCTCCCAGCGTCACCTTCATCCTTTCGCTTCGCTTCTCCCCTCTTTTCCTCTGATCTGTGTTCGGGCCTTCGAGCTCACGATTTGGCGGGAAGCAGATTGTTTCAGGAGGGAGAGATGTCTGGTAAAGGCGCTAAAGGCCTGATCATGGGCAAGTCCTCGGCCCTTAAAGACAAGGATAAGAAGAAACCAGTGTCGCGTTCTTCCCGAGCTGGTCTTCAGGTATGATATCCAACATCTCAATCTTGGAACGTTTTTTTCTTTCCTAATCTCACATGGATCGTTGTGCTCACTTGGGTTTTGCTATTATCTGTAACTGATCGTGCGCGCTCTTATTTCGTGAAGTTGTTGATACGGGGATTTTTCACCCAGGAAGAGCTTGTTGTTGATTTGATCTAACTAGTTATTGATGTGCGGAGGTTGCAGTTCTTGATACTGGATTTTGTGAAGGATATATGCGTACGTTTATAGGGTTTGGTATTTTGAAAAAAAATATTTTTTGAATCTGGAATCCAGGGAATTTGTTGATTACTATGCGTCGGGTTTGTTGGCTAAAGTATAAGATAGCTCTGGAATATAGTCACTCGTCTTTGCTGAGATTGCCATTGTTGAGTGCCAAAAAATTTGAGACGGTAGTGTTATTTTAGCTTGTTAGCAATGCATGAAATTCATTTCACATAGATAAATAAAAAGTGGCAGGAAAAGATGCTAGAATTTTTATGTGAAAAAAACTTTTGAAAGGAAAAAAATTTCGGGACCTAGTTCAGTCAAAATAATCTACTATGTAATTGTAAGTACACAGTTTCACTCTTCTTCTTAATTAGAGAAGATTAAATTACAAAGCTGATAACCATGGATTTGCAATAGTAGTTTAGCTATAATAACTATAATTAGGCTACAACAAATGTGGTTCTTGGCTGAAATAGCAATAGTTAGCCAAAACAAATAATAGTTAGTTGCTACAAAGCTATTAGTTGGACATAAAGGCTGTAGTTGATGGCTGTAATAGCGACAATTGGTCACGATTGCCGTAATTTGATACTGTAATAATAGTAGTTGACCATAAAAGACTGTGATTAATTAATATAAAGGTAGTAATTTGTCATAAAGATTGTAGTTATTGTCTTCAATAGCGACAGTTGGCCATAAAGGCTGTAGTTAAAAGTTGTAATAATAGTAGTTGGTCATAAATACTATAGTTGGTTGCTGATAAGGTATTAGTTGACTATAAAACTTATAGTTGGTGGTCATAATAGCGACAATTGGTCATAGAGGTTGTAGTTTGAAGCTGTACCTATAGTAGTTGACCACAATATCGTAGTTGATTGCTAGAAAGGTAATAGTTGGCCATAAAAGACTATGGCGGTGGCTGCAATATGATTGTTGGCCATAGGGGCTATAATTAATTACTATGATATAATCAATTGGCCACAAATGTTATAGTTGAAAGTTTTAAAAGCAGTAGTTGACCACATGGACTGTAGTTAGTGATCGCAATAATATTAGTTGAGCGCATATGTCATAGTTGGTGACTGTAATAACGTCAGTTGGTCACAAAGATTGTAAATATGACTGCATTATTGTTAGTTGTTCATAGATGTCGTAACCGAAAACTGTAACAGTAGTAGTTTAGCCACATAGACCATAATTGGTGAATTTAATAATATTAGTTGGTCACATATGTCATAGTTGGTGATTTTAATAGTGTCAGTTGATAACAAAGACCGTAGTTGAAAGTTATAACAGTATTAGTCGGTTACATAAGCCATAGTTGGTGACTATAGCCCTTTCCTCAGGGAGACTGAGGTTATAATTTTAAATCAAAGATAGTACTTGTCGGTATACATCATAAAAAACAGATACATGTGTTAGGAATAATCATCATATACTGGCTACGATGGTCCTAAGCTATGGTCGTTAGTTCTTGGTCTTCAGTGGTTTGTAGTGGCAGGCGGTGATGGCCGACTATGGTGGACAATGTTTGGCGATTAAGGAGGCTAAAAGTTACACCGGGTCTTTAATTCATTACTGCCGCTGACCCTTGCTTGCAAACATCGTATCAAGGAGTTTCTGCTGATAGACGGTGGTCAACAGTAGTCAGCAATTACAGAGACCGGAAGTTATCGCTGGTCCTTCAGTTGAGAACGGGCTCTGGAATTCCGCTTCTCATTTTCTTATCCTTTCAAGTGAAGAGTGGGGCTCTATTTATAGGCTTTTGGGGAGTGCATTTTATTATTTAACACATTATTTTTCTAACCACCTGATTGGATAGTATATACTGATCTCCCTTGATCATAGACTTTTTTTTAAAGATTTGAATGACTTAATGATATTAGAATTTAGCAATCTTGAGCTCTTTGGATTTCTCTCATTGAGATGCTCGATTTAATTATAAATATATCAAATTTAGAGTTGCTTTGATCATTCAATGACAACCGAAAGCCTCCAAATGTGCTTCAATGACTTGATTTAGGTTTGATTGGATCCAGGTTGACCCATCATTGATATTATTGGGTTTTTCTTGTCGATGCGGTCAGTTTGACTATAAGTTTGCTATGATCGGGGCCCTAGATTATCTTAAATTTAATATGGAATGTTTATTACTCAAAAAAGCCTCATGATTCGTGCTGGATGATAAAAATTTCTTGATGACTCATCAACCATGAAATTATAAATTACTCTGGATCTTGCATGAATGTGTCATGAACTACCACCACGTGCCAAGCCTTTGATTTGGGACTAATTGTAAGTGTAATTTATGGAGTTGATCTTTTAAAACTATTTAAAAATGAATCTATAAATGTACATTTTCATGCGGTTACTTCGATGTTTATATGTAGCTTGCAGTTGAAATTTAGTTTTTAAGTCTAAGCAAATGTAGTTATATGTGAAGTCAGGAACCTATCCAAAAGAGTACTTCATCTTCCATACTAGTATCGAACCCTTGAATCTGTTGAGTTGTAGAACTATATCATGCTATGATTAGAAGTTAAACAGGCAGATGAATCTCCAATTGATAATTTGAGCACCTATCAGAGAACATACAGCATTAGGCTCCTTTCTGAGTGACCTTATTTTGTTTCCCTTTTAGTTCTATTCAACATTTTTTTGAGACCATTATGACAAGCATTTTTTGATTTCATCATCATCATCATCCATATTTCCCATTTCACTTGATAGTTTATATGCCTGTATGGTTTAATTATGATGTCATTGGAATTGATCACTATTCTTCAATTATAATATTTTTTTAACTTTTATTTTTCCGATAGCTTCTATATCATAAACTTGGATACTTTCTGGCTACATATTACGATAACATTAAAATTACACAAACTGTATTTGTGCTTGAGATATTTTAACATAATGTATGTCTTCGTCCTTGGGGACAATGTGTTAGAAGAATGCCAATAGTTTGGTGTTAACTCCAGAAGCATGCAGAATCAGGGTTGCTTGAAAACTAAAGAAATTATACTACATTGCATTTGGCTTTTGTCTCAAGAGATTTATCTTTTGGATTTTACTTTTTTCATGTCATCTTTTTCATGTCATCTTAGTATATGGGTTATGAGGATGCATAAAATTCATAAGCACATATAAGTGTGAACACAATATATAGATATCAAAATTACCAAGGATATATTTAAAAAAAATTAAAAGACTTAATAAATCAACTTTGCTTGCTAGCCTTGTGGAGCTTGAGTATGTCGATGAGCTTGAGCTTTTTTGACAAGATATACCTCAACTTATATTAGATTACACCATCAAAGTGAGATACCATGATGTATCTTATTTATGGTTAGTTCTGGGCGTGGACATAGGGACCCGTTGAACCTTCCAACTTAATATTAGGGGTTGGGCAAAAAGATTTTAAATAATAGGGTTTGGGCAAGATTTTTTTATCCATGACATGAATGATTTGAATCGAGTATACTTGTGGGTCAAGAATTAGATACCCAACCCCCTTTGCTCACCTTGATGCACTTTTAATATTCATTGAAATCAATTTAACGACATATGTATTGCTATATTTTCTTTTAAAAATATTACTCTTGTTTTATCTGCTGCATAAAAGTTCTCAAGTCCCTTGTTTTCAAATTTTATAATGACGTCTTTGAATCAAGGGTGGCCATTCGGTCGGTTCGGATGGATCGTTTTGTAGGTCAAACCGATTGCAACTAAAATCCACAATCCAAAAAACCGAATAAATCAAAATTTTGATAAATGTGAACCAAAGTTTAATTGGGTTTAAACGGTTCAATTATGAATAAACCAAAATTTAATTGTTTTTTAGAGTTCGATTATGAACAAACATTTCAACATTTATTTCTTAAATGTGTAATATCAAATTAATTTCATGAATCATTCATTTATTTTAATCAAATATTGCATATATGATAAACTTTGATTTTCCCATGAAATTAAAATATTGGAATATTTACATACATGTAACACTTAAGTCCTATGTATTTACATATCTATAACAACTAAACTTCATTTTTTACATTAACATCACATCACCTATGCATTTCAAAAGTTAAAATGGTGGTATTTTTAATGAGACATGAAAGATTTTGTTAGTATAAATGTAAAAAAAGTGGATTTTAGGTGTTAGATATATGCATACATAGGAATTGGGTTATTTGTAAATGCCTCTAAAATATAATAAAAAAATTTAATTAAATTTATGTTTTTTAGTTTGTTCGGTTAAATGAAAATTCAAACTGAACCAATAATTGAAGACTAAATATTAAGTTTTTAAAAACAAAAAACCATAATACATTTTTGAAACCGAACAAAATCAATCAAACTTGTTTGGTTTGGTTTGGATTTTCAGTTTTGACCGAATGATGCACACTCCTTATTTGAAGTGTAGGCTTATAATTTATTAGTTATACTGCTATTTGTGTGATGGTTGGAGGCTTTAAAATATCATTGTTTACCATAGGTAACTATGTTAATCGGACCATTCTTAATTATTTAGAAAATAGTCTCCTTGATATGTGTTGACATGTCATCAAATTGCTTGATTCACTCCTTATTTTGCTCTAACATCTTTCAAAAAAGGAGTCGTTACTTTCAACACAGTAATCGGATAGAAAAAAAATAAACTCAAATGAAATGATTAGAGAGAAGCTTTCAACACCGGTTACTTGAAGATTTGCATTACTAGATCAACCTAACCTTATTGCAACGTAGGCGTTTGGCACGGAGGATTGGCCCACTCAACAAATTAGGCTAGCTTTGGATAGGGAAAAACATATTTCGCTCAATCCAGTCTTAGGGTTTGTGTGGTTGGCAACAAAAGAACTGCATTACATTCTTTTTGCATGAGTTTTGAATATCGAGCTTGGTTGGAAGAGAAATAATGCAACATAAATTTTTAGTTTATTTAAAAATCACTCACTTTTTCATTTCAATGTATTTAGAATTTATTGCATTTGGACGAATTCCAATTACACCGCTTTCTTGACCCTGCTCATCGTCGTTGTTGCTTGCCATCACTGCTAGCTGCTTGATGTCCTGGCTGCCCAGCACCGCTGACCTCAATGGGTTTATTTTACATTGAATTAATTTTTCTCCAAATCAAATAGGAAAATGCAATATTCAACATTTAATTTATGTTGAACTAAATATCTCTAAAATATATCACGTGCAATATATTACTTTTAACACTACATTTAGTTTTTAGCAAACTAAACAACCTTTTAATTAAACCATCTCGCTTCAACTTGCGTAATGATTGAGCCTATTTGTGGATGATATGATTATAACCGGCAAGGCATCCTTTACAAATTATTGGACAGTTAAAAATAATAGCCATACATATTTTGAAAATAAGGGGTTTAGAATTAGCAGAACAAATACATGATAATGTTGTCTTTTTAGTGGCTGCAAAATTGATAATATGTTCAATATTATTAGAAAATTAAGTGTTAGTTGTAATATTTTAGTATTTTGGTTTAATGATAAATAGAATGTTGTCATAGATGTGGGTATAACTTTTAGAGTTAAGGCTGATTAATTAAGATGGACAAGTGTCCTTGGATAGTGGAAACTGTACAATAAGAAGATATCATGAACATTTAAACGTAAATTTTATAAACTATAACTAGACAATTTATATTATAGGGATTCTAGTGCAAAGTTTAGTTCATAAATAAGTTATTCATTGCAAGTCATGACAAGAATTAGAATTTTGAGAAGGTTTTGTGCGAAATTTGGGAGGATAAATTGATTATATTTTATGTGAGGGGCTCTACGAGTACTTATTGAAGGTAATACAGAGAAAAATAAAGAAGTTATTTTATATATTTATAACACATGGTAGAATATATATTTACTAAAATGGGTAAATAAATTATTGTTGAAGGATTAGGAAGGAAAAGAGGTAAACCACAGTTAAATTGGTTATACTATATGTTCATGGATATGCAAAAAATAGATTTAATGTCACAAGAAATACTTAGTAGGATGGAGTGAGGTATTCATAAAAGTTGCTTGAATTAGCTGAGATAAGGTTAATGGTGGTCATCATGTCATGATTACTAAACTTTAGAATTCACTTCACCATAATGAACAATAGTTGTGATCTATTGTCGGCGTTGTTTTGGGTGTGGAGTGCCCGTAGGAAGCTGTCGGTCGCCGGAATCGAA
Source organism: Papilionanthe hookeriana x Papilionanthe teres (assembly GCA_022702705.1). Classification (NCBI taxonomy): domain Eukaryota; kingdom Viridiplantae; phylum Streptophyta; class Magnoliopsida; order Asparagales; family Orchidaceae; genus Papilionanthe; species Papilionanthe hookeriana x Papilionanthe teres. The sequence continues at coordinate 31,649,467 of CM040434.1, forward strand.
ATCCCGTTGCCCGCTTCGGAAGGACGCTTTAATTTACATATATATATAATTTTAGAAAAATATGAAATCAACGCCACCATATTTTTCATAGATTTAAACGAAAGAGCGTTCTGCACTCGAGTCGTGCATTTATCCAGAAAGACAAACACGAAGACTTGAGAGTGAAGCTCGATCAAATAAGCTAAGAAATATATGATGTCCGTTTGGTTTGCGAAATCATTTTATTTCGTTGAAAGTTCACTATTTAATATGAAGAATTAAATAGGGTTTATTTTAACGTAGGTTCGGAAATGCTTCTATAAAGATGGCAGCTATAGTTAATTACATCTTAAATGACTGAAGTCACTTAAGAAAACTCTCGATAAAAATCAAGAAATATTATCTTCAACGAGGTTAAAGACATAAGACTTTTCAACGTAATCGGACAAAGAGGTGTGAAAGGGGATTGGCTCAAACATTTTATTGTAGAATCCAAAGGAAGAGAAATTAGGGGATGTTGGAGATCCGGAGACGAACCTCGGTGACTTCCCAAGCTATCCTATGGTTTGACTTTGATTTAGGAGATATTATTTAAATGTTTCATCCTGCCAATTTTATTTAATTTGGTATTACATTTGTGTGAAATGATCACATGAATAACCTAGAAGATATGAGGATTTAGGTCGTAACAAACGAAAACCTCAGAATCCTAAAACGAGTTGGGGCATATATTAGTACGTAAGCTATACTGAAGGCTCGAAAGAGGTTGAGGATTTATGTCATGTTAGCTGAACAACATCGAAATCCTATGGATTGTTGTTTAACTGAGGATAGTTTAATTTAGTGAAGACATGTTTCTTTGTTGAAGATATGACCGTCTTTGCCTACCGTAGCTCAAGCTCCTTGCTAGTGAAGATGTTGAGTTTTAGGTGGCGAGTCACGATATCGAATCGAAGTGGCACATGGTTGAGTTATACTAAACATCCTATGCGAAGTATGTTTAAATGTTGTACGATGTATAATGAGTATGTAGACGCGAAAACGATAAAACATGCGGCGAGTATAGTACGACGTGCTTAAACAATAAAGCGTACGATAGCAGTACGAAAAATAACACTGTCGTAAATATAAACAAATCTGTATACCTGGGAGATCCGTTATTTTCTTAAATGCAGCAGACTGCAGTGCGTCATTCAGGTGAAAGCCAGACAGAAAAAGAAACATCGTCCATAAAACTCGAAAAAGGACAGCGAATGACTCACGGTAGAAAACTCAGAGAAAATAAACAAAAATCAAAATCGAATCATCAAAACCTCGGGAAAGTCCCGGAAAAAGGACCACGATTGTTTCATCAAAATCATACGAAAATCCGAAGAAAACCGCAAGCACTCGGGTCGAGGCTAGGCTCGAAGCGTAGTAAATCTTGCTCGAGAGTCGTCGAAGAGCTACTTCGATCACTTCGAGTGTATAGAGCTCGCCACTCGAACTTGAAGGGTGTCTCTTAAACTTAACTCGGGAGGGTGTTCGTTAACCCAGCGATGATCAACAAGTGGATAATCAAATTTTATAGTTTGATTTTAAAATTTATGTTTTTAGCATGCGCGTGGGTTTTGAGCATCTGAAAGAGTTTATATCGATATTTGTTTGTAGTGAAATAGTATTCATTCTTATCGGATTTTGAAAATTGGGATTGCCCACGAGTCGATTATTTCGTTGGGTGTAGGATCGCAAACAATCACAAGAAGGCATGGGTGCTGCATTAGCGCTTATAGCGGTGAATGATACTTGTCGTCTACGGTTCACGAGAGCTCTGGAACGAGTCGCGGTGTCGCGAGATGGGATATCTACTCTACCACCGATGTGCCTTTATCATCATCACCGTCACTGCCCCAAAAACAAAAAACAAAATCAACTCCGAGTGAAGCGGGGAAAACACGTCAATCAATGGGAAGAAGAAAGAAAAGAGATCAATCCACCTCCAAATCCGAGAAAAGCCAAAGCGGGAGGAGAGTTAATCTAACACGCCCCTAAAACAAGTAAGAGTAAAATACTGAAAACAAAGCTCGAGGTCCTTGAATCAATCCCTAGGATATCATTTTCTCGCTTTTGCATAATTGGATCGACCAAAAGAAGGTGTCCTTTCCATTCAGATAAAAAAAAGAGTGAAATATGAAAATCTTTTAAAACATCGTAAATCAAACGGGAAATAAATGACTCGGGGAAAACCCATTACTAAAATCTCCAGACCCTTGCTAAAATCCAGATTTTTCCAAATTTCAAATAAATTTATAGCTTTTAAAACAACCAACCCTCCTACCGAAACCACTTGCAAACTCGTGGCTGAGGAAACAGTAACATGAAAATCACTTCAAAATCTTCAATGCATAAGAAAGTGAATGGACAAACTCCTCTAAAATTTTCAAGTCAATTCCAATTCCACCAAATTGAACATCCCAAGTGTGGTATTACATTCCCTCTCACAAATGAATCAGGGAGCGTTTCCAAATTATTTTAATCAACTCCATGGGCAATAATAGCAAAAAGCAAGACCACCATCACCTCAATTACTCCACTAAAACTCACGGCTAAAGCATAAACAAGAGAGGAGGCTCACGACCAAAGTGTAAACTCAAGGTAGGAAAGGAAGGGGGCTGCTCCAGATATAGCCTTTAACATATAGGAAGATGAATGGGCAACTTCTGATAAAGCCACCCAAACCAAATTTTAGCTTCACATAGGGAGAATGCCCCACATACAATCATTAATCATCTCACATCATAAGCAAGCCAACACAAGGCATAAACCCGAGCCACCATGAGGCAAGAACCGAGCCAATACCAAGCTACAGCCCACCCAAGACAAAGCCAAGGCAGGGAACAATATCACAAGGGCAAAACCGGGCATTTGCAAGCCCAACCCGAGTCCCATAGCAAGGCTGGGAACAAGCTCAAGGTCAGGCTACAACAGTCCCAACTCAAAGCCAAAGCAAAAGGGTGCTAAAAGAGTCGACCCGAGTCCATATGGAACCAAAACCCGAGCTACAACTAGGCTCGAAACCAGTCCAACTCTAAATTAAAACAGGGAGACAGCAAGGCTAACAGAAAACTGAGCCACAGAAGGCTAAAACCAAGTTCCGAATCAAGCTTAAAACAAAGAATACAGCAGGACTCAATAAAACTGAGCCGCGTGAGGCTAAAATCAAGCCCAGCCATGATTAAATCCAAGCCCAACATAAGGCCACAACAAACATTTCTGAGAACTTATCAAATGAAGAATGTATATACATATATTTAAACATAGCCTTGGCTTGAGATTGAAAGAGAAGCTAAACTTGTATTACAATAACATTTCCATGCTCTTATACATCAAATTCATGAAACTATCACATGTTTTCCAATCAAGAACAAACTTAGAAAACTTTCCATGTCTATTTAATATGCTTTTGTAAAGAACTAATATGCAATAAGCTTAATAATCAAACTTCCATGTATTCAAAACATAGAGCCACCATATGCTTCATATAAGAACAAGCATAGGACTTTCCCAAAATCAAAGTAAACTTCTCCCTAACATGCCTTTTGGTAAGGAAAAGCTAGAAGGAGCAAGAGACAAGCCCCACATACATATTGAAAAAGCTAAATGAATTCTTCCATAACTCATGCCAAGCCAAAGCTGATAGAAAGTCTTACAATACATATCCCAACTTGCTTTGAACAAAAGAAAAGAGAAGAGCCAACATTATTCCAAGACCATGCCTCAACTTCTTTAATCATATGAAATAGAAATATACCACATTTTATCATCTTAAGCAAGTAAAGAAAAGAGGAGAGGCAATGCCATACTATACTTCCACCCTTTTTGTTTAAGCAAGTAGAGAAGAGAAAAAAGCTAGTACCATGCAATGTTTCCACCATAAGCAAATGATCAAGCTTACTTCTAAAACATGCTCATACTTGGCTCTTTATCATGCTTGAATAATAAACCCTCCCCCCCAAATGAAATTATAAAAAAGGCCAGCATACCACTAGAAAGAAAAGAAGAGGGGGACTATCGTTTAGGCTAGCATACAGGTCATACCCCCATTTTTGCTACAAGTAATAGAAAGAAATTCCCTCAAATCCTTATGCAATAACACACTAGCATGCCACTAGGGAGGGAGAGCAAGAAGTCATCATTTTAAGCAACCGAACAAACCATTCCATAGCATGTAAACACCCAGCCGAAACATTAAATAGGAAGGACCGACCCAATAGCAAGGTTACGGACTCCCTGGGCCAAACCGAGAAGAAGAGAGGGGTAGAGGAAGGTTACCAGCCAATATAGAGCACACAAGAGAAGCAACAAGTTCAAGCACCAATCCAGCAACACCTCCCTTTCCTCATAAGAATTTTCGGGTAGCCCTAAATTCATCTCAAAATGGGGTATTTATAGGCAGAGGAGGGGAAAAGACTGCCGCTCCTTACCTGTAGAGTCGAGTAGGATCGGGGAAAGTGCGGTAGGATGGAGGGAAATGCTACAAAGATGAGCAGCAGAGGCTCGGGCCACTTGCGCTCGCAGAGGACGCCGTAGGGGATAACGCTCGGGCGCGGGAATGTCGCAGGGATAAGACATAGGTGTGATCGAGTGCGGCTCGAGGAGAAACGGCCGCAAAGGTGATCTGTTTCAGTGCGGGAGAAGGTTCGAGGAAGGAGCCTTGGCTGGTTGGATCGCGAATGAGAGAGGGAGACGGGCCGAGTGTTCGATCGCGAGCGGGAGAGGGCGAATGCCGATTCAACGGGAGAAGATAAACTAGGGCTAAGGCTTTTAATTTATAAATATATAAATATTATTTTTATAATTATATTTTAAGCCTTAATTTACAACTTCTACTCCCGGCAGGCCATCGTCGCAAAGTGAATGTCAATTTTAGGTAAAATCGACGTTCCGGACGCATTGGCGCAGTCCGTTTTGTCATCCGAGGTCGTCTGGGCGACCTCGTCGACGATTGCGTCGAAATTTGGTCTCGTCACAAAATTTTGACTCGAGCTCGATCGATCAGAATGGTGCAGGTGTGTAAGACGTGCACGAGGCTGTCCTAATGTCCAGGGGTCCTATAGGGACTCAATTTGAACTCCTGGCATCAATTTCGACCGGCTACAAACTAGCGATACGGAATCTCGTACATGATTTCAAAGAGTAACGAAGTGGTTTCCAGACACTCTAAAACGAGGTGGGTCCCATTACTAGGATCGTCGGGGAAGCTCCTGAGGCTAGAATCCTAAATCTAGGAGGAATACTAAACCTCGACAAAAAGTGAGGTCAACATCTATATGCTTCAAAAGAAATATAAGTATCATGCTAAATTAATATAATGAATGGTTTAACAAACAACTCTCTTAGACATAGGAGGTGCTTGAGCTTCATATTGTTCCTTCTATTTTATAATGCGTTACAGTTGGCTTTTGAGATTTCTTTTTTAGTAGTTCTTCAAATTTATTTCCAACTTCCAAAATCACATTTAAAGTAATTTTTTTTTGTTAATTTGCTTCAATTTGCTATTAATTGTCCCTTAAGTGGGCATTATTATATTTGGCCACCTGATAATGCAAGAACCTAAGGTTTATTTGCTTGTAATTACAATTATATCAATACTTTACATTCATATATCAGGGTGTAGATAGAGCTCAAGGTACCCTTACCTTAAGCTTGACCTTTACTTAATTTTAGTTAAATTGGGATCAGGCTCAATTCAACAAATGTGTGCACTAGCCCATTCATCTTAAAAAGTGAATGAAGAAAAATTTACTGGGTTGTAGCAATGTAACCATGAATAGAAAGATAAATTAGAGATAAAGAATAAGAAATAAGGGAGGGTGTATGGTAACTATGATATTTTATGTTTTTTTTTAAATAAATTTAAAGCATTAAATTCTTATATTTATAAGATTTACATTAAAGATTTACTAGATGAGCTAGCAAATGAGTCGAGTGGAGCCTGTGTTTAAAGCTGGGTTTCCCTTGGCTGATGAGCTAGCTAACGAGTTGACTTGTTTTTGTTACATCGTACATTCATAACTGCGCTTCTCACAAGATAAAGAAAATATAAAAGTGCGCCCCTTGGTTAACAATTGGAAACTGTCACTTGGACTTGTAACATTGTCCACATTAACTTTAACCTTTTTTCTAATGCACTTGGCATCCGTAGACTTATTCCTTGTATGATTAAATTTGCCCATCTCTCTACTTTAACTGTATTCCTAATTAGTATTAATTTTTTCACTTGATGTTATTCCCAATTATCTGAACTTTTAGCAAATTTATTTGTAAGCCTATTTTCTTTTCCCTTCAAACCTAAATGATGAATTTTCCAACCTGTCTCTCTCTTTTTGTGCCTTCACCAATCATATACTTCTTATTTGATTTAGATAACCTCATTTTCTTGTTGAGCATGTGATCTTTTAAAAGGAACCATCCTTTCCCTCAATCAGTCTAGATGCATGATGAGGAAAAACGAGGGTTGTTTTTCTTGTGATAAATTTTATTTGTTTTAGCCATATTTTTTATGCATTAAGCTAGACTTTCTTGGCCGTGAGTCCCTTTGATTAATTTTACTTCCCATTTTACAAGAGAGCATTTTCAATTTTGGGGATTTCTTACGCTTAATTTTATTTAAATTTGAATATGATTACATGCAGAATTATTGGGGTTATGAGTTAGATTTGTTAAGATCTTAATTGTTCGATCATATTTGGTTTTTAAGGGGATCTTCAAGATATAATGACAGGGAGCTCGATTAACGACAATGGGATGCTTCCTCCTAGATATCTAAAGCAAATTTATGTGAAAACTGTTTATCAAATACATTCTTTTGGTTGACATCAAATCGTTCATTGCTAGAAAGCTTTCTGCACCACCTTGACTAAATGATTCAGAGGTGTTAACATGACCAAAATAGTATTAGAGTCATGACATGACTGCCATTTATTTACTAGTTCTAATATGACTTGATTTATATTGACCCAGAGTAATTTAGATGGCACTTAAATTTATTAGAAGTTCTATTAATGGGACTTACAACTTTGAGGACAAGAAAAGCCAATGATGGATGGATGGGTCTTGCGATCTTACCTTATAGGTAAGGTTAATTATTAATTATGTTGCTTTAATGGGCTGTTAACCTTATGTTGGGGTGATTCTTATATCTATTGGAATGTTAATATGCTGGACTTTACAGCCTTGAAGATGAGGAAAATCCACCAAGTAAACTTAAGTTATATTAACATTTTGAACTTTGAAAGGAATATTAAGATTTGCGACCTTGCTCTTTAGAGGAGATTAATGGATTGCGTAAGGGTTCAAGGGGAGTTTGATGATGATCTTGTTGACTTGTATTTCTAATGACCTATTAAGGCTGATCTTATGTTCTAATCATATAGAAAAACAACTCGAATGGTGAGTTTTTATTATCTTCACTTCTAGGCAATTTGGTTTGAATTTGACGACTCACCATGATTTTAGATCATCTAAGAAGTAAATGCTTAAACTTGAGTTCTATGCCATGTATTGGAATTGAGGTCCATGATGGTATTAATATGCATTTTAAATATCAATGTGTTTGTCTTGGGTATCAATTTCTTCAACATGAAAGATGGGGAGTTATATAGTATTTGTAAACATCTTGGATGTTTGCAAGGATGGCTTTACATATTGATTCACACTAGTAAGCATTCCGATGCAGTATGTAACAAATTATTTGAGCCTAGTGTTGACCTTGAGATTAATATTAAAACTCACAAGATTTAAATGTCTTCAATAGATATGGGCTTTTTTAACTAAAATTAGTTATACTTGTTAAAATTTTATGTTAATTTTTAGACTTTATTATGATTCACGTGCAAAAGGTTTCTATTGTTGTGTTAGTCTTGTTGCAAGTGATTTCAAGGATGGTGACAACATCCTATTTTCTTATGATTATAGCGCATGTGTACATTAACAACTGCAAAATCATACACTAACCATACGCACAACTTCTTAACGCCTAACAATTTATTGTTAGATTTTGGATATGCAGGGATGCAAAGATGAGCATTCATCTTCTTTAACTTGGATTGAAGAGTAAAGAGGAAGGCAAAACTTTGGTTGCATTGAAGATTGATGACATAAAAGTATTTAGATTGCAATCTGATAAAAGATTAATAACATGAATATCTTCATGCTAGTCTACAGAAAAAGATGGCAACAAGGTTTTCATATTAATCAAATAGAAGATAAATGTTTTTTCATTGTTCTTGTTTCAGTTGTGCATGAGGGGATTACCTAATGTGAAGTGTTGTGAATGCTATAAACAATGGTTTTTTCTAGAGGCGCAGAAGCTAATTGCCAAGGTTGATTTTTGGAAGTTGCCTGACTTGTGAAAGTCATGCTTAACCTCGTTAAACTCTAGGAAATTATGCCTAAGGTCTTAAGGCATGGAGAAGCTGGGCACCAGAGTTAGATGAGGGGGTATGAGAGCTCTTTGCTAATGATATCAGTATTTTCTCTGCTATCATCTTAGATAGGGTTTGTTTTGGCCTGTTGCCGAGACTTCTTATGTGCGTAAGCCTTTGCATTGAATTATAAATTCCATGCCATATTAAACAACTTAATTGAGTTAACTTAGGGTTAACCCATGTTTTAATGTTAGACACAGCGAAATACTGATGTCTTGCGTATGTAGATGGAATTTTCTTTTTTAGTAAATTAAGTCAAGCATATTATTATATTTTTTAAACTCCAATATGTGTCACCTGAAAACAATTCTAGGTATGTGCTTCAATTCTTAGTAGTAAAATTTCAATAAATAGAATGCCTTGTATACCTTGGTTTAGAATTTGTTGCATATTATCATCATTGCACACCGGCATTTTTAAAATTGCACGATGGCCATACCCATTTCTATTTAGTGTCAACAAGGTCATTGTTAAGTTTTGGATAAGCATGTCTGCTAACGGCGAGTGTTCCTTTTATTGAACTTTAACCAAATAACAACATAGGGAGACAAAATCTAGTTGTATAAGAAATTAATATAATATTTATTTGTACTTTGACTGGATTGAAGACCAAATGCATGATGGTCCTGAAGCTGTTGACTAAATCGAAGATAAACGACAAGGCTTGGTCACTTTAGAGATTGATGACATGGTCTTGTTACATTGATTGAAGATTTATAGTTCTTACTTGCATTTGTGTTCATAGGATTTAGATCGAGGGAAATTAGATGATAAGGTTAAATGAGAGGTGTTTCTGGATGCGAGGAACTCAATTTGCAAGTTTGAGTGGCAATACTTCTCAGATTTGGGGTAATTAAGTCAGACATTTTTGAACATGAGATTGAGTCTAAGATATTGACTTGCGGAGCAGTTGGGCGTCGAAGCTTGGTGATGCGTTTGGGAGGTCAACATTGGTAGGAACAAGAGAGATTTGGGCGCAGCAATGGAGACGAGAGAGGGTAGGGACGACTTTGTTATGTTATGTGTGGAGCTTGATTGTGTATTGAATGAGCACCGGCTTGGTGGTGGATAAAAGAAACAATAGGGTTTTGGGGGGGGGTGTTGGGCGGCGGCAGTGTCCAGAGTAGCACTTACGCACCCAAGAAAGCTTTCAAAATAGCGAGTAAGGGAATGCGACACCTAGGAGGAGTGCATCCACTCCTGGATTGTTCAATGAACACCTGGAAATCCAACGCTGTAACTTTCCCTAACAACTATGGACTTTCAGTCTTTTGCTTCTCTTTGAATTAGTGCGCACTATGGATAGCATGATCTCTTGTGTGTGAAAGAGAGGAGGAGCATCTGAAGTGTTTTCTTGAGTCCAGGAGTGTAGAGAGGAATGAGTGTGGTGTATTCTCTACATTTATCCTTATTTATTCATAGTGATTTTTTTTAGTGTAGTTTAGCTTCGTGATTTTTTCCTGTTCTCGTTTTCTGTGTTATACCTTAGTCTTGTGTTTTTCATCATCTTTTATTTTGTGTGCTTCTGTTTTAAGTTTTTTCTTCTGACCTCTTTAATCAGTGTTTTCACAATTTTCATTTTCTAACACAACAAGTGATATTAGAGTGGGGTTTTCTAAATATCTTTGGTTGGAGTGGAAGCAATGGTTGATGAAGCAAGGTACAAGGCGGAGAAATTCAACGGTTCAAATTTGACTTTCTTAAAAATACAAATTGAAGATTTATTGTATCGAAAGGTCTATTTAACACTTGAAGGAATTGCCAAGAAGCCATAATCGATGATTTTGGAAGAATGGGAAGTGATTGGTTGAATAATGCCAGGTTTGATCTAATTTTCACTTTCCTCATCTGCTATTTCAATGTTGTGAATAAGAAAGCTATTGTTAATCTCATTGCTGCACTAATAAGGATGTATGAGAGGCCATCAACTTCAAATAAAAATATTATGAGGAAGAAATTATTCAATATAAAGATGGTGGATGATAGTTTAGTGGCTAAACATTTCAATAATTTCAACACTATGACAAATTAGTTATATTCTGTTGGCATCGCGTTCGATGATGAGATAAGAGTACTACTATTTATCATCATTGCTAGATAGTTCGGATGGACTAGTCACCCTGATGAATAACTTTTCATATAGCATGAAGTTAAACATTGCTAACATTGTGGGATCACAAGGTGAGTGGTGAAATTTTAAATTATGTTATGAATGTTGAAGATAGAGAAAGAAATCTGGATAGAAACATGGACAAGAAAAAATTCAAGTTTAGTAGAGGAAAGTGCAAGTCAAAGTGAGAGAACGGTAGGCTTGAATGTTGAAACTAATGGAAGAAATGTCCCTTCAAGGACAACCATACTCCAAAGGTTGGCGATGGGGAGTTCCAAAGAGAAAACTCTCTATAATGTCTTCACAAATGAAATTCATGGTGATTCCCTTATTTTGTCTCTAGATGGTACTGAATCATAGATAACAGATTAAGGTGCCTCTTTTAATGCGTGAAAGGTGCATTAGGGAGATAACAAAGCCTGCAGTATTGTTAGAAAGGGTGATGTTGATATCAGGTTGTAAAATGGATCAATTTGGAAGCTCAAATAAGAAAGGTGCATTAGGGAGATAACAAAGCCTGCAGTATTGTTAGAAAGGGTGATGTTGATATCAGGTTGTAAAATGGATCAATTTGGAAGCTCAAATAAGTTAGATGTGTTCCATATTTGAAGAGAAATTTGATTTCTCTGAGCCAGTTTTTAAGGTCAGTGTATGTGACTACTTTCACAGGTGATTCGTGGAAAGTGACCTGAGGAACAATGTTGATGGGTTGAGTTAACGTTGAAGACACCCTTTATTTGATCAATAAGGTGTTTGAATTAGTTGGTGTTGCTAGAACAAAAGGTGATGCGGGCTTATGGCACCGGAGACTTGGCCATATGGGTGAGCATGATCTGAAGTCACACTTTTCTAAAAATAAACTACAGGGTTTAAAATCTGTTGATCTTGATCTTTATGGAAATTATGTTTATAATAATCAAATAATGTTACTTCCTCTAAAAATGGTTCAAAGATGAAATCCAAGAAGCTGGAGTTAGTCTCTTGTAGTTTTTGCACTTCATGATAATTCAGCTGCAGGTTGTAGCAATTTGCTTCTGAAGGTTATTCCTTTGAATTTTTTTCTTCTTAATTACGGCCATAATTTATGTATTTGAAGATTAGCTCTGTAAGTTTATCTCAATTTCTTCCTTATCACAGATGTCCTTGTCTTGCACTTTTCGTTCTCCTTTTTTCTTTCACAGAATTTTGTGTGCATCATTTTATGTTTCTTAGATACAGACTTCATATTGTCTTGTACCATTTGGTCCTGGAGATCTTAAGATTTCTCTTTCAACAATCCTGCCCTATGCTTATTTTTTTTTTTTAAAATTCTACCGTCTAGATATATCCTTTAATCCAATCCGTTACGGATTCTTCATGGCTGGGGTTGAACTGTCTGTGCTTGTGAAAGTAATCAGATGGATTATGCTAAGGGAATACTTTAACTGGTGTGTATCCAACTAACTGGAGTACTATGAGGTCCTTATTATTTTTAAATTGACTTCATGTAGCACACTCCTTATTCCTTGCAGCTGCAGATTGTTAATTGGCTATTAATTCTTCCCTGTCTTCATCCTCCTGGCTATTAACACTTTCCTGTCTTCATCCTCCTTGTCGACCATCTTCTTCTAGCATTGGGCTCATGTATTCAAGCTGAACCTGAAAGTTGAGTCTTTGGGACAAACTATGATCTCAATCTCACAGATATTTTTATGGGAGCTGGAGCTTGAAATTGACTTGTGCCCCTTTAGCCAGGCTTTGCATGTCCTAAAACCTTATCTAATTTACACCCTTTATTTGCCCAAAGTTCTTATTCTTTTATTTTATCATTGCCATTTGCGTTAACCACTAATTTTGAACTATTGTTGCTGAGTTTTTCATCTTAACAAATGCTAGATATATTTGGCATTTTAGCTTAGTACAACCCTCTGTAAGCCTCTAACTGTGATCCTAACAAAGAGCTGAATTCCTCGTTGTTATGAAAAACCTGTGTTTCAAGATGTGGGGGAAATATATTGTACAAGGCTGTTTACTTTTCTGTTGATAACCTCTCTTCTTAGAATTTTAATGAATCTTTTTAGCGATCTAACTTTGAAACTTAATGATTTATATTGAGAAGCAACAAAAGACATTTAATCCTACTCTGTATATTATGTATGCAAATTTAAGTCATCTTTTTGTAGGAAATAGAATTTTTGATTAGATAAAGGGAAGGACCTCATTATGACAGAGGCATTTAATGTTGTTGCTGTGTGCTTATGTAAGTGTTATGAATGCTTTAACTCTGAAAGAATTCTTGCAACATATCAGAATCTAAAGAAGTTGGTAATAAATTTTTGGCCTTTTCCAATAGTGCAAATCATTATTTATCATTTTATCATATCACAATTAGCCATATACCAGTTATTGATGTTGGCTTCATCTTAAGGAATATGATCATTCAAATATTAAATGCTCAATTTGATGCGAGTAACTTTACTCTATTGATGTCTTTTTTGATAACTTTTTATTGAAGTTATTCTTTTATTCCTTTTCCCTTAATTTAATCTACCTACTTTTTTCTTATTTACTTGCTCTGTTTAATGCATACCCAAATTACCAAAATATAATTTTAATAACAATGATCTTCATAGGAGCTACTCCATTGCCCATTTTTTTGACAGATTTTTATGCACTATCATTTCTTATTTGTTGTACATCCTTTTATGCACTCTCATTTTAGTGATACTTATTAACTATTTTTTCTTTTTTTTCTTATTTAGAAAACATCCATCTTAACATACTAATTGCTTCCATACTTAGTTGTTATTGATTTCATTATGGCCCAATACTAGGATAAGACAATTATTTTAAATAAAGCTTAAATTTAAGTATTTAAATATTGTTTTATTGAGAAATACCCTTTAAACTCTCTTCATATTAATGTCTCAACTTCAATCTATTATCTGCTTCCTCTTGACATCATCATTCCATTGTATCACACAATCAATATTGTGGAAAATCAGAAAAGAAGAAAAATAATTCTGTATTTTCTTACTTTGAATTGGTAATACAAGTTGTTATATAGAGGAGATTACAATGAATAAAAATGAAACTATCTACCTAATTCCTCGATTTAAGGGATTACAAATTAATACAAATTAATATAAATTAATACAAATTGATTCTTAATTTATTCTCCCAATCTATTTACGAGGATAAATCCGGAAACTTCAACACTCCACTCAAGTCGAGGAATAGATGTCTTCCATTCCAACTTGGATACAATATCGTGGAAACTCGAACTCGTTCAGCCACTTTGTTAGAACATCAGTAAGTTGTTTCTACGATGGAACATAAGACATACATACTAACCCTTCATCCAGGTTTCTTTGATGAAATGTTTATCAATTTCGATATGCTTTGTCCTATCGTATTGTATAGGGTTATGAATTTATATTAATAATTGGCATTTGTCATGATGGAGCTTCATAGGACCCTCCCGTTGGACTGTTAAATCATCCAAAATAATTTTCGGCCACAGTAATTCACATAATCCTTGAGCAATAGCCCTGAATTCTGATTCTGCAGATGACATTCCAACTACATTCTGCTTCTTGCTCTTCCATGTCACTAGGTTGCCTCCAAGAAAAGTACAATATCCTGTAGTAGATCTCCTATCCACTAGGGAGCCAGCATAGTCAGCGTCGGTGTAGGCTTCCAGAGTAAGAGCGTCATTCCTTTTGAACAAGATTCCTTTCCCCGGATTGCCTTTCAAGTAATGTAGTACCCTGTAAGCTGCCTGAAGATGAGGTTCTCTTGGATCATGCATGAATTGATTGATCAAACTTACAGAATATGCTATGTCTGGTCGAGTGTGAGCAAGGTATATGAGTCACGCAACTAGGCCTACAGTACATTCTTTTGTCCACACTTGGTTCTTCTTTAGCTTCTCCCGACTTATAGTTTGGATCTATTGGAGTAGAGATGGCTTACACCCGATCTTCCACTGTTTCGCCGATAAATCGATCACGTACTTTTGCTGAGATATGAAGATTCACTTGTGTGGAATATGCCAGCTTCGATACCTAGGAAGATCTTCGATTTCTCCAGTTCCTTTCTTTCAAACTCTTTTACTCAGTCTCAACGCCAATTCATGTTTCTCTTTTTCATCATTTCCAAGTAATCTATGATGTCGTCCACATAGACCAAAGGGCGATCGCTCCACTGCAATTTGAATGTTTAATGAAAAGAGTGTGGTCACCTTAGGCTTTGTTTATACCGGATTCCTTCACTGACCTTTGAAAATCTGCGAAACCAAGCTCTGAGAGATTGTTTTAATCCATAAAGTGCCTTTTTCGACTTGCACACCTTATTACTCGTGTCCCCTTCGAATCCGGTGGGATGCTTCGTATAGATTTCCTCATTTAGATCACTACATGGAGGAATGCATTCTTAACATCATCTCTGTAACGATTGCCATTTGAAGTGAGTCGCCAGATGATAATAGGATTCTCACGGTGTTCATCTTTCTTCTTTGGAACGAAGGTTTCACGATAGTCCACCCCGTAAGTACGAGTGTATCCTTTGGCTACTTAACCTTGCTTTATATCTTTCAAGTGATCCATCAGCCTTGTACTTCAATGTAAAAATCCACTTGCAATCAACATTTTTCTTTCCTTTTGGTTTATCAACGATCTCCCATGTTTTATTCTTTTCTAATGCACCCATTTCCTCTCTCATAGCATCCCTCTATTTCCTTTTTGACATTGCCTCAGACACATTTTTTGGGATGACAATGGTGTTCAAACTCACAATGAACCTTTTTTGAGCAGGTGATAGACGCTTAAGAGAGACATAGTGAGATAGTGGATAAAGAAGTTCTGATCTTACCATGATTTCATTTCCAGAATTTGGATTTGATTCTTGGAATTGTGTCGGTTCAGGAACGGTCTTTCTCCTTGAATACACCTGAGAAAATCTTGAGAAATTGTGAGTGATAGGATCGGGTGACTTAGATGTGATTGTTTTTGGGGACTCGGGTTCAGCTGGAGCATGAGGAGAGTTTGGTTCAGGAATTCGGTTCAACAACACGAGGTGGCACATGCGGAAGGTCAAGGTTTTTTAGTGGTGGTTCAAAGGATTCACAAGTACTATCTCCCCTCATTGAAATCTCCCTCTGAAGAGAGGACTTGGAGAAAAAAAGTTTATTTTCTATGAAAATGACATCTGCAGAGATGTAAAATTTTATGGTAGAAGGGTTGTAACACTTGTATCCCTTTTGAGTGGATGAGTAACCGAGGAAAACACATTTGATGGCTCTAGGGTCTAGCTTCCTCTATGTTGTTTGTGGACATGAACAAAGGCAGTACACCCGAATATCCTAGGTGTGAGGCCATTTGAGGTTCTGAAGTGAGGGTAGAAGCTATTAAGGACTTCTATGGGGCTTTTGTTTTCTAACACACGGGAGGGAAGTCTATTTATCATATATGTGGCAGTAAGAACGGCTTCTCTCCAATAGGATTTAGAAACATTCCCTTGAAATAGTAAGGTTCGGGTGGTGTTGAGTAAATGTCCATTCTTTTTTTCAGCTACCCCATTTTGTTGGGGTGTCTTCACATATGATGACTCATGAATGATCATTTGTGATTGAAAGTAAGGTGATAGAATCTGATTGAAGTAGTCTCTAGCATTGTCTGTCCTAAAATTTTTTATTTTGACCCCAAATTGATTTTGAACCATTGAATGGAAATTAGGTATAACAGTGCTAACATCGGATTTTTGTTTAAGAAGAAAGAGCCATGTAACACGGGTGCAATCATCAATTAAGGATACAAACCAACGAGCCCCAGAAATGTTAGGTATAGTGGAAGGCTCCCATATGTCACTATGAATCAAATGAAAAGGAAGAGAACTTCTTTTATTATTAATAGGAAAAGATACACGACCATGTTTTGCCAATTCACAAGTTTCACAATGAAATTCAGAAATATCCAATCCTTGGAACAAGTGAGGGAACATTATATTTAAAACCCTAAAAGAAGGATGACCAAGGCGCAGGTGATATAGCCAAATGACATCTTTGTTCGAGGAACTTAGGAAAGATAAAGACAAATTTCTCTTAATTTTCTGTGATGGTTCAAGGTGGTAAAGACCGCTCCTTTCCTTAGCAAGTCCAATCCTCCTCCCCGTGTCTACAGTCTGAAAAACACAATAAGAAGAGTAAAAAATAACATAGCATTTGAGATCTTGAGTAAACTTTTGAATGGATACAAGGCTTGTTGACAGTTTAGGTACATGGAGAACGTTTTTAAGGATAAGGCTAGATGTGATATGTATATCTCCAATCCCTGCAACAGTAGCTAGAGAACCATTGGCCACAACAATTTTCCTGTTACTTGGACATGGGGTATAAGAATAGAAGAGTTGAGATGTGGGGGTCATATGGTCTTTAGCACCGGAGTCTATGATCCAAGAGTTGATATAGAATTTGTCTAAGACATTCATGCAAACAAAATTACCTGAAATAGCCATCGAACATGTTCCAGACGTTTTCTCAAGAGATCCCAACAATCTTCTTAGTTTCTCAATTTCTTCACTGCTGATCCCCCCTTTTTCTGAATTTTCCTCAATATTGGGCTGCTCTGCCACATGCGCTTGAGGCCTTGGTTGCCCCCATTCTCGGCTTGGAGGTTTACCATTCAGCTTCCAACACTTCTCCCTTGTATGCCTTGGTTTCTTGCAGTAGGTACACCAAAGATTGTCTTTGTTCTCCTTCACTTGGTTTTCTCTACCCGAGTGTTTAGGCAGATTATTCTTCGACTTCTCTTGATTTGTTTTGCTACTAAGGCTGATCCATCCATAGTATGTGGTTCTAGCATGACACTCCTCCGACTTTCTTCTGCTCGGATTAGTGAGATTGTTTCTTCTAGAGACGGTGTATCCTCCTTGCCAAGGATTTGGATCACGACTCGATCGAATTCGAATTTAATCTCGCCAAAAATCATATATCTGATCATTCTCAATGAACTTCTTCAAGGTGGCCGCATCATCAGGGCATTTCATCTCAATTACCCCATATTGATCCAATTCTTGCCAGAGATTTTGCAACAGAGTTGCGTACTCTGTGACAGATTTATCTCCTTGCTTTGTGGCTCCGGTTTTCGCCTTGATTTCGTACACAAGGGGAGCATCACGGGCTTTCGAGTATGTGCGGTTGATGTAATCCCAAATTTCCTTTGCAGTATTCAAGAACATGCAAGTGTCACTAATCGTTGGGTCCATAGAATCCCATAGCCAGGTCATAATTATGGAATCCTCCTCATCCCATGCTGCAAAGGTTGGATCCCTTTTTCTTGGTCCGGTTCCAAGGAGGTGACTAAGCCTCCCTTTGCCTTTTAGGTATGTGCGGACGATTTGAGACCATTTGAGATAGTTTTTTCTGTTGAATCTGCTGGATGCCCGAATATTCTGCAATTCTCCAATTTTCTGAACAACATTGGATTCTTCGGGCGGGGTGGAATTGCTGGAGACAGTTTCTGACATTGACATGGTGATGGATGGGAGAAGTTCGTAGCAATAAAGGCTGCGGGAAAACTCCAGCGGGAAAGAGACAGAAATGCCCGTTCTTGTTCGACAATAAAGGTTGAGGAGACGTTCCTGTTCCTGGATAATCCGAACGGCGCGCAGAATGTCGAGAAGGTCACGCAGGAAGGAGGCGCTGGAAGCGACGGCGAGTTCGGCGTAGATCGTCGAGGATGTTCACGCAGGAAGGAGGCGCGGACGACGGTGAGTTCGGCGCAGATCGTCGAGGAATAGCTGCTATAATTTTATTGTTACAATTTCTTTTTTGTTATTCTATCTTGTATTGTTACAATTTTATTTATCAAAAATGTATGTAATAATCCCTATTTATAAATAATTTGCACCAAGATGACTCCACTTGAATAGCTGCTATAATCCTCTCCAAGACCAAGAAAAAAATAGACAATGTATTCCCATGTGTAAATCTATTGTAGTGGGAACTCTTGCATCTCATACGCTTTGGTTGGTTGTTGAACCAGTATATATATATATCTATATATCTATCTATCTATATATATATATATATATATATATATATATATATATATATATATATATATATCCTTAGTGATTTTAAGATACCTGTTAAAGATACTTTTCTCCTATATATCCATCAAATAGGTTCTCTTACATTCAGTGATACACTTTTTTCACTGTTATCAACACGATGCAAATAGGTTCTGATTGTTTTTCAATGTCATAAACATGCTGCAAATAGCTTTCCATTGCACTTCTTCCGTATGCTGCCTCTCAAATAGCTTTCCATTGCACTGCTTCCGTATGCTGCCTCTCAAACCATTGGCCAAAATATTCCATTGGTGAAATCAAACTGATTCTCAAATATTGACGTGATTTTCATTAATCTATGTTCATACGATTTTCCAATTGCCAATTTGATTTAATTTTGATGTGTTCCTAATAAATCTGGTTGAATCAGTTCAATCACCTCTTCTATGTTCTGTATAGTGATATTTTCTGCTTTTATGGGGTTTCCCTCTGGGTGAATTCACCTATTAGTTCTATAAATACTTTATATAATTTCCTCAAGATAGTATCTCCTAGAGCTGATCATTTGACATAATTATACGTGATAGGGGCGTTCTTTAGTTTTTCTCCCTTTCATAGGTTACAAGTATTGTGAAGAAGCGTCAGTTTTATTATATGCAACTTCTCTCTCATGCATTGAGACATTAACAATTGAAAAACAAACCATATCTGGCTTTTTTGTAAATTTCTTATTTCTTACATCTGTATCTTGTCTGTTAATTCGTGCTGAATGTTGTTATCTCTCTCTCTCTCTCTCTCTCTCTCTCTCTCTCCATTTAACTTCTTTTGCATGATTATTTTTTTTCCTTTCTCTTTCAACTTAATTGTTTGTTCTATTTTATAGTATTATTAAATTTTGACCAAAAGATCTGAGCGTGTTTACAACATTAATTTCAAGAGGTTCTTCTCTCTCGCTTTATTTAAAATTATCAGTTTCAATTTTTTTTTGATTTTTTTCTTAAAAAAATATTATGTTTTTAAACTCAACTTGTTTGGTACTGAGTTTATTTTTGTCCATTCCCCAGCTTAAGAGTGAAAAAAAGCCATTCATATTGTTGCTTCATTAAATTTATCAATGACATTTTCTGAAATTTTATATTAAGTATCTGTCATTTTTCCATATTAAAAATGCGGTATTTTTATACAATAACTTATTTCTTACACAAAGCATCAGTTTTGTACCTCCCTAGTTACTCACTAATACATTTCATTGCTCTGCACATTCACTAAAATTGCATGTCATTTATTTAAATTGGTGATTGATACACATCCATTGTTGGTAAATGCATGAACTGTCATCCTTTTAGGACTATCTTTCCATGGTGAAAAATATGTTTTCAACCTATGATTCTTTATTTCGTGTCATTTAACATGCATGTAGTTCTTCTATAAGTACTTTGATAGAATTCTGAAGATTGTTTTGTTCAAATTTATTTATTTGTTTATTCTATGCTGTTGGATTTATATACATTTTAAACATTCACGAGAACCTGGAACCCAACAATGGTTTGTGGTAGTTTTATCTATTTAGTTTTGTAATTTTATGAGATTAAATAGAATGGTATATACATTTTGCATGTTACTGGCATGTTGCTAAGTTGTCATTATGATCATTAAGTTTTACATCTATTTGTGTTCCTTATTTGCTTTTAAATTGTGCTTGTGTTGTCAGGTTATTCCTTTTGATACTTGTGAGCTCCGAAAATTAACCACCGCTCCCCAAGACAACTCTCTTCATTTAATTTTAATTTTGTTTGTTAAGGGTGCTTTGGAGTGGTGAATTTTCAGAAAACAGATAAAACATTACCTAGTGGTTTTGACCTCATTTTGCGAGGACTTTTTAATTTGGGGTTCGAGGTTTTCACAGACGCAAGCCCCTATGGATAATTCTCTCTCCCGATGACAGGAGAGCACTTTTCATTAATGCTAGTTATTAAGAATTGAGAAGTGAATATATAGTAGCAACGGATTTAGGATTTAAGTTGTAGAATTCATCACTTGACGCTTAAAGTCGATTGTGCGGGTAATAAAGACAAAGCCCGATCAAGATCTCATAGTTCCGTCATCTCGAGGCGTCACTGTCCCTGATCAACCTAGTCAGAGGAGATCATCTACCCAACATGACAGAAAGATTCTTGTCAGCAGTTATGAGTTGCGTCGTCCAAATGATCATTATAGATTTGGGGTGGATGCTTGTCTAAGAGGATAATTTTAAATCGACCTTAGCTAATAGAAAGTTTTATGCTAATCAATTGTACCTTTATGATTCACAACTCAAAGGGCGGAAAACCATTGGGGAATATATGGGCTGCGATCGACACTGTAATATAATTGTGTTGTTTGGCGTCAACCACTCGGATATGGACATTTAAGATTATTGGACTCGTCAACTCCAGCCTTTATTTTAAGATATGGACATTTATTTCAAAATTACTGGACTCGTCAACTCCAGTCCTTGTAAGGAGGAAGATCGGATTAGCCATGTGGGCCTTACGAGCTTTTTGAACCTAATCTTTGAACATCCAATACTAATTTTTTTTTTTGAAATTTTGTTATATAAGACTTTGAGATTATGCATAGTTAACTCATGACTATCTAAACTATTTTTAGCTTGAGAGTATTCAAATTGCTATTCATGTCTTAAAAGCAATTGCACAAATTCCAAAACCTTGCATTTGACTTCAAGAACTAGCCTGCATGTTTAGGTTTAAACATTTCTAAGAAGCATTATGATTTTAGGTTTTAAATGGACCGCCTTCTGTCCGCTAGTAGAGTGTGTTGAATCCGGTTGCGAGATTTATTATAGCTACTCCCATCAATCCCATAGGGGTGAGTTACATTCGGTTGACATGGGTGAGATTATCTTTCAGTGCTTTCATGATGCATGATGCTTGCACATACAAGTGACATAATAGATCATTAGGCATCCCTCCAATTCAGAGGCCCGATCGCAGTGTTTCTCACGTCGGCGATAGCACAAGTAAGCTTTCTTTATCAGCTAAACTTCATAAGTTATTCTTTTGCATTTTTCTTTCTAGCCTTACGAACCTATCCTATGGATAAGGAGGCTCGATTAGCCCACACATCATTTTTGAACCTAATATTTGAACATCTAATACATTAAATTTTTTTTTGAAATTTTGTTATACAAGACATTGAGATTATGCATAGTTAACTCATGAATATCATAAACTATTTCTAGTTTGAGAGTATTCAAATTGTTATTCTTGTCTTAAAAGCAATTGCACAAATTCTAAAACCTTGCATTTGACTTCAAGAACTAGCATTCAAGTTTAGGTTTGAACATTTCTTATCATTTAAAACTTCAAATATTTGAAGAAGCATTATGATTTTACGTTTTAAATGGATTGCATTCTGTCCGCTAGTAGAGTGTGGTGAATCTGGTTGCGAGATTTATTATAGCTACTCTCGGTAATCCCATGGGAGTGAGTTACATTCGGTTGACATTGGTGAGATTATCTTTCAGTACTTTTATGAAGCATAATGCTTGCAGATACGAGTGACATATTAGATCATTAGGCATCCCTCCAGGTCAGAGGCCCCGTCGCATTGTTCCACATGTCGTTTGATAGCACAGGTAAACTTTCTTTATCAGCTAAACTTCACAAGTTATTCTTTTACATTTTTCTTTCTAGCTGTCTTTACTTAGTCCTCTTTTGTAATGTAGGTCAATGAGGGGTTGAGCCCATTGTAGAAGAGGCGTTTGTCTCTTCACCGACTAGAGTATGGGTTAGGGAGTCACCTCCACTTTCTACCGACATTCTTTCAGCATATAGACATGTCAGATCTCGGGTTGAGTTTTCTTCTGCTTCTGTTGATCATATGGTTGATCATAGTCCTCAAACTCTTGCATCAACAAAGGAGATCCCTCCTGATCTTATGATCCCAGCTGAGATGGAGCCATTGCTTGATGAGCCGATATTAGTTTATTCCCCTCCCAATTTAGCTATCGTTCCTATTATACCTTGTCCAGATGGCTATTTAGTGGATATGAGGGAATCGAGCTCAGATAATATCCTCCCTTTTTACCTTGATATACATATACATATATGTGTTTTCATTATAACATACCAATATTTAATATTTCTCTCAATCAACACTAGTTAGAGCAGATTATGAGTCCGAGATCCGATATTGATGTCCGTTGTTTACAAATTTTAGGCATTGTAATATGCATGAATACACACTAACCTTAATGTGGAGCTTGATCCATATTAGATCTTGCATCTTCTCAGTCTTTGGAGAGCTTTACCGTAGATGCGAATGAAGTGCTGGACTTCTTAGTGCACTTTGGTTTGGGAGTCCCAGAGCTCATATACTGAGAGTTGGTATGCCGAGAGAGTTTTGGTTCGTAGACTCAGAGCTCTCACAAGTACTCGGACAAGGACCTTATTACCTAACCTTCGTGAAAGGTTTAGGAGACATCGTGAGGCGATTGATGTTGTACATGATGAGCTCGAGAGGTGCTTTGAAGCTCTACAGAATTCCCACCAACGCACTTCTGATACTCAGTTGCGATTGATAGTCTTGGGGCTTGTATATGGCGTTTTCTGGGAGAGAACAAAGACAACATATCGTGCAAAACCGGTTTTGAGGTGGAGCACACTAGGCATACACAGATAGTTGGGAGGGAGCATTGCTGATTTCAGACTTATCACTAGGCCTTGTTAGCTTTTGAGTCGGTCTTGACTTAAGTGGAGGACCTGCAGGTTACTGAGACAGAGTATTGAGCTCTTACTGAGATTATGACATAGCTTTGAGCTCTGTAGTCCCACTTTTTTATATCTGGATTATAGCTTGTTATAATTCATCATTTTTATGTATTTATCATTTTATTAGTGGGTATTTTCTTTTTTCACCTTTATCCTATTTTTTCTCTTTATTGAAGCTCCTTTGAACAAAACATTGAGCTCAGCTTGATGCTTTTTTGAGTGGTGTTCATTTCTTTTGATTTTTCTTTGACTTTTGATTAATTAAGAAAAAGTTCACTATCTAGTCCATCTGGACTTCTCAAGTTGAATGGGTTTGAGATTTGATAGTTTTTGCCATCAGACTAACAAATGGGGGCTTCTTTATTGCTGTCGTTTTTATGGCTTGTTGAGTGAGGAAGGTTGTCAATGACTCGGCCATATTTAGGCTTGTTGAATATGACATTCTTGACCCATTTGAGTCCTAGACTTGGATTGTAACGAACTCGTGCTTCTTCAGATTAAAAAGCTTCATTTTATAGACCTAGGGATTTTCCTTTATCTATTTACTTGTTATAAATGATATGTGGATTTGGAAGACTTAAGCTTGTCAAATTGGATGAGCTTGGGAACTAGACAATTTCTGTCATCAGACTAATTAGGTATGGGATCTTCTACTGCTGTCGTTTTTATGGTTGGTTGAGTAGGAAAAGCTTGCTCCTTCATTATGACCGTTTTTATGGCTTGTTGAGTGAAGCGAGCTGTCAGCGACTCAACCATATTTGAGCTTGTGATAGAGCTTGCATCATTCCAACTTGAATCGCCGAGACCTACAAATCTCATAGTCTTTTTAGTTGAATTTTGAAGATTTTGATCAAAGTAAAACTTTGCTCTTTAAATTTCATTTTGCATCTACTTTTGCCATGTGATATTTGTTTCAACAAGCATACGGGGATCTCGATATTAATACTCGATGTCAACCCTAATATTTTGTGTTTTAAAATTGAGAATTTTGACATTATATATGTGGATCTCGGCTAGATACAATGGCATCTCAAGCGATCAGCCCCCTGTCTTGTAAGTAAAACTTAAATATATTTTATATAACATTTTTAAAAATGCCCTCAATCTTGTGGCAGGGCGGGGCGGGGCCGCGGGGGGGGGGGGGGGTAAGATTTTGATAATGCTACATACTTTGAAAATTTAAACTCAATACCAACTCAAATGAACTTAAAAAATTGCCCTCACTCTTGCGGGGAAACATTTGCAATAAATTTGAAATGCATTCTTGTGTTACAATAAAGTTTCAAATAAAATTCGAATGCATATAAAAGTAAAACAAATTTACATTTAAAAATGAAATTTTAAGAAAACATCTCTGACTTGGTCATTACGTATAATCAAGCGCATCCAATTCTTCCATTCTCAGGCGAGCATTTTGCTCCCGAGTTAGATTATACTGCAAAACTACTCGAAATGATGACAATTCACCTTCAAGTGACAATAATACTTCAGCTCCAAACAACAATGCATAAGGAGCAGCTTTAGTCGGTGTTTTATAAGTTGTGCGATAAGCTCAGAACGCTTCCGTCATCTTAGTATGTCATTATCTTTTTTTAGTGAGGATTTTTTCAAGCAGTTTAATCAATGTCTTATTTAAAGCTTCTGCTAAGCCATTTGCCCTTGGGTTGTATATTGAAGAATGTCGCCAATCAATCTTGTGTTGATCAAGAAGTTTATATATATTCACGCTTTTAAAGTTTTTTTTGGCCACTATCCAGAATAATATGACATGGCACACCAAATCTGTAAATAATGTTGTGTGAAGAAATTCACCACTTGCTCTGCAGTAACTTCTCTGAACGAGATAACTTCCGCTCATTTTGAGAAGTAATCAGTTGCAGCTAGAATGAAGCGATGTCATCTTGACGATGGTGGATCAATCGGTCCAATCATATCTGTACCCTCACATTCAAATGACCAAGATGTTATGGTTGGGTGTAATGGATTTGGAGGCTAATTTATTATGTCACCCATGAATTTACATTCATGACATCTCTTTGCATGCTTAATGTAATCTTTCACCATTGATGGACATTGGTAACCTATTGTTTTGATTTTCTTGTTCATTTTTGATCCTGATTGTTGTGCCCCACAAAGTCCATCATGCACTTTAACAACTTTGTTGGCCTCATCAGTCCCTAGACATCTTAGGCACATTTGCTCAAATGAGTTACGATTCTATTGAGCTTAGAGTCTCATTTAATTAAGCGTATCCAATTCTTCCATTCTCAGGCGAGCATTTTGCTCCCGAGTTAGATTATATTGCAAAACTACTCGAAGTGATGACAATTCAGCTTCAAGTAACAATAATACTTCAGCTCCAAACAACAACGCATAAGGAACGACTATAGTTGGTGTTTTATAGGTTGTGCGATAAGCCCAAAATGCTTCCATCATCTAAGTATGTCATTCTCTTTTTTTTAGTGAGGATTTTCTCAAGCAGTTTAATCAGTGTCTTGTTTAAAGCTTCTGTTAAGCCATTTGCCCTTGGGTTGTATATTGAAGAATGTCGCCAATCAATCTTGTGTTGATTAAGAAACTTATATATCTTCGTGCTTTTAAAAATTATTTGGCCATTGTCCAAAATAATATGATATGGCCCACCAAATTTGTAAATAATGTTGTGTGAAGAAATTCATCACTTGCTCTGCAGTAACTTCTCTGAATGAGACAACTTCATCTCATTTTGAGAAATAATCAGTTGCAGCTAGAATGAAGCGATGTCCTCTTGATGATGGTGGATCAATCGGTCCAATCACATCCGTACCCTCACATTCAAATGACCAAGATGCTATGGTTGGGTGTAATGAGTTTGGAGGCTAATTTATTATGTCACTCATGAATTTACATTCATGACATCTCTTTGCATGCTTAATATAATCTTTCACCATTGATGGACATTAGTAACCAATTCTTTTAATCTTCTTGATCATTTTTGGTTCCGACTGTTGTTTCCCCACAAAGTCCATCATGCACTTCAACAACTTTGTTGGCCTCATCAGTCCCTAGACATCTTAGGTACATTTGCTCGAATAATTTACTGTTCTATTGAGCTTATGGTCTCATTTAATGAAGCACATCCAATTCTTCCAGTCTCAGGCGAGCATTTTGCTCCTGAGTTAGATTATACCGCAAATCTACTCGAAGTGATGACAATTCAGCCTCAAGTGACAATAGTACTTCAGCTCCAAATGACAATGCATAAGGAGCAGCTTTAGTCGATGTTTCATAAGTTGTGCGATAAGCCCAGAACGCTTCCATCATCTTAGTATGTCATTCTCTTTTTTTTAGTGAGGATTTTCTCAAGCAGTTTAATCAGTGTCTTATTTAAAGCTTCAGCTAAGCCATTTGCCCTTGGGTTGAATATTGAAGAATGTCGCCAATCAATCTTGTGTTGATCAAGAAATTTATATATCTTCGTTCTTTTAAAAATTTTTTGGCCATTGTCCAAAATAATATGACATAGCACACCAAATATGTAAATAATGTTGTGTGAAGAAATTCATCACTTGCTCTGCAGTAACTTCTCTGAACGAGACAACTTTAGCTTATTTTGAGAAGTAATCAGTTGCAGCTAGAATGAAGCGATGTGCTCTTGACGATGGTGGATCAATCGGTCCAATCACATCCGTACCCCCACATTTAAATGACCAAGATGCCATGGTTGGGTTTAATGGGTTTGGAGGTTAATTTATTATGTCACCCATGAATTTACATTCATGACATCTCTTTGCATGCTTAATGTAATCTTTCACCATTGATGAACATTAGTAACTAATTCTTTTGATCTTCTTGATCATTTTTCGTCCTGACTGTTGTGCCCCACAAAGTTCATCATGCACTTCAACAACTTTGTTGGCCTCATCTATCCCTAGACATCTTAGGCAAATTTGCTCAAATGATTTAAGGGTTTCATTGATGAAAGCAAACCACAAGGCTCTCTTTTTGATTTGCACCGTTATCGATTTATCTGCAGACAATGTTTCTTCTTTAAAGGTCATTGAAGGTTAGCCTCTAATCATCTTGTTTCTCTGCCATGAGTGTCTCATTCTGATTTTGAGAAACTATCTAGGAGGGAGTGTGAGAAACAACATAAGTTGCATCCTGCTTGCTTGAACTTGATGACCCCTCTTCCTGCTGAAGTTGTAAGTCCGACGGTTCCAAGACTCGTCGAGTATGCACGTCGATCAACTCTCGCTCAAAATTCATGTTAGCCATCTCTTTAGCTAGTTTAGCTAAATATTCTGCTTTATTGTTTCGAGCTCGAGACACCCGAGTTAATGTGACGTGCGAGATTTGTTTCATAAGTTGAGTAGCTCTTTTATGATAAAACGCTAATTCAAGCTTATTTATTTTATAAATACCCAACACTTGATTTATGAAAAGCTGTAACTCGCCAAAAAATATGAAGATTTTTCATTTTCAATTCGATAGCTATCTCGAGGCCAGCTATCAAAGCTTGATACTCAACTTCATTATTAGTAAAAGGCTCAGTTAATTCATACGAATACCTCATTATGTCTCCTTCTAGTGTCACAATGATTAGACCAATACTGGCTCGTGCTTTTGGAAGATCTGGAGGTTGGGCGGATTTGATGGAAGAGGCTTCATCAAAATAGAATTCTCAAATTTGTAACCTCTGCTTCTCTTGAATGATCAGAACCTTTTCATCGGTTAAATCATTGTTGAGCGGAGAATCAGCAGAAATAGGATGAGCAACAAGAAAATCTGCCAGAACTTATCCTTTCATTGCTTTTTGAGGAACATATGTGATATCGAATTGCAAGAGCAGGACTGCCCATCAAGCCAAGCGATATGCTAATGTTGGTCTTGTCATCAAGAACTTCAGCGGATCAAATGCTGAGATGAGATGATTGTGTGAGACATGTAATGGCGAAGCTTTTGAGCAGCGAAAATCAATGCTAGTTAATGTTTCTCAATTGGACAATAATTTATTTCAGCTTCTATAAACCTTCGACTGGTATAATAGAGAACATTCCTCTTGCCTTCTTCATTGTGTTAAGCCAACAAGGCTCTAAGGGTCTCTTCTAATACTGCTTTAAAATAAGAGGCTTCCTTGGATTGGTGCTAAGAGAATGGGTGGACTTAAGAGGTATTTCTTAATAACTATGAAAAGCCTCTTGACATTCAACAACCCATTTAAATGGAGCATTCTTTTTCATCAACTTTGAGAACGGCTGACATCGATCAGAAAGGTTGGATTTAACACGTCGAATGAACACGTCCTTATGAATAA
This sequence comes from Papilionanthe hookeriana x Papilionanthe teres, assembly GCA_022702705.1. Lineage (NCBI taxonomy): Eukaryota > Viridiplantae > Streptophyta > Magnoliopsida > Asparagales > Orchidaceae > Papilionanthe > Papilionanthe hookeriana x Papilionanthe teres. The sequence continues at coordinate 31,678,141 of CM040434.1, forward strand.
TGAAGTCGGCGAAGATTTTTTTCGGAGGCATCTCAACAATCGCCTTGATTTTTTTGGGATCAATCTCAATTTCTGTATGACATACAATATACCCAAGAAATTTTCTCGAGGATACTCCAAAATGACATTTAAGAGGATTCATTTTGAGATCAAATTTCTTGAACCTTTCAAAGACGATCCTCAAATCCTCCAAATGATCCCGACGATCATTACTTTTGATGACTAGCACTCCACCTTCTGATGGATCAAGTCATCAAATATACGAGTCATATCTCTTTGGTATATTGCTTCTGTATTCTTTAAACCAAATGACATGATCATGTAGCAATAGATTCCAATCGGCGTTTTGAATGATGTATGTTTTTCATGTTCAGGTGTCATTTTGATCTGATTATATCCGGATGATTCATACTTAAAGGAGAACATATCATAATTTGAAGTATTGCTTGTTGTCCACGAGCACTTCTGTCATAGGGAGTGAAAAATCATCTTTTGGACATGCCTTATTAATATCTTGAAAATCAATATTGACTTGAATTTGGTCATTCTTCTTTTTCACTGGTACAATATTGACTATCCAATCAACACACTTCTCGTATGGAACCTGCTTCAATGAGCTTCTTGGTTTCAAAAATCATCTGCTTTTCAATTTCAAGTCTCATTCTCCGTGGAGCTTCTTTAACAGGTTTCACATATGGATTGATGGATAGCTTATGAATTGCTACCTTAGGGGATAAGTCGGGCATTTTCAGCATATGACCAAACGAAGCAGTCCCTGAATTCACAAAACAATGTTTTTATCTCTTCAATTTTACCTTCAGGCAGAAGTGCACTGACGAAGGTTGGGTGAGGATTATCCTTAGTTCCCAGGTTAATTTTCTTCACTTCATCCATGGTTACTGTTTGCCCACCCTATTCCATTTCTTCTGGAGCAAGTTTGACATCTACATCTTGATCATTTGTAGAGTTGACTCCATATGAATTTTCTTCATCTTCATCATTGGTATCGATCTCATTTTCTGTTATTGCATAGCAGTTTGCTTTTCCAAAATCTTTTCGTTGAATAAATCAATGACCTTAAGTTGTGCATCTATTATCATCACTTGATACTTGCGGGCTTCTTGTATTCTAAATCTTCTTGAAATATTTAGCTCATTGTTTAGTGATCCCAATTTGAACACCTGACTTTCACATCATTCCTTGGATTCTAGGAGGGATAGTATTTGGTTATTCTGATAGGATAATACTTAGGAATTTTGGTAGGAATCATTTCTTCAGGCTCAGGGCATTGTACGGGCCGATCGAGCTCTTGACATTGATACTCCTCAAACTTCAAAAATAAAGTCCCTGGTGCATTACTTCCAGACAACAAAGGTACATAAAATATATTTATTTCCTCAGTGACATGAACTTCACGAGAATTGACTGACATAATGAGGGACTGACATCAGTGTGAGTGAGTCATTTGATATTGATAATTTAGTCATTCTCTTTGAAGAACCCATTAAACTTTGCTCTCATAAGTTGACTTATTCTCATAGTTTTCATCAAGATTATCAAAATAGTCCTTCAATTTTGTGAAGGCTTACATTTTTCATCGGACTGGATGGGAGTATCATCTTCCTCTTCTGTATCGCTCCCTAAGTGGGGAATAACCCTATTCAACTTAGGGAAAAGATACATCATTTTGGAAAACGTCAATGTTGTCTTCTGTTTTTCACTTTGTTTTTTTTCTTTTCTTCTCCTTTCAGTTGCTTTGCAGCCTTGGTGGTTGACTTTGTACTTTTAGGAGACCGTGAAGACTTTCACTCATGTGACATAAAATACTTTGCATCATCATATATTGTAGCTTCATGAACGAAAAATGGTTGAATGTTTCTAGCTACCACGATTTCTTCTCCATTTTTTAGATATTTCATACACTAATGTATGATAGATGGGACGATCCCGTATTCATGAATCCACGATCGACCAATAAGAGCTTTAAATGAAGTATCACAAGCAAAATGTCCTCTTTAGAAAATGTAATCATTGGAGTCTCATGAGCTTGCAAGACCTCTGTCATACACCTTTGAGCAAAAATATGATTCATATTTTTCTGGCTCTTTAAGGGCTTGAATCAGTGCTGCTCGGAGTTGTTTTGACATCATCAGAGCCCTGCACACACTAAGTCACACAAAGATCTTTCTCACATGCGACAAAATATTGTAATCGATGGGCCTACTCGAAGGTGATTTCTTCTTCAAGTCTTTAAGAAGAATATCTTCATTGACCATACTAACTTTTCCTTTATCTTTATATGATTAGCCTCTTTTTGGTGACAATGATAGTACGCTACCATTTCTGAAGTGAACTTCAACCGCCTCATATGAGCCAAGACTTTCTTGTAGCTTCTTTCACCCAATTTGTGACTCGGGCTCATTTTCTTTAGTAAAACACAAATTCTCTGAGCTATTATCTAATTGTATAGCCATCCGACAGGACTTAAACATTGTGTAGAGGTTTGAGATGCAGTTACAGAAATGTTTGATGTTATTGATATGACTTGACAAGTTTCCACATGAAGTTTTTCTTCTTCCTTTGAATCAATAATTTGGAGTCTTTCCATGAACTCCGCAAGCCTGACAGGCTTTCTTGTTGGTTGATGATTTTTCTTCAAATTTATAATAATCTTTTCCGTCGTCTTCTTCTTTTTGGTTTCTTCCTGTTTTCTTGGAATTCTTTGATGAACTCTCGTAGACCTCATCTTATGTCGAGATGAGCTGGCATGGTTAGACTGTTTTTGGGTTGATGAAGAGCATGATGTGCCCATCATAGGTCTTCTTCTTAACTTGAGCTTTGGTTCTATATGAGATTTTCACTTCACACTAGGGACTTATTTTAATCGCTTTAACATCTTCACAGTTTTCTTTGAGACCACAGTCTCTCATCCCTCATCTTGATTTGGCTCCTATTTTATACTTTCTTCAATTGATGACATAGAAGAGACCGTAACCATATTTGTTGAATCTCTTCTTGGGTGAATTAGGACATTCTCGGACAATGTAAACTCCCCATTTTTATAATTTTTCTCGAGCCAATCTTTAAAGACATAACAGTCTTCGATAGGGCAATAAAGACTGTTATTCTAATCGCTGGTTTGACTTGATTCTTCAGGCCTTTTGCATTCTGGCAATTAAAGACCAGCTTTGAGATCTTGACGAAATAGCTTTCCAACACTTTCTCTTTTGAATGAATATTCTTTATTCATATTTTCTTTCAGAGAAGGATATGCTTGCTCTTCACCATTTTACCTTTGGTTCGGATGTTTTACTCCATCAAAGGATGTTTGCTTATCATTTTCTCGAAAAACTAACTTTTGTTGAGGATTAGAGTTGATTGATTGCTTTTCTCTTTCCTTCTCATAAATGGGCTGCTTCCCTTTGTCCGAGTCTAAAGATGTGATATGTGCTTCGGTTCTTCTGGAGCTTGCACCTTTATTTCTTTTGCCCTTACCGAAATGATCCTCAAACTTTATGAAATTCAGCATTTCAAATTTGCCAACCCTGTTCAACAGTTCTTGGAAAGTAGAAAAAGAAGCTATGCATAATTATGATACTATTTTATAATTGATATTGCCCATCAATAATCGAATTGCATGCTCTTCTTCTATATGTTGTTCGTATTTCATACTCAGATTGTGCCAACGAGTGATATATTTCATCACCGACTTAATCTTCTTTCATTTCTCTATAGCTAGACCAGCAATAATTATTTTCTATGTTATGGCAAATCTCTTGATAAACATTGTTTCAATCTCTCCAAACGTTTTTACAAAATCATTTGGCAATTCTGCATACCAGTCAAAAACAGTTCCTGTCAAACTACTAATGAATTGGTGAAATAACAATGCATATGCACCCCCGATATTGCCACATGATTCTTTGAACTAGGCCAAATGTTGTTTGCCATTGCCATTAGCGGCATTGAATTTTGGTATTGAATATCCCATTGGACAAGGACTTTATCATACTCAGCTGGATAAGTGTGACCTTTACTCACTGGCTTCTTTAGCCTGTTTTGATGCTATAACAACCTTGATCTTTTCATTAATTAATGTCTCGAGTTGCGTCACTATCACGGGCTTGGACTCACTGACAATATTTTGAGGCGTAGGTTGATGAGCCACCTGGTTCATCCAATTTCTCTCTCCGGGGATACTTCACACTCCCAAAGTTTGTGGCACTAGATTGATAACGGGTTGATGGTTATTTGGTAGTACAGGTGTAGGGACCGCCATACTATTTCTTTGCATCAACTCTATCATGGCAGTCATGTTTCGTCATTTCATTCATTTTAATGTTGAGTTGACATATTTCTTTATCCTTGGCTTTTAATTGACGTTGCATTTTTTGGTTGTTGTATAGCTAGTGCGGCAGTACTAATGAGTATTGGCTCTTCTTTTTCTCTTTCATCTTCTTCATTTCTTGCTTCTTCTTCATCGCCTGAAGAGGGACTTTGCTCATTCTCCCTAGCTTTTCGCAGGGTTCCTCGGGAACAGCAGTACGACGTCGTTTTCAATAATATCTGGTGCCGGGTTGGTCGTTAGTAAGGTCTTCCATATAGATTGCTTCGATCTCCATTGTATCTTTTTTTTTACCGTATTCTTCTTGCCCTCTAATCTCTGAGCGAAGCTTCTAATAAATATCGGGCTCAAAATGCATGACAGATAATCCCTCAATTAGAGGGCTTTGATGGAGATGTCTTTCCTCTTTAGGAGGAGTTGATTAACAATGGGACCTATTGGAAAATTCGCTAAGTGTTGACCATCATGATATTCATCAAGCCGATTTTCTTTTTAACCACTCATTCTTGATTGACAGCGGTTCTCTAGGAATGCACATCAGGTGTCACGCTTTTTCTGGCAAAATTTTCTCTCGTGTGGTCGTGGCCTTCATAATTGTTTATCTTTTCGTTGAGATCTTTTAGTGGCGGATTCCCAGACACTTTGTTTGGGTGTCACACTCCAATGATTGCCGAGCGATATATGCCTCGGGTGACCTGGATGACTATTACCAATAGTCTTTTAGTTGGATCTAATGGGTCTTCCATACTTATTTTTCATTAGACCCTTTGCTACTTTTAGAATCTTGTGTACTCAAGCAGATAATGTCTCGAGTTTCTTTCTTTCTTCATATAGAGGTTGGCGTTGTTGATTCCAGAAAGACTATTTAATATTGCCTGTAGAGCTGTTCCGTTTCACCCACTTCAAATCTTCAAATTTATCTGGGCTGCTTAGGCAATTGATGCTAAGATCGCAACCCAACGTTTTTTCTTATCATTTGTCTTCGAGTTAGCTTTTCTCCATATGAGAAAGCTTCAACATCAAGTGTGCTCGATACGAGAGGTGCATCAGGTATTTTAGCAGACTGGCGAGCAGGCATCCATGAAATCTTTGTCCAGCCATAGTTCTCCTCATAGGTGGTGCTTCAAAAACAATGATTCTTTTAAATACCAAAGACCTCTTTTAGGAAACTTAAATAATATTAGCTTCAATAGGTCTTGGGTCTTGCACGGTCCGGTGAGCACGACGTGCAGGTGCAGTAGTATAAAAAGGCATCGCGGGATGACCTCGTGGAGACATACCGCGAACAGGGACGACAACCGTAGGAACTTCGATAGAGTATTCTAGACTACCAAAAAAAATAGTTGTTCTAGCATTCTCGGTGGTGATAATAGCATTAGCTAGGTGTATGTTAACTCCACGCCCTAGCTAAACAGTAAAAGTAGTGTTATGAAGATCCATCCTGCATAAATGAAAAAAAGGGATCAGTTAATCAATAATTTAATATTATGCACCACATTTTCAAAAATGCAGAGCCAGAATAACAGAATTATATATACATTGAATGTTCTATTAGGACTTTAAATTTTAATTTGATAATAGTCTTGCTGTTATTATATTACAACCATGACTAGCAAAAGATAAAAAGAGAAACTTTCCCTAGCAGAGTCACTAGAAATATGTGCGCTCTGAAAATTAACCATAGCACCCTAGGAAAACTCTCTTCATTTATTTTTATTTTTATTTTTATTTGTTGAGAGAGTTTTGGAGGGTTGAATTTTCATAAGGCATATTAGATTATGCGGCGTCGACAGGGAAAAATTACAGCAGTGTGCCAGGCAAGTTCAACAGGAAAAAATACTATAAATTAGGAAATCGAGTAATGTGCTTAGAAATAACGTCCATACTAATCTTTAATAAATTAAAGTCATTTGGTAATTTTGTTGTTATCTATGAAGTAACGTTCCAACTAATCTTTCATAAATGTATTAGCTGCTCAACTGCCATCTCCTTGGTCATGAAGCTTAGTTGGGAGGGTTTGCTTGTCTATTTTTCACGCAATTAAATGTGTAAGGGTAGGTTCGTGAGGTAACGTATCTTTGAAAATTAGCAAGCGGAGAAGTTAGAGCTAGTTATGCAGCAGTTCTTGGAAAGCAATGTGTCTTTGACAATTAGTATAGAAAGTGGAAAATTTAGAGATAGTTGTGCTGCAAATAATTTGGCACAAACTAATTAGTTTTACTTGTTCTGCTGACAGAACGGTGATCTGCTTCTTGGTATTTTACCAAGATTAAGTTGTTTTCTTGGGTTATGTCCAAGCTGATCAATAGACAAATTTTGTCATTGTCAGTGTTAATAATTTCAGCCATTTTCTGTTATGCAATAAGCTAACCGTACCTTTCTGACAAGAAATGTCAGCTTCTGCATCTTTATGTGATTGTTTCCTGCCTTTTTCGTTTTTCAGCTGATCATGCTTTAATTCTAGAAAGTGACACCTTTATTTACGGTTGCCCGTTGGATTTCTGAACTCTAATTTTAAAGCAAACTGATTTATTAGGAAAGGAACCTATAACCCATAAGAGTTTAATTTTGGTTAGCAATTCAGGCCTGTGCCGGATGGTTTAACTTCATTAGCTTTTCTGAAGTTTGCTTTGATATGTTCCGCCATATGGAAAAGCTCTGAAGCGTTTTCATCAATGCCTATTTCTATATTTTATTTAGAACTTATTGTACCAAAGTAGACCTAATTGAAGGTCGATAAGATACCGCATGAGTTTTGATTGATCCTACCAAAAAAAAAAAAAAAATAAAAATAAAAATAGAAAATACTACTATGCTTTTGTACAACATGACTCTTTTTTATTTGAGGTGGATATCTCAAGGACTTTACAACCCTTAATTTATTTGCCTGTTGGTCAGTATGTAAACTTATCTTGGGTTTACTAGATATTTTATACGTTTAAAATACCAGCCTCTCTGCATTTGTCATCACTAACAACTTGAATAAAGCCACTACCTTAACCCCCACCCAAGAACAAATTAAAAAAAAAAGAGTTTTTATATAAAAGTGAACCATTTAATTTCTTTATATATTTGTATGGTGTTTTACTTCAGAAGGAAAGATGCAGTTCTATTATCATTTTACTGCAACTAAAATGCTCTCGTGGGATATATGATTGCATGTTTGTTTTATGTGAAAGCTTTTATGAACTGTTTACTCATTATTATACCAATTTAATATTTTCCTAGACACTGGAATGATGGCGAGTAGACTTAAACTTTGCAATATTAAATGTGACCAAGAAATTCCAAGAACTAGTTAACAGCTAACATGAGTAGCTAAGTACATATGAAAAGAATTTTCCAAACTAAATAACGGTAACTAAGATAAGGCCTTTACCAAAATTTTCTGAAACAAAACTGCCGTCCTCTTCCAATAGAGCTTTTTGCGACCTTGCTGCAATTCCCACCTTGACTTTGAATGTTATGTATTCCTTATTGGCCAAGAGCAACCTATCTAGAAATTAGCTCGGCTTTGTTGGATTTCTTCCAGATACATCGTCAACCTTGCAATGTGAAATTTGATAGCCAATGTCCAAATACAGCGGCATTAGAAATTTGAAAGGAAGTAATAATTTAAACTACAAAGAATCTGATGTAGAGAACTTCTCGCTCGAGAACCGAATGGGATATGACTTGATCGGAAACCTCATTGATTCTTGTCTCAGATTGCTAGTGTTTTCTGTTCTTTTCTTTCCAATGGTGATTCTCTAGCCGTCTCAGGATTGCTGGGAGTGACTGGGAATGCCAGTAACCTTCAGGAAGTTTAAGGAAAATAAGAAGAAAAGGAAAAAAAAATGAAATATTAAAAAAAAATTAAAGAAGGGGTATTTACATAGATAGCATACAATTCTTATTTATTTACATATCTCACATCTAAACTTTAGTATTTACACACATCACACTCAAATCTTTAATATCATATCAAAAATAGCACCATTACTATTTTTTACAAGTGGAATGTACCTTTTCACGCGTTTAAATCATTAAAGAGCTATGTACGTAAAATATGAATGTTTAGGTGTGAGATATGTAAATTTATAAGAATTGTGTTGTACAGATGTAAATTTTCCAAAAAATAAAGAAAATGCGATCGAAAAACGTAGATTACTGCTGCAGCAAAAAAGCAAACAAAATTAGCAAGAAAAGAACAAAATCAGAACCTGTTTTCAATAAAAATGGAGAATGCTACTTTTGCTTAGGAACCATGTTGGGTTGAGAACACAGGCATGTCTTCATAAATTTGCAAGGAAGAGCCGGCTATTCTGGATGAACCTTCATTGAAATCTTTCAAACTCTTCAGGCAACATGAATCCCAATATCTAGGATCTCTGTTTCCTCTCATTGGCAGATAATGTAGGAAGATCGAGGTCCCAATTGTCTCTGCAGCCTTCCAGTTGCTAGAATTCGCTGCAAACCACCATGCCGTTTTATTCAACTAGTTTTAGGCCCTGGTAACTTCAATTTTTTTTTATTATGACATTTAATGACAATAATTTTGTTATAATCTGTGGCTTTATTCCTTTTTGGTTCAATTCACATAATTGAAGCCCCTAATTCTACTTCTCCTTGTTCTAGTAAAATATTCAAGCAACTCAGGACTAATTAAAGACCATTGATTCTAGGAATTCAGGAAGTTATAGGAATATAATTTGGACTAGATATCTCTTGGGTCCTACATTTTATTTGCGCATCATGTCATCATGAACTCTGATCTGCTCAAGCATACTCGAGTTCTGGTGTTTATCTACAGCCTAAAATGTAAATTCCTCTTTTTGCATCGAACTTTGCTGCTAGTTGATTACATCCAATTCTCTTGGTTAAAAATTTATTTGCAGATAATCATGGTTCTCCTTTTAGTTGGAGAAGCACAGTATGATTTCTTTTTTCAGTCCTTACCGGTTTAACATTGGAAAGTCTGTTGGAAGCTCAACTTCTTATTTTTGAATCTATCACACGACTTTACAGTTAGCATTTACAAAAAAAAATGATAGAACAAAACAGCATTTTAAAATTACTCTCCTAGCTTTGAAATTTGTTTATAACAAGTATTTATTTCCTGCCTGATTTCAGTTCCCTGTTGGTCGTGTTCACCGTTTGCTTAAGTCGCGCATTGCTGCGAGCGGAAGAGTAGGAGCCACCGCTGCAGTGTACTGTGCTGCGATTTTAGAATACCTTACCGCTGAAGTGCTTGAGCTTGCTGGCAATGCGAGCAAGGATCTTAAGGTGAAGCGTATCACACCAAGGCATTTGCAGCTTGCTATTCGTGGAGATGAAGAGCTTGATACACTGATCAAAGGTACCATAGCAGGTGGAGGTGTGATTCCCCATATCCATAAGTCCCTCATCAACAAATCAACCAAGGAATAAGCAATCTCCTACACTCGCCCTCCATTAATATTCTATGCCGTTCTCCCCAGCTTTAATCACAAGTGTTCTTAGTTATTATTCTCATTTTAATTTCATTTCTTCTGTTTGTAGCTTCACAATTTATGGACCATTGTTTGAATATTTGTCCAAAACTTACAAGTTTAGATGATTTCTTGAGATCATTGTCAGAATTCTGTCATCTGTAGTTTGATTGTGTGGTTTGTGGATTCTGTAACTTGGAACAGCCTAATTTGCTAATTTAGTTTTCTTAATTAGTGGTAGCAGAAACTCATGTCTAAATTATTTTTACAAATGTTTGCTTGTTAATTTTCTGCAGTTTTTTATTTTCTGGGCGTAAGTTGATTGTCCATTTTCATGCGCCTAATTTATAATTGCGGCATTTGCATACATATAACAACAACAACAGCAACAAAGCCTTAATCCCACTAATTGGGTTCGGCTACATGAATCCTTTTTCTCCATGGCGTCCTATTTAGTGTTATATATATATATATATATATATATATATATATATATATATATATATATAGTTGTGTAAAGATTGATCGACGCAGTGGAGTACGCGATCGGCTACGCAAGTTATGCAGGCTTAGTAGAGGAGCAGGCTCCGCTTCCGTCCAGGTGTCTTTATTCGAATCCTCCGTGTGAGTGGATTCAAACACGACCCGAGAGACTTATACCAAAGACCGCAACCAATGAGCTAAGGCTTTCGCACTAGTGTAATATTTTCATGTAATTCTAATAAATTAAGATCATTTTTTATGAATAAGCCCAAGTCTTCATAGGTCTACCTCTACCTTTCTTAACATAAATTGAATCTAAAATATACACACCACACAATTTTGCATGCATACTACAATTTTTATGTATTTAAATCTTACACCTATGTTTTCATATTTATATGTATAAAATTAAATTTTTAAATCACGTCAAAAATATTATCATAATTAAATTTTTTAAAAGTGAAATATATTCAAATTACAGATTGGATGGGTAGATACATAGAATTGTGTGGTATGAATGTAAAACCTTGTTTATGATTTTGGTGGTTGGAAATTTGTAGAGGCAATTAAGGATTGATATGCTGAATTTGTTGAAAAACTGGTCAAAGAATGTGAGCTTATTGGATGATTGCCTGAACGTGTCACATCACATCAGTTGGCAAGCTTTTAATTATTTTATTAATTTATTATTATTATTTTTTTTAAAAAAGTTTGCGACTTTTCTTCGTTGTGATAGCTGTGGGATAATCAGTTTGCAGATCTATCTTGCGAAGGGTTTTGACTTTAAGCCTATAGGTTCAAATGGCTGTTGTGTATTTTAATATGTAACTTTGATAAAATTTTTGTTAGATCTTATAGATTTTCTCTCCACTTCTCTCCATCTCCCTCTTTTCTCCTTTGTGGGGATTGTTCTTTTTGTTAATTAGATTTTAATAGCACCCTGAATAAATAAGAATTTAATATATTTATAGATGTGATAAGCATGAATGATACTTGGGGCATGAAATCCACAATGTAGCTTCTTGAAAATTGTAAGATTTACTGTAGTATTGGATTCTAAATTGTCTCGTGGATCGCACTCAAAGAATAGAGCGTCAGATGAAAGGAGAGAAAAATAAGATACAACTCAATTTTTTAGAAAATTGTCAAATAATCTCCCATTTGTGAAGATGACTCATATTTATTAAATCATAGGTTGGGTATTGCAAATCATATGATTTTTCCCAATTTAATGGGGGGTTTTATCCTAACTTATAAGCCATTTCATCTTTATATATTTGTAAATGAATAATACATGGTTTGACTTTGTAACCAATATTGGCGTCGTTAGATATCCTTGTTTGGCCAAGATATCACTTTGTATTCGTAACTGTTTGACTTGGTCACTTGGTTTCATTCGGTCAACCTAGAGTCAATTGATCGACTGAATGATCTTTGACTTTCTTTTGCGAGTAAACCAATTGTGAAGACATAATGCCCTTGGCTAGAATTATTCCATCAGGCAGAGAGTGTATTCATAATCTGACAAGCAACCCGCCTTTGATTAATGCATTTATATTAAAGGAATTTCTTCCGAGTGACTGTTGATCTTTGTAATGGCTTATGCTGGTTGGATGGGTGTCGACATGGTTGCACGATGTTTGTCGGGCCGATCAGTTCTTCGTTCAGTCGGCCACAGAGGCCAATTGGTATAATGTTGAATGTTTGTACATCCATCTTCGTCATGTGGTCCACAGTATCTTCTCGAGATTTGTGTATACATATTCTTAATGTACCAAATTAGTTCCCCAATTCTCTTCTTTGAAAGTGACAACCGCCATAAGAATAAGGTAATTACATAACTGTTCACATAATGAGTAATAAATATTGCTAATAATTATACTACCTTGATTTTCGTGCCACTTTTTTTTTCTATAGATAGGGTGCAAAGTGGGTTTTTCTTTTTTTCTTATTTCTCGAATTCCCTTCTTTTAGTCGGTGATATATGCAAATGAATATGTCATGTGCTAAGAAACTAGTGAGTGAAAGAAACACAAATGAAGGCCTTTGGGCTTTGTGCTTCGAGAACTCGCCATTTTGAGTATGAGAGAAAGAAAGAACCTAAAAGTTTCTGCTCGATCCAAAGAAAAGAGCTGGTGAGGAGGTCCGACTAACATTGAAGAGAAAGGAAGATGAGATAAAGACGCTTGGTACCAAAAAGTTGGGCGAAGGGACAAAGCCCGAAGGACTAAAATTAGTTAAGCAGCTGACCATGAAGTTGCCTTGTGTAGAAGAAGTTGGAGATTCATCCATTTCGATACCACCTCTAGACCCTACACTGCTTCATTAGTATCCAGCTCAAATTCTGCTCCAAGGGGAAGAACCATCGGTGATGACAGTGTTGGTTCTGCCACCGGACATCTCTTTGCTTCATCCCACAATTAAGGAGGTTGCTCAAGGCGATTCTACATCCTAGGCAGATGATCTGCTCTGGCTTTTAGTTGATGAAGCTATCTGAGACGAAGTTCTATCGGCGGAAGACACTCCTCCTCTGCCTTTGGCCGAAGGGGGTCCCCAAGAAGGCACACCTCCTCTCATCGTAGAGAGCTTCCATACGTCAGAGACAGAACACATGATTGGTAACCTAACGCTTCCCTTTTATTTGGTCTTCCAATTTATTCTCATAAGATAAACTCAAATACTGCAGATGAAATAGTGGACATTATCGATTCCTAGCTCATTGAGATGACACATAAAATTGAGCTAGTGGAGCTTGCAGATCCTTTTGCTTATGCTACAGATGAGGGGGTGTCCACCCCGCTGCCTCTTCCAGTCCTAACACTTATATTAGCTGACCTAGAGAAGGAGATTGTTAACCAAAGGGAGTCTCATGAGTCGCTAGTTCGCCATATGTACGAGATTGTGGACGTGGAATCCACCCTATCGGACTTGCGGGTGGGACTGGCAGATGTGTATGCAAATATGGAGGGTCTCTGGGCCCAAGTCGCAGATGTGAAGGCTCTTCGGAAATAGGTTACATAAGTGGAAGCTCTTCATGCCCATGTTGCAGAAGTGGAAGCACTCGGGGTAGAGATTGCAGCCCCAAGGTGTGAAATGACTGAATTTCCGTTCGCTAGTTCGATCTCCCATGTCCGCACTGAAGAGCAGAAAAAAAAGTATAAATTTGGTAGGCGTGCATTGTATATGAGTCCGATGAATTGAGGTTTGGTCCGACCAAAGGCGGCAGATGATCCAGTTGTAAAATATTTTTTTTTGATAGAATTTCACAAACTTTTCCATTATTTAATCATCATTATTTTTCCTGATTTTTGTTTTGAAGTGACTTTCTGATGTGCCGCTTTAACTTCTTTGTGGGGCTAAGTGAAGCTTTTGCATTTTCTGCTTTTGCTACTCTTGGGTCGGCTTATTATTAAAGTTCGATGGCTCTCAAATATTCTCCTCAGATTTTTTACTCAATTAGATCGACAGAGAGATCAGTCCATACTAAGTTCAAGGTCAAGCTTTTGAACAAGACCTGTGTTTACGATACAAGTATTGTCTTGGAGTAAGTAGATGCGAGTGTCGAGGCTACTGATTACCTGGGCGACGATCTAATCTCCTACCGAGACCAATTTCGTTGCGGGCTTCAACTGCTCATGTGTACGGAGCTCCGCTTGTTCTTCAACTTCTATGTTGTGATTCCAGCCTAAGTGAAGCCAAACTCCATCGCTGCGGTCATGACATACACGATTTACCTGCACAGAAAGGTCATTCCTTGCTCCCGCGAACTGTTTACTCATATGATTTTCCTCCGAGTTGAGTAGACAGATATGTGGTCTTTGACACTACCCAAACGTTTCATTTAAGTAATTTGGAGAACAAAATAAAGAACTGAAAGCTTCAATTTTTGAGGGGTGTTTGTGATAAATGGGGCATGCCGATCATAGTAACCGACGACCCTTAAAAGAAGAGCAAGATGGTTTACCCATGGATGAAAGCAATGGAACAAGTCATTCTTAGCCGGCAGCTATTAATGATCCAATACACTGAACCCCTGATTGTAAATCGGGTGTTGCACCCAAGTGATTATGGTCAAATGACAGAAGAGATGTGGGCTTCTTCTGTAACCACTATTGGTGTCGTTTTATATCCGTATTTGACCTAGATATCACTTTGTATTCATAACTGTCTGAGTTGGTCACTTGGTATTCATTCAGTCAGCCTAGAGTCGACCGACTGAATGATCTTCGACTTTCTTTTGCAAGGGAACCAATTGTGAAGACATATTACCCTTGGCTAGGATTATTCCATCAGGCAGAGTGTGTATCACCATAATCTGACATACAACACACATTCGATTAATGCATTTATTTTGAAGGAATTCCTTCCGAGTGATCTTTGATCTTTCTAATGGCTTATGCTGGTTGTATGGGTGTCGACACGGTCATACAATGTTTGTCAGGTCGATCAGTTCTTCGTTCAGTCGGCCACAGAGGCCAACTGGTATAATGTCGAATGTTTGTACATCCATCTTCGTTGTGTGGTCCACAATATCTTCTCGAGATTTGTGTATGCATAATCTTGATGTACAAAATTAGTTCCCCAAATCTCTTCTTTAAAAGTGACAACTGCCATAAGAATAAGATAATTAAATAAAATTATTGTTCACATAATGAGTAATAAATATTGCCAATAATTATACTCCCTTGATTTTCGTGTCACTTTTCTCTATAGATAGGGCACAAAGTGGGTTTTTCTTTTTTTCTTATTTCTCGAATTCCCTTCTTTTTGTCGGTGATATATGCAAATGAATATGTCAGGTGCTAGGAAACTAGTGAGTGAAAGAAGCACAAATGAAGGCCTTTGGGATTTCTGCTTCGAGAACTCGCCCTTTTGGGGATCAAAGAACATGAAAGTTTCTGCCCGATCCAAAAAAAAAGAGCTGGTGAGGAGGCCCGACCGACATTGAAGAGAAAGGAAGATGAGAGCGCTTAGTACCAAAAAGTTGGGTGAGGGGACAAAGCTTGAAGGACTAAAATTAGTTAAGAAGCTGACCATGAAGTTGCCTTGTGTGGAAGAGGTTGGGGAGTCATCCATTTCGATACCACTTCTAGACCCTACACTGCTTCATTAGTGTCCGACACAACTGCCTCCCCAAGGGGAAGAACCATCGACGACGATAATGTAGGTTTTGCCATTAGACTTCTCTTTGCTTCATCCCCCAATTAAGGAGGTTGCTCAAGGTGATTCTCCATCCTGGGAAGATGATCCGCTCCAGCTTTTAGTTAATGAAGTTATTCGAGATGAAGTTCTGTATGTGGAAGACAATCCCTCTGCCTTTGGCCGAAGAGGGTCCCCAAGAAGGCGCACCTCCTGTCATTGTAGAGAGCTTTCGTACGTCAGATATAGAACACATGATTGGTAACCTAACATTTCCCTTTTATTTGTTCTTCCAATTTTATTCTCATAACATAAACTCAAATACTTCAGATGAAACCATGGACATTATAGACTCCTAGCTCATTGAGATGACACATGAAATTGAGTCGGCAGAGCCTGCAGATCCTTCTGCTCATGCTGCAGCTTAGGGGGTATCCACCACGTTGCCTCTTCAAGTCCTAACACTTAGATTAGCAGACCTAGATAAGGTGACTGTCGACCAAAGGGAGTCTCATGAGTCTCTAGTTCGCCATATGGATGAGACCGTGGAATCCTTCGCTCGGACTATGAACCTCTAGCGAGAGGCCACCCTATCAGACTTGCTTGAGGGGCTGGAAGATGTGTATGCAGATATGGAGGGTCTCTAGGCCCAAGTCGCAGATGTGAAGGCTTTCCAGAAATAGTTTACATACGTGGAAGCTCTTCATGCTCGTGTTGCAGACGTGGAAGCACTCCCGGTCGAGATTGCAACCCAAGGTGTGAAATGATTGAATTTCCAGTCACCAGTTTGATCTCCCATGTTTGCATTGAGGAGGAGAAATGAAAAAAAGTATAAATTTGGTAGGCGTGCATTGTATATGAGTCTGATGAATTGAGGTTTGGTCCTGCCAAAGGCGGCAGATGATCCAACTGTAAAATACTTTTTTTATAAAATTTCACAAACTTTTCCATTATTTAGTCATCATTGTTTTTTCTGATTTTTGTTTTGAAGTGGCATCCTGATGTGGCGCTTTAACTTCCTTTTGGTGCATATATATAGGTTTAAACGCATGTTAAGTGAAGCTTTTGCATTTTTTGCTTTAGCTACTCTTGGGCATGCTTACTATTAAAGTTCAATGGCTCCCAAATATTTTCATCTGATTTTTCACTCAGTTAGATCAACAGAGAGATCAATCCATACTAAGTTCAAGGTCAAGCTGTTGAACAAGACTTGTGTCTATGACACAAGTATTGTCCTAGAGTAAGTAGATGTGAATGTTCGGGCTACTGATTACCTGGGTGACGATCTAATCTCCTACCAAGACCAATTTTGTTGCGAGCTTCAACTGCTCATGTGTCTGGAGCTCCGACTTGATCTTGAACTTCTATGGTGTGATTCCAGCCCAAGTGAAGACAAACTCCATTGCTACGGTCATGACATACATGATTTACCTTCGCAGAAAGGTCATTCCTTACTCCCACAAACTATTTTCTCAAATATTTTTCCTCCGAGTTGAACTAGATAGGTACGTGGTCTAAGACACTACCCAGAAGTTTTATTTACGCAATTTGGAGAAAAAAATAAAGAACTAGAAGCTTCAATTTTTTAGGGGTGTTTGTGAGGAATGGGTCATCCTGATCATAGTAACCGATGACCCTTAAAAAGAAGAGCAAGATGCTTTCCCCACGAATGAAAGCAATGGAACAGGTCATTTTCAGCCAACAACTATCAATGATCCTATACACTGAACCCTGATTGTAAATCGGGTGTTGAACCCAAGTGATTATGATCAAATGACAGAAGAGATGTGGGCTACTTCTAATGAGGCCAAGGAGAAATGACAGCTTGAGAAGGCAGTTCGACACTTAAAGAAGGTGACAAGGAAGAGAAAAAGAGCGGGCGGCTTCCCTGTAGGAGAAATATAAGAGGGAAATGAAGAAGTCGATTTGTTAGGGGGACAAATTCCAAGTTCGTATTTTGTTCATTCTGTTTCCAAAACTTCTATTATTATACGGAATAAAGTAACATGCGAATTAATACTGATCAAACAAAAACCCCCCGCGTTGATTATAGGTGATTTAAGAGATGCCACTGTCCTCTTTTACCCAAAGATACTGAAGGGTCATCTTAGCACCTTTTGACACATGATATCTCTTAGCCATCTTCAATGGGTTTTATCCCTCCATTAGAGAGAGCTGAAGCAAGTCGAAAGTCTCCACAAGTACATATTGAGGGAGAGCCGACTGTTGGAGATTCTAGGGAAAACTCGGAAGGAAACCCTGACTAGGCTAAGATAGCTGAGAGTAGGAGAAAGGGAAATGCTATTTTTTTTTTTTGACTCTTTCCTCTCATCTCCTTCAAGAAATAAGAAAGGAGGCCAAGAACGATAGATTCCACTACAAAATGACCGACCAAAGGTTTACATAAACTATGATTTGAGTCTTGGCGTAGTGAACATTGAAAGAGATTGCTTCCCCTTGAATTCCGCATTGATGAGCTATGCTTCTACAATTGCTGACATCCTGCAGTCAACGGGCTTGAATAAGTATCTAAAAAAAACTCCACTTGGTTTAAATGTGCCAATCGCTCAACCACTACCAGCTTCTAGGTTACTCTTTTAGTCACCACTTGACCTACCTCTATCTATCCATGAGAGATAAATTCACCAAGTCCTAGCAGAAGGCTGGAAAATATTGGGATTGGACGAAGATGGTTAACATTAGGGCGTTCAAGTTGGAAGCTGACTTGGAAGACGCTTGGGCAGAGTTGGAAATATCCTTTGAATGGATTTCTGTGGTTCATAATGAGAATGCTGAATTGTTGGAGTGAATTTCTAGTATGAAGACAACCGAAAAGTTGAATACTTGGAGGCGGACCGCAAGATTTTGATGAGTTATCTAGAGTGGGGATGGTTAACCTCAAATATTCTAACCTTAAAGAATTCAAGAAGCTCTACGACACTACTTCTGCTTCGAAACATTGCAAGGAATATGAGGGAGATAATGTGGTGGATGGAAGATCATTCAACACTCGACCCAAAGATCCATAGATCTCATCTTTCTTTTCTTTTTATTTTTACTCGAAGTGGAAATACTTGTATTTTGTAGTAGATATTGATATGAATGAAATATAACCTTTGGTTATTTTTTGCTTTATATGTAAGATTCATCCATGTCTATTGGGAATTGAAAATAAAAATATTTGCAGCGTAATTAAATATAACTTCATATTATCATAAAAAATTCTAGGATTTTGATCACATTTAGGAACAACGTAGTTTTGGTCATTTACAACAGTATTGCGAGCACAATTTGAAACATTTTTGGCCAACTTGTCTGTTATCTAGTGTCAGAGCACTTTTTAGACCATCTCATTTGCGACTAAGCATCAAAATGCTTTTTTCAATCATCTATATTATGACCAAGGTATGGTCCATTTTGCTTTGGTATGCTCCGTTTTGGTCTATTTTTATTCTCCAATCACTCTAAATTCTTCAATTTGTTGTACCTATAACAAAAAACACAAGAAAACATACCTTTAAAGTGCAATATCATTATAAAATATAATATAAAAAATAGTACATTTTTAGGCGTATCAAAATCCCCCAAACTTAAACATTACTTGTCCTCATGTAATACTACACTTTTAAAATAATTGATGTAGATTAGAGTTAATGAGTCATCCTTTATAATTGCTAATATTTTGTTCTAAAAATGTGATAGTTCAAATTAGAAGAACTTATAGTGAATCAGACTAATTTAAAAATATATGCAGATTTTTTAAACTTCGGATTATATGAACTTTACTTTCTAGAGTTTAAAACTCTCTTAAAAATAACTTTTACTAATATAAGTGTAAAAAGCAAGCTTGGGATTGTTCTAAGTTCTTTACTCTAGAAAGACTCAAGTGAAACCAATTTTTGATTAGGACCTCTCCTCAACCTTCTCCTCACACTTTATTTTTTTTGCATTTTCTTTTCCTTTTTAAGGATCTTTTTGATCCATCTTTTTCAGCTCTTTTTTTTATATATGAGGATTACTATATTTGTAGAAGTCCTTAAATGATTTTGAATTCCACTATCATCATCTAAAGTTAAAACTTATTACTTTCCTTCACTTGAAAAGATGTATTTTTTTTAAATACTTTATAAAAGAGCCTTAAATATTTAAAAATAAAAATTTTAAGAATCCTTAGTTTTTCAAAAAGACAATTCTTCCTACAAAAGATAGTTATTCATTTTCTCAAGTTCTCTACTAAATATCCTTAACTCTAGGTACACCTTTTTCACTAAAAATATCAACTAAGTTTTCCTAGTTCATTTCTATACTTAAAATTTTAACATTCTTAAGATGACTCCACATAACAATAATCATTAGAAATAAAATAAAAATTTTTTTGTAGAACTTTTGAAAACAAGTAAGGTTTAAATTTGAAACATTTTTCTTTTCCCCCCAAACTTAAGCTCAAACATGTGTAACAATGAAGTACAAAAATATGTGGCAGGGAAATGTCACTTTTACAATTTACTACACATCCTACAAAAATATCAACAAATATCACATGATAGAATATTACAATGGAAAGTAAATCTAGCCTAAACATGCTTGATATAACACTATAAAGGAATTTTAAATAGTAGAATTTGTATAAACGAAAGATTAAATAGGAACACATTTTAAAGTTTGTAAAGGAATTGCTTGATGCTAGCAAGTTTAAATTATTAAGATAAGTTTTGTCATCTCCAATGACTCATTCAACTTGACTCACAAACATAGACACATAAACTCCAATACATAGTCCTTACAGATTCATAAACAAACAACAACTGAGGTTAATTTATCCTTTAACTCATTGCATGTCACTAACTTACCTTCAATTTATAACGAAATAAATTTTTCATGATTATCCACATGTTATTCATCAAATAGGTTCATGACTCCTACCAAATGAAAACAAAGTCAATAAAAGGAAGTAAGATATCTCCTCTAAAACTCAAGTCCGGGTGAGACTCGAGTCGTAGTAGACTCGTCAATCCAACTACTACAAGAGAATATATAAGTTTAGTCATAATTAGAAGTTAAGGAATTACCAACCTCATGACATAGAAAAAGATCAAATTAAACCACAACAATCCAAACATCCACCAATCATCGATCAATCTGATCAATCCACACTAAAGCAAATACAATACGACATTAACAATCATAACTCTCAAGCATAATAAATCAAACCACACTGATGACTATAGGTTGCCTCCCATAAAGAGCTAGGTTTAACGTCGTCAGCCCGATAAATGATTCCTCCCGGATCAAAAATCTATTTAAGTAATCCTTGATCAATCGCCCAATCTTTTTCAAATTCATGGATTCTTACAAGATCTTCAAATTGTAATTTTTATTTCAGCTCTTCTATCTCGGATTGATTCATATCATTGTTTCACAAATTTCTTTTTAGATCCAATATTCTTCTAATGCTTTTCTCAATTTGCATATTAATATTTTCCTTGAAATTTATAAGAAATGGATCTCTATAAGATACTTTAAGATCTCCTAAATTTTGGATCAAATTCTCTCTAGATAATTCAGATTTTGGATTAAATTCTACTAGGATATTCTTTTGTCTCATGTTATCTTCTAATTCTTCTCCTTGGTACTGAGTAAATGGTAGGGGTGGTCTTTCTTTATTTAATCTAATTGAGGAAATATATTTTTCTATTTCCTTATGAATTTCTTCTATTGGTCTTTCAATATCCTTATTCTCTTTTCTCAACTCAAAGTTAATTTGAAATATATCCTTAAATTCTCTTCCAAATCTTAGTTCGATAACTTTATCTTGTTCGTCATTCAATTCAAGTTTTTTCTTGTGATTGAGTCAAATCTGAAGATATAAAGACTGGTGTGTAGATAAATTCCCTAGATATGTAGAATTTAAAATTTTATAGGGTACATTCATCATAAGTTCATGAAATTTTTTCAACAGATAGAATTAAAATTGTATTATTTTTGGTAACATCCATCATTTCACACCTCTCATGAACATACATGTAGTCTTCTTTAAACAACGTTTTCAACTCATCATGAAAGTTCATTTCGATCTCACCTGTTAACTTACTCTCAAAACATTCTTGGAAATAGTGTTTGCTTAGATAATCAATTTCATCCATCCAAAAATAATCATCATCTTTTCTCTTAGCTGGACATTTCATAGCCTTTAATACATCAAAAGTGACTTCATGGTCATTAATATTCATAGTCAATTCTTCTTTTTGCACATCTATCATAGCTTGTCCAGTAACAATGAAAGGTATCACCAAAATAATTGGATTTTCTTTATCTTCCTCCATATCTCATACAATAAGTCCACAAGAAAGATAAATTTATCCACTTTAAAAGCACGTCTTTTATGACCCCTTTTAGATAAATGATAGATCGATTAGCTAACTGAAGGGTTATAGTAGTGGGAGAAATATCGGCTAAACCTAACCTTTAAATATAGATAGAGGCATCACATTAATGCTCGCTCCTAAATCACATAAAGCATTTTCACATAATCTTTCTCTAATTGCACAAGAAATTGTTAAGCTATAAGGATCTTTATGTATCTGAGGAAACTTTTTCTGAAGTATAGTGCTGCACTACTCACTTAGTGCTACTGTCTCGCAATCTCCAAATTTTCTTTTCTTGTTTACTATCTCCTTCATAAACTTTGCATAACTTAGCATCTATTCCAAAGCATCAGTGAAAGGAATATTTATAGTTAACTTCTTAAGAACTTTCATGAACTTTAAAAATTGTTTACCCAACTCATGTTGTCTAAGTCTTTAAGGAAATGGGGGTGGTGGTCTTTCTAAAGTGATTTTAGTTAGAGATTTTAATTTTTTCAAGATCTTTAGAAACATGTTCTTCGTGTCTTTTGTTTTCTTTGTTTCTCTCACAACTTCTTTCTCTTTTCTAACCACATCCTTTATCTCTCTTCCAATTCTTAATTGGACAACTTCAACTTGTTCATTATTATTCACTGTAGGGTTGATCTTAGTGTTGCTAGAAATTGTTCCTTGGAGTCTATTACTAAGTTAATTAGAAATTTGTCCCAGTTGATTCTTTATGTTTCTAATCGCAACATTTTGACTTTGCAACTGGTTTCCCATTTGCAATACCACTTCTTCTATAGATATCTTCTTATCCTCAAATTGTTGATTATTGTTAGAATCCGATGGATATGAAGGTCTATATTTTGTGTTACCCTAATTTTTCTAATTTCCAATAGGATTTGCATGATTATTTTTTCATTGTTGGTTTCCACGTCCAGTAGTATGATTCCAGTTAAAATTAGGATTATTCTTCCAACCTGGGTTGTAAAAATTAAAAATACAGGTTTTTTATGGTATTTAAAGTCTCATATGATAAGTTAGAATCAATCATATGCCCTAATGAACTTTCCTCACTTACTGAAGAAAATTGAGGCTGGCTTATTCCAAATTGGTCAAACTTCCTTGATATTGCAGCAACCTGAGTGCAAGAATTGCAATCGTATTTGTATCATAAACACTGACTACCTTATTAGCATTTACCATTGCAGAGGGCCATTGAAATTCATTTGTAGTCATTTCTTCAATTAATGCATACACTTCACCAAATGATTTTGACATTAATGAACTACCAGCAACAACATCAATAATGGACCTAAGGGATCCTACTAACCCATTGTAAAAAGTATGAATAATTTACCAATCGTGTAGAGCATGGTGTGGACACTTTCCTCGGAGTTCCTTAAATATTTCCCAGGCTTCGAATCATGATTCCCATTTATACCGACAAAATGAGATAATATCGTTTCTAGGTTTAGTAGTCCTTGAAGGTGAAAAATACTTAGCTAGGAATTTTTGAGTTAACTCCTCCTATTTTTTAATGGAGCCAGGTGCTAATGAGTATGACCATATTTTAGCCTTATCCCTTAGTAATAAAATAAAAAACCTTAGTCTAACAGCAATCTGACATATCGTTATAAAAAAATGTAGCAAAAAGTTCTAGAAAATTAGATAAGTGTAAATAGGGATCCACCGAAAGAGTTCACCCAAACTGATTATTCTGCACCAGTTGGATAATCGCTGGATTTAGTTCAAACGAGTCAGCTTCTACGACAGAGGTTTGTATACTTGAGTGAATTTCATCTATTGTAGGATTTACATAATCCCTCAATGATTTATGATGATTTTCCAAGTCTTTACTTTAAATGTTTTTCATTTCCATATCTAATTTTTCAAGTCCTCTCTATTTTTTAAATTTTTTCCTTTTTTCTAACTCGGGATCATAAGACACAAGTCCCACAGATCCTTTATTTAGCATACGTAACACAACAAATAATACATTAACAATTAAACAAATAAAAAAAATATATTTAACACAACAAAACATTTTTAAAATATCTTGTTTTTCACAGAAACAAATTTTTTTACAACACTACAATTTTCCAAGTTTAAGCTTAATTACTTCAACTAAAATTCCTCTAAAAGCCATGATCAACCGCTTCGATCCCCGATGATACGCCTAAAAACTACTTGATTTTATATATACATTTTTATGCTTAATTTTAATGATATTATAATTTAAAGGAAGATATTTGTATGTTTTTGTATTAGGAACAATAAATGGACTATTGGAGAAAAATAAGAAAAAATGGTGCAATTTGGAGCAAAAATGAGCAAGAAAGCAAATTTTAGCCTGACACATTTCGATAAGTCTTTCTATACTTAATCTCTTTTACACTTCTTGCATATTTTTGAAGAGATTACACTTTAAAGAAATGTTATTTTTATACTTATTTTTTAGGGTTATCTGTTAGGACTGCAACACAACTGAAATGGGGCGAAATAGAGCTAAAACGGAGACAAACAAAGCAAGATGGTAGAGCTGCACAGAATGGGCACCATAGGCGCCAGAAACCCGAGATCCATGAAAATTTGACATCGACGGCGCCCAAAACGACACCGGCGGTGCCCTAGATGGTTTGGACACGATTTTGGGTGGTTATTGGCCATATACATTGAATCTGGACCCTTTTTGGAAGGTTTCTTGAAGCACCTATTGGGAAATTCATCCCTACACTATTTTAAAGTGATTTTGAAGCAAAAAATGGGAGAAATGTTAGGGAAAACATGGAGAATGATTAGAGATCTTATAATAGGAGTAGAAATGTACATTTCTTCCTTTATGAAGAGATTGATGAGGGGATTTTGAGAGAATCTGTAAGGGTTTGTACTAGCATTGCTTGGATCAGCTGTAGACATTGTGGGAGAGATTTTCACTATCTTTCAAAGGGAAAAAACTAAGTATCGTGTTCTTCATTATCTTACGATTTTGTAACACTTATGTAGTGGATTTGCTTTGATGAAATGAAGTTTTTTATTGAGTTTTATTCGTGCTTTGTGATGTCTTTCTCTTACTATTTCTTCCTATTTAGAAATAGTGGCATAAGAAGTTTATTCCATTGTTTTCATTCTACTTTTCCTTTGCAATGAGTAAGATTCATTTTTAGGATATTGGGATGCATGCTAAAATAATTTTTATTATAAATGTGATGGTTTTTACTTTCACTTCACTTGCATTACAATAAGAGCTCTTTGTTGTGTTAAAATTCATTTTAATTGTATTAAGACCTGAGAGGGTGGTGTAATTCTCAATAAAATGAAACCACACTCAAAATCCATGGATGGTGAAGTTTATGGGGGTTAAGTGCAAATAAATAGAGAAATATAATTTGATGGGCGTAGTATTGGAGATTTTAGGGTGACAGACTAAAATCCCCAATTCGGTCATAGTGTATGGAAATTAAAGCGAGAGTTAGCCTTCAGGCGAAGGGAAGTGAGAGCTCTGGAATGAGAGCCAATATCCTCCCAGCCTAACCACAGATTTAAGGACTAAACCTAGGATTAACCAATGTTCTTTAAGTACTCGGAAAAGGGTAAAGAATATGATTGCTCCTTTTTGGCACATATAATATTTAATCATCTCATTCTTTTACATTATCCGATTCACTACATAAGAATAATAGATTATATTATCTCAAAATTCTCCAAACTAATTTATCCAGCAAGTGTTATATTTAGATTTAATATTTTCATTTAGGAGTAGTTATTAGCAGTTTTAATCTTAAGACTTACCTTTAGGAGTACTCAGTAGAAAAATCACTTAAATCGACCTTTCAAACTAAGGTCTAATAATATTAGACTAGAATATGACTAAGAACCTTTTGTCTTGCTTCCCTGTAGGATCGATAAATGGGACTCCACTATAGCTCTGTATTACTTGAACGATACGTATACTTGCATAGAACGTCTAGTGTGTGCACATATATACAAACATAAAAACATACAGAAAAATAGCACACGCTGGGGCGCATCAAGTTTTTGGCGCCGTTGCCGAGGAAGCTTAGGTAAGAATTTTAGGAAAATTTTTGTTGAAGTAATTTGACTTAGAATTGGAGAAATTTAGTGTCATAAAATTGTTTTTGTGCCAAAAGTATTTTTTGTATGAAAAAGTGTTGTGAAAAAACAGTTTTAATGAAAAACAAGGTGTTTGAGAAAATATTTTATTGTGTTGAATATATTTTTTGTTTTATTTCTTTATTGTTAATGTATTATTTATTGTGTTATGTATGCCAAATA
Source organism: Papilionanthe hookeriana x Papilionanthe teres (assembly GCA_022702705.1). Taxonomy (NCBI): domain Eukaryota; kingdom Viridiplantae; phylum Streptophyta; class Magnoliopsida; order Asparagales; family Orchidaceae; genus Papilionanthe; species Papilionanthe hookeriana x Papilionanthe teres. The sequence goes on from CM040434.1 coordinate 31,704,201, forward strand.
AAGGATTTGTAGGACTTGTGCCTTATCATCCCAAGTTAGAAAAATGGGAAAAAATTAAAAAATATACAAGACTTGAAAAACTAGAAATGGAAATAAAAAACATTTAAAATAATAACTTGGAAAATCATAATAGATCATTGAGGGATTATGTAAATCCTATGACATATGAAATTCACTCAAATATACAAAACCCTGTCATAGAAGCTTACTCGTTTGAACTAAATCCAGAGATTATCCAACTGGTGCAGAACAGCCAGTTTGTGAGAACTCCTTTGGAGGATCCTTATTTACACTTATCTAGTTTTCTAGAACTTTATGCTACATTTCGTTATAACGACATGTCAGACGATGTTGTTAGGCTAAGGCTTTTTCCTTTCTCATCAAGGGATAATGCTAAAATGTGGTTATACTCATTAGCACCAGGTTCTATTAAAATTTGGGAGTAGTTAACTCAGAAATTCTTAGCAAAGTGTTTTCCACCTTCAAGGACTACAAAACTTAGAAATGATATTATCTCATTTTGACATTATGAAGGGGGGGATCAATATACGAAGCCTAGGAAAGATTTAAGGAACTCCTAAGAAAGTGTCCACATCATGCTCTGCCAGATTGGTTAATCATTCAAAATTTTTATAATGGGTTTGTAGGATACCTTAGGTCCATTATTGATGCTGCTGGTGGTGGTTCATTAATGTCAAATCCATTTGATGAAGCGTATGCATTAATTGAAGAAATGACTACAAATTTCAATGGCCCTCTGCAAAGGTAAATCCTAAAAAGGTAGCTAGTGTTCATGATACAAATGCGATTGCAATTCTTGCATCTCAGGTTGCTGAAATATCAAGGAAGTTGGACCAATTTGAAATGAACCAGCCTCAATTTACTCCTGTAAGTGAGGAAAGTTCATTAGGGCATATGATTGATTCCGACTTGTTATATGAGACTTTAAATACCATAAACAACCAGTATTCTAACTTTTACAACCTAGATTGGAAGAACTATCCTAATTTTATTTGGAATCATACTACTAGGGGTGGAAACCAAAAATGAGAAAATAATCATGCAATTTCTAATGGAAGTTGGAATAATTAGGAAACACAAGCTATAAAACTTCATATCCACTGGACTTTAACAATGATAAATAATTTGAGGATAAGAACATGTTTATAGAAGAAGTGGTATTACAAATGGAAAACCAATTTCAAAGTCAAAATGCTGCGATTAGAAGCATAGAGAATCAAGTGAGACAAATTGCTAATTCAATTAGAAATAGACCCCAAGGAACACTTCCCAGTAACACTGAGATCAAACCTAAAGAGAACAATAATGAAAAAGTAAAAGCTGTCCAATTAAGAAGTGGAAGAGAGATAGAGGATGTGGTTAGAAAAAAGAAAAAGTTGCGAGAGAAACAAATGAAACAAAAAACCTGAAGAAAATGTTTCTAAGGATCAAGAAAAATTAATATCTCCAACTAAAATCAATTTGGAAAAACCACCACCTCCATTTTCTCAAAGACTTAGGCATCACAAGTTGGATAAACAATTTTAAAAATTCATGAAAGTACTTAAGAAGTTAATGATAAATATTCCTTTTGCAGAAACTTTAGAACAGATGCCAAGTTATGCAAAGTTTATGAAGGAGATATTAAAAAAGAAAAGGAAATTTGGGGATTACGAGACAGTTGCACTAGGTGAGGAGTGCAGCGTTATACTTCAAAAAGTTTCCTAAAAAACTTAAAGATCCTTGTAGCTTTACAATTCCTTATGCAATTGGAGAAAGATTATGTGGAAAAGTTTTATTTGATTTAGGAGCGAGCATTAATGTGATGCCTCCTTCTATATTTAGAAGGTTAGGTTTAGCCGATATTTCTCTCACTACTGTAACCCCTCAGCTAGCTGATCGATCTATCATTTATCCAAAATGGGTTATAGAAGACGTGCTTTTTAAAGTGGATAAGTTTATCTTTCCTATGGATTTTATTGTATTAGATATCGAGGAAGATAAATAAATTCCAATTATTTTGGGGAGACATTTTCTTGTTAATGGACAAACTATGATAGATGTGCAAAAAGGAGAGTTTATTATGAACATTAATGATCAAGAAGTCACTTTTAATGTGTTAAAGACTACGAAATATCTAACTGAGAGAAAAGATGATGATTGTCTTTGGATGGATGAAATTGATTATCTAAGTAAAGACCATTTCCAAAAAAAATTTGAAAGTAAGTTAATAGATGAGATCAAAATGGACTTTCATGATAAGTTGAAAACGTTGTCTAAAGAACACTATATGTATGTTCAGGAGAGGTGTGAAATGATGGATGCTACAAAAAATAGTAAACTTTTAATTCCATCTGTTGAAAAATCTCATGAATTTAAGATGGATGTACCCCATACAATTTTAAAACCTATCTATTTAGGGAATTCATCTACACCATCAGTCTGTATATCTTCAGATTCGACTCAATTACAAGAAAAACATGAATTAAATGATGAAAAAGATAAAGTTATTAAACTAAAGAGTTGGAAGAGAATTTGAGGATATATTTTAAAAGAAATTTGAGTTGAGAAAAGAGGATAAAGATATTGAAAGACCATTGAAAGAAATTCAGCAGGAATTAGAAAAACCTATTTTCTCAACTAGATAGATATAGAAAAACCACCACCATCATTTATTCAGTACCAAGGAGAAGAATTGGAAGATAACTTAAAACAGAAGAGTAATTTAGAAGAATTTGATCCAAAATCTGAATTATGTAGAGAGAATCCGATCCAAAATTTGGGAGATCTTAAATTATCATATAAAGATCCATTTTTTATAAATTTCAAGGATGATATTAATATGCAAATTCAGAAAATCAATAGAAGAATATTGGATCTAGAAAGAAATACGAGGAACAATGATATGAATCAATCTGAAAAGGAAGAGCTAAATGAAAAATTATAATTCGAGGATTTAGTAGGTATCCCTGGATCTGAAAATGATTGGGTGATTCATCGAGGATTACTTAATTAGAATTTTGATCCAAGAGGAATCATTTGTCAAGCTTGTGACGTTAAACAAAGCGCTTCATGGGAGGCAACCCATAGTTATCAGTGTGCTTTGATTTAGTATGTTTGAGAGCCGTGATTGTTAGTGTTGTATTGTGTTTGCTTTAGTTTGTATTTATAAGTTTGATTGTTGATTGGTAGATGTTTGGATTGTTAGTAGTTTGATTTGATCTTAGTGTGTCATGAGAGAGGTGATTCATTACCTTCTTATTATGGTTAGACTTGTATGTTCTTTTGTAGTAATTGAATTGACGAGTCTACTATGACTTGGGTCTTACTCGGACTTGAGTTTTACAAGAGATATCATGAATTTGAACAGTGATAGATCCATCCTAATTTTGTTACTTCATTTCTCTAACTTTGTTCTCATTTTATAGGAGTCACAAACCTATTTGATGAATAAAATGTGGATGATCTTACACTACGATTTATAACTGTTAGAGGTACTTAATTAAAGGGACTAGAAGATACCTCAGATTGGTGCCTAGGAGCCAATATATCAGGGATAATCTTATCTTTGAGATCATAATCTATAAAATCATTTAAAATGTACCTAATTTATTAGTGTAGTGATTCCGTTAGAAATGTGGAAGTAAGTTAGTGAGATGTGATGAGTTAAAGGAAGAATTAACCTCATTTATTATGCGTTTTTGTGCTTATGTTACAATTTTATATAAGACTTGAAGAACATTTTTATATCCCTATGCTGATACCTGCTATGCTAGGTAAACTTTTATTTAGTCAATTTCATTCTAGCATGCTTAGTATAGATTTACTTTCTGTTGCATATTATTCTGTTCTGATTAATAATTGTAGATGTTTTTGATAGACATTTGTGATAAATAGAATTTTTGTACTTCTTCTCTTCCTACTTATATTATTTGTACTAAATGCTATATATGTTAAAAATATAGTTTGAGGGTAGAAAGAAAAATAAAATTTTAAAGTGAGTATACTTCCTTTTAGTTTAATATTATTGCAAGCATGTTTTAAGCTAGATTTACTTTCTCCTACAATTATTCTATCCTGATTATGCATGTATATGAATTTGATAGGATGTTGTAGTGGTTAGTAGATTCAGATTTTACTTTTTCTTCTTGCTATATTTTATGAAATTAATTGCAAAATATTTAAAAATTCAAGTTTGGAGGAAGAAAAGTTTTTAAAACTAAACTTTATTTGTCTTCAGTAGCCTGTATCTAATTTAATATCACTTTTAAAATGACTTGTGGCATGTGGTGTTACCATTAGATTACTATAATTTTGATTTTAGGAATGTTAGAAAAATAACTTAGTTGAAATCCTATTTGATGAAACTGTTCTAGAGTTAAGATATTTTGTAGGAAAAATTAGGAAAATGATTTTATTATTTATGGTAGAAAGGAGTTGAATATTTAAAAAGCTAAGATTCTTAGATTTATACTTAATGAGAATTAATCCTTTATTGAAACATTTTTCAAACTAATACTTACACTTTGAAAAAGTGAGGGAAAGTTTTAAGTTTTGGAGTTTAGAAAGGGGAAAGTGAAATTCAAAATTATTAAAGGTCTATCCAGATATAGTAATCCTCATTTAAAAAAAAAAGAAAAGAAAAAAAGGAGATTAAAAATGATCCCTAAGGAAGAAAAAAGAAAAGAAAAGAAAAAGTAAAGTGAAAAGAAAATATGTGAGGAGAAGCCTAATAAAAAAATTAGTTTCACTTGAATCTTTTTAAATGAAAAGACTTAAAAACAATCCTAAGCTTATTCTTATTTAAAAAAGTATTGGTCAAATTGGTATAGATAAGGTGCTTAGATTCTGTTTTTATACTTTCTTTGAATCATTAGTTTGACAAGTTTCAATAACTTTTGAAGTAAATAGAAAATTAGGATTCCTAAGTTGAATATGAGATATTCTTACACTCTAATCCTTAGTTGATTTGCGAGAATTTCTCCCATGTTATACTATGATATTTCTGAGATAAAATTATAGAAAAATCTATTGAAAAACACAACTACAAGTCAACATATTTGGTTTTTAAAGTTACAGTGTTACTTGAGGACAAGTAAGAGTTAAGTTTGGGGGAGTTGACATGCTTAAAAACTACTTGATTTTACATATACATTTATGCTTAATTTTAATGATATTGCACTTTAAAGGAAGATATTTTGTTTGTTTTTGGTGTTAGGTAGAAGAAATGGACTATTGGAAAAAAGAAGCAAAAACAGTGCAAATTAAAGCAAAAATGAGCAAGAAAGTAAATTTTGGCCTGACACATTTCAATAAAAGTAAAACTTAATCTCTTTTACACTTCTTGCTTATTTTTGAATGAGATTACACTTTAAAGAAAAGTTATTTTTATGATTACTTTGAAGAGCTATCTGTTAGGATTGCAACACAACTGAATAGTGGAGCTGTGCAGAATGGGCAAAACAGAGCTAAAACGGAGCCAAACAGAGCAAAAAGGTGGAGCTGCGTAGAATGGGCATTGCCGGTGCCCGATAGAGAGCCGCTGGCTCCAGAAACCTGAGAGCCACGAAAGTATGGCTCCGACGACGCCCAAAATGAAGTCGGCGACGCCTGAGATGGTTTGGACGCGATTTTGGGCAGTTTTTGGCCAAATATTCTTAAAGCACCTCTTGGAAAATTCGTTCCTACACTACTTTAAAGTGAATTGAATCAAAAAAATGGGAGAGATGTTAGAGAAAACGTGGAGAATGATTAGAGATCTTAGAATAAGAGTAGAAATATATATTTCTACTTTTCTAGAGAGATTAGTGAGAGGATTTTGAGAGAATATGTAAGGGTTTGTATTAGCATTCCATGGATCAACGAGAGACTTTGTGAGAGAGATTTTCATCTATCTTTCAAAGGAAAAAAAGCTAAGTATTGTGTTCTTTATTACCTCATGATTTTGTAAACACTTATGTAGTGGATTTACTTTGATGAAATGAAGTTTTCCGTTGTGTTTTCTTCGTGCTTTATGATGTTTTTCTCTTACTATTTCTTCTTATTTGGAAATAGTGACATAAGAAGATTATTCAATTGTTTTCATTCTACTTTTCTTTTGCAATGAGTAGGATTCATGTTTAGGATATTGGGATGCAAGCTAAAAGTAGTTTTATTATAAATGTGATGGTTCTTACTTGCACTTCATTTACATTACAATAAGAGCTCGTTGTAGTGTTAAAATTTGTTGTAATTGCATTAAGACCCGAGAGAGTGGTGTAATTCTCAACAAAGTAAAACCACATTCAAAATCCATGAATGGTGAAGTTAATGGGGGTTGAATGCAAATAAATAGAGAATTATACTTTGATGGGAGTAGAATTGGAGATTTAGGGCGACAGAATAAAATTCCCAATTCGGTCCTATTGTTTGAAAACTAAAGCTAGAGTTAGCCTTCAGGCGAAGAGAAGTGGGTGCTCTGGAGTGAGAGTGTTGACCTCACTTTTGGTCGAGGTCTAGTCTGTCTTTAGAATAGCCTAGGGTTTAGCTATAAGACTCTCCTGGTGACTTTCTTAGAAGACTAGTCATGGAACCCTTTCCCTTAGAAATTCAAACTTTGTTCACATCACTAGGAGCTTTCATATGCTTAAGGCCTAACCTCCTGTTTTTGGGAGGAAGAGACCAAGCATAAGGAAGCCCAGAGGAAGTCTCCTATAGGTGGTCAGACCTTAGGATCTACCATGGGAGGTCTGGAGCTTACACGTATTTACACTACACACTCACAATCCTAAACAAAGCACATCTCCTTTGATCCCCTAACTCTTTGGAAACTCATGTAAGTGGTTTTCCCAAGCTCTTAGCCTCAGGCTAGGGTTTGGCTAGTACTAACACATAAAGGACCAAATGAGGGTGACCCTTAGTCCATGGCTCAACCTAAACAATGTCATATTACTCAGTTTCAACCAATCTCAATTTTTCTAAAAATTTCAAACTTCTACCCCTTACCCATAAACCTACACAAAATACCCCCAAAACCCTAAAATCCCCCAAAATTTTTAAAATCACCCAAATTACCCATTTTTCTCCAAAAATCATTCCAAAATACTTTCTACCACTCAAATTAACCAAATTTACCCAAAATTGCCAAATTTTCCAAAAAAATCCCCAAAATGACCAAAATGCCCCTCTTAGCCCAAAATTCCAAAAATTCTCATAAATTCCTAAAACCTCCAAAATATTTCCAATTTCATTTCTCTTAACTACCACATGACCCAATTTAGCCAATTTAGCCCAATTTAGCCCAATTTAACTAAATGCCCCAATTTGACCCATTTAACCCAAAAGTGCCCAAATTAAATCCAATATCTACCCAATTGACCACAATCTTGCCCAATTTCAATTCCAAACTTTAATTCAACATATCTAATGCCAATTTAAATCAAATTTAAGCTCAATTTGACTCACAGTTGAGTTCAATTTTACTTAAAATTCAAAAGCCCTAATTTTGCCTAAGTGACCCAAATCCCCCAAATTGACCTAATGCCAATAAATTTCCCCTCAATTTGAATTCTAAACTGCTCATGACACTCCCCTAAATGGAATTGAACCATCAATTACCCCCAATTTGGATCCAAGCATCACTCAAACCCACTTGAACAAAAATTTTCCAATTTTAGCCAAAATTGAAGACATCTCCAAAATCCCCCAAATTGAGTGCCCTAACCCTAACATTTCCACAAAATTAATGTTGGGAACTCTTTATAACATCCCCATAGACCATTTAGAACCTTTAATTATCCTTGGACCCAACCCTATCCTAACTTAATCTCAAGTTAACCCAACTTGCCCCAAATTGACCAAAATCCTAAATCAAGCCAAATTGATCCCCCAAACCAATCCAAAAACCACTCCAATCCTTCTCTAAACTATTCATGGCAATAATATATACAATATTACACAATCACTTTAGCTCAATTGAAGCTTAAACCCAAGTTAGCCCAATTTGAATCCAAAGTGACCTAAATGAACCCATGCCACAAATTCGCCAAATTAAACCAAGTGTGACCAAGCCAACCCCTCTACAACCACTAAACTGACCCTAGAGACTGGGTTAGACCCACCTAGCCCACCCTAGTGGAGCCATAGACCAAAGGTCCCCTAAATTAGGGGATCTCCTCCTTTAAATGGTTAAACCTAAGGGATGTTTGCCATAATGCCTTAACCATTAAAACCCATTGCACTCATGGCCTGCCCACCGCCACACCTGACTCAGTGGCCACCTCCCGTGGCTTGGCAGACCGACCTAGTCATCAGAGGAGCCCAAACTGAGAGCCACCTCATACATGGCCAAACCCAAACTCCACCCATTGGCCAGCTCAGCCCTAGATTATCATTGGAGATCTTCAGCACTCTACCTAAGCAGTGCATTGCACCTGAATTGGAGCCATGGTAGCCACCTCAGCCATGGCTATTTAAACCACCACCCTTCATGGCCAATAGGTTGGCTGAACCAGACCTTAACAGAACTCTGCCCAAATCACTCCAAGTTCTTCCTATAACACAGAGAATGCAATCCCCACCGCATTCCTGCCCTAAAGCCCACTGACTTAGCTCAATTTTGGAGTCCAATCTCAGACCAGAAATAGGACATCCTCTAAAGCTTCACCAAAGTCAAATTAAACTCACCCACACCATTCCCACAACAAGAGAAGAAGTTCCCCACTGAAAGCCCCATCACCAAGCCACTATAGCAGGGACTTCCACCAAAGCTCCAAATCGGGTCTGGTCACTTTCATACATAGGCAATTCACTAGGGCAAGTGGCTTCATCCCTGAGCTCCTGAGACCTCCACGAAGGTATAGAGCATCTCTGATTGAAGATTTACTTCTCAGAGCCAAGGTATTAAACTCTTCTTCTTCCTGAGCTTCTCTGAATTCTCCTTGTAATTAGGTTTAATTTAAACCATGATTTTCCATATGGATATGTTCGCCATGCTTAGACGAGTCCATAGGATCAAACTCGAAGGGTTTTTATTGAGTATAGGCTGAGAAATTAGGGTTTTAGTGTGGACGGTCACGGGATCACACGAGACAGGGACGAAGAAGGGCAGCTGTTGGATCGCGCGTGTTTATGTTGGATGGCTCAGATCGCATCGGATGGGAAGATGGAACGGAATAGCGGGCCGCGTGGCATCCCAATCAGCTAGCAGCATCAAATGGGAGCACGCCGCGTGGAGACTTCGATCCGCCGTAGGTTGATGCGATGCTGAGCTGTCTAAGTAGGAAATTAGGGATTTTCTGAATTATTTAAATCACCTAAACTTTTAAAATCTATAACTTGGTGTAGAAAAATCACAAAAATAAAAAAAACCCTCTTGCCCAGTGAACGAAGGAGAATAATGTGGAAAGGGTTTGAATTTTATTTGATGCATGTGTGATTTTTAATAAATTAAATACTATCTGTAGTATTTTAATTCTCCATGCAATTAGATATTACACCATGGCTTGCCATTTTAGCATGTTGTAGCCTCTGTCTTGAAGAATCTTCTCTGATTTTTCCTAGGTCAGAGGAGACCTCTATGAAGAGATCTATATTTTTCAAGTTTTTTCCATCTATTTTGATAAATTAATTCTAATAATTAGCATGCTAATTAGAAAAATCCTGAAAAATCATGGTAGGTTATCTTTCACGAGAGGACCCTAGGATAAACTTGTCATGGGCCAAATCCTTAAGAAAAGACTTAATCATCAACTTAACTCAAATCTAATTTTTAATTAATTAGAATAAACCAAATGTTTTAATTGCTCAAAAATAATTCTCCACTAAACTTTAAAGGTCAGAGAACTCCTCATAAAAATTTCATGAAATTTGAAGTTCATTTAACCGCCTAAATGAATTTTCTAATTGAAATGATAATTTTGAACATTAAACTAATTTTATTAATTATAATACAACCAAAAAAATTGATAAATTAATTTTGGGAGTTCTATGTGATCAGGGGAATTTTCTAAAAATAAAATTGGAATTTTAATAAAATTTTCATTTTTAACTATATTTTAAATATTTAAATAATTAAAAATAATAAAAATCACAAAAATATTAAAAATCACCAAATTATCACATTTAGTCTCCTAATCACTTAGGAACCATCCACATAATTTTCCTAAGCCTCTAAATCAAGATATTAATTTTTAAAGGCTTAAATTAATTTTTAAAAGGTTAAAAATCAATTTCCTTATTTTTCCACTAAAAATAATTCTAATAATTAAAATAAAAATTAGAAAAATATAAAATTTTTTTCTTTGGGTTCCTTGACCTCAGGGGATTTAAGAAAAAATATAAAATTAAATTTTAAACTTTTAAAATATTTTATAATTAATTAAAACTAGAGAACTTAAAATAATTCTAGTAATTAAATTAAAACTAAAAAAATTATGAAATTTGGTCCAAGTGGTGCTCTGGTTTAGATCTACCTTCAATAAAAATTTCAAAGTTGGAAGTCTTGTTTTGGACGAGTTATTGAATTTTCATTAAAAATCCTTATTTTTGCATGAAAATAAATACATAAATTAAATTGAATTTGAAAATCATATTTTCCTCCTATAATATTTTAATTAACCCATAAGTGGGGTCACATAAAATTTTTTAAGTTATTTGGGTTAAATTTAGTGAATTATGAGGTGATAAAGCCTTAGGGGCAAAATTATGATTTTAAAGAATTTAGCTTTGATCAATATTTAAGCTTAATTAAAATGGGGAAAGGGAAATAAATGATCTTAATCATTATGTTTGCATGATTCAAACATCAAGGGATAAATGATAGAAACCTACTGCAATTTTGTCACACCAAAATTAAATATTTAAATTTCCTTAATTTTTTTGATTTGGAGAATAGCCAAATGACCCTTAAGGTTAGGGGTTGATCTTAGAGGTTAATAATCCACTAATCTTCACCCCTACTTGATGTTTGAAGGATAACCCAACATTTTGATGAAAATTAAACTCAAATGATTTAACTTTTTAAAAGAAATTGCAAATTTATCTGTTAAATCTTAAGGGTTTAGTAGTGGATTAGGCATAATCAAATTTTGTTAAAAGAAGTTTAGAAAAACAAAAATAATCAGATTTCAATCACTTGAAAGTATTACAAGCCCAATTATGAAATTAATTGGCTAAAATTCCTTAAATGGATTAATTTTGCCCCAAAGAATTTTCACCCACATAATTTCCAAATGAAATGACAAATAATATTCACCCCATCCTTTGGGTTAATCAAAATATTAATTCTCTGAACACAAGGGTATATATAAAAAGGGATAAATCATTTAATAATTATGATAAGTTCAAATGAACTCAAGGAAGCTCAGAAGAATTGTGAAATATCCAAGTACCCCTAGACCTGTTTCATAAATCTTTTGGACACCTTGTAGAACAACTAGACCTATTATATCCATTAAATGAAAAAATGTCTCTCAAATGAACAAATAGGACCCACCAAGTTATGACCTAGGACTTTGCAAGCTTGTGACGAACATATCCATAAGCTTTACTTTCCTGTAAATTATAAATGTTTATTGCAAGAATACTAAAGTTTCAGGTGGAGATGAAGGGAAGACCTACCAGGTATGCTTTTATTTTATTGCAATTTACTTACCTGCACTCTACTGCACTTTTTTTCCTTGCAAATTTGCATGCTAAACAACAATGTCACCCTGCATGAAAATTGAAACCCTTAGGATAGCCACAAAACTGAAACCAAAAATTAAAATTAAAAATTAAGAAAAGATAAATTTTCCGCCATAACATTCAAAATATAAAACTACTCAAGATTTAATCACAAACAAAACGAAAATCATAATTGCATCTAAATTAAAATGTCTCGTTAGATGATCGGGAATCCCTCGGGGGAGGTAACCTACGTGTTGTTAACGGAGTTTTCCTATGGTCTAAATGAAAGTGTAGAACTCATTTCAGTTGGGTTTGGAAAATTCATTTGGACTAAGTGAATCTGATGAAAATAGTGGTGCCGGGATGGTGGAACTGCGGGATCTTAACCGATGTCACTATAATCAACTTTAATGTTCCCTTGAAAAAAATATTAAGACACCTCAATTTAAATATTATTAAAAATATGTCACTTCTCTTCTCTCTTACAATTGATACTTCTTTAAACTAAACATGTTATAACGAGGAGCTCGGAGCAAGCATGGTGGGCAGCACAACCTTCTTTAACAGCAAATCTCCTTAAAAATTAAAACAACAAGTCATAGGACTTCAAGGTAGCTTGCTTAGTGCATCATAAACCCTCACTTTATTTCTTTAGGCCCCTTGCATAACCATGTTGTGCAATATAAGCCCTAACTCGTTTTAGGTTTCTGAGGTTGTCGTTGGATACTATATAAATCTTCATATCTTTCAGGCCATTCACATGATAAGTATCAAGTAAATGTAAGTCATAAATAATAAAATTGACAGGATGAAACACCAAATAAATATCCTAAATCAAAGCTAAACCACAGGATAGTTTGGGAAGACATTAAGATTTTCCTTGAATCTATGTCCTTCCCCTAGTATGCTTTCCTTTGGATTCTGATAAAATGAAATGTCTCAAAACTTGAGCCATTCGCCTATTGAGTTTCCGACTATCACATTTTCTTTGAAATAATCTTACCTTTGGAAGTCATGAATATAAATATTTCCTGATCTATATCAATAGTTTTCTTAGGTGGTTTCGGTTATCTAAGATGTAATTAACTATAGGAGCTTTCCTTTATAAGAAGCTTAAAAACCTCAGATTAATATAAACCATATCTAATTCCTTCATGTTAGATAGCGGAAATATTTGGTCAACAATAGTTCGCGGACCAAACAGATGTCATGAATTTCTTAGTTTATTTAATCAAGCCTCACCCCAAGTAATGTATCTATTCTTCGAGATAGATATATATCTTGTGATGAGGCGCTTGGTTATCTAAACTAATATTTATATGAGATCAGTTTGATTTTGTATTCTTCAAAATTAAAATGTTATTTTCAAAAATCCACATATATTAAATTAAGTAAAACCCCTATTCTATAAAACTATATATATATTTTTTAAACTCTTCACGAAGACCTCTCCCCTTATAAACGATCAATAAAGAGCCAGTACCCTCTCAGCCTAACCACGGTTTTAGGGACTAAACCTAGGATTAGCTAATGTTCTTTATGCACTCGAAAGAGGGTAAAGAATAAGACTGCTCCAATTTGGCAAATATAATATTTAATGCATCTCATTCCTTTACATTATCCAATTCGCTACATAAGAATAGTAGATTTTATTATCTCAAAATTCTCTAAACCAATTTATCTAGAAATGGTTATCTTTAGAATTAATATTTTTATTTAGGAGTAGTTATTAGTAATTTTAATCTTAAGACTTACCTTTAGGAGTATTTGTTCGAAAAACCATTTAAATTGACCTTCCAAACTAAGGTATGATAATAGTAGATTAGAATTTGACTAAGGACCTCTTACCTCGCTTCCCTATGGGATCGATAAACGGGACTCCACTAGAGCCCGGTATTACTTAAATGATACGTAAACTTGCGTAGAACTTCTAGTGTGTGCACATACATACAAACATAAAAACACGCAGAAAAATAGCACACGCCGGGGGCGCATTGCTGCGACTTTTTAATTTGTCAAAATTTATGAACTCAGATTTATATATATTGATTTAGTTTACTAATGAGTCACACAATTAAATGCAAGTATGCGTATCGCTCAAGTAATACAGGGCTCTAGTGGAGTCCTGGATATCGATCCCACTGGGAGGCTTTAATTTTATGGCGTAGTATAAAAATCACTTCTCGAATCACAACACAATTGCAAGTAATTTCAATTCTTAAAATAAAAATAATAATTGTAGTTACTATTTCTACCAAAGTACGTTCTAAACTTCTAGCAAGCTAAAGTAACACAATACTAAATTTATAACAAAGTTCAGTTGTAAGAAAGAGTCTTCCTCCTCTTCAATTATAATATGATGATTTTTGTGACATAGATCAATGATGAAAAGTTATTGTACCAAATAGGAGCATTCCTGTTTTTTACCCTTTTCCCAACGTATAAAGAACATTGAATAATCCTAAGTTTAGTCCCCAAATATATGGTTAGGCTGGGAGGATACTGGCTCTCACTCCAGAGCTCCCACTTCCCTTCCCCTGAATGTTAACTCTCGCTTTAGTTTCCAAACATTAGGACCAAATTGAGAATTTCAGCTTGTCACTCTGAAATCTCTTATTCTACGTCCATCAAAGTATATTTCCCTATTTTTTTTGCACTCAACCCCCATGAACTACTTCTCTCATTCATGGACATTGAATGTGACCTTCACTTTTGTTGTGGAACTTATAATCCTTTTGGAACATATGTTTCCTAACAAGTTTACTAATTGGCCAGATCAAAAATTAAATGAAGTTCGAAGTGAAAATATCATCAAAAATTCTCCATAATAAATCAATACATCATTTCCATATCACAATATCAACACATCACATGAAAAGGAGGAAGACAAAGAAATCTACTCAAGACTCATGAGGAAAAGATGACAAAATATGGATTATATATATAAAAGCAACGTCATACAAACAGAATAGAGAAAATACAACTTATCTCAAACTCTTCCCCAAGCGAATCTCAAGTAATTCCTTTGACTCCTCTTCTTTCTTCACAACAACACACAATTCTCTCTTTATATAATTAAGGAAGAAGAAATCTTTCACTTTCCCTCTCCTCTTACACTCCTTAGAAGAGAAAACACAAAACCTAGATTTCCTAAACAAAATGAAAAGACACTCACTCCTCACTCTCTCTACACTCTAAACTCTCTCTCCCTCTAAACTCTCTCCCCCTTTCCCTAAATTTGTCTCCAAAGTAGTTTAAATTCGGCCATAACTGATTTCCCAAGAGTTTCATCAAGCAACCCTCCAAAATCCGACCAAATACATTTGAATCTAGTTTAAAATCAAGATAGGGTGCGGTTTGGCGCAGGATAGTGCGCCGTTCGATGCATTATTCCACCAATCGGTCGCAACTCTCTGTAAAATAGTGCAGTCCGACATTGGTGACAGAGCCGTTCGCCACTAGTTTAATAAAATGCACTTTTGCCCAATTTTGCTCCAAATTTGCTCATTTTCATTTTCTTTTGCTCTAAAGGCCTAAAATCATTGCACCTACATGAAATCATGAAAAAATACCTTTATTTAAAGTGCAATATCATCAAAAACAGGTATGAAATGGACAGTAAAAAACTATCAAATTTTAAGTTGATCAAGATCCCCAAACTTAACTATTACTTGTCCTCAAGTAATTTTAGTTAATACATAAAATAATGATTTGCTGCAATGAATTTTCTTTCTAGAATACCATAATTTTGATTTAGGTAAGTACAATAGTAAAATTTTCAGAAAGATCTTTGAATAATTCAAGTAAATTCTACAGGTGTAAGACTATCTAGTAATCAAGTCTAAGAGTTCTAGCCTTCTATTCATTTCAAAAATGACTGTAGATTGTCCTATTTAGGCACTTAAAAGGATTACATGAAAAGAAGTTTATGAGAACACTATTAGTAAGGATGCTAATCCATACATATAAGTTTAGGAAAGTAATTAAGTTTTTCCCTTTAGGTAGGTCCAAGTGAAGCCAATTTTTGATTAGGCATCTCCTCAAGCTTCTCCTAAATTTTTTTTCTTTTCTTTTCTTTTGAAGTGAGGATTACTGTATCTGGATAGCCTTTAATGATTTTGAACTTCACCATTCTCACCCTAAATTTGAAACTTACCACAATCCTTTTCCTTATAGGCATTTATTTAGCTTAATATTGATTCATCATAGACTCTTAATCCTTTCATATCACATAAAGTTTGAAAATTCTTAATACTCCAAACATATTGTTTTTCTTACTTTGAATAGTTGATTATAGTCCTATTCTCTTATACTAAATATCTTAGCCTACAAAAATACTTTTCATTACCAAATTCTTTCATTCAACTTTACAAAATACTTAGATAAAATCAAAATACAGTTATCTAAAATTGAGTTATATTACAGGAAATCATGTTAATAATTTTTAAAATACTTTTAAATTATAACAATTAATAGTTAATTTTTTCCCTCCGCCAAACTTAAATTTTTGAATGTCAATATAATTAACATGAGAAGAAAGAAAAGATATAAACATATAACTCATACCTCAATATATTGGGCTTTTCATATCTTTGAGTTTAAGCAGGTTTTTCTTCATAAAGCAGTAGGCCTGAAATAATTAAGAGCATTTCTATGCACAAATATGGGTTATAAATTTGTAAGGGAAGAAGTTTAAAAGCATGAAACATAAACTATGCACACAACATTAACATCCAATTATTACCATTACAGATTAAACTAATAAACTAAACACATACAACTTTAAAATTAAAACTAAACATCAAAAATAAAGTCAACACTTCACAAAATAAAATTCACCTTAGTCCAAACTCAATTAAACCAAAATCAAGTCAAACCACTAAGATTTCATTACAAAATCAAAGTCCAAACCCACCAAGCCAAATGCCAAGCCATCTAAATCAACTTATCATGAGCCATGTCAAGCCATGCTAAGGGTGCGTTTGTTTAAATTTTGGTGTGCATAAATGTGAACGGTAGAGTTGAAGTGTTAGATATATAAATATATAGGAATTAGGTTGAATGTATACAACAAAAAAATCATTAAAAATATGATAAAACCTATTTATTAATGTCATATTTTATTTTATTTTATTTTTAAGCTTGCACATATTTTTATTTTTATATTATTATATTATTATATTATAATAATAAAATAAAATAACGTATTATTAACTTACAAATGTCAGATGATATCTTCATATTATTCACTCCCATACTGTTATATTAATGCTCATAATATATTTAAATCAATTAAATTCATTAGATAAATTTGTTCCCTTAAATTAATCTAGAATACATTAATCTATATAATATGAGCGTCCCTCCCTTTTTTTTCCCTGAACGCATCAAGAAAAAAATAAAAAATAAATAATTTTTTTTTTTTTTCCCCTTTAGTGCTCAGAATTTGTTCCTTGGACGCGGAAATAATATGCCCAATCACATGCCGTGATTTGAGAATTCAGTTTTGAAATCACCTTTAGCCAATAATGAGTCACCTTCCGCACAATTTTTGGACTTCCAAAAAAGTGAAGATTCATTCCCATGTCACCTAAACTAACGGTCCCTTTGGGGGTAGCTTGTGCGTTTATCTTGAAATGCGGCTCGCGGGTCTACTGCGGGATTTGACTCTCGGCATGTGTTTAGTATAAAAACCTAACCCTATTTTCGGATAAACTAACGAAACACGCGATCCGCGTTTTCAAAAATACTCCTACACTTATAAGTTGTTCCAAACAGACCCTAAAGCTAAACTCATATCTTCACGACCATGACTTGTACCCATGACAACTAGAGAAAAATCCATCATATTGTCATGATTAATGAGAACAAAAACACTTCCATGCCATGCCAAAAAGCAACCAAAGTCCGCTCCCTCCAAACTAAGTCAAACTTCAACATTGCCTCCGCTCAAGGGCTCCTCCTCTAACCATGATCAACTTGGCTTTGGTTTTGCTAAGATCTTGGGCACGTTAGTTGACCAAATGAAGGCCACAAAAGCGCTGCAAAGTAGGTGGCCACTTCTCTCAAGTATGTGTCCAAGTAATAAGCGGTTTTAATGGAGTACCGTGTATCGTTCCAATGAAGAAGCTTATTAATAAATCAATTTGAAAAAGTCAAAGCTATAGTTTGCTAAGTATTCAAACCTAGTTCGAGGAGAACAAAAAACAATTAAAAAAAATCTTAAGTCCAGTAGATTCTGAAAAAAATAAGATAGGAGAAAACTCGAGTCAAAGTTCTTTTGTGTTTTTTCAAGATTGATAAGAATCGTGCCTCTATGATTTAGGTGTGACACTAGCTTCATTTCATACAAATTCTTCTTTCATGATTGTTGTCAACTTGGGATAATAAGTTCTTCTTAAGCTTATGCCCAGGTCTCAAGAAGATATAATAGCTTCTACCAATCTTTACGGTGTCCCCAATTAATTTTGATCATCTTTAATTAGTTGCAAGATCCATAATTAAATATTCTTATTTTATTCAAATCTTGTGATTAACTTAATCGTTCCACCATAATTCTGCCGAAGTTGTAGATCACGATGGATTGTAACGTCTTAACTAGCCATGCTAGGAGTAAATGAAGGTCAGAAGGTCAAACTAAAGTTCAAAAAATGATTCAAGAAATTAAAAATAAAAATCAATCTAAGAAATCCATCCCAAAAATCACAGAGACACGAAAAATTCTCTAGCTACTCATGACTCTAGAGAGAAGTAAAGACAAATTCCTTGAAATAAAACATGTTTGAAACGTTTTTATTGAGATAAAAATAACTTACAACTCTTTCATCTTCTCTCTTACGAGGAAAACACCCAATTTCTCTCTCAAACCTCTCTCATGAAAATAAGAAAAATAAATCTGTGAGGAGAAAAAAAACCTATCTCTAAACCCTAGCCTCCTTCTGCAATCTCCTCTCCAAAAGCTCTCTACAATATCCAAATACAATGTTTTCATAGCACAAATTCCACAATCCTTCCCAAATTTGTTAGAATCCCACACTAAAGAATTTCCAAATTAGAAAATACATGTTGAAGTGACCACGCCCGACATGAGACATAATTACGCCACTTCCTTGGGTTGGCAGTGTGGTCACGCCACAATTCAACTTGGCTATGTAGAGTGCTCCATCATGAGAGGAATTCTCAGCATATTCGGTGTGACCACGCCCAAAATTAGCGTGATCACACCGCTCAAGTGGCGTGGCCATGTATCAGGTGTTGCTACGCCGATCCAGATTTTCCTAAAATTTTTTGTTTAGCTCCAATTTTCATGCTAGTCCTCCTGTAACTTGCAATAGACAATTCCAACCTTCCAAAAGCGTAAAATCATTTATGCAAATTTGACACATGTCAATCCCACCAAGTTTTACCAATTACTTGCCCTTAAGTAATCCATTTACTTTGCTAATATTTTCAAAGAAATAGAATACTGTTCTTTCATGCAATTCTTGGTCTTCACGGAGGAAGCGAAAAATTTATTAAGGTTACATGATCTCTATTTCCAAGTTTAGAATTTCTTTAAATATTGCAATATTATACGTATTCTGATTAGTCTCCTATTCAGACATAGGAATTCATTCTCATTTAAATTTGTAGGAATTATGATTTCCTTCTTCCTCAGTAAAAGCAATTAAACACTTAATTCTTATTACAACTAAAGCTTCCTCTTAATTGAAATGGAAAGGGGGTTTGAACTATATTGTGTTTGACTTGAGTTTAGGTTCATTGGAATGGACTTGGGACTTCCCATGGCTGACCAAGGTCAAGTGGACCAACTGAAATGGTGTGGAGAAGTCCCCATCAAGGGATTAGGGCTAATCATTGATTAGAGTGAGTCATGAGAAGGGTTAGGTGCTTTTTAGGGGATCATTAAAGGGTTCCCTCCTTTTACCACTTTAAGTATGGTGACATGGCAATGGCTCATATGGCTTGCATATGACTTGCATTTAGCTTGACTAGTTTTCTTGAAGAAATATTTTTGGAATTCTTGGCATTTTTAGGTGGTGTTGTCAAGAGACAACTTTAGAAAATATTAATCATGAACTTTATGATTTAGGCAATAATTTTAATCAAATGGAAGAGAGGGAATTTTCATGTCATGATGGAGTGGGCTTATGTTTTAAATGAATCGGAATTTGGGCTTAGCTTGATTAGATTTTGAAATTAAGAATGGTGGGCTTTTGATCATGTGTAATTTGGTTTAAAGTGATGGTTATGATTGGCTTCATGAAATCATGATCCCCTCATCATGAATTTTTGGATGTGGGCTTGATGAATTTTAAATTTGGGTCAAGACTTCAATTTTGGTAAAATTTGAGTTTTTGCGGTGAAATTTGATGTGGGGTTGGTCTTGGTGAGATTTTGGTGGATTTAAAGTGAATTTAGTATTTTAATGGAAGGTGAGTCAATTTGGTAACTTTGATGAAAATTGAACCAATTTGGTTATTTTGGAAATTTTGAGAATTTTGGTCAATTTTGGTGAAATTGGGGCACTTGAGCAATTTAGAGAGGTTTAAAGGTGATTTTAGTGAAAATTTAGGTACTTTGAGAATTTTGGAAAATTTGGGGGTTAAATGGCATTTTGGTCATTTTAGTGAATTTTGGGTGGATTGGGTGATCAAGATTGGTCTTAGTAGGATTTTAAGTAAAATTTAAGGATTTTGGTAATTTTAGAGATTTTTAATAATTTGGGGTATTTTGGTAATTTTGAGATATTTTAAACAAATCTTGATTTCAGGGTGGATTTGGGGTTAATTGGATAATGCGAGCATGCAAGCCATGAAAAGCCTCCTTAAAGCCATATGGTCCTTGTGAGAAGTCATCTCGAAGCCTCCATATCTTGGTCCTAGCCATTCTAACCAAGTATTAGGGACTTAGGACCACCCAGATGAGTCTCCAAGAGAGTTAGGAAGTAGTTATGGGCTTCAAGGGAATGATAGGACAATATGGGTAAATAGATGATTTTTGATGTGTGTGGGAACGTGTTGTGAGTTTAAATGTGTGTGTGTGCAAGACCAAGCCACCCAGGGTTATCCTAAGGTCCATTGATCCTATGTGAACTCATTATTGAGTCTTTACACGTTGGTGTTACCCATCTAAAGTGACAAATGTAGGCTTGCGACCAACTATGTGGGACTCCACAAGAAGAGTCAAGAAGTGTTTAGAATTTCTATGTGGGGTGGGTGTCATTACTACTCCTCTAAGATAGTGAACAGGAAAGTCCTATGGCTAGATCCTAGAATTCTAAAAAAGAGAATTAAATCTCATCACAGTAAACATACTGATTTGGATATCAAGCCTGATTTCCTTGTTGATGTGTTTTGTCGGACATCTTATGGGATTTTGAGGCAATCGAGCGTCAGTGTAGCAAGGATGAGCGGTAAGTCAGGAATCATGTCTTGGTCTCCATCCTTCACCTTAGGTGGTCCTTTTATGTGAGTAACGAGATGAGGATTCTACTTTAGGGTAGTCGGGGTTGGAGTTATTCTCCTTAGCCTATATGTGGTTGTTTTCTAGCTCTAATAACTTGACTAGCATCATTGATCACTTCTAACTTAATGTGTATCAATAGGTTCCTTAGTTCAACCATTAAGCTAGGGTGACTTGGACAACTGCGGGTTCTAGGTCTCTCATTTACAACATCTCTTTCTAAAATAGTGTGATGAATGAGCCCAAAATCTCATTCGGTTCCCGACAAATCTGTAGGAGGGCTTGTGAGTTCTTTTGAGGTTTCTGAACATTATCTAATTATGCTATAAACAACTCTTAAAACTGGCAAATTATGTTTTTATTTTCTTCGGTAATCCGTTGAAACAACCAAGGGAAGACTCTCTCAATATAGACAAGAAAAGATGATATTTCAAAATGTCATTGATCCTCAACAAACATAATTAACTTAAACAAGGTCATGAGTCAGTTAGATGGGTCTACTCATTATAGAATTTGACATCACTCAATTTGTGCTAACCCAAAATCATTGAAGTACTTTGAGTCACATTCTCTTTCCAAATTTGGGTGAAGTTGTTAGGAGCTGGCCCTTCTTGTCAGGCTATTAAACTCTTCCACAGTTCAACAAACCTCATATAACACCCCAAATTTGATCTTTCAACTCCTAGATTTTCTAGGTTGTGAACTCATTGAAGCACTTCATGTTTCTGATGTCTATGTTATGGCTTTCTTCTCCTTAGGCTACTCCTCTTCTTGTTTATGAAATGATCTGCACTCACCACGCCATTTAGGATGTTGAAGTCTGATTTTTTTGTGAATAATACCCAAGGAATAAAGTGTAAGGAGAGAGGGAGAGAGAGTGAGAGGGAGAGAGAGAGAGAGAGAGAGAGAGAGAGAGAGAGAGAGAGAGAGAGAGAGAGAGAGAGAGAGAGAGAGAGAGAGAGTATGTGTTTGAGAGATAAGAGTAAATGGTAGTGAAAAAATAATTTGTGATCATGTATTATTCATAAAAAATCATCTTATTTACAGAGGAGAGCATATATTGAGGATATTAAAATTTTGCCCTTACTTTAAAGAGATATGTACTAGTGTTTTTTTATATTTTACATGCATAGATTTATCACCCAACATATTTTTGAATTAGTCGACTATGCTTATTTTGCTTCTGATTAGCGAGATCAGCTTGATCGGTTGAGCTTGGTCAGTGTGGATCGATCTGCTGATGTAGTCTGCATGTTAATCATTGATGACTGGTAAGGAACCTCTGGGCGTCCTTGGGATGAATGGAGTTTTTGAGGAAACTAGATCTTGCCTTGGATAGACTTTACTGGAGGGTAGGCTATCACATCGAATTAGCTTATCTCTAATGGTTGGCTTAGATGCTCTTTTGTCTCGTTTATGAACGGATGACATGTGCTTGTATCTTTTGCTCTTCTTTGGTCCATCTCATGGCCTGGTCGGTTATTGGCCTTACTGGGATGTGACATGTTTTTTAACATGCTAATTTTTCTTTTGAATTCTATAAGCTTTTTGATGATATTGCACTTTAAAGGAAGACATTTTTATGTTTTTGTTGTAGGTATAATAGACAAAGCAACTGGAGCAAACCGGAGTGAAAAAGGAGCAAAATTGTGGCGAATGGAGAAATGGAGCTTAGCCCTGAACTGGTGCCTAAGCACCACTCCATGGCACCATGGCCCCATATATAGGCATGTCAGAACATGCCCTTTGTCCTGAGAAGGTGGTTCCTTGACGCCACATACTGGCACCTAGGCGCCAGTTGTATTACCCGGATATTCGAGTAAAAGTGGCGCCTAGGCACCAGAACTGTCTTGAACAATTTTCTCAGCAGTTTTACATGAATTTGGGGGTTATTTTCACTAGAAGGCAGTTCAGAATAGAGAGGTGAACATTTTTGGAAAGTAGAGAGAAAGCCAAGGAGTGCAGAAAAGAGAGAAGAGATCTAGGTTTTCATTTTCTTCTCTATATTTTCTTTGAGAAATTTGAGAGAATTTGTAAGAGGATTCTTGTAGAAGTGCATGGAAGTCTTGGAGATCATTTGGGATAGAGTTTCTATTATGTTCTCAGGGAAGAATACTAGTATTTCATTACACATTGTCTCATATTTCAAATTTCATATAGTTGACTTTGTTTTATTATAAAATGATGTGTTCTGGTGTTTTCTTCATGTACTATGAGTAAACCTCTTGCTCAATAAAATAGTAAAATGTGTAGGATGTGGATTCAATTAGAAGAAATTTTTATTCATACTTGTGAAGGTTTTTACTTCAAGCTTCATTTACATTTCATTTTGGCCAATTGTTGTGTTAAATTTTTTTGTAATTCCATTAAGATCCAAGAGGGTGGTGGAGTTAAAAACTAGTAAAAACCTCTTTAATCAATAAGGTAAAAGAAAAATAGGAAGATAATTTTAATGGGGGTAACATGGAGGTTCCTAGGGTGACAGACATAAACACTTCCATAGTTAACCTAATTTCTTTATGCACTTGGAAAGGTTAAAGAAAATGGATGCTTCTATTTGTCACAAAATTCAATTATCAGTTCTAAAATGTTCTACACCTACAAAAATTACTAATTTCATTGCAATGGGGAGGGTCTTTTAAATAGCTTAAACTCTCTTACTTTGTTTAACTTTAGGTGAAACAAGCTTTATAGTAAATTTTGAGGATTAGTGGTAGTTTGGTAGAATTTACTAGCTCATACTAAAATTGAACTTCTTTCCTAGCTAAGATTACTTGAATTCAGTTGGAACTTTTCTTAAGTTTTTACAATTAACTACATTCCTTGTGAGATCGATACTCAAGGTTTAAAGAAAATCTTTGCGTTAATACCTAGTGTGTAGTGCTTAACCATGATAAATATCTATTTATTAAATTTATAAAATATATTAAATATTTCATCCCTAAATCACTAGGTACACCGTAGGATAAGTCAGAATGGTCTTCATGGCTTTGCTTTTTCAGTCAAGTGGGTCTCACATCCTTTTGATATTGGGCTAGCATTTGTTGTACACTTTCCTTCTCGACCATTGAATCTCTTCAAGATTAGCGTTGACACATTTTTTATGTATATAAATGATATTTCATTGATTTCTAAATTTTACAATAGTAATTACAAGTTCAAGTTAACATTTTGTACTACTGATTTTTTTTCATAACATGGTCAACATTCAATTTTGTTTTATTACTAAATATTTTTTTTGTACTATCAGTGAAATGATGATAGATTTAAAAGAAAAAAGATAGTTAAATTTTGATTTACAAGAAAAGGGCTGCAATACAAAATTTTATGTTCTATGTTTCTATTTCATTCAAGACAATGAATTTAATCAAATATTCATATTTTATGATGGGAGCCGAAGTTTTATCACTCGACTAAGGCCTCGTTTGGACCCGGTTTTTGTGTATTTTACGTTATAGAACCAGAGAAGTCCCATTTGTGAACCTTTTTTATTTGAGTGTTTTGTGGATAGGGGGCCACATTCTGATGAACGCTGAGATGGAAGGGGAGAGGGTGTTTTGCAGCTAGAGTTCCATTGCGAGGTGCCAAAGATGTTGCTGTCCCTTATGACTTTCGCTAATCCCACTCTTCTATCCTTGCATATATCCCACTTTTATCCTTTGTCAACTATGTCATTAGGGCTGAAACCTGGTTCAGCTCCCCTCCCTTTGTTGTCGGTGCTATCGATTTGCTGCCTACCTCTGATGAAGTTTTCTTCTTTATAGATTTCTTTTGTAAGGTTTATTTACTGCCTGCCTCTGTGTTTCTCTTTGTTTTTTTTAAGAAAATTTAGTGCTCTTTTTTACATATATATCCATTAATGTTTGATGGTCGATTTGCTTGCTCTTTCCTATGCATATATGTAGATGAACATTTTAGGAGATTTCTGAGCATTTATTCATTTTTCCTTCTTGTATTGTATATGCTTTGATGCAAAGTTGAAGTTTGCAAGATTGATGAGTTAGCAGCATCTATACTAATCAATTCGACGAATAAAACTTCCATAGCTATATGAACACTGCGTTATAGTCTCTCTGAGAAGTTTTGTTCATTGAATTGCTTGCTCTTACCTCATCCTCAATTTAAAGTAACATTTTGGGGGAAGAATGTTGAGCATTGCTTCAATTTTTTAGTTTTTTTGAGACATTTATAAATAGAAGTGCATATGATTTGCTATACAGTTGAAGCTTGTGTGATAAATAAGTTGGCAACATCTTTATTTGTTCTTATCAATCAGTAAAATCCATGGAATGAAATGTATATGAGCATTATTCAACAATGCAAGAATTTTTTTTTTGATTATTTTTTTCCTTGGCTACATATTGGTTTTCAGATTCTCTGATAAATTTTGTTGGTCGAATTGCTTGCTCTTGTCTCCTCCTAAGTGTAGAGTAACATTTTGAGGAGAGAATGATTAGCACTACTTTTTTTTTTAGTTTTTTGAGACTTATAAATATAATTGCATATACTTTGCTGCACAGTTGAAGCTTGCGTGATAAATAAGTTCGTAATATATTTTCCTGTTCTGATCAATCAGTAGAAGCAATGAAGAGAAATATATATGAGCATTGTTCAACTGTGCATTAAAATTAATTTTGATTATTTTTTTTCTTTGGCTACATAAGCACTGGTTTTCAGTTTCTCCGAGAAATTTTGTTGGTCGAGTTACTTACTCTTGCCTCCTCCTTAGTGTATAGTAACATTTTAGGGGGAGGGGGGAATGTTGAGCATTGCTTTCCATTTTTTTAGTTCTACTGAGACTTTTTAAAATGGAATTGTATATGCTTTAATGAAGAGTTTATAGACTATCTCTCGCTAGAGAACACGTTCAAATGCTTATTCGATTTGGAAAAACAGTGATTATTGATGGATCCTTCATTGGTTAAGAGATCTTACTAAGATATAATTAGACTTGATTTGGTTAGCGCAATAAAAACAAAAATATTGGTTACTGATATCTTATCTGACATGTAATATGAGGTTTTGCATTAGTGCATTCATATGGTTTAGGATAAGATATCGGTAACCAATATGGAGGAGCTAAAGTGAGGGGCTATTGGTTTAGGATGGCACCCTATTAGACAAACAATTGATGCACCTGAGAAGTGGTAGCAAGAGAAGATTTAAATAAGTAGAACATCTTACATTCAATATTTGCTTACTTTAAAATTTTTGTTCTCTATAAATCAAGATTATTGATTCTAGGTTTTACCGAATGCAAACAGGTTTTACTGAATGCTTCAATAACCTCCCACCACTCCTTTATAATGAGTTGGTGGAGATTCTTTTAGCCCACACATCCGAGAGCAAGGCCGAGGACGCTAGCGAGGAAAAATTAATAAGATGGTTGAACAGACGAAGTCAACAACCAGTATCGACATAGAAGGAAGATCTGAAGAAGATAAGTTCGATGGAGATACAATGGTCGTAAAATAGAAGAAACCTCAGTTTGAAATCTCCTTGGAAGATACCAGAAAAAGTGAATATGAGTCGATGTATGATCGGATTAACCATTACGTGCATGTTATGACTCTAACTCCGATCCATCCTTAATAGATTGAGAGCATAGAGGTTAAGGAAGTCTGTAATGGCGATTTTAAATTGATCAAGTTTTACCGTGCTTCTCCTTCTACTTCTGAAACTTGTATAAATCTTGAATATGATGATTCTAATGAAGTAATGAAATTACCATTTGGTTACTTTTCTTCGTGCATACAAAAGTTAATTCAACAAGGTTATATGCCAAAACAAATATCAAAGAATAAACTGCAACATTTTGAAAAATTATGGAATACTAAAGGATGAAATCTCAAATCAAAAGAAGATCTTAGATTTTGTACGATAGGACTGATCGGTGACTCGAGATTTTTCATGGTTGTTACTATCCAGTTGGAAGAACAATGCTTCAACATCAAAGATAATTATGAAGATCAGCCGATAGATGACGCTCCCCTATAATTTGAAGAAGAGATCAAGTCAACAGTCAATGAATTAAAGGAAATCAACCTCGGGATTGAGGAGTAGCCCCGACCAACTTTTATAAGTTCTCTACTTAGCAAAGAAGAATCCAGGAATTTAATCAAATTATCATCATAATTTAAAGATTACTTCACTTGGATCTACGACAAGACGCCAGGGTTGTCACCAGAAGTTGTAGTTCAACGACTTGGAGTGGATCAGAATGTAACCCCAGTGAAACAAGCTTCCAGAAGAATGCGCCTCAATATAGAATAATAAATCACAGCCGATGTGAAGAAAGTAATAGACGCTAACTTTATACGAGAAGAGCAATACCCGCGTGGTTAGCTAACGTCGTGCCGTTAAAGAAAAAGAATGGATAGTTACGAGTGTGTCCTGACTTCAGGGACTTAAATAAAGCATGTCCAAAAAATAGGTTTCTATTACAGATACCAGAATTGATGGTGGACATTGCGTCATCACACGAGATTTTTTCCTTCATGGATTGATTGTCAGGGTACAATCAAATCAAGATGGTTCCATAAGGTGCAACACTTACAACATTCAGAACTCTGATTGAAATCTACTGCTACACCGTGATGCGGTTTGGCTTGAAGAACACTGGAGCTACCTACCAAAGAGCTATGACAAGGATCTTCGATAACCTCATTCACAACCAAGTAGAATGCTACGTGGACGACTTGGTCATAAAGATCAAAGTGAAGTATAACCATTTATATGGTTTGGGGATCGTATTTGAACCATTAAGGCAATACAATCTCAAGATGAATCCCTTAAAGTGCGCCTTTGGCATTACCTCCGAGAAATTTCTAAGATTCGTTGTCCATCATCGGGGAATCAAAATTGACCCAGAGAAGATTAAAACAATCTTAGAAATGCCTCCTCTCATAGCCTTGAAACAACTACGTTCTTTTCAAGGTAAACTAGCATACTTAAGATGCTTTATATCTAATATGTCAGGAATGGTGTCTACCCTTTTCAAACTTACTTTGAAAGGATGCTAAATTCTATTAGGGTGAGCCGTGCCAATATGCTTTTGAAGATATTAAATAAAACCTAATGACACTTCTTGTTTTGGCAGCCCCTATCCTGGGTCGACAATTGATACTTTATACTACGACCTTAGACGAATCCCTTGAAGCCTTATTAGCCCAAGTCAATGATGAGGGTAAAGAAAATACACTCTACTACTTGAGTCGATGTCTACTACCGGCGGAGGTAAAATATCTTTCTATTGAGAAACATTGTCTAGCTTTGTTTTTTCGCCGCTCAGAAGCTTAAACACTACACGTTGTCTCACAAGGTCAACCTAATTTTGAAAGTTAATCCGTTGCAATATTTAATGACCCGACCAACACTTTTCGTATGTTTAGCAATGTGATCGATGATTATATTACAATTTGATATAACGTTTGTGCCCCTTCGCGCTATTAAAGGGTAGATTTTGGCAGACTTTCTCGCAACGCACTCACTACCACCTGGGTCCCTCTCGACGACGACTTACAAGATAAACAGATAATGCAGGTGGAACAGTTACGTGCCAGACGTTGGGTGATGTAATTCGACGGAGCTTCATCCAAAAAAGATAAAGGATTACAGACAGTGATACCCGACAAAGCAGAAATCGGTCTGATCTTCGTTACACGGATCAGGGAATGTTAAAATTCTCCTACCACCTGATAGAGCCGTGTACCAACAATGAAACAGAGTACGAGGCCTTATAACTAGCTTAGAGTTGGTAATATTAATGGAAGTAATTGACATTTCCATCTACGACAACTCACAACTCATCATTCAGCAAATAATCGGACAATACAAGATCCTGAAGCCAAGACTCACATAATATCACAAATATAAGATGAAATTCCCGAAACAGATTCCTAGTGTAACGTTCTAAAGAATTCCTCAAGCGGATAATGCACATGAAGACGCTTTAGCTAAGCTCACTGAAGAATTTGCATGCCCGCAGGAAGGCTCCATCGACATTACGATATAAGAACGTCAGGTTTTATCACAGATTAACCTCAACAATTTACACAAGCTTGAAAAAGAAGGGATAACAGCTACAGTGACAGATGATACTGAAGACTGGCGACAGCCGTTAATGGAATATTTACAAACATGAAGGTTATCAGAAGATAAATGACATATCAGATTCAGAAAAGGACAATGTCATATGCCTTAATCGACATCGTTCTTTATAGAAGATCGTTCAATTAGATGTGGTTGAGATGTTTGAGTAGAGCAGAAGCACAAAATTATCGTCAAAGAAGTGCATGCCAGATTGTGTGGAGCTCACCAGTTAGGGCCGAAGATGAAGATCAAAAGACTTGCGTACTATAGGTCGTCAATAATGACAGATTGTAAGGAAACAACTAGAAAATGTCCTCAGTGTTAGGTGCATGGAGTGGTTCTGCACCAACCTCTGAATGTTCTACGCCCCACGGTCGCATCGTGGCCATTCGAGTGTTGGGGAACGGATATAGTGGGTCTGATAGACCCTCCATCTTCTACAGAACACATATTTATACTTGCAGCAACAGATTACTTCTCCAAGTGGGTAGAGACGGTGCCGTTGTGAGAGGCCATGACGCATCATGTTCTACAATTTTTCAAGAATTATATTTTCTACCGTTTCGACATACTGCTCAGAATCATTTCCGACAATAGGTCCGCTTTCAAGAGTACAAAGATCAACAACTTTGTTAGACGCCAGGGGATAGATTGAAGGTATTCTACAATTTACTATCCCAAAGCAAACAACGTGGCAGAAGCCTTCAACAAGACGTTGGTGCAGATTTTAAAGAAGACATTAGACGATAACAAAAGAGGATTGCACGAGAAATTACTAGAAGCGTTATGGGCATATAGGACACAATCAGAACGCCGACGCAGTCTACGTTTTATGCTCTTGTGTACGAGTCCGAGGAAGTGCTGCCTCTCAGAATCACCGTTGCCATTCAAATCACCAAATAAGATAATGCCAAGCTCCAACTTGCAGAGTTGGAAAGCCTCAAAGGGAAGTGGTTGCTTGCACATCAGAATTTGAAACTCTACCAAGCGAAGATGATTCAGGCCCACAATAAAATGGTCCGCCCGAGGTCATTCAAAGTTGGTGATCTTGTTCTCATTCTTAGAAGGCCTATTTAATGCATACCCAACAATGATAGATGTTGTCAAGCTACTCGACTTAATTCCAAAAATTTTTGATGACATGCCCCTCTACTTGTTTGCCGTAAAACTTATGAGGATTGAAACAAGTGAGAGACTTTCTTCATGTTGCTCCCTAAACAGAGTATTCATTTCCTCCATTTTTTTTAAAGAGTCGGACTAGTTAGATGACATGCATAACTTTTTCATTGTTTTCTTCTAGTTGCCACTATAACAGAGTGATTATTTGTAGTAGTTGACATGTCTATTGTAAATTATGACTTGTGTGTACAATATTTGACGTTTCTTTGTTTGTGGATTCCATAGTTAAACAACTTTTGTTGCACATAAGTTAAGCATTTACTTGCATTAAGAATAACATGTTATTTTGAAATAAGCTTAATATTATTCTTTCAAGATATTCACTGCAACGAGGTTTTTTGAAGCCATTTCCCCACACAATATATCACGTGCTTGACTTTGAGCACAACAACCATGTGATTGGAGGGAGGAATGTGCTTTTTAACAAAAGAAACTCGTTATTACAGTGTCAACGAGCGCACATTTGGTGAATGAAAGAAGAATGGGTCATACTCCGAGATATGCCTACATATTTTTCAAAAAAAAAAAAAAAGTGAAGATAACTGTGGTAACGACTGCGCTCCATAATTTTATAGGGATGTATCCATCCTGAGATGATATCAATTTCAGGTCTTAAATGATGGTCCTACCTACATGCCTAAGCCAGCTAACCAACATCAAGCCTGAACTTTGGTGCAAGAAGAAGAATGCATGACGACCGAGTACAACACTTCTGAGGGAGAAGGCGTTGTAGAGATGTTACAGTTGAGAGAGGAGATTAATGATGCTTTGGTGAATGCAACGACTTTACTTATGTTGCATCACCTAGTTATTTGTAGTTGATGAGCAATATTTTGCCTGTATGTTTTTCTTTAGATGTATTTTTTTCAAAATATCTATAGCAACCTGTATTGTACCTCATATTTTTGTGCATCGATAAAGTTTAATTATTATTTTTAAGACTTCTCATATTGTTTTTAGAATTTCTCGGTCGTTGTATCAACTTAATTTTTATAATTAGAGTAAAACTATATTATAATAACAAAAAATATGAATTCAAGATCATCAAACACTTCAAAGGTTCTAGTCTATTATTGTGGTGATAGGTGTGTTCAGTATCAATTCAAGAAGGAAGACGACTACGGGAGAAGATTTTATTCTTGTCCCATAAACAGGACTACTACAGATTGCGACTAAAGTTTTTCGGCTGATGACATTGATGAGGTATCTCCAGATTGTGATTAGTCGAAGAGAGATACAATGATGGAGAAGAGATTGCCCGAAAGACTTCATCATCAGGATTTCAAGACAAACATCATTCTAGGATTACTGTTTACGGTTGTTATCATTATTATTTTAGTCATTTGCTTCAAATAGTTAATCTTTTTTTATGCATTGGAGTATTTTTGAATGAACTGTTAGTTTTTTTTAGTAGTACAATCTCTTTCTGTTATTTAGTTCTGAATATTTTGAAAACTGCATTTATTTTAATATATTACATTTATAAGGACAAAACAGACTTTCTCATCATAAACAACAGCAACACAACTGATCTCCCAAATAGACATCTCCTTCCTCTTAAACAACTTTCTAACAGCTCCTGAAACGTTGCTTCTTCAGGAAGCAGCTTTACAGCAGCTTCTTGAAAAAGCAGCAGCAGCCCCAAACAACCCTAAGATAAGCTATACGATGATCTCTCTAAAGTTATATCGTTGTTTTGCCTTAATACAACGTAAAAAAAATAATAATAATAAAAAATACAATTTTTGTTTGGATGAATTTTTTGTCAGAATTAAATGTCAAATTATGAACATAAGGATGCAACTTCAAATTTTTTTTTTCTAACATAGCTTTCTTTTGCTGCCTATAATCAATGGTTTTAATCTCATTACAATTCATAAAATTCATTATTTCAATTTTATAAAAATATATAATAATTTTCTAACCTAACCTTCGATACAAACAATGATAAATTCGATCGAAAATAAAAATAAAAAAAACTCTGAACACAAAATATTGACCCATTCTAAGCACCAAATGTCATAATTTCATATTACATTCCATAAATAAATATAAGACGCATTTTCTTAGACCATAAATATTTCTGTTATTAAAAAAAAACATTACATTCTAACAATCTAAATTATGAAGTATAACATTTTAATCACTCAAATTTTAAATATTACATTTTAACTCCATTTTCATTACAATCACCTTCTTTTACCCATCAGTGACTTTAATGAGAGTTTTGGATGGTTAAAATATAATATTTAAAGTTTTAAATAGTTAAAAGTCATTTTATGCCACAAGGAAAATAATGTCTCGTAATATCTGAAAATTATTACGTTCGGACTCCGGAGATATATCTGAGTCCAATCAATCGTGCAACTTACAGCTAAATCGTAGAATAACACGGGAGAATAATCTTCTTGTGTTATTCAGGTATTATTGTGACAAAATAACACGAAAAAATATTCTCCTCTCTTATTCTGTGATGTTCTAGACTCACAGATGTGTAATAATAACCTAATAACACAGAATAATATTCTTCTGTGTTATTCTGCGATTTGACGATAGATTGATTGATCGGGCAACATGACATGATTTAATTGGACTCCGGATGTAATAATTTTCTTGTAATACCGAGAATAATGTATATCTTTTTTATATACTAAATAAAATAAAACTAAAATTTTGACCAGAAAAAAAAAATCATCAAAACCTTCAGACAGCCGGACATTTGTCGGCCGCAGTCACAGCATGGCGAATTCAATATTAATTGCCGGCGCATTCATCGTCGCAATCCGCTTATACGCGGTCAGCGAAAGCGCCATCGTCGTCCCCTCCGTCGACTGCCGCGACCCCAGCCCGTCAGCCTGATCGACAATGGTAACCACCACGGTGGCGTCGCTGATGCAAGCCGCCGGAGTCTTAGAGCTCAGGCAACGCACAACATACCTCTGGCCGCATGACGCGCCGTTGTCCCAAATACCACTTCCGGCGGCCGCAAAAGATGCGTCGGCGGGTAACAGTGTCCGGTCGTAGCCGTAGCAAGCTGTCGGGATGTACGGTGGGGTATAATAGGCGGCTGTTCCGACGTCAGCGGTGGAGAAGGGGAAGAGGAAGAGGAAGAGGGAGGGAATGAGGAGGCGGAGAAGCGGGAGATGCATTATGAGAGGAAAGTAGAAATTTTGCCATTGGGTTATTAGGTTTAAATTTGGCTTTAAATAGCTCTAATTTCGCTGACCCAAAAGGCGAAAGGCTGAAAAAACGAAATAAATGAGCGGCTCGTTTCTATTATTAGATGCAAAGCAGAAGGTACGTTCCACTTTATACATTAAGGGACAGTTTGGCAAATAATCTACTCATAAATTAGCCGCGGTGATTATTATAAAATTTTATTTTTTTGAAAAAATCAGATCGTTGTCAGATAGGCGCGGTGTGAAAAAACTATTTTCTGCATTTTGAAAAACGTATAAGCTGTGAAAATGTAGTTTAACCAAACAGGTCAAGTGCATTTTCAAAACGCCACCGCACCAAATAAGCATCAAGATAATTTTTTGATCATTTAGATATGTCACGATTAAATTATTGTGAAATTGATAACAATGAAAAATATATGTTGAGATTTTATCTTTGACTTTGATATTTGAGTGAGAAGTTAAAAATGGATGAAAGATAATGCTCGATTTATAAATAGTAATGTTTTGGGTGCCCTCTATGTAATCGTCCCAATTTAGGGATAATTATGATGTTTATAGAAAAATACGTAACGGAAATGGTTGAGAGATGATAAACGACACAGAGAATACTTGACCGTGTAGTTTTTTTTTGATTGGAGCATAGAAATTAATTTTTTTTACAATAATTAAATTTATAAATTTATTAAAATTAGATGATATATAACAAACTGATTTGTATAATAACACCTATATTTATGGTATTTTTATTTTATTCTGCATGCACTTAATTAAAGAAGAAAAAATAATTTATAAAAGGGATGTTTACGTTTTACATTTATACAACATTAATTTTTGACGTCACATTAAAGATTCAACGAGTTAAAAGAAAAAGACATTTTTATGCATTAGTAGGTTGATATATATGTAAAAATTGAACTTTATGGGTTAGATATTGTTGAATTCTGAATTGTCCTTCAGAAATACACGCCTTGACAGTTAGAGCCGGGTGAAGGAGGAAGAGAGATAAGAAATGCGTTAGGAAATTCTCAGTAGAGAGGCCGGGAAAGTCTGCAGATCGGGGTCTCTTTATTCGTTATTTTCCTCTAATTATAGGAGCGTACTTGCACAGTTACATAAATAATGGAACAATTATGAAAACCACCCTTCATGCAAGCAAATGTACCGATTTAAAACTAAATTTGTATTACAATTTGAATTTGGATATGACAGTAATCAGCTAGTCGACGTGTTTTGGTTTGGTCAACCAAAGTGATGAGCCTCGTGGCAATCGTCTCTACCTAGGTATAAGTGGTTGGTTGGCCTATTGCGTTCAACCGAGTTTAGGGAGCTTCGGCGGTTGGGATTATAGATAGGCCCGCCGATGGATTTGCCGATAAAGGATGTTGGTGGACTTGATCAGCCTATTGATCTTTCACATGACCAGTTATGATCATGCCTCTTGAATTTAATGCCTCGATGTTGAGCCATCATCATTAGTCGTTTGATTGCTTTGAGAATTGTGCCGACAATTTTGATATGTACATATTAGTTCCGGAGTTTTCCTGCTCTGTGACGGTGATAGCTATGATAAGGATTGAAAAATTATCACATAATCAGTGGTTTCGAAATTAAGAATTGATTGAACAATTGACTTTCCTTTAGGTTTCCTGCATAGTGTACTCTATAAATAGAGCATAGACTTGGCGTTGCATCCTTTACTGCCAGTTTTTGTAGATAGCCGAGGAACATCATGTTTAATGGTATGAGTCGATTGATGTGATCCCATAACTCTAACAAAAGTGAGCTTCCGAAACCTGACCCCTGTAAAGAGGAAGAAAAGTGTGAAGAAAGAATAACGGTTGAGGCCTAAACATGTTTTGGTCAACGTAGTCGACTTGTCTGATGATACTAAGGGACATACACAAATAAAGTTTCGCCAGGAAACTCTGGTGCCCGAGCCTGATGTGAACATGATTGTCGAGGCTTCTTCGCTGAAGGTGTTGAGAAGAGCGAAAAGGAGTTGAAGGGAGCGGCGATCATCATCTCTCTTATGCCACCACTATAGGAAGGCAGAGTTGTCTAGTCGCACTTAAGGTGACGGCCTGACAGATCACCTTAGGCGTGAGGTAGACTATGCCATCCAATGATTCATTCACTATGGTCTGGTCGACCCCAAGTTCTCCAACCTAGAAGAGTTCTCTACCTTAATTTCGGACTAGTCGGATGAAGCTTCCGAAGAGGAGGACAACTCGGGCAGTGAAGAAGGATCGGCCACCCGCTAGGGTCCTACAATACGAGGACTTTACAACTCTTTACTCTTTTTTTTAAAGTAAGACATTTGTAACTCCTTTTTGATAAATGAGAAAGACTTTTTAGTTTCTTTGCTTTTTTTGGATCGATTGTGATTTGATTAATCGTGTGCTCATCTTGTGAGTCGATTTGTCGTTTGAGATGCTAGCCGAGATATATTGTTAATCCCGTTCGGTTGGGTTGTCTCCTACGGAGAGACTTGTTTATGAGGCAACCTTTGTGACCTGCTGTAGATCTTGTTGCTGGCATGTATCTTGGTTACCTTTAGAGCTAAATCCCAAACTTTGAATATCACACCCTCGTCGCCATCTTTTAATATTTTGAGGATTCGTTCAATTTAAGTCATCATTCGGGGGCTGAACCTCACTCCCAACCGTTTCTCATAGCGATCGGTTAACATATGTTGGCTGATTGGTTTTCATCGGACCTAATTTATTTCAACCCCTCGTCTCGTTCGGTCGATTGAATCTTTGCCTCTGTTGGGTTTGTTCCTTTTGCTAATTGCAGATCTTATCATCACCTAGTGAGCAGATAACCATGTTCGGAGACCCAACTTTCTCGACTTTAGAGGTTTGGGATTCTAGTAGGATCGTGGAGCAAGTAGCTAACCAATCCACTGGCGTACCTATGTCCTAAAAATTCTAGAGTCGGTAGTTGACTGCCTCCAGTGATGCCCTTGGTTGGTTCAAGTTCAACAAAAATATAATATCATCATTATACCCCATCCTCTGTAAATAAGGAGATTTTCTATGAATAAGACATGTTTTCGTTCATTTATCTTTGTTTTTTGAAAGATTTGTCGATTTTTTTTTATCATCGTATACTTTTCTTTATCGAATAAGTATCTCTTCAAGATAATCTAAATGATCAGGAGAAGAGAGGAACCAGAAAAGCAGGACATACAATAAGGACGAACAAACAAGAGAAATAACATGGAGAATATTCATGTGAAAAACCTTTCTAGGATAAAAAAGGCATATTCGTCCGAACAAGATCAGATCGAAATAGCTTGTGTCAAATATCTGCGAAAGAATGCCAATGAAAGCTGCCCACAACCAGAGATTTTAGTGTGTTTGCCTGTGTTGGGGTCTAAAGTGCACCCATGGGACGTATCTAACTTGGTTAATTACATCTTGGGGGTTACTCAAGAACATTCTTGATCAAGGGAGTTTTTTACATTGACAGTGATGACTAGCACATGACTATCAAAGGATGGTTATTTTACATGAGAATGCTTCAATTCTTTCAAAGCTCCCACTAAGCCATGGGGCAGAGAGTGAGTCTCTCATAGTCCCACATTGGTAACAGTCATCAACATACAAAACCTATAAATTAATCGAATCATCCTAACGGGGAATCCCGATACAAGGAAGCACATCCGGGCCATAAGGACAATTGTCAAATTGTCATATCCTAAATGGGCGACAGCTCATCAGCAATCTAGCTTTCAAGATGATACAAACAAAGGCAAGAGAAGTGGCAGGGCTCAAAGTGGGTAGTCAAAGGAATGGAGAAGTAATCTATAGAAGGTAGAGGCAACCGGTTCACGGTACCATGCACCCGTCATCTCAAGCTATTAGGACCCTAAGTTTACCTAGTCATGAAGGCGGTCAACCCAACATGTCCAGAGATCCCCGGTTAGCAATCTGTGAAATTTGTCATTCGCAGGGACCTCAGTAGCCCTAAAGTTAAAGGAAGGAAACTCTATCTTATGGCTATCAGGTATAGCTCCAAGAGGTGAGACTCATACCCGCCGAAGTGTTAAGGATGCCACTAAAAAGGATGGGAAGGGGAGGTTTAGCTACAAATCTTGAAACACTCCTTACAATACAACTTACTCCCCGTCTTGGTCGGGGAAGCCAGTAACACCCTGATCACAGAAAAATATGTTAAGAAATTCATACCTATTTTTTATGAAATTGCACGTTAAAGAAAGATATTTTCTTTATTTTATTGCAGGAATGGAGATTTATAAATGATAAAAGCAAAAAGCATGAAATGAAGCTAATTTGGATAAAAAAAGGAAGAAATTCATGCAAAATGAACTAAGCCGCCGACGGCGAGATCGAGCCCGCCGACGGTGAGATCATGAGGAGAATTTTTGAAGGATTTATAACTACTTCGCCGACAGCGAGCCCGAGCCCGCCGACGGCAAGATCGTGAGGTTTGGAGACCTTCTAGAAGCCCCGTCGACAGCAAGGTCGTTTCTCTCCGACGGCGAGATTGGTCAAAATACTAGATACATTGAACCTGGACGCTTTTTGAAGAGGTGCTTAAGTACCCCTTGGACCTTTGCCTACCTCTATAAATAGAGGACGAATTTTAGTATATTGTGTGTCATTTTGTGTCTCCTGAGTGTCAATTTGGTGTCTATTTTAGGAGTCTTAGAGTATTCTATTAGTGTGCTTTTGAGTCTAAGTTGAAGTTTAGTGTGAGTAAGTGTAAGTAGTGAGTTAAGAAGTGTGCTGTACTAGAAGGAAAAGTCAAAGGAACTTCAAGGAGTCTACTTGGGAGGAAATTGAGATAAGTATCTTTGTTTATTGTTGTTAACTTTAAATGAAATCCATGCTTTGTTTAATTCCTATGCATTCTGAGTAGTTTTCTTAGTCTTTCTCCTTGTTTGTGAAATTATGTGAATTGATGAAATTAAATAGAAATGCCTAAAATATTAAAATAAATTGTGATAATTTTTACTTAAAACTTAATTTGATTTTTAATCTGGCCCATTGATTTGTTAAAATATGTTGAATTATCAACTATAGTAAAGATTACATCCAATATTCAGGGAAGTCAAAAGCCTTGGAAGGAGGGTGCAAATAAATAGGAAAATATTATTTATCGGGCGTAGAATTGGACATTTTAGTGTGACAGACTAAAATATTCAATTTGGTCCTATTGATTGAGAGCTGAAGTGTAGATGTTAGCCCTCAGGTGAGGGGAACGTGGGAGCTCTGAAGTGGCAGCCAGTATCCTCCCAGCCTAGCCGCAAATTCAGTAATCAAACATAGGATTAGTCAATGTTCTTTGCACCTGGACCAAAGGGTAAAGAATAGAAATGCTTCTATTTTTCACAATACAATAAAAAATCTATTTGAATTCATAATTCACTTAATTTTCTAAAAACAAGGAGAAGGATGCCTTTTTCTGAAATCTTTAAATCAACTTTATTTTAAAGCATTAGTTTACTTTAGTTCGTTTTAGTTAAGTATTCTAAATTTTCGTATACTTTATTAGTAAGTAAAAACTTTTAAATTTAGCTGTTACAAATTTAGTAAAACTTCCCTGTGGGATCGATAACCAGGACTCCACTAGAGCCCTGTATTACTTGATACGATACGTATACTTACGTAGAATCCACATTATACATTCCATCATAAAATCAAATATATATATTAAAGCGGGATCAAGTTTTTGGTGCCGTTGCTATTAACACAATTTGCAAACATAAAAAAAGTGGTCACACCCTAAGCACACTAGATAACTACTTTAGTAAAAATCTATGTTAGGTCAGTCGAGTTGGAGAAGCACAGACACTTCTCCTTGGAACATGCAGAATGATGTAGTTTTATATTTAAGTTCTAATGTGGAGGCCTATTAGTATGACTTCGGATATACCTATGCATGCAACCCATTTTAAAACTGGCCCAAAGGCCATGCATGAAAGTAAAAGTAGGTTTCAAAGGACATAAACCTTTTAATCCTAAATTTTAATTAATCTTGAAATTTTTATTGTAGAAATTGTTTTATAAATTTTTGTTCATAGAGAACCTAAATGACAACGCTGGATTCCTAGACAAAAACACAATCCAAAAAAAGGTGAATCCAATCTAAGCATACAAGCATGCAAGAAAAGCAGGAAAACAAGCCATATATAAATTAATAAAAGGTCGGTGCCGCTAGGTCGACAACATATCCCAAAAAGGAAAAAGATGGCCAGACACTACATAAGTACATGCCTTGTCTCAATTCTATACATAAAAGAGATTTAAGCTTAAGGTACGATACAAAAGTAAACAGCTCTTGGTCTCCATCAGGTGGTTCCATCTCCCTGACATATTAGAACTCATGTCCGTACCATATTTCTAATGCAAGTCCCTCTTAGAACTCTAAAATTACAGAGGCAAAAGAGAAAAAAAGGAATCGACCTTCATGAAATCAACGTCAGCGGGACAACCAACAAACATGCAACGTATAATGAGTCCTGCCTTTTTATTGGGGGAGCTAAAAGGCACATGCTAGAAAAAAGGTTAGTAGAAATAATGACATGCTCCATTTTTAAAGGTACATGTGTGAGTGTATATATATAGGCATAGCTCCCTGCAGAAGAATGCCCTAATATACTGCCACACATATCAAGCATGCAAGCACACTAAAAAAGCACAAAAGTTGAAGCTTGTCTAAAGCAACCAAAGAAACAAAGAACTTTATCCAGGACATCAGAAAAGACTCGTAACATCCTAGTCCTTAGCCTAACACACCATCTAATGAAGAGTGTTCTAACCAGCATTTAAGTGCTCAGGGTAAGACTTTGGGTGTGTATGACTTTGACTGGTTGCCACACCTGCCTCATCCTAAAGATCCAAGGGATCTAAAGGGTAACCTAAGATAGATTTTTAAAAAGAGTTAGCCTTACATATGGTCTAGTTTGCTACATGCATTATTTTAAAATTATAGAGGACATAATAAATAACAAAACATATATTTTCTTAGTTTTAATTAAGGGCCATTAAATGCGAACTCGTAACATGTAATGTGACACGAGTTAGAATCATGAGATTCATAGCACAAAGACTTACTCTTGTTAAAACATATGATTTAAATAGCATTACTCACCAAGATTGACACGATAAACAATGCTCATTATGGCATTACAACCAACATTAGGTTACTCGCCATCCATGAATGCATGCAAATGTAAATGCGAAAAATCATACACAAAAGTTACGAGGGTGAGTGTACCATGTAAGCAGCGACTCAGAAATGTGGGTGTACCACAGAGGCCGTGACCTGAAAGAGTGCACATGCCGTGAAAGCAGAGACCAAAGGATGGGTGTTGCATGGAGGCAGCGACCCGAAATAGTGATTGTGCAGTGAAGGCAGTGACCCAAAAATTGGGTGTGCCATAGAGTGAGTGACTTGAAAGTGTGGATGTGCCGTAGAGGGAGTGGCTCGAAGAAATGTGTGTTTCATGGAAGAAGTGATCCGAAAGGGTAGGTGTGCTGTGAAGACAGGAGCCCCGAAGAAATGGATGTGCCATAGAGTTAGTGACCTAAAAGGATGGCCGTGCCAAGGAGGCAGTGGACTAAGGATGGGAGTGTGATCCCCGAATATTTATGCCTACGTTTTTCACTTTATATTTCTTTTCAATAATAATATCTTTTTCATTGCAATGATGCCAAAAACTTGATTTTGAAGCAAACAAGAAATCAACTTTAATTATTTTATAATATGGGATTCTACGCAGAAACACAACTTTTTACTTTTTAAAATGATTTTGTAAAGTATATTTTAGGATAGAAAGTTTTAAATTTGTTTTTGATATTTTCTTTTAAGAAAAAGTAAAGCAAGCAACTAAAATTAACAAGACTATAAAATTACATGAAAGCAAATGAGAATGAAATATCATTTTCCTCCTTCAATGAATCAGTAATAATTATGGAATTTTGTTGTGGTAGTATCTAAATTTGTTGTGCAAAATAGGAGCAAATATATTCTTTACCCTTGGTTCTATAAAGAACATTGATTAATTTGAAGTTTTGAAATCTTGTAGATGGGTT
The DNA here is from genome assembly GCA_022702705.1 of Papilionanthe hookeriana x Papilionanthe teres. NCBI lineage: Eukaryota > Viridiplantae > Streptophyta > Magnoliopsida > Asparagales > Orchidaceae > Papilionanthe > Papilionanthe hookeriana x Papilionanthe teres. The sequence goes on from CM040434.1 coordinate 31,745,830, forward strand.
AGGTAGGAAAGATACTAGCTCTCACTCTAGAGTTCCCTCTTCTCCCTCTACCTAGGGGCTAACATCTCATAAAAAAATTGAAACATCAAACCAAATTAGGGGCTTTAGCCTGTCACTCTAAATTCCTCTAATTTACTCCCCATTAGAAATCATATCTCCCTATTTATTTGTACTCAAATATATGGACATCAATTCTCACCCATATAAATGCATGTGACTCACTCCAATTGTTGATTGAGACAATACCACATTGGTTCTTACATGTTCTCACAACAAATTTTAACATTTGAATTAAGCAAATCAAGAGGTAAATAAAATGCAAGGTAGTGGAATCATCACAACTTCTTCTAACATTAAACATCTATACTTCACACAACTTCCTTCCATAATCTAATTACTTCATCATATAAAAGGAAATAGATAAAGAAAACTACTCAGAACTCATGGAGAAAAACACACACAATTTGATTTGAAAGTAGAAATCACAGTGAAAACACAACAAATTTTACTTAAAAACCAAATGTAAAAACAAAGATAAAAACTTATCTGAAAATCCTCTCCACAAAACTCTTGAAGTTCCTCTGAAACTTTTTCTTTCCACTAGATAACTCCTTAGAGGTTGGTGCCCAACTCTAAGGATTGACTCTCCTAAATTCTAATACAAACTATGGTAAAGTAAAGTGGAAAAGTAAAGAAAATATAGCGAGAAGAAGGCTCTCTTTCTTCCTCTTTCCCTTCAACCACTTCAAGCTTTTTTCCAACTTCTCCCACCAAAATTTCCTTTTCAAAACTCTTCACCTTCTAATCTTTAAGTCTTCATTTTAATAATTCTCCAAAAGGTGCTTTGGTGTCTCTTCAAATTATGTCCAAATTCAATGAATCTACTAAGAGATGCATCCATCCATTCGAATTATAAATGAATTTTGGCGCCAATGGGAAGTTAATGAAGTTTAAACGAAAGGGTGCTTCAAAAACCCCTTCAAATTTGTGCCAAAATTAATTTAAATTTGTCACTTTAACTGTGGCGCCTATGTGCCAGCCATCGGCGCTTAGGCGCCAAACACTAATTTTGCACACCTTTTAATTTTTACTCCAAATTTGATCTTTTTTTTGCTCCTTTCATCACAATCACTCATTTTAACTATACCTGCAAGAAAAACATGAAAATACCTTCCATTAAAGTGCAATATCGTCAAAAATAGGTATAAAAATGTGCTTAAAAATACTATATATTTTAGGTGTATCGAAATCCCCCAAACTTAAAATGTTACTTGTCCTCAAGTGACACTATAATCATATAAAAATCAAACATACAAATTATTAAATGAGTTTCTTTAAGATGGTTTCAAAATTTTGTTCTAGAAATGAAATAGTCCAATTTAGAAAAAACTTTAGTAAATGAGACCAACTTAAAGTTTAGAAAGTTCTTAAGTAATTGATAATAAAAATTATAAGTTCTTATCTTATTCAGAAATACTTGTAGAATTTTCAAAATATAGGATTTAAATATTTTATTTTCCTCACTTAAAAGTTTTTATTTGAAAATAATTTTACTTACTATATTATAATCTTAAGCTTTAGATTTTCTCAAAACTTATAATTTAAACTTTAGGTTTAGAACCAATTTTCAATTAGGTCCTTAAATCCTGAAGCTTCTCCTCCCTTTTCTTTTTTTTTTCTTTTTTTTCTTTTCTCTTTTTTTTTTGTTTTTTTAGGCAATGATTACTATATCTGGATAGACCTTTAATGATTTTGAATTCCACCCTTCCAATTAATCGAAGGTTTAATATATATCTTTCACTTAAAAGTTATAATAATAGCGTTGAAAATTATTTTTCAATAAAAGAAATTTAAGTTTTGAAAAATAAAAGTTAAGTCTTCTATTTTTCAAAAAATACAACATTTCCTACAAAGATGGTTTAAATACATTTAACATTTCTTTACTACGAAAATTTTAATTTTAAATTTTTCATCATTACTATAAATTTTAACTAAATTCTCTTTTTCATTTCTATATTCAAAATTCGTTTCCCTAATATAACTTCATATACATAATTATTTTCAATCAAAAATCAAATTTTATTTATAGTATTCTTGAGAACAAATAAAATTTTAGTTTTTGAAAATTGTTTTTAATTTTCCCCCAAACATTAAAATTTTAATTAGGATAAAACATTTAAGCATAAGAAATGATACATGGGTAAGAATTAAAAACTTAATAACATGCTATCAGGAGTTTTTATAACCTAAACATGCAAGTATAACAATTAAAAAATAATGAGTAAAAATAAATCAAATTCAATTTTTCAGTTTTTTTTTATAAAATAAAAATTTCAAAGGACTTCTACAGTAGTGGAGGTTTTCAAAGCAAACACACACCAACATAACACAACACAAATCACAACAATACCAGAAAATATATGGCAGCAAATTTTGAAAAGTTTAAAGATGCAATTTAAATAATATTTTCTAACAGTGCTTTAAATTTCCTAACAATTTTTGGAATTAAATAGTACACTACGAAAAACACAATACACTATAACTACTTCAAAACATTTACTACCACAAACACATCACAACAAAACAACACATATATCTTAACTATCACAAAACATCAATCATTCTCAGATATATCTAAATATGCATAACAGAAACTGTTTAACTTCAAACCACATATCAGAGTTCACATCAAAATACAACATACAATAAAAAGTCTAAACATAACAAAACATTAAAAGAAACATCGCAGACTCAACAAACAAAAAAATCCTCATCATCATCCTCATCATTATCATCTCTCTCATTCCAATCTCTGGAAGGCACATAAGGAATATAAAAAGGATGAGGAGGCATCTCAGCACTGTGATATCCTCTAACTAGTTTATCCATATACTACTGATAGTTTTCCTCATACTCCTCATGTTTCACAATATATCTCTCAATATTATCCACCTTCCCATCAGCATCCTTAACATGTGAACCAGAAAACTCACCTCTAGAGGATGATGAATGTGAAGTAAAAGCAGGAGAAGTAGGAGCAGCAGAACTAGGAGCTCTAACGGATCCTCCCTTCCAGCCAAATTCTGAAGGAAAAATGTAAGTGTTCACATTTACGCTGGTAATAGGTGTAAGTGGCTGAAGAACTTCTTCCCAAGTATCAAACTTAACACCAGATTGCTCACAAATAGAATGGATTAGGGAAGGAAATCCCATACCTTCAGTAGTATCAGCTCTGGCACAATTGAGAACATAATAAAAAATAATAGCTCCAATGTCTATATTCTTTTCTTGCCAAATACAATAATTCAGAACAACTCTTTCTCTCGTGAAATCACTAACATGATTCGTCGGTATTAACTTAGATGAGATATAATTATTCCAAGCCTTGGAGGTGGCATTCAACTTGGAGGCTGGAAAATTCACTCTCCTGTCGTTAGTGATTTTCTACAGAAATCTTCAATCAGTCAGAAAAGACATAATCTCATCAAGTTCCCCTTTTGTAGGATGATAATTTACATAATAACAAAATATTTCATGAGGCAGTAGGTAAAAAAGTATTGATTACCGTGGCAGAAAAATCAACTTGTTGTCCCCAAACTATCACTAAATTTTCTTCTGATGCTCGAAAGTTTGCATAGAACTCTCTCATTACAGAAAAAACAACAACAACAGAGAAGCAACAGTACTTTCTCCAATCCCTTTGATCAATCATTTCCTCAATATCTCCTCCTACTTTACTAAACACTCTCTCTGGAATCAATTTACGTGACGACTATGCATTCACGTACTGATCCTTAGCTCTAGAACTCACGAACTTGTCTGAATCAAATCTATCTTTCCCTTTCGAGTACTTCAATTTTGGAGCCATTTCTAAAAATTACAAAAATTTTCACCATAAATTCCAAATTCAAACTAAACTTGCTAAACTCGACTTCTAAAGGTATAATCTACTTGATCCAAGCTATTTCTCAAGCTTAATCTCAAATTTTCATCATGAATAGTGATTTTTGGATTTTCATAGATGTACTCAAAATACATGGTGAAAATAAAAATTTTTTTCTTAGGAGAAGTGCTCATACCTTAGGGATAAATTTCGTAGAAATCGGCTCTAAAATGATCCAAATCAGTGATGCCCTAAGATCCTATTTCATGAAATTGAGAGGTTGAAGGTGATAGGGGGGAATGTCAGTTTTTGGGATTTTAACACTTGTAAAATGATTTTCGCGAACTGGCGCCTATGCGCGAGATTACAGCGCATAGCCGCGAGTGTTGACGCTTAGGCGCCACTTAGCAGATTTTGACGATTAATCAAATCACACTAATACACTTAGTTAAACACCCTTAAACGATTTAAATAATTAATTTCATCCCCCAAACACACTCTAATACTCTAAATTTTCACTTAAAAATCCATCGATTCACACAAATTTCACACACAAATAAACATATATTTCATTAAATTTAAAACACTTTATACAAACTAAAAATTTTGATCCAAAATCATTGGATGAAATTCTCCAAACACAAGTTCCTTACACATATGATTAAGCACAAAAACTACAAAATTTAAAATGAAACACACTTTAAAACACAAAAGCTAAACAAATATAACAACAATACAAATACTAAGTACGAAACAAAGATAACTAGATCACAAGACCACACTTAATTAAATTCCATTCTCCGTTAGGTGGAATATATCCTGAACCACCATTAGTTCCATTTGAACCATCTTGAATGTAAATCTGATAAAATGGCCGATGATCAAAAACTCATACATCGTCGTCTTCTAACCGTTTGTTCTTCAGATACATCACTTTATCCACTTCTTCCACGTTATTTATATGGCTAAATTGCATTTTGAGTTGCCATCCAATGTGTCCTAAATGAGCGTTAGTTTTGTTTACCCTTTGCTTCGATTGAAACCACGTCAGCCTTTATCTTCAAAATCCTTTCTGTAATCCCTTGAATACTAACTGCTAGGAAACCATTGTATAACTCTTGCGCATTCTCAGAAATGAACTTCTTCTTGTTGGCTTCTTCTTTCTTCTTAACTTCGCTCTCCAAAGAAGAAATTTTTGATCTCAAAAAACTCTTTCAGAAGACTCAGAAATGGAAATAAGAACTGGAGCAAGTATCTCTTAATTCTGGGCCTTTTTATAGACTTGAGAAGTCTTAAAACTGACCCAAGTCGTGTTAAAACATCTCAAATAACTCCCAAAACTACTCGCCCACAATTTAGGCTTATAGAACCACATTTATCACGATTTTTAACTGTGGCGCCTGTGCGCCAACATCTGACGCATAAACGCCAGTGCTCAATTTAGCACATGTCTGCTAAATGTCAAAATCTTCATTCTAACTCCTCTAATTAATCAATTTAGATCCAAATAACACAACTATAGCATAAAAACTTCAAAATACTACCACATTTCTCAAAAATATGGGTTTTCTCCCACAAAGCGCTTGGTTTAGCGTCTTCAGCCTGAAGTACCCAGAGTTTATTCTAAGTGACCCAATATTAGATTATCATCAAGTTTAGGTTGATCAACTGAAAAATAAGGTTTAATTTTATGACCGTTAACTTTAATTATTTTTCCAGTCTTAGGATGTTTAATATCCAAAACTCCATAGGAATAAACTTTCATCACAATAAATAGGCCCATCCACCTGGACTTAAGTTTTCCGGAAAATATTTTTAATCTAGCATTATATAACAAAATTTGTTGTCCAGGCTTAAGATTTTTATAAAGAATCTTTTGATCATGTCATAACTTTATATTTTCTTTATAAATCTTAGCATTTTCATAAGATGTATTACTTATCTCTTCAAGCTTATTTAATTGCAACAATCTCTTTTCACCAGCATCTTTCAAATTATAATTAAACTCTTTAATAGCCCAATATGCTTTATGCTCAAGTTCAACTAGTAAATGACAAGCTTTTCCAAAAATTAGCCTATATTGGGACATTCCTATAGGAGTTCTGTATGCAGTCCTATAAACCCACAAAGCATAATCCAGTTTAATTGACCAATCCTTTCTGTTTGGATTAACAATCTTTTCCAATATTCTTTTAATTTCACAATTCGATAATTCAACCAAACCACTAGCTTGCAGATGATAAGCAGTAGCAATGCGATGGTTAATATGATATTTCTTTACTAGTTTTTCCATAAACGCATTTCTAAAATGACTTCCCTCATCAGTTATGATAACTCTTGGTATTCCAAATCTGTAAAATATATTCTTTCTTAAAAATTTTGCAGCACTTTGATCATCACATCGAGGTAAAGCAACAACTTTTATCCATTTGTATACATAGTCTACTACTATCAAAATGTAAGTATTTTCGAAAGATGGTATAAATTGTCCCACGAAATCTAATCCCTAAACATCAAATATTTTCAACTTTCAACATATAATTGAGGGGCATCTCATTTCTTCTAGAAATATTGCCTACACGTTGATAGCGATGGCAGTTTTTAATATAAGAATTAACATTCTTAAAAATTTTAGGCCAATAAAATCGAGATTGTAAGATTTTATATGTAGTTTTATCATCACCAAAATATCCCCCATAATCAGAATTATAACATTTTTGAATAATTTCATAAGTTTCTTCTAAAGGCACACATCTTCGAATAATCAGATCCTTTCCTTGTTTATATAAAAATGGGTCATCCCTAAAATAATTCTTAGCTTTAGATAAAATTTCTTCCTCTCTTGGTATGTCAAACCATAGGGTAAAATATCACTGACAATAATGTTTACAATGTCAACATACCATGGAACACGCCACTAATTAATAGTGAACAATTCATCAAGAAAATGTTCATTGAATTCATCATCAGAAAAGAGAGGTTTTTCAAAGTCAAGCCCGGATAGATGATCAACAATTTGATTATAAGCACTCTTGCTATCTACTATTTCAAAATCAAATTTTTGTAAAAGAAGAATCCATCTTATCAGTCTTGGTTTTGCATCCTTCTTTTTCATTAAATATTTAATAGCAAAATGGTCAGTGTGCATCACACATTTAGTTCCAATTAAATATGATATGAATTTCTCAAAGGCAAATACTATATCTAGTAACTCTTTCTCAGTTGTGGTTTAATTAATTTGAGCTTTACTAATAATTCTACTAGCATAGTAGATTACTTTAAAAGTCTTTTCATATTTCTGACCTAAAACAACTCCAATAGCATAATCATTGGCATCACACATTAATTCAAAAGGTTTTTCCCAGTTTGGTGAAACTATAACATGTGCAGTGATTAATTTTTCTTTCAATGATTCAAAAGCTTTTAGGCATTCTTCATTAAAATAAAAAACCACATCTTTTTCCAGGGAACGGCATAAAGGCTTTGAGATTTTTGAAAAGTCTTTAATATAACACCTATAGAATCCAACATGTCCTAAAAAACTTCTAATTCCCCTTACATTTGTTGGGCAAGGTAAATTAGCGATCACTTAAATTTTTGTAGGATCTACCTCCATATCTTTTTCTGATATACGATGTCCCAAAATAATTCCTCCTGCTACCATAAATTAGCAATTTTCCCAATTAATGACTAATTAGTTTCTTCACAGCACTTAAGAACACTTGATAGATGTTCTAAACATGATTCAAATGAAATTTCAAACACTGAAAAGTCATCCATAAGAACTTCAATTCCTTTTTCAATTAAATCACAGAAAATTGCCATCATACATCTCTGAAATGTAGCAAGGGCATTACATAAACCAAAGGACATTCTTCTAAAAGTAAGTGTACCATAAGGACTGGTAAACGTTATTTTCTCTTGATCCTCAGGAGCAATTTGTATTTGTGGTAACCAGTATATCCATCCAGAAAACAAAAGTATTTATGCCCAGCTAGTCTATCCAACATCTAATCTAGAAAGGGTAGTGGAACATGGTCTTTCCTGGTGGCAAGGTTTAATTTTCTATAATCAATGCATATTCTCCTCCCTGTAACCTGTCTTGTTAGTATTAATTTATTCTTTTCATTAACAGTCACATCAACTCCTCCTTTCTTAGGAACACAGTGAATAGGAATAACCCATGCACTATCTGAAATAGGGTAGATAATTCCAGCATCCAACCACTTTAGAATTTATTTCTTCACAACATATTTCATGATGGGATTTAATCTTCTATGAGGATCAGCATGAGGTTTGCAATTCTCTTCCAAAAGGATTCTATGCATACAAATTAAAGGACTGATTCCTTTAATACCAGCTATTGTCCATCCAAATGCTTTCTTATATTTCTTCAGAATTTCAATCAGACTCGCTACTTCTTTTTCAATCAATTGAGAGGAAATTATAACTGGTAATGTTAAAGAATCACCTAAAAAGGCATATTTTAAATGAGTAGGAAGCATCCATAAATCAAGTTCTGGAGGTTTTTCAATTGATGTACCAAAAGATTCATCTTTTTCAGTCATGTCCAACAATTTAAAATTTTTATGAACATAACATAAATCTTCCTCATGAAAATATTTAAAATTTTGTAATTCTTCTTCTTGCTCATGTTCCAATTTTTCACTTTTAAATTTCTCTTCAAAAGTTGATTTGAAATGACAGTCACTTAGAAATCTGATAACATCCATCCTGTAGCATTCATCATCTTTACTTCTTGCAAGATATTTCATTGATTTTGAGATATTGAATGTAACAGTCTGATCATTGACGCGCATAGTTAATTCCTCTTTTTGCACATCTATCATTGCGCTGTCTGTGGCAAGGAAAGGTCTCCCTAAAATTATAGGTATCTCTTTATCTTCCTCCATATCTAGCACAATGAAATCAATATGAAAGATAAATTGATCCACCTTCACTAAAACATCTTCTATAACTCCTTTAGGATATGTGATCGAACAATCTGCTAATTGCAGAGTTACAATAGTCGGGGTTATTTCTCCTAATCTCATTCTTTTGAATATAGATAATGACATAAGGTTAATGCTTGCACCTAAATTACATAAAGCTTTCCCATAAAATCTGTCTCCGATCGCACATGAAATTGTGAAACTACCAGGATCTTTAAGCTTTTCAGGAAGCTTTTCCTGAATTATTGCACCGCACTCCTCACTAAGTGCAACAGTTTCATTATCTTCAAACTTCCTTTTTCTGTTAAGAATACCCTTCATAAATTTCACATAGCTTGGCATTTTTTCCAAGGCTTCAGCAAATGGAATATTGATTGTAAGCTTTTGAAAAATTTCCAAGAAATTAGAGAACTATTTATCCAATTTATGTTGTCAAAGTCTCTGAGGAAATGGAGGTGGTGGCTTTTCTGAATCAATCTTCGGTGGAGAAATAGGTCTTTCTAAACCTTTTTGAGTGTCCTCTTCTGGTTCTTCAATTTCTTCTTTGTCTACTTCAATTTTTTTTTGAACTCTACCTTCCAACTATGTTCCACTTCTCAACTGAATAGCTTTTACTTACTCTTTATTCTTGTCTCTTGGATTTACTTTTATATTACTAGGAAGCATTCCTTGAGATCTATTACTTAAGGAATAGGCTATATGTGCTAATTGATTCTCAATATTTCTGATTCTTTCCCTTGACTTTGCAATTGATTTCTCATATGTAACACCACTTCTTCTATAAACAACTTCTTCTCCTTAAATTGTGAAGCATTATTAAAACTTGTAAGATAGGTTGATCTATAATTGTTATTCTCTTGGTTGTTCCAGTTCCCCAAAGGGTTTACTTGGTTGTTCCCCCATTATTAATTACTACCACCCTGATTATTGGTATTTCAGTTGAGTTTGGATGGATCTTCTAACCTGGGTTATAATAATTGGAATATAGGTTATTAGGCTTACTTATGACATTCAAAGTTTTTGATGATGCTTGAGAATCAACCATTTGGCCTAATAAATTTTCTTCAATCATGGAAAATGGCTGAGAAAAATTCATTCCAAATTGGTCCATCTTCCTTGAAATTGCAGCAACTTGATTTGCTAGCATCGCAAAAGCATCATTTTCATGAATATTGGATACATTTTTAGGATTTAAACTTTCAGTAGGCCATTGAAAATTATTAGTAGTCATTTCTTTAATTAAAGTATAAGCGTCAGAAAACTATTTAGACATCAATGAACCAACAGCAGCTGCATCGATAATAGATTTAAGAGATCCAACTAATCCATTATAAAAGGTTTAAATTATTAAAAAATCTGGTATTGAATGATGTGGAAACTTTCTTAGGAGATCTTTAAAATGTTCCCATGCTTCATAAATAGATTCCCCTTCAAGTTGACAAAAAGATGTAATGTCATTTCTATGCTTCGCAGTCTTTGATTGTGGAAAATATTTAGCATGAAATTTCTGCGCTAAATCACGCCAAGTTCTGATAGATCCAAGTGCTAACAAATTTAACCATATCTTAGCCTTATCCCTCAGTGAGAAAGGAAAAAGTCTAAGTCTAATAGCATCATCCAAAACATCATCGTATTTAAAATTAACACGCAATTCTAGAAAATTGGCAAGATGTAAATTAGGATCTTCAGTTGGTGCTCCCTTAAACTGATTATTTGATATTATCTGGATAATAGCTGGTTTAAGTTCAAATGAATTAGCCACTATAGTAGGGTTTTGAATACTACCATGAAATTCATCTACTATAGGGTTAGCATAATTGATGCACCAAAAATATATGCTATATAATTTTACTTATTTTTATTGATATTGTACTTTCAAGAAAGGTATTTTTCATGATTTGTTGCAGGTATGATGATTTTTGGTGATTGGAGCGAAAAGAAGCAAAAAGGAACGAATTCATAGCAAAAAGGAGCAAAAAAGAGGAAAACAGAGTTTGGTGCCGCCGGCGCCATTTTTCAGAGACTTCAGCAATTAATTCGACGATAAAGTGCTGTCGGCGCCCTATCGGGCACCGCTGGCACCCAATGCCGGTGGAATTCAAATTTGAAACGTTTTGCCGACCTTTTGAAGGGATGCCTATGGAAACTCTTGGAATTTCATTCCTAACTTATAAGTAACTGTTTTTTGACGAAAATTAGTGTGTGTCCTGTATATTCTAGAGAGTCTAGTGTGTTTTGAGTGTTAGGGCTTAGGAGAGAAGAGTGTAGAAGTGCAATTTGAGAGGGATTCTTCTCTAAGGAGCGAAGGAGAAGGAGTAAAGTGAGAGATTGCTTCTTTCTTTCCATTCTAAAGAGGGAATTGAGTGTTGCAAAGAAGATAGTAAAGGATTCAAAGGAACTTCAAGGGAATTGCATTGGGAAAGAGAAAGAGATAAGTTGTATTTTCTTTTGTGGTTTGTATGACGTTTCTTTTATATATAAAATCCATGTTTTATTGTGTCTTCTCTATGAATTCTGAGTAGTCTCTTTTGTCTTTCTTCTTGCATAGAGATGTGAAGATGTGTTGATATGGATTTGAAGTGTTTTTAAAGTATTAAAGAAATTGTGATGGTTTTTCATCTCGAACTTAATTTACTTTTCGATCTGGCCAATTGGATTGTTAAAATATGTTGCGGAACATTAATTCTGAAAGGATTTAATGTCTTACAACAACAATGAAGAATCCATTCAATTTTCATGGATGAATTGTGTAGTTTATGGGAATTTAGTGCAAATAAATAGGGAAATGTGTTTTGATAGACGTCAAATTGGGGATCTCAGCTGGGCACGAGGTTTTAGGGTGACAAGCTGAGATCCCCAATTTGGTCCTAAGATTAGTAATTAAACTCGAAGGTTAGCCTTTAGGTAAAGGGTGAGTGGGAGCTCCGTAGTGGTAGCCGATATCCTCCCAGCCTAGCCTTAGATTTAGTAACTAAACTTTGGATATGTTAATGATCTCTTCTTGCTTAGAAGAGGGGGTACTTTTTTAAGGGTAAAGAATCAATTATGCTCCTATTTGGCACAAAACCATAGATAATCATTCCATATCACCCACACATCATATTCTCATTGTAAGAGGAAAGATACTTTTCTTATATATTAAAACCTTTCAAATATATAGCTTAGTGTGTCTCTGATTGTTAATTCTGTTTTAAAGATATAGAAGTATTTGTAGTTTGCTTAATTGTTACTGTTTTCTACATCTTGGTAGTAGAAGTAAACATTAAAATTTAATCACAATTTAAGTATTGGAATTCAGTATTACATTATCAATAGAGAGATTCTACGCTTCCCTGTGGGATGATAAACGGGACTCAATTAGAGCCCTGTATTACTTGATACGATACTTATACTTGCATTGAATGTTTGGACTTTACAAAATCATTATAAATATATATAAATTTAAGTTCATAAGTTCTTGCAATATAAAAGTCCGCGCATCAAGTTTTTGGCACCGTTGCCGGGGAAGGAAGGATTCAAAGGAAGGAATCGAAGGAAGGAATTGAAGAAAAAAAAGTATAAACAATATCTATTGATAATATAGTATCCGAAAACCTTTACTTTGTAGTGTGTAATTGTGTGTTTGTTTACTTTTTAAAGTATTTGTGTGATTTTATATGCGTTGTAGTGGATCTATAGGTTTAGTGCCTTACGATTTAGAGTTTGAGCTTACTGTTAGAAAAATTAGAAAACAACAAAAACAAACTAAAAATCCTTGCGAAATGGCGAATAATCAAGATAATTAGAGAAATGATATTCAAAATTTGCCAAGACCTTTAAGAGATTATGCTAACCCAACAACAAATGAAATTCATATAACTATTCAAAATCCTGATGTTGCTGCTAATTCATTTGAACTTAAAACTGTTATTATCCAAATGATACAAAACAATAAATTTGGAGGAACACCTAACGAGGATCCAAATTTACATCTCTCTAGTTTTCTAGAACTGTGTGCTACTTTTAAGTAAGACAGAGTGTCGAGTGATGCTGTCAGACTTAGACTTTTCCCTTTTTCATTAAGGGATAAAGCTAAGGCGTGGTTAAATTCGTTAACACCCGGATCTATTAGAAATTGGGGAGAATTGTTTCAAAATTTTCTATCAAAATATTTTCCTCCATCAAAGACTGTTAAGCTAAGAAATGATATCACATCTTTTGGTCAATTTGAAGGGGAATCAATATATGAAGCTTGGGAGAGATTTAAAGATCTTCTTAGGAAGTGCCCATATCATGCTTCACCAGATTGGTTAATAATTAGGATCATTGAGATCAATTATAGATGCTGCTGCTGTTGGATCGTTAATGTCAAAACCTTTTGATGAAGCATACACATTAATTGAAGAAATGACTACTAATAATTTTCATTGGCCCTTTGAGCGGGTAAATCCTAAAAGAGTAGCTAGTGTTCATGATTCAGATATGATGACTATGGTAGTTTCTCAAATTGTAGCCCTTTCCAAGAAAATAAATCAATATGGAATGAATTATTCTCAACCACCTCAAGTGTTAGAGGAAAATTAAATTGGACAGATAACAGAATCTCAAACACCTTATGAGACTTTGAATGCTATTAATAGATCTAACAATCCTTATTTGAATTATTATAATCCTGGTTGGAAGAATCACCCAAACTTCAATTGGAATAATAGCAATGCCAATGTTAACCCACATTGGGGGAACAGTTCTATACATCCAGTTAGAAATTCGAACAATCAAGGAAATACTAATTTTAGACCATCTTATCCTCCTGGATTTAATAGTAACCCGCAATTTAAGGATAAGAAGTTGTCTACTGAAAAAATGATTCTGAATATGGGAAATCAATTACAAGCTCTAGGTGTTGCGATGAAAAATATTGACAATCAATTGGGGCATATTTTCACTGCACTTAATAATAAACCTTCTGGAACACTTCCAAGTAATGTTGAGATCAATCCAAAAGATCAAAACAAGGAACAACTTAAGGCAATTCAATTAAGGTGTGGAAAGGAATTGGAAACAAGAGTGCAAAAAGAAGTTGAAATAGAAAAGGAGAAGGTGAATATTGAAAAAGGTTCAAACAAGATTTATCCAGATTTGGATTATCCTCTTGAACCAATGAAGATTACTGTTAAAAAACCACCACCTCCATTTCCTCAAAGATTGAAGCAACAAAACAAGGATAACAGATTTGGAAAATTTTTGGAGATCCTTAAGAAATTAACGATAAATATTCTTTTTGTTGAAGCATTAGACAGATGCCTGATTATGCTAAGTTTATGAAAGATATTCAGAAAAAGAAAAGAAACTTTACAGATCATTAAACAGTTGCACGCAGCGGAGAGTGTAGTGCAATTATTCAGGAGAAGCTTCCTGAGAAACTTAAAGATCCGTGTGCTATAGGAGAACATTTTTTTGGAAGAGCCTTATGTGATATGGGAGCTAGTATCAATCTCATGCCTTTATTAACTTTCAAAAGGTTGGGAATAGGAGAAATTTCTCCTACATCTGTGACTCTTCAGTTAGCCGATCGTTTCATTACTTACCCTATAGGAGTGGTGGAAGATGTGTTAGTGAAAGTGGATAAATTTATCTTTCCTGTGGATTTTATTGTACTTGATATGGAGGAAGATAAAGAAATTCCAATCTTTTTAGGAAGAACATTCCTTGCTACTGGAAGAGAAGTGATTGATGTTCAAAAAGAAGAATTAACTATGAGAGTTAATGATCAGGAGGTGACCTTTAATATTTTGAAATCTATGAAGTATCCCTCAATGGAAAAAGATAATAAATGTTTTAGGATGGAGGTCTGTGAATATTTGAGAAACAATCATTTTGAAAATATGTTTGAAAAAGAAGTGGAGTATGAAAATATGTTTGAAGAAGAAGTGGAGTATGAAGAAAATTCAGATAATAAGAAGAATGAAGATTTGGAATATGTTCAGGAGAGATTTGAAGTATTAGACATTATGGAAGGTAGAAATTAAAGCTTAATTCCATCTATAGTAAAACCTTCTATAATTGAGATGAAAATTCTCCCTAATCATTTGAAGTATATGTTTTTAGGAGAATCATCTACCCTGCCAATTATTGTATCTTTAGAGTTAAACGATTATCAAGAATAGAAGTTGTTGGAAATTTTAAAAAGATACAAGAAAGCTTTTGGATGGAATTTAGCAAATATTAAAGGAATCAGTCATTCTATTTGTATGCACAAAATTTTATTAGATGAAGAACATAAACCGAGATTTGATCCGCAGAGGAGATTAAATCCTATAATGAAAGAAGTGGTTAAGAAGGAAATTTTAAAATGGCTGGATGCTGGAATTATTTATCCTATTTCGGTTAGTGCTTGGGTGAGTCCAATACATTGTGTACCGAAAAATGGAGTGGCTATTGAAGTGAATGAATATAATGAAATTATACCCACAAGACAAATTAATGGATGGAGAATTTGTATTGACTATAGGAAATTAAATGTCGCCACCCGAAAAGATCACTTTCCTCTTCCTTTTCTCGATAAAATGTTGGATAGACTTGCTGGACACAAGTACTAATACTTTTTGGATGGATATACTGGTTAGCATCAAATACCTATTGTTCATGAGGATCAAGAAAAGACAACATTTACTAGCCCTTACGGAACCTTTGCTTTTCGAAAAATGCCTTTTGGACTGTGTAATGCACCTACAACATTTCAGAGATGTATGATGTCTATCTTCAGTAGTATGATAGATAATGGAATAGAAGTTTTCATGGATGATTTCTCTGTATTCGGGACTTCATTTGAAATCTGCTTAGAAAACTTAGCAAAAATTTTGGAGCTTTGTGAGAAAACAAATTTAGTTATGAATTGGGAGAAATGTCAATTTATGGTTGCAGGAGGAATTATGCTTGGGCATAAAATTTTTGAACATGGTATGAAGGTCGACCCTGCTAAAATTAGAGTGATTGAGAGATTTCCACCCCCACTACTGTGAGAGAGGTGAGAAGTTTCTTAGGACACGCTGGATTTTAAAATAGATATATTAAAGATTTTTCTAAAATTACTAAACCTTTATGCCAACTTTTAGAAAATGATAGATTGGGAGAAACCATTTGATTTTAATGATGAATGTTTAAATGTTTTCAAATTTTTAAAAGACAAATTAATCACTGCACCTATAATTATTTCACTAGATTGGGAGAAACCATTTGAACTCATCTGCGATGCTAGTGATTATGCGATTGGAGTAGCATTGGGGCAAAGGCATGATAAAGTTTTCAAAGTCATTTACTATGCTAGTAAAACACTTAATGAAGCTCAAATTAATTATACCACTACAGAAAGAGAGTTATTAGCTATAGTATTTGCTTTTGAAAAGTTTAGACCTTATTTAATTGGAGCTAAAAGTATTGTGATACAGACCATTCATCTATTAAATATTTAATGCAAATGAAGAATGCAAAACCTAGATTAATTAGATGGATACTTCTTCTCAAGAATTTGATTTTATGATAGTTGATAGAAAGGGATTTGATAACCAAATAGCTAATCATTTGTCGAGAATAGAGTATGATAAATTATTTGAATTTGAGAAAGAAGTTACAGAAACTTTCCCTGATGAACAACTTTATACTATTATGGGAAGAAATTTGCCTTGGTATGTTGATATTGTGAATTATATTTTGAGTAACATTGTACTACCTGATTTAATGATGCAACAACAAAAGAAGTTCAAATATGATGCAAAATCTTATTATTGGGTTGAGCGTTATCTATATAAACAGTGTAAGGATCTTATTATTAGGAGATGTGTGCCACAAGAAGAAACAAATTTAATTTTTCAACAATGTCACGATTCTGAAATTGAAGGTCATTTTGGTGTTGATAAAACTGCTTTTAAGATTTTTCAATCTGGATTTTATTGGCCTACTCTTTTTAAGGATGTTTACAAATATATTAAATAATGTAATCTATGTCAGATAATAGGTAATATCTCTAGAAGAAATGAAATGCCTTTAAATTATAATTTGGAAGTTGAAATTTTTGATGTATGGGGATTAAATTTTATGGGACCATTTACTCCTTCATTTAGAAAATTATATATACTGGTTGCAGTTGATTATGTCTCGAAATGGATTGAAGCTGTTGCTTTACCTAAATGTTATGCACGGAGTGTGTCAAATTTTTTAAGGAAAAATATATTTACGATATATGGAATGCTGAGAGTGATTATAACTGATGGTGGATCCCATTTCAAGAATAATCAAATTAAGAGATTAACTGAGAAATACAACTTTATTCATAAAATATCTACTGCTTATCATCCCTAGACTAGTGGTTTAGTAGAAGTATCTAATCGTGAAATTAAAAGAATTTTAGAGAAAACTGTGGATAATCATAAATTAGATTGGTCTGCTCGATTAGATACTGCATTATGGGCTTATAGGACTGCTTTTAAGATCCCTATTGGAATGTCTCCTTATAGATTAGTGTTTGGTAAGACTTGCCATTTACCGATTGAATTTGAGCATAAAGCATATTGGACAATAAAAGAGTTGAATTTTAATTTGAAAAATGCTGGAGAGAAGATATTTATGCAATTGAATGAATTGGAAGAGATTAGAAATGTATCTTATCACAGTGACAAGATCTATAAAGAGAAAAAAAAATTATGGCATGATCGGAAGATATTGAAAAATAAATTGGAATTTGGACAAAAGTTTTGTTATACAACACAAGATTGAAGTTGTTTCTTGGAAAGCTCAAGTCTTGATGATTAGGACCTTTTATAGTTGTAAAAGTTCATTCTTTTGGAGCTGTTGATATTAATGATCCTGATACTGGAAAGATTTTCAAGGTTAATGGGCATCGATTAAAGCCTTACTTTGACGGGTTTCAAGCTGATTTCAAAAAGGTTTTAATACTGACTCATCTCGATCAACTGAATGGTTTGTCAGGCTGACGACGTTAAACCAAGCGCTTTATGGGAGGGAACCCATATGTATCTTTATGATGCGTTTGCTTGTTTGTTGTAGTTGTGCTGTTTAGATAGTTATTTGTGAATCCTAATCACTCCTAAATACATTTAAAATGGATAAATATTGGATCAAATTGAGATATTGGAATATTTTAGGCCAAATGAAGTTCGGTGAAGTTTTTAACCACTAGCATCGCCGGCGCCCAATTACAGAGAAGATTTACTAAATTTCGGCTTTGAGCTCCGCCGGCGCTCCTGTTGATGGTTTTTGGAGTTTCAAAATGCTAGTTTTGGCAGTTTTAGCTGGATCTTCGTCCTTATATCTCCCTAACTCCATTTTAGTTTTCCAAACTCTAGAAAAAAATGAAAACTACCATTTCCAATTCGTATCCCATGGATTCCTACTCTATAGAAACCTCTCGATCTCGCATTTTCAACCGAAGGAAGTTTATAAGTTTCGAGGTGCAGCGATTGTTCAACAAAGTGATGATGAAGAGGAGGATTATCAAGGAAAGAGGCTTTATAAATAGAGGTATGGATAATCCTACTACAAGAATTGAAGAGATAGTTAAGGAAAAATGTTGGGAAGTATTGTGTTACACTACCGCTGTCGTAGTTGTTCCGGTTGTGAAGGAATTTTACGCAAATCTGCATGGGATCAACCAAGGATTCGTCTTTGTGCGAGGTAGGTTCATACAATTCACTCCGGCGAGAATTAATGATCTTCATTGATTGAGAATGTACCTATTTTCCACTATGCTAATTTAAATGCTACAAGAGATAATATGAATGATGTGTATAGTTATTTGACGGATGAGAATGAAGAATGAGAAGTTAGAGAAAATGGATATGTTAGTTTCCCTTCTGCATCTTTAAATCCGGTGTCAAAACAGTGACATTACTTTATTTTAGCAAAGTTATTTCCAACTTTGAAGATTAGCAAGGTAACAAAGGAAAGTGCCATTTTGAATTTACGTATTCAAGTCGGGAGGCCGATTGATATTGGTAATATAATTGTGAAATCGAGTTTTGGGATTAATTGTTCATGGATCTAAATATGGGCTTGGACACCCGTCCACCATATTTCTGTTATGTAGTCAATCACAAGTTTCATATGAGAGTTGGGAAAAGGTTCTTCTTCCCTAGAGGCATATTGATCCAACTAATCTTTATGACTACAAATAGTAGGAGATGAATATGATATGAATATGCTTGCTGATCAACCAACTCAGACTTCACAACTGATTCAGCCCTATTCCCCTGAAAGTTCCAAAATGATACTGAAGAAGATCAAAAGTTGGAGAAGGAGGTACAGAATTTTATGAATGCAATCAATAATACTTCAGATTTCTTTGACCATATAGATTGGAGGATGAAGGAACAGTTTGATCATACTGGTTGGATTGAGATGGGCTTGGTTAATCTGATGAAGAAGAACGCGGTGGTTGCAGAGGATTAATCTGATGAATTTCCATTTCGTCCCTTCTACAAATTGTTCGTACATTAGCAATCTATTGGTGATATTAGAGAGGAAGGAAGTTCTGAGACCGATGTGGAGTGATTATTGGATTGTGCTTATGTTTGATGTGTGTATAGTTCACTTTGCTTAATTTTGTTTAGTGTGTTTAGTACTTTTCTTTGTTTTGTAATTTGAATTTGGATTTGCTTCGCTTAATTTCATGGTGTGTGCGTAGATTTTAGTATTTGCCTATCGTAGCGTATTTGCAACACTAAAAAAATCTAAAGAGTTGTTGGTTAAATTTGATGAACATATTTAGTGTTTATAATGTAACGTGGATTTTATATATGGAAGTATGTTTTGTATTGTTTGTTTAAAAATTGTGTTAGTTATTTCTTGTGTGATAAAATAGATGCTTCGTGAAGTATTAAATGTCATTGTGGAGGTCGAAACATATGAAATTATGAAAAAAATTTCGGACTTAGAAAAGTTTTTGGACTGGCGCCGCCGGCGCCAAAATCCGGAGAGTTTTGGCATTTTAAATAAATAGAGCACCGCCGGGGCCCGAATAAAGTAAAAAGCCAAAAACCCTCTAGTTCGTGATTTTTACCTAGGAACCACGGTTTTTTCCATTGCCATCGTCTTCCTCCTCCAGTTTTCACGATTTTGAAGACCTAGGGCTTGCTAGATTTCAGATTTGAAGTGATTTCAATGCTTTTTGAGACTGGATCTACACTTCTCTTGGTAAGAGCTTCACTTTAAGTTAAATTTTTTTTTACCATGGAAATCTCTCACATTGCTTAGATTGGAATTTTTGGATTTTTGAAAAATTTTGAGATTTCCTATGATGAAATTTGCTCTTACTTGTTTAGAATAGTATTTGGAGTTTGATACATTGTGGATTTCAGATTTATTGGAATTTTATTGCAATTTTATTGCAATTTTATTGCACTTTTTAGAAATTCACATGGCACCAAGGATGAGTAAAGGGAAGAGGAAATTGGATTTTGATGAAGAAAAGTTTGTTAATGTTAAAGCACAATTTCGCTTTAACTCTTACCTTTACAATAAGAAGTGTATTCAAGAGCGGGCTTTTGATAATCATGGAGGATCTGTAGAACAGTTAATTGTCGAACGGAATTGGGAACAGTTTTGTTATTTTATTGCAAATGTTGTTATGGGAGTTTTTAGAGAGTTCTATTCAAATGTGCTCTGGTCTGAAACTGAGTATGTGTTAGTTAGAGGAAAAATGGTTGAATTTACTCCTCAACAAATCAATGCTTTTTATCAGACTCGGGAACTATTTTTTTGTGAAAATGAAAACTCCGATACTCGGAAGGCAAATATGAGGGAAGTGATTGCTTTTCTGACGGATGGAAGAGGGGAATGGAAAATAAGTCAAAAATAGATGATTAATTTCCTTGCTTCCAAGTTAAATATTGCATCAAAAGCTTGACACTATTTCATCTCTACAAGACTTTTACCTCTTATCACCACAGTGAAGTTACACGGGATAGAGCAATTTTGAACTATTGTATTCAATAGATGAAGAAGATTGATATTGGAACTATTATATTTAAGAATATTCAGACTATTGCTAGAGGCGAGACCACTAGAGGATTAGGACATCCTGCCCTAGTTCATGCCTTGTGTGTTCAGTCTGGAGTAGAGTTCAACAGTTCTGAAGAGATAGTTATTCCGCTGAGACCAATTACAAAGACTATTATTCGTACTTATGGGTCTCATGTAGGAGCCCGAGTTGAGAGTAGGAATATTGATATTCTTACTACGAGTCATGACGTTCCATCTACATCTGAGCCCCCAATTTTATCTGATAGTATGGAGCAACTGAGATTACAGAGTGCTAGTGTGGATAGACTCCATTGTAGGATGGATTTGTATGAGGCCAGAAGTGATGTGAATGAAGAATATATGAGAAGAAGAGTGGAATCCAATATTGCCTATTATGATGCACAAGTCAGATTCATGAGGGGGGAGACTGATGTGATATTTCCTACCTGCCCAGCTATACACCGTATAAACCTGGTCCTGCTGATCCTGCTGACCCTCCTGATGAACCTGGTGATGAAGATTGGTAGTTTGTTTGTTTCTTTTTTTGTTTTTCTTGTTGTGTGGTGTGTTGTATTGTTGTGATGCGGTAGTTATTTGCTTTCATGTGATATTTAAACCTGTTGATGTACTGTTTTGTTGAAATTGTTAAATGAATTGTGAAGTGATTTGATAGTTGTTTAGTATTGTGGTGTTTTGTTGGATGTTTAGATGTCTAAAGTTAATTTCTCTTTACCCATGCAAATGTTTAAAATATTTATATATCACTGTTACTAACTTTTTAATGCATACTAGTTGTAAATTTTGATTAATACCAGATAACTGATGAAGATTTCAAAATTCCAGCACAAAAGGTTAATTTTTTTACTCTCTATTGTTTCAAATTTATTGAAAAATTTAAGTTTGGGGGAGGGTAGAAATATATTAACTCTTATTTGTTCTCAATTATTATATTTTCAAAAATTATTAGCATAGCTTCTGGCAGTTGAAACTCACTGTAAGTAACTAAAACTTTTTATTTTAGTTGAATATTATGGAAGGATGGGATGAAATTTTTTAGTAATAAATGTTAATTTTATAGAGGTAAGATAATTGGTATGAAAGGATTTGATTATAGTTAACTATTTAAAGAAAAGAAAACTGTATTTTTGAAATGTTTAGAGATTTAAAGTATTGTGTGTTAAGAAGAAATTGTGACTTTATGATGAATAATAAAGCTTGAACCTAATTATAAAGTAAGGAGGTATTTCAAGTTTGAACTTTAGAAAGAGGAGAGTGAAGTTCAAAATCATTACAGGCTATCCATATATAGTAATCATCATTAAAAAAGAGAGAAAAGAAAGAAAAGAAAAGAAGTATTGAAAAACAATCCCAAAAGAAAACAAAAAGATAAAAGAAAGAAAAATATTTATGAGGAGAAGCTTGAGGAGATGCCTAATCAAAAATTGGCTTCACTTGAGTCGCCCTGAAGGGAGAACTTGATTTCATTTCTGAATTTATATTTTAAGTATTGGCCTACGTTCTGATAAAGTTTGCATGAAATCCTTTTTCACATAATCTTTCAAGACACTTTTAATATGACAAATTATAGTTCATCTTGAAATAAATAGAAGACTAGAACCCTTAGACTTGATTACTGAATATTCTTATACCTGTAGTGTTGACCTGAGTTACTAAATTTATTTCTAAAAAAGTCTAACCAATATATTCTTTTGAATGAAAAATTTTAGTATCTTACAGATGAATAGTGCATTGTCTAGAGTTATATTTTTATGTAGTAAAAAGATTACTTGAGGACAAGTAATAGTTAAAGTTTGGAGGATTTTGATGCACCAAAAATATATGTTGTTTTTGCTATATAATTTTATTCATTTTGGTGGTATTGTACTTTAAAGAAAGGTATTTTTCTTGATTGGTTGTAGGTATGATGATTTTGGGTGATTGGAGTGAAAATAAGTGAAAAGAAACGAATTCGGAGCAAAAAGGAGCAAAAAGAAGGAAAACAGATTCTAGGGCCGCTGGCGCCATTTTCTAGAGACTTCAGCAATTAATTCGACAGTAGAGCGCCGCCGGCACCCAATGTTGGTGGACTTCAAATTTGAAGATTTTTAGCAACTTTTGAAGGGATGTCTATGGAAACTCTTGGGATTTCATTCTTAACTTATAAGTAAGTGTTTTTGGACGAAAATTAGTGTGTGTCTTGTGTATTCTAGAGAGTATAGTGTGTTTTGAGTGTTAGAGCTTAGGAGAGAAGAGTGTAGAAGTGACAATTTGAGAGGGATTCTTCTCTAAGGAGTGAAGGAGGAGTAAAGTGAGAGATTGCTTCTTTCTTTCCATTCTAAAGAGGGAATTGAGTGTTGCAAAGAAGATAGAAAAGGATTCAAAGGAACTTCAAGGGAATTGCATTGGGGAAGAGAAAGAGATAAGTTGTATTTTCTTTTGTGGTTTGTATGAATTTTCTTTTATATATGAAATCCATCTTTTATTGTGTCTTCTCTATGAATTCTGAGTAGTCTCCTTTGTCTTTATTCTTACATAGAGATGTGATGATGTGTTGATATGGATTTGAAGTGTTTTAAAAGTATTAAATAAATTGTGATGGTTTTTCATTTCAAACTTAATTTAATTTTCAATCTGGCCTATTGGATCGTTAAATATGTTGTGGAAATTAACTCTGAAAGGAATTAATGTCTTACAACAATAATGAAGAACCCTTTCAATTTCCTTGGATGAATTGCGTAGTGCATGAGAATTGAGTGCAAGTAAATAAGGAAATGTGTTTTGATGGACGTCAAATTGGAGGTTTCAGGGTGACAGGCTGAGATCCCCAATTTGGTCCTAAGATTAGTAACTAAACTCGAAGGTTAGACTTTAGGTAAAGGGTGAGTAGGAGCTCCGTAGTGGCAGCTGGTATCCTCCCAGCCTAGCCTTAGATTTAGTAACTAAAGTTAGGATATGTTAATGATCTTTTCTTGGTTAGAAGAGGGGGTACTCTTTTAAGGGTAAAGAATGAATAATGATCCTATTTGTCATAAAACCATAGATAATCATTCCATATCATCCACACATCATATTCTCATTGCAAGGGGAAAGATACTTTTCTTATATATTAAAACTTTTTAAATATATAGCTTAATGTGTGTCTGATAGTTAATTCTATTTTAAAGATATAAAAGTAATTGTAGTTTGCTTAATTGTTAATGTTTTCTGCATCTTGGTAGTAAAAGTAAACATTAAACTTTATTCACAATTTAAGTATTGGAATTCAGTATTACATTATAAATAGTGAGATTCTACCCTTCCCTGTGGGATCGATAAACGGGTCTCTATTAGTGCCCTGTATTACTTGATATGATACGTATACTTGCGTTGAATGTTTGGACTTTACAAAATCATTATAAATATAAATAAATTTGAGTTCATAAGTTTTTGCAATATAAAAGTCCGTGCAATCTCTTAAAGGTCTGAATTCTTGATGGATTTCAACATTTTGATTCGCCATTTCTTGAATATTTTTTTCTTTTTCTGTATTTTTAATTTTTTTTATTTTTCTTAGAGTTTTTTCTAATTCAGAATCGTAAGACACAAGTCCTTCAAAACCTGACTATGCATACACAACTAAATAAAACTAAATAAAACACACTAACAAAAGCAAGGAAAAAGTAAAAATTTAATTTTTCTTAAATTTTATTTAAACAATATTTTAATTAACTTCCCAGGCAACGCTCGCCAAAAACTTGATCACCGAATATTTATGCCTACATTTTTCACTTTATATTTTCTTTCAATAATAATATCTCTTTCTTTGCAATGGCTCTAAAAACTTAATTCCTAAGCAAATAAGAAATCAACTTTAATTATTTTATAATATGGGATTCTATCCAGGTATACGTATCATTTATCAAGTAATATAAGACTTTCTTATTAAGCCTCAAGTTATCGAACCCACATGGAAATGTTCTAAAAGTTTAAAGAAAGTAGAAAAAACAACTTTTTACTTTTTAAAATGATTTTGTAAAGTTGTTTTAGGATATATAAAGTTTTAAATTTTTTTTGTTATTTTCTTTTAAGAAAAAATAAAGCATGCAACTAAAATTAACAAGACTAAAAAATTATATGAAAGCAAATGAGAATGAAATATCTTTTTTCTCCTTTAATGAATCAGTAATAATTATGGAATTTTATTGTGGAAGTATCTGAATGTGTTGTACTAACTAGGAGCAAATACATTTTTTACCCTTACGTAGTTCTATAAAGAACATTGGTTAATTTGAAGTTTTAAACTATTGTAGATGGGTAAGGCAGGAAAGATACTAGCTCTCACTCTAGAGTTCCCTCTTCTCTCTCTACTTGGGGGCTAACATCTTATAACAAAATTAAAAACATCAAACCAAATTAGGGGCTTTAGCCTATCACTCTAAAGTCCTCTAATTTTACTCCCCATTAAAAAATATACTCCATATTTATTTCCATTCAAACATATGAACTTCAATTCTCACCCATATAAATGCATGTGATTCACTCCAATTATTGATTGAGACAATACCACATTAGTTATTACATGTTCTCACAATAAATTTTAACATCTCATTTGGCCAAATCAAGAGATAAATGAAGTGCAAGGCAGTGGAATCATCACAACTTCTTCTAACATTAAACATCTATACTTCACACAACTTCCTTCCATAATTTAATTTCTTAATCATTTGAAAGGAAAAGGAGAAAGAAAACTACTCAAACTCAATGAAAAAACACACACACACAATTTGATTTGAAAGTAGAAATCATAGTGAAAACACAATAAGTTTTACTTAAAAACCAAATGTAAAAACAAAGATAAAAATTTATCTGAAAATCGTCTCCACGAGACTCTTGAAGTTCCTCTGAAACTTTTGCTTTCCACTATATAACTCCTTAGAGGTTGAAACCCAACTCTAAGGATTGATTCTCCTAAATTCTAATACAAACTATGATAAAGTAAAGTGAAAAAGAAGAAAATATGGCGAGAAGAAGGCTCTCTTTCTTCCTCTTTCCCTTCAACCACTTCAAGCTTTTTTCCAACTTCTCCAACAAAAATTTCCTTTTCAAAACTCTTCACCTTCTGATCTTTAAGTCTTCATTTTAATAATTCTCCAAAAGGTGTTTTGGTGTCTCTTCAAATTATGTCTAGATTCAATGAATCTACCAAGAGATGCATCCATCAATTTGAATTATAAATGAATTTTGGCGCCAATGGGAAGTTAATGAAGTTTAAACCAAAAGGTGCTTAAAAAACCCTTTCAAATTTGCACCAAAAGTAATTTAAATTCGTCACTTTAACTGTGGCGCATATGCTCCAGCCATCGACGCTTAGGCGCCAAAGGCTAATTTTGCACACCTTCCAATTTTTGCTCTAAATTTAATCCCTTTTTGCTCATTTCATCACAATCACTCATTTTAATTATATCTGCAAGAAGAACATGAAAATTTCTTCATTTAAAGTGAAATATTGTTAAAAATAGGTATAAAAATATGATTAAAAATACTACATATTTTAGGTGTATCAGTGTGCAGAGGAGGCACTAACCTGAAAGGGAGGACATGTCGAGGAGGCAACAACCCAAAGAGATGGGTGCGCAGTGGAGTTAGTGACCCGAAAGGGTAGGCATGCCTAGGGGGCAGCAGTCTAAAGAGATGGTATACCGTGGAGGTAGTGACTCGAAAGGGTAGGCGTATCTAGGAGGCAGCTGCTCAAAGTGATGGGTGTGATATGGAGGTAGTGACCTGAAAGGGTGGGCATGCTAAGGAGGCTGTGACCCAAAGAGATGGGTGTGTCATGGTGGTGATGACCTGAAATGTTGGACATGCCGAGGTGGTAGCTACTACGTGAGATGGGCGTGCCATGGAGGCTGTGACCATGGAAGGGTCCCTATGATAGTTTGGAGCGATATCATAGGAAGTTTAGGGATTTAACTTTGATTGGAGTGAATTACATAATGTATTTGGTGATGAGCCACTGATCCACTGAAAATTTGATAGCTTTTTAATGTCTATTTCATACTTATTTTTGATGATATTGCACTTTAAAGAAAGATATTTTTCATGATTTCATGCAGGTATAATGATTTTAGGCCTTTGGAGCAAAAGGAAGCCAAAAGGAGCAAGTTTGGAGTAACATGGGCCAAAAGTGCATTTTATTGAACTAGCGCTGAACGACATTATCACTAGCGTCGGACCGCACCAATTTATAGAGACTTTGGACCAGAAGGCAAAAAATAGCGCCGGACGACGCCCTATCCTGTGCTGGACCGCGCCCTAGCCCGAATTCAAACTAGATTCAATGTATTTGGCTGGATTTTGGAGGGATGCTTGAAGAAACTCTTGAGAAATCAGTTATGACCGGATTTAAACTACTTTGGAGCCAAATTTAGAGAAGGGGAGAGAGTTTAGAGTGAGAGGGAGTGAAGAGTGAGTGTGTCTTTTCATTTTGTTTAGGAAATTTAAGGTTTGTGTGTTCTCTTATAAGGAGTATAGGAGGAGAGGGAAAGTGATAGATTTCTTCTTCATTACTTATCTAAAGAGAGAATTGTGTGTTATTGTGAAGAAAGAAGATGAGTCAAAGGAAGTCCTTGAGATTCGCTTGGGGAAGAGTTTGAGATAAATTGTCTTTTCTTTACTCTGTTTGTAAGACGTTGCTTTTATATATAAAAACTATATTTTGTCATATTTTCGTCATGATTCTTGAGTAGATTTCTTTGTCTTCCTCCTTTTCATGTGATGTGTTGATGTTGTGATATCGAAATGATGTGTCGATTTATTATGGAGAATTTGTGATGACCTTTTCACTTTATACTTCATTTACTTTTTTATCTAGCCAATTAAATTGTCAAAACTTGTTGGGAAACATATGTTCTGAAAGGATTATGAGTTCTACAACAAAAGTGAAGGTCACATTCAATGTCCATGAATGAGTGACGTAATTCATGGGGGTTGAGTGCAAATAAATAGAGAAATATACTTTGAAGGGCGTAGAATTGGAGATTTCAGAGTGACAGACTAAAATCCTCAATTTGGTCCTAGGGTTTGGAAAGCAAAGCAAGACTTAGCCTTCAGGGGAAGGGAAGTTGAAGCTTTGGAATTAAAGCCAGTATCCTCCCAGCCCAACCACAGATTTGGCGACTGAACTTAGGATTATCCAATATTCTTTATGCGCTTGGAAAATGGTAAAGAATAGGAATGTTTCTATTTGACACTATACATTAGCATCACTGATCAATGTCACAAAAATCATCACATTATAATTGGAGAGGAGGAAGATTCTTTCTCATAACTGAATTTTGTTATAAATTTAGTCTTGTGTTAGTTTAACTGCGAGAAGGTTAGAACGTACTTTAGAAGAATTATTAACTACAACTGTTTGTCTCTATTTTAAGAATTGTAATTACTTGCAATTGTGCTGTGATTCGAGAAGTAATTTCTGTTCTACACCATAAAATTAATTGTCTCCCTGTGGGATCGTCCAGGACTCCACTAGAGCCTAGTATTACTTGAGCGATACATATACTTGTGCTTAATTGTGTGGCACAAAAGAAAACTAAATCAATATATATAAATCTGAGTTCATAAATTTTGGCAAATTAAAAAAGTCAAACCAAGTTTTTGGCACCTTTGCCGGGGAGGAAAGGAAACTGCTAAATTTAATTTTGTAGTATTTGAAATCTTATATTTGAATTACAAGACATAATTGTGTGTGTTTGTTTATTGTTAATGTGCTTATTGTGTTTGTATGTGTAGTATCAGATCTATAGGCTTAGTGCCTTACGATCAGAATCAGAGAGTACTATTAAAAAATTCGAAAACAATAAAAATAATCTGAAAATCCTCACAAAATGGCGAACAACTTAAACAATCAAAATGAAAATATATTAAGACCTTTAAGAGATTATGCTAATCCAATGGCAGATGATTCACTTAATTATCCGAAACCTTGATGTTGCTGCTAATTCATTTAAGCTAAAACCTGCTATTATCCAAATGGTACAAAATAATCAATTTGGAGGAACACCTAATGAAGATCCTAACTTACATCTCGCTAGTTTTCTAGAACTATGTGCTACCTTTAAATACAATGGAGTGTCAAATGATGCTGTTAGGCTTAGACTTTTTCCTTTTTCATTAAGGGATAAAGCTAAGGCGTGGTTAAATTTGTTAGCATCTGGATCTATCAGAACTTGGGGAGAACTTTCACAAAAGCTTCTATCAAAATATTTTCCTCCTTCAAAAACTACTAAGCTGAGGAATGATATCACATCTTTTAGTCAGTTTGATGGAGAATCCATATATGAAGCTTGAGAAAGATTTAAAGATCTTTTGAGAAAGTGTCCACATTGTGCTTTAATAGATTGGTTAATAATTCAAACATTTTATAATGGATTAGTGGGATCTTCGAGATCGATTATCGATGCTGCTACTGGTGGATCATGAATGTCAAAACCTTTTGATGAAGCATATTCGTTAATTAAAGAGATGGCTACTAATAATTTTCAATGGCCCTCTGAGCAGGTAATTCCTTAGAGAGTTTCCAGTATTCATGATTCTAACGCGATAACTATGATAGTCTCTCAAATTGTTGCTCTTTCTAAGAAAATAGATCAATATTGAATGAATTATTCTTTAACACCCCCAGTGTTAGAAGAGAATTCATCAGGATAGATGATAGACTCTCAAACACCTTATGAAACCTTGAATGCCATAAATAACAAAGTCAATAATCCTTTTTGAATTATTATAGTCCTAGTTGGAAGAATCACCCAAATTTCAACTGGAATAATACAAATGTTGTTGTTAACCCTCAATGGGGAAACAATTCTATGAATCCAGTTGGAAATCTGAACAACCAAGGAAATACCAATTATAGACCTTCTTATCCTCCTCGTTTTAATAGTAACCCACAATTTAAGGAAAGAAGCTGTCTACTGAAAAAATAATTCTGAATACGTGTAATCAAATTTAAGCTCAAAATGTTGCAATGAAGAGCATTGAGAATCAATTGGGACATATTTTTACTACGCTTAATAATAGACCTTCTGGAAATCTTCCTAGCAATGTTGAGATCAACCCAAAAGATCAAAATAAGGAGCAAATTAAGGTTACTCAATTAAGATGTGGAAAAGAATTGGAAATAAGAGTTCAAAAAGAAGTCGAAGTTGAAAGAGAGGAAGTGAGAAAGGTTCTAATAAGATATATCCAGACGAATATCCAATTGAACCAATGAAGATAACTGTTGAAAAGTCACTTCCTCCTTTTCCTCAAAGACTAAAGAAATAGAACATGGATCATAAAATTTGTAAAGTTTTTAGAAAGTGTTAAGAAATTAACGATTAGTATTCCCTTTGTTGAAGAACTAGAGAAGATACTTGATTATGTAAAGTTTATGAAGGATATTCTTAAAAAAAAAGAAAGTTCAAAGACCACGAGACTGTTGCACTTAGCGGTGAGTGTAGTGCAATTATTCAGAAGAAGCTTCCTAAGAAACATAAAGACCCAGGTAGTTTCACTATCCCGTGTACTTTAGGTGAGAAATTTTTCAGAAGAGCTTTATGTGATATGGGAGCTAGTATTAATCTTATGCCTTTATCAACTTTCAAAAGATTGAGAATAGGAGAAATTTTACCTACATCTGTAACTCTTCAATTGACTAATCGTTCTATGACTTATCCTAAAGGAGTTGTGGAAGATTTATTAGTGAATGTGGAAACAATTAACCTTTCTTGTGAACTTTATTGTATTAGATATGAAGGAAGATAAAGAAATTATAATTATTTTAGGAAGACCATTCCTTGCTACTAGGAGTGCTATGATCGATGTTCAAAAAGGAGAATTAACTATGAGAGTTAATGATCAAGAGGTAATTTTCAATATTCTAAAATCTATGAAATACCCTTCAACTAAAAAAGATGATGAGTGCTTTCAAATGGAAATCTGCGATTATTTAAGATAAGATCATTTTAAAGAAGTATTTGAAGAAAATTTGGAATGTGAGGATGAAAATGAAAGTGAAAGTGAAGATGATTTGGATGATATGAAGAATGAAAAGTTAGAATTTGTTCAGGAAAGATTTGAAAGATTGGATACTATGGAAAATGGAGATAAAAGTTTGATTCCATCCATCATTAAACCCCCTGAACTTGAGCTGAAAACTCTTCCTAATCATTTGAAGTATATGTTTTTAGGAGAATCATCTACCTTACGAGTCATTGTATCTTCGGATTTAAATGAATATCAAGAACAAAAATTACTGGACACCTTAAAAGGATAGAAAAAGGCTTTTGGTTGGTCCATAACAGATATTAAAGGAATCAGTCCATCGATCTGTATGCACAAAATTTTTTTGAATGAACAACATAAACCTAGAGTTGATCCACAAAGGAGACTGAACCCAATAATAAAAGAAGTGGTTAAAAAAGAGATTTTAAAGTGGCTAGATGTTAGAATTATATATCCTATTTCTGATAGTGTTTGGGTAAGTCCAATTCATTGTGTTCCTAAGAAAGGAGGAGTGACTGTTGTCGTAAATTAATGAAGTGAAATTATACCGACAAGACAAGTCACTGGTTGGCGAATACGTATTGATTATAGATAATTAAATGCCGTCACTAGAAAAGATCACTTCCCTTTACCTTTTTTAGACCAAATGCTAGACAGACTTGTTGGCACAAGTATTATTGCTTTTGGATGGATATATCAGCTATGACCAAATACATATTGCTCCTGAGGATCAAGAGAAGACTACATTTAATAGCCCTTATGGAACTTTTGCTTTTAGAAGAATGCCCTTTGGATTATGTAATGCACCCGTAATATTTCAAAGATGTATGTTGTCCATACTTAGCAAATTAATAGATGATAGAATAGAAGTGTTTATGGATGATTTCTCAGTATTTGGAGATTCATTTGATGCATGCTTATGCAACTTAGAAAAAGTTTTAGAGGTATGTGAAAGAACAAATTTAGTCCTAAACTGGGAAAAGTGTCAATTTATGGTTGCATGAGGAATTGTGCTTGGGCATAAAATATCTGAATATGGCATGGAAGTAGATCCTACAAAGATTCAAATTATAGAAAAATTACCACCTCCAACAACTGTGAGAGGGCTAAGAAGCTTTTTGGGACATGTAGGATTCTACAGGCGATATATTAAAGACTTTTCAAAAATTACTAAACCTTTATGCCAACTTTTGGAAAAAGATAAGAAGTCTGATTTTAACGATGAATGTTTAAAAGCTTTTGATCTATTGAAGGAAAAATTAATCGCTGCCCCTATAATAGTTTCACTAGACTGGGAGAAACCATTTGAATTAATGTGCAATGCTAGCGATTATGCTATTGGAGTGCTTTTAGGGCAAAGACATGAGAAAATGTTTAAAGTTATATACTACGCTAGTAAGACTCTTACTGATGCTCAAATTAATTACACCACTACATAAAGAGAGTTATTAGCTATCATTTATGCCTTTAAAAAAATTAGATCTTACTTAATTGGAGCTAAATGTATAGTGCATACTGATCATTCTGTTATTAAACATTTAATGCAAAAGAAGGATGCTAAACCAAGACTAATTCGATGGATACTTTTAATGCAAGAATTCAATTTTGAGATTGTTAATAGAAAAGGGGTCGATAATCAAATAGCTGATCATTTATCAAGACTTGAACAACCTAATTTGGCTGAATTTGAAAGGAAAATAATAGAAAATTTTCCTGATGAGCAATTATATAATATTACTGAAGGAAATATACTGTGGTATGATGATATTGTAAACTATATCGTTAGTAATATTTTACCACCTGAATTAACAATACAACAACGAAAATTTAAACATGATGCTAGATTTTATTTTTGGGACGATCATTATCTGTATAAGCAATGTAAAGATCTGATTATTAGGAGATGTGTGCTTTATGAAGAAACTAAAAGAATTATTCGAGAATTTCATGATTTTGAATTTGGAGGACATTTCAGAATTGATAGAACTGCACATAAAATTTTGCAATTTGGATTTTATTAGCCTACTATTTTCAAAGATGTTTATAGATTTATCAAAACTTATGATCAATGTCAGAGAATAGGCAATATATCTAGAAGAAATTAAATGCCCTTAATTTTACATTGTCAGTTATAATTTTTTATGCTTGGGGATTAGATTATATGGGACCATTTATACCTTCATTTAGAAATATATATATACTGATTGCTGTTGATTATGTATCAAAATGGATTGAGGCAATAGCTTTACCTAAGTGTGATGCTAGAAGTGTTTCAAAGTTTTTAATGAAAAATATTTTCAGAAGATATGGAATGCATAGAGTAATCATCACTGATGGAGGATGCCATTTTAAGAATAATCTAATTCATAGATTGTAAGATATTATGCATAAAATCTCTACAGCTTATCATCCCCAAACTAATGACTTAGCAGAAGTATCTAAACGTGAAATTAAATGAATTTTTGAAAAAGTCATAAATTCTGAAAAATTAGATTGGTCTGCTAGATTAGACACTGCTTTATGGGCACACATAATTGCTTATAAAACTTCTATAGGAATGTCCCCTTATAGATTAATCTTTGGAAAGACTTGTCACTTGCCAGTTGAATTAGAATTAAAGTATATTGGGTGATAAAGAAATTGAACTTTAATTTGAAAGACAGTGGTGAGAAAAGACTATCGCAATTGAATGAATTGGAAGAAATAAAAAATGAATTATATGATAATGATAGAATATACAAGGATAGAAGAAAAATATGGCATGATCGGAAGATTGCTAAAAAGGAATTTGAACCAGGATAAAATGTTTTACTTTACAATACAAGATTGAAATTATTTCCTGGGAAATAAATATCTAGATGGACAGGACCTTTCACTGTCGTAAAAATTTATCAATTTGGAGTTGTGATTATCAAAGACCCTAAATCTGGAAGAGTATTCAAAGTTAATGGAAAAAGATTAAAACCATATTTTAAAGGCAATAAACCTAATTTTAAAGAAGTTTTAATGTTGGATCAACCTGAATAACTTGAAGTTATGTCGAGCTAATGGCGTTAAACCAAGTGCTTTGTGGAAGGCAACCCACAGTTATTGAGTGTTTGTTTGTTTGATGTGTTATTTGTGTCTGTTTGTTACTTAATTAAGTCATACCATTCCTTAAATATCATTAACAACATTAAAGAAAAGAATCGAATCGAAGTTTGGAATGAATTTGGATAAAATGTAGTTTGGCAAAAATTGAATTAGTGTTGGACTGCGCTGCTATTCAGAAAAAGTTTTTCATCTTTAAATTTAAATTTTGGCGGTTTTAGGTGGCAATTCTTCTACT
This sequence comes from Papilionanthe hookeriana x Papilionanthe teres, assembly GCA_022702705.1. Lineage (NCBI taxonomy): Eukaryota > Viridiplantae > Streptophyta > Magnoliopsida > Asparagales > Orchidaceae > Papilionanthe > Papilionanthe hookeriana x Papilionanthe teres. The sequence goes on from CM040434.1 coordinate 31,780,031, forward strand.
TGAACTCTCAAAAATAACCCCTAAACGTAGAAACTACCAGAGGAAAGAAAAGGAAGATCCCAAATCTCATCCAAATGGATTCTGATTTGATGGAAACTTCAAGATTTCAAGTTTTCGACCGTAGAAAGTTCATCAGATTCGAAGCGTAATTTATATTCAACAAGAATATCTCAAAGATGGGGTTGATTAAAGAGCGAGGCTTTGTGAATTGAGGTATGAATTCTCCTACTACTCGAATTGAAGAAATCATTATTCATAGACGTTGAGCAGTGTTATGTTATACTACTACCACCGTAGTTGTCCCAGTTCTGAAAGAGTTTTGTGAAATTCTTCATGGAATCAACCAATGATTAGTCTATATGCGAGATAGGTTTGTCACATTTACTCCTGCAAAGATTAATGATTTATACTTGATTGAGAATGTGTTGATCTACCACTATTCAAACTTTGCCCCAACGAAGGACAACATGAATGATATATACAGATATTTGACGAATGAAAGTGATGAATGGGAGATAAGAGATAACAGGTATGTAAGTTTTTCGACCACACAGTTAAATCCTACGTCGAAGCACTTACATTATTTTATATGTGCAAAATTGCTCCCAACTATGAAAATCCATAAAGTAACTAAGGAGTGTGCTATTTTGAACTATTGTATTCAAATGGGGATGCCTATTGATGTTGGTTCTATAATTGTTAAATCTGTTTTGGGATTGATCGTTCATGGATGAAAGTATTGGCTTGGGCATTTTTCCACCATATTTCACCTCTAAAGTCAATCACAAGTGCCATATGAGAATTAGGAAAGAGTACTTCTTCCTTGGAAGCCTATAGACCCAATGGATGAACATAGTAACCAGGCAGTTGGTGATATGAATGACATGAGTATCATTGAAGATCAACCATCTCAGAGTTCGACACCTACTCCTCCTTACTTTCCTAAAAGTTCGCAGATCAATTTGAAGAAAATTAAGAAATTGGAGAAGGAAGTTCAACACCTGATGAATGTAATCAACAATCTATCATCTGGAAAGGAACACTTTGATCATTATGGGTACCATGAAGGAAGTTTGATACGTATGATAAGAAGAAAAGGTTGGATTGAGGAGGATTCTACTGAAGAATTCTCGTTTCTTCCATTCTATAATCTGTTCATTCACGTTCAATCAATTGGAGATTTAAGAGTTGATGATAGTTCTAAAGAAGAATGAAAACTTAATTATTGTGTTTTTGTGTTTATGTATTTGAATTAATTGCTTTGCTTTGCTTGGATGTTATTTTGTCCTTTCTTTCCTGTTTAGTTTTCAGTGTCATGGTGTTGTGGTTGTGAGCAATGCAAAATTTTAGAATTTTATAGCTTGACGATGTGTAGCATTTAGTGTTATTTGTATGTGTTTGTAATTTGGATTTTATATATCAAAGTGATGTTTTGTGTTGTTTGTGTTAAAAAATATCATTTTTCATGGCTTTAGTATGTTATTCATTGCTTAATTGAACTAATTAGATGATGGAGCGGGCTTGAAAAGATTAAAATTGCAAAAGAAAGTTGGAAGCCCAATTTTTGAACTGGAGCCGAACGACATTATCACTAGCGCCAGACCGCACCAAAAGACAGAGAGTTTGGCCTTTAGAGCAGAAAATAACGCCGAACGGCGCTGTCGCTAGCACTGGACCGCGCTTGACCAGAAAAAGGTCTTAAACCCCAAAATTACGTGATTTAACCCTGAACCCGCAATTTTTTTGCCCAAACATCGTCATCTACCTCCAGCCAAAGCCGATTTTCGCACCTAGGGATCACTTGCATTTGGATTTGAAGCGATTTTGTGGCCGAAAAAGTTCAGATTTCATCTTCTCTTGGTAAGAGCTTCACTTTAAACTAAATTTTTTTTTATTTTGACCGTGAAAATCTCCTACATTAGGAAGATTTGAATTTTGAGGTTTCTAGAGAAAATTTGGAGATTTTCCATGGTATTGGAGTTCATATCTATTTAAATTTACTTTGGAGTCCATTATATTGCAATTTTGAAATTGATTTGGATAAATTTGATATTTTTAGAAAAATGGCTCCAAGAATGGCTAAGGGGAAGAGAAAATTTGATTACGATGAGAGTAAATTTGTGAATTTCAATGCTTATTCCCACTTCAGTACATTTCTTAGCAATAAGAAGTGTATTCAAGAAAAGCCTTTGAAAATCCTGGAGGTGTGATTGAAGAACTAATTACAAATCATCAATGGGAATTTTTTTTTTTTTACTACTGAAGTGATGTTGGGGATTGTAAGAGAATTTTATGCAAATTTATACTATTTTGAGAAAGAATATAACCTTGTTAGAGGACAAATGGTTGAATTTACCCCCGCACGCATCAATGCATTTTACCAGTTGAGAGAACCCTTCCTATGTGAATTCGAAAATTTTCCTATTACTAATGAAACATTGGATATTATTATGAACTATTTGACTGGCGGAAAAGGGGAATGGAAGATTAAACAGAAAAAAAAATTTAATTTCCCCCTTTCAACATTGAATCCTGTATCGAAAGCCTAACATTATTTAATTTCTGCAAGACTTCTGCCTACCTCCCATCATAGCGAGGTTACTGTAGATAGAGCTGTTCTGAATTACTGTACTCAGAACATTAAGAATATCAATATTGGGGTTATTATTCATAAGAGTATTTTGACAAGTTTAAAAGGAGAGACTACAGGTGGACTAGGACACCCCAGCCTGATTCATGCCTTGTGGATTCAGTCAGGTGTAGCAGCAGAAGATAATGATGAGGTAGTCCATCCCCTTAAGCCTATCAATAAATTAAATCTGAAAACTTATGAAGCCCATGTAGGATGGAAATAGAGTAAGAAAGCTGATGAACCTTCTTTTAGTCATGAGAGACCATCTACATTTAGGGAACCTACTCTGCATGATGTTATGGATAGGTTAGAAAAGTTGAACACCAGAGTAGAGGGACTAGAAACAAGGAATAAGATAAATGATGATTATCAAGTGCGGTGGTGAGAGTATGAGACAGCTTATCATGAAACACAGATGAGATTTTTCAGGAGAGACGCTAGTTTTGTATTTCCTACATATTCTGAGTACACTCCATACCAGTATGATGAACCTGATGATGGTGAAGCTCCTACAGATGATTGATAGTTTATGTATTTTTATTTTCATTGTATTTTGTATTTGTGGATGTATTTGTGATGTACCTGAAACTCTCTCTGATTTGTATTTGGTTGTGTTTGTAGCAAATTTTATATTGAATTGTGATGAATGTGATGTGATAGTGGAGTTTGCATGTGGTTTAGTCTGTTAGTTTAATCTGTGATAGTAACAGTTGGATGTTAATGTTATGTGCTTAGTTGATGTTTTATGTTTTAAGATTTTAAACTTCTTCCCTTGCAAATTTCTAACCCATATTTGTATGTAGAAATGCTCTTAATTATTTCAGGCATACTGTTCTAATTTATGAAGAAGACCTGCCTAAACTCAAAGGTATGAAAAGTCCAACATATTGAGGTATGAGTTATGTATGTTTATATCTTTTCTTTCTTCATATGTTAATTGTATTGATATTAAAAAATTTAAGTTTGGGGGAGGGAAAGAATTAACTGTTAATTGTTCTCATTTAAAAGTATTTTCAAAATTATTAACATGATTTCTTGTGATAGAACTCAATTTCAAATAACTATATTTTGATTTTATTTAAGTATTTTGTGAAATTGAATGAAAGTATTGGGTAATGAAAAGTAATTTTGTAGGCTAAGATATTTTGTATAAGAGAATAAGAATATAGTCAACTATTCAAAGTAAGAAAAACTGTATGTTTGGAGTATTAAGAATCCTAAAACTTTATGTGAAATGAAAGGATTGAGACTCTATGATGAATCAATAATAAGCTAAAGAAATATCTATAATGTAAAAGATTGTGATAAGTTTCAAATTTAGGATGAAAAGGGTGAATTTCAAAACTATTAAAAGTTATCCAGATACAGTAATTCTCACTTGCAAAAATCAAAAGAAAAATAAGAAAAAAAGAAGAAAAGGATAAAAGAAAAGAAAAAAAAGAGAGTGAGGAGAAGCATGAGGATATGCCTAATAAAAAATTGGCTTCACTTGGACCTACCTAAAGGGAAGAACTTAATTACTTTCTTGAACTTATGTGTACGGATTAGCATCTTTAGTAGTAGTGTTCTCATAAACTTCTTTTCATGTAAACTTTTTAAGTGCCTTAATAGGACAATCTACAGTCATTTTTGAAATGAATAGAAGGCTAGAACTCTGGGACTTGATTACTAGATATTCATACACCAGAAGAATTTACTTGAATTATTCAAAGATCTTTCCGAAAAATTTTATTTTTGTACTATCTAAGTCAAAATTATGGTATTCTAGAAAGAAAGTTCATTGCAGTCGATCATTATTTTATGTATCAACTAAAATTACTTGAGGACAAGTAATAGTTAAGTTTGGGGGATCTTCATCCAATGAATATTTGATAGCTTTTTAATGTCCATTTCATACCCTTTTTTGATGATATTGCACTTTAGAGAAAGGTATTTTTCATGATTTGATGCAGGTACAATGATTTTAGGCCTTTGGAGTAAAAGGAAGCGAAAAGGAGCAAGTTTGGAGCAAAATGGCGCAAAAGTGCATTTTATTGAACTAGCGCTGAATGGTGCTGTCACCAGCGCCGGACCAAACTAATTTATAGATACATTGAACCAGAAGGCGGAAAATAGTGCTGGACGGTGCCTTATCCTGCGTCGGACCGCGCCTTATCCTTAATTCAAACTAGATTCAATGTATTTGGTCAGATTTTAGAGGGATGCTTGAAGAAACTCTTAGGAAATCAGTTATAGCCAGATTTAAACTACCTTGGAGCCAAATTTAGAGAAGGGGGGAGAGTTTAGAGTTAGTGGGAGTTTAGAGTGAGTGTGTCTTTTCATTTTGTTTAGGAAATCTAGGGTTTGTGTGTTCTCTCCTAAGGAGTGTAGGAGGAGAGGGAAAGTAAGAGATTTCTTCTTCATACTTATCTAAAGTAAGAATTGAATGTTATTGTGAAGAAAGAAGAGGATTCAAAGGAACTCCTTGAGATTCGATTGGGGAAGAGTTTGAGATAAGTTGTCTTTTAAAGAGTTTGAGATAACTCTTTAGAACCGTTAGTTGTACTGCTAGTAGTGTGATAGTTTGTTTCATGGTATAGTGTTCGGTTGGATGTCTAGATGTTTAATGTTAATTTCTCTTTACCCATGCAAATATTTAAAATTGTTATATCACTACTACTAATTGTTTCATGCCTACTAGTTGTAAATTTTGATTAATACCAGATACCTGTTGAAGATTTCAAGATCCCAACACAGAAAGGTTAGTTTTCTTCAACTCTGAACTGTTTCAAGTTTATTAAAAATTTTAAGTTTGGGGGAGGGTAGAGAAATACTAACTTTTATTTGTTCTCAATTATTATATTTTCAAAAATTATTAGCATAACTTCTGGCAGTTGAACCTCATTATAAGATAACTAAAACTTTTTATTTCAATTGAATATTAAGAAAGGATAAGATGAAAAATTTTTAGTGATAAAGGTTGATTTTAAAGAAGTAAGATATTTGGTATAAAGGGATTTGATTATAGTCAACTATTTAAAATAAAGAAAAATGTATTTTTTAAATGTTAAGGGACTTAAAGTATTGTGTGTTAAGAAGAGATTGTAACTTTATGATGAATAATGAAGCTTATACTTAACTATAAAGTAAAGAGATATTTCAAGTTTGAACTTTAGAAAGACGAGAGTAAAGTTCAAAATCATTAAAGAGCTATCCAGATATAGTAATCCTCAATAAAAAAAAAAGAAAAAGAAAAGAAGGATTAAAAAACAATCCCTAAAAAAAGAAGAAGAAAAGAAAAGAAAAGAAAAGAAAAAGAAGAAAAAATGTTTACGAGGAGAAGCTGGAGGAGATGCCTAATAAAAAATTGGCTTCACTTGAATCACCCTAAAGGGAGAATTTGATTTTATTTCTGAATTTATGTCTTAAGTACTGACCTACATTCTAATGAAGTTTACATGAACTCCTTTCTCACATAATCTTTTGAGGCACTCTTAATGTGACAAATTATAGTTCATCTTGAAATAAATAGAAGACTAGAACTCTTAGACTTGATTGCTGAATATTCTTATACATATAGTGTTGACCTGAGTTACTAAATTTCTTTCTAAAAATCTAACCAATATTTTCTTTTGAATGAAAAATTTTAGTGTCTTACGGTTGAAAAGTACATTACCTAGAGTTATATTTATGTAGTAAAAAGATTACTTGAGGACAAGTAATAGTTAAAGTTTGGGGGATTCTGATGCACTGAAAATATATACAGTTTTTGTTATCTAATTTTACACATTTTTTGGGATATTGCACTTTAAAGAAAGGTATTTTGCATGATTTTCTGCAGGTATGATGATTTTAGGTGATTGGAGTGAAAAGAAGCATGTCGGCATATTTTTAGGTTAAGTGTTTTTAAAGCGGGTCACCTACAGAAGTTGTCGGTGAACTTTAGATTTTAAATTTAATTTAAATATATATAATTTTAGAAAGAAGCATTTGATTTTTTAGAATAATTTTAAGTTTGAAAAATTTTAAGATATGAAATTAAACCGATCTCACATCCCAAATAGTTTATATAAACGAGCACCGCATCACAAACCGTGTATCTATCCCGAAGAATAGACACACTGCTTGATGATGGGGCTCGATTAAATGAACTAGGAGATTTGTAACATTCGTTTGGTCTACGAACCAATTTTATAAGCCGACAAGTTCCCCTATTTAATACAAAGAAATTAAGTAGGGTTTATATTACCGGGGTTCTTAAAGTTCCCTATAAGGGCAAGCCCCTATAGTTAATTACATCTTAAATGACGGGAATCATTTAAAAAAACTATCGATAATGATCAGTGGTTTTGCTCTCAAGAATTTCAAAGTTTAAGGTTTTCAAAGGATTGGATTTTGGAATTTCAAAAGGGGTTAGCTCAAATTTGGAATAGTTATTTTCAGGAGTCCAAAGGAAGAGAAGTAGGAGAAGTTGAGGATCTAAGGGGAATCTTGGCAACTTCCCAGACTATCCTATGGTTCGGCTTCAATTTGGGAATTTATTTAATGTTTCAATCTTGCCAATTTTAATTAATTAGGACTTATGTTTGTATGACATAATCATATAAATAGCCTTGAAGATGTGAGGGTTTATGTCGTACCGAACGATTACGTCGGAGTCCTAAGACTGGTTAGGGCTTAATTTGCATAGCATGATTATGCAAATGCCTAACGAAGAGTTGAGGATTTATGTTGCACTAGGCAAACTACCTCGAAGTCCTATGACTTGGTTATTTAATTCTAAGAAAGGTTTTGCTGAAGTAGACCCGAGTTTTGCTGATGACGATGGCCGTGCTGCCCACCATGCTCCAAGTTCCTTGTTGTTGCAGAGGTTTAGTTTTAGAAGGTGAAAATCAAGAGATAAGAGAAGTGTTTTGATTTAGAAATCTTAAAATCCAAATGTTTTTAATATTTTAATTAAAACAAATCTTAAAGTTGTTTAAACGAACCGATTAAGATCCCACGGTTCCGTGATCCCGACACCGTTATTTTCATCGAATTCACTTAGTTCGGATGAATTTGCTAAACTCAATCGAATGAGTTCCACACTTTCATTTAGACCGTGGGAAATTCCGTTAGCAACACGTGGGTTACACCATCTGAGGTATTCCCGATCATTCAACGAGACGTTTTAATTTAGTTGCAATTGTAGTTTTGTTGTTCTGTTTGTGATTAAATTTTGAGTTGTTTTATATTTTGGAATGTTGTGGTGGTGAATTTTATCTTGTGATGACTTTTAATTTAGTTTTGGTTTCAGTTCAGAGACTATCCTAAAGGTTTTGGTTTTCATGCAACAGTCTTATTTAACATGCAAGAAAAAGTAAAGTACAGTGCCTATAAGTAATTTGCAATAAAATAAAAGCGTACCTGGAGGGTCTTCCCGTCATCTCAAACTGCACTTAAAACATATATTAAGGCATTTAAATATTTATAATAAGTACCTAGGAAAAGCTAAGGTAAGGTTTTGGTTGTCTACCAAAGTCCTAATCCTATAACTAGTCATCTCTTATGACGTCTAGGTTCTTGTGTTTTGTTTATGGATGATTTTCTTCATCAAAGAACAATTAAATTCAATTGTTCTTCTAAAACATCTCATCATATTGAGAAAGTGCTTAGGACGAGTCCTAAACATCTTTTCAACATTTCCGAGATTATTTTGAATCCAAGTAAATTTAATTGCACAGGTGAATTAATTATCCAAGAGTTTAGTTAAGCTTTATCTCTTGCTCAGTGAACTTGGGCATTTGATTACCTGGTGAATGAAGTGACATCTCACTTAATACTCTATTTAAGTGTTATAATAATTAAAGCTTTTAGGGGCAAGTTGGTTTGTTGAGAATTTTAATCATTCTTAATTTGAAGTTTGAGGTAATGGTTTAAAGTGATTTAGTTTAATTATGAGATTTTAATTAATAATTTTAAATTTGGAATAGTGTTCAAATTATATTTTGGTTTAAATCCTTATACTTTAGGTGATCTTAATATTTTAAATTCGTTTTACTTTTATTATTGAATGATGTTAACTTAATTTAATTTACATTTGATTTAATTTAATTTAAGTTAATTTAAATATTTTTTTAATTTAACTTAACTTAATTGTTAAAATGTTAATTTAATTTAAATTTAATTTCCCAAAGTTTCAATCATCCAAGAAAGATAAAATCAAATATTTTTCCCTCTATTTTAATTAAACCTAAAATTTTAATAAACGGGTTTAAATTCTTTAATTACATTTATGTCCTTTTAGGCTTATTTATTTCATAACTCACTAAATTGAGTTCAAATGAACTTGAAATTTTTATGTCACTTCACTCATATGTCAATTAAGACATTAGAGGAGAAAATGTGATTTTTCTAAATTTAATTTATTTATATAATTATTTTTAGTGAAAAATAAGGTATTTCAAGAAAAATTCAACAACATGACCAAGGAAAGATTTCTACCCTTAAGAAAATTATGGGATGTTCCTAATGACCAGAAGACCACTTGAATCAATTTTGTTGATTTTTTAAATTATATTTTATTTATTATAATTACTTTGATTTTTGAATTATTAATTAATTATAAAATAAAATTAAAGTTGAAAAATGAATTTCATATTTTTTCTTCAGAGAAACAAATTTTACAATTTTCTGATTTTTCTTTGATTTATTGGAATTAATTTAGTGAAAAGGTTGGAAAATATATTTTTTAATATTAAAAATTGTTTTAAGCATTTAAAATTCAATATATTTACTTTGAGACTTGGGAAAAATATTTGGTCTGTTCCTAAGTGATTAGGAGTCAAAATGCGATATTTTTATGATTTTTAATATTTTTGTGAATTTTTTTATTTTTTAATTATTTAAATATAAAAAATATCACTAAAAATGAAAAATTTTAGAAAATTCCAATTTTAATTTGTATAGACTCCACTGATATCAGAGAGCCCACGAAACCAATTTGGTGAATTTTTGAAATGTATTTTTGGAGTTATAAATTTTTAAAGTTTAATTTTGATCATGTGGCTTAATTAATCCATTTGTTAGGGTTAAATATTTCCAATTGACTTCAAATTTTTATATGAGGTCCCTCTGATCTCAAGTTATTTTAATGCGTGGTTAACCCTAATTAATTAAAGTTTAGTTTTGAGTAATTAGGCCAATTAGGATTATTCTTAATGAATTAACCTAAGATATAATTATCCTAGGGTCCTCTAGTCCTAAGAAACTTCCTAAAATTTTTCTGGAATTTATTGAAAAACATGCTAATTATTGGAATTAAAATACCAAAAATACTGACCTAAACTTGAAAAATACATAACTTTCTATAGAGATGGCCTCTAACCTTCAAAAATTTAGGGAATGTTCCCAAGAACAGAGGCTTCAAAAGCCCTATGGTCTCATGTCATGGTGAATTGTCTATGCAAATGAAGAATCAATATACGGAAATAAGTAAATAATTAATTAAAAATAAAATACTCATCAAAATAACTTGATTTTTTCCACATTATTCTCCTCTGTTCACTGAGCAAGAGGGTATTTTTAGTTTATTTTTATGATTTTTCTACACAAAGATATGGATTTTCTAAGTTCTGGGTATTTAAATAAATAGAAAAAATCATATTTTTCTACTTATCCACATACTCATCCTCGGCAGCTCTGAAAGCCCACGCGTCACGCTCCCATTCACCACCGCCATCTGACTCAGCGCTCTAGGGGCCCGTGGTTCATGTAACGTTCTCTGGTCCGGCGCAATATGGACCGTCCATTCGATACACGCTCGATTGGACGGCGCCTGGTCATCGTCTACGATTGGTGTGCACCCGTGACCGTCCACACTAAAACCCTAAGAACTCTCTCATTTCTCAACAGATTTTCATGTTCTTATGCTCTATGGATTCTTCTTGAAGAGTCGAACACATCCATACGGTTTACATGCTATGAAATTAAGTAAAACAAAATGGAGAATCACTGGAAGCTCGGGAGGAAGGAGTGATCCATACCTTTGCTCTGATAAGTGTAGCTTCAATCAGAGAGTTGTGTCACCTTCAATTGCATCCAAGGAAGCTCCAGATGACGTCTCTTGCTATGGGGAATTTCCTAGGTATGAAAGTGTCCAAAACCGATTTCAAAGCTTGGAGGCTGGAGCAAATGGGTAGCCTGGAGAGGGGGCTTTCACTGGGGAACTCCTTCTCTTGGTCCTGTGCAGGTGTGGGTGAGTTTAAATTGGATTTGGTGGAGGTTTTAGATATGTTCTGGTTCTGGGCTGAGAATTGAGCTCCAAAATTGAGCTCAATCAATGGAATTTAGGGCAGAAAAGTAGTGGGGATCAATTGCTCTAGGAGAGGAGAAGGCCCGGGAGTAATTTTGGTAGAGATTTGTTTAGGTCTGGTTCATCACCTTGTTTGACTGAGAGGGTGGTGGGTTTAAATAGACATGGCTGGAGGGCTTCCAGGGGGGGTTTGAGGCTTGGGATCTGCTACTCTATGCAAGAGAAGAACAACCATGGTGTTCAATTGGACTGGGACAACTCAACAAAGAAGAATTGAAAATTTTGGCTCACATGGAGCTCTCGGCCATGGCATTTTCCAGCGACCCAGGCGGCTGGTCGGCAGGGTTAGGTCACCATCTGGCTCAGTGGGGTCAGGGGTGGAAGTTGGTGAGTTCAATTGAGGCTTGACATGTGTAAAGGAGTTTGATTTAAGTGGTAAGGGGGAAGGGTCTTTTTGAGCTTAATTTGGTCAAGCCATGGAAATGGGTTGGGTTCACCCTCCAAGAGTTTGATTTGGGCTGAAATGAATCATTTGGCTCAGCTGACTTTAGGTGGAGAAGTCTCTATCCCAAGAATTTTGATTAAGCATGGGTTAGAGTGTGACATAAAAGGGGTTAAAAAGGCTTAAGAAGGAGTTTGGAAAGGGGTTCCCACTCTAGACATAAATGGTTTGGTGATGTGGAAAGTGGCTTCCAAGGCTTGCATATGGCTTATGCATGGCTCTATGGCTCCATGCGGCTTGGGGCAAAGCTTGGTCAACTACAAGAAAAAGGGTTTTGAATTTTTAGACATTTTGATGGAAAGATTTCATGGGGCCATATTTGGTTTGTTTAAATGATGAATAAAACTTAGGGGGTGATTTTATCAAATGGATGACCAATGAAGATGTCATATGGGTTTTGAAATAGGTTTTGGGCCTTTGAAATTGTTTTGGATGGGCTTTTAAAGTGTCTTAAAAAATGTGGGTTTTTAGATTTTAAAACAAGTTAGTGGATTAAATTTTTTGTAAAAGATTGTGCCAAATAAGTGTTGGGTTTAGTTTAGGGATGTGTCATGAGTGATTTGGAACAAATTTGAAGTGATTTTGAATTGAATTGGGTTTAATATGGGTCTTTTTAGTAAAGGGGCCAAAGTGGGTCAAATTGGGCTAACTTGGTTTAAGGTTGGGCTAAGGTTAGATTTGACATAACATTAATGTTGAGAAATGTTCATGGGAGTGTCACAAAGAGTTTTCAACTTTGGTTGGGCTTTGATTTTGGGATTTGGGCCCATTTGGGTTAGGTTTGGGTTTAGGCCAAAAATGGGGATTTTGGCTTTGGGTTAAGCTTGGGTGGAGTTTAGGTTAAAATTTGGGGCAAATATTGTTATTATTTTGTTTGTGGGGATATTAGGAAGGTTTAGGAAAAGATTTGGGGTTAATTGGAGTTGAATTGGGTTGGTTTGGGCTAAGTTTAGGTCATGGGCCAAAATTGGGCTTTAAGCTTCAAATTGAAATTGGATCCAAATTTCAATCAAATTGGGCTTGGATTTGGTCTAAATTGACATTGGGGATATTTAATTGAAGTTTAGAATTGAATTGGACCAAAATTGAGGTCAATTGGGTTGGTTTAGTGGGGCATTGAGTCCACTTAGGTTAAGATTGGGTCAAATTGGGGGTTTTGGTAAAAATGGGTTAAATTGACAAAATTGGCTTATGGTGTAGTTGAACAAAATAAAATTGGGAATATTTGATATTTTTTGAAATTTTTTAGGAATTTTTGGAATTTTTGAAATTTTTGGTTAAGAAGGGCATTTTGGGTATTTGGAGGGTATTAGGGGGTACTTTTGAAATTTTTGGTATAGTTGGCTAAGGATGATCAATTTGAGTGGGAGGAAATTTTTAAGATTGGTTTTGAGGAATTTTTGGTAATTTAGGCAATTTTGCAAATTTTGGGCAATTTCGAGGGTATTTGGTAGGTTTAGCGGGTGTAGGGCCTCGGGGGTCAAAAATTGAAATTTTGAAAAAATGAAGATTGATCAAGTTTGAGTAAAATGGAATCACTTTGGTTGAGCCATGAAGCCATATCAAGCCCATAAGAGCCATGAGAGGACTCACTTGAGGCATTCACTATGTTGTTCCTAACCCTCTTAGCCAAGAGCATAGAGGTCAAGGTCCATCCATATGAATTACCTACATGAGTCAGGAAGTGAAGCTAGGCATGAATGGTTTTAGGATTGGAATGTGTGTGAAAGTGTAATGTGTGTGCAAGTCAACCCTCACCAGACCAGGCCACCCAGGGTAGTCCTAAGGCCAAAGAGTCCTATAGGGAACTCATCTTTTAAACCTCCACATTTGATTTTAACCCTCCAAGTGACTTAGGGGTTTACAATCAAACTTATGGGGTTTGCAGGGAGTTTAAGAGGTGTTTAAATTTCTAAGTGGTGGGTTCCATTTCTAGTCCTCTAAGATAGTCAAAGGGAAAGCCTAAGGCTAGATCCTAAGTTCTAAGGAGAGAGAAGAGAAGAGACCTCATCAAAAATGAGGTCAACAAAGAAAAAAGGAACAAATCCAGAGCGAAAAGGAGCAAAAAGGAGTAAAATTGTGAAAAAGTGTTCTGGCTCCGCATGGCTAGAATGGGCGCCGTCGGCGCCTAAATCCAGAGAGCACAACAATTAAATGGCACAATAGTGCGATGCCGGCGCCCAAAGTCGGTGGAGTTCAAATTTGAATAGAGTTGGCAACTTTTTGAAGGGATGCCTATGGAAACTCTTAGGATTTCGTCCCTATCTTATAATTAACTACTTTTGGACAAAAAGTGGTGTGAAAAAAAGTGTCTAGAGAGTGTCTTATGCTTTTATAGAGTATTAGGGTTTAGGAGTAGAGAGTGTAAAGTGAAGATTTAAGAGAGATTCTTATCTAAGGAGGGGAGGAGAAGAGGTAAAGTGAGAGATTGCTTCTTCCTTTCCATTCTAAGGAGAGAATCAAGTGTTGTAAAGAAGAGAGAATAGGATTCAAAGGAACTTCAAGGGAATTGCATTGGGGAAGAGAAATAGATAAGTTATATTTTCTTTTGTGGTTTGTATGACTTTTTTTATATATAAAATCTATGTTTTATTATATCTTCTCCATGAATTCTGAGTAGTCTCCCTTGTCTTTCTTCTTGCATAGAGATGTGATGATGGATTGATGTGGATTTGATGTGCTTTTAATGTAATGAAGAAGTAGTGACGGTTTTTCATTTAGAACTTAATTTACTTTCGGATTAGCCAATTAAAATTTTAAAATATGTTGTTGAACATTAAGTTTGAAATTATTTAATGTCCTAAACAACAATGATAGATCCATTCAATTTCTATGGATGAATTGCGTAGTTCATGGGAATTGAGCGCAAATATATAGGGAAATGTGTTTTGATGAACTTCAATGTGGAGATTTCAGGGTGTCAGGCTGAAATCCCCAATTTGGTTCTAAGATTAGTAATTAATATCAAAGGTTAGCCTTCGGGTGAAGGGTGAGTGGGAGCTCCGAAGTGAGAGCTGGTATCCTCCCAGCCTAGCCTTAGAGTTAGTAACTAAACTTAGAATATTTCAATGTTCTTTTCTTGCTTAGAAGAGGGGGTACTCTTTTAAGTGATGCTCCTATTTGGCACAATAAAATAGATAATTATTCCATATCAATCCACACATCATATTCTCATTTACAAGAGGAAAGATACTTTTCTCCTATATCAAAAACCTTTCAAATACTTAATTTAGTGTGTCTGTTAGTTAATCATATTCTTAAAGTTGTTTAGAAGTAAACATAGTTAGTTAATGGTAATTGTTTCGTTGTTCTTACTATGTCCTTCATAGTAGTAGTAAGTAGTAAACTTTAACTTCAGTCCTTATTGCACATTGTGTAAACGCTTTCTTAAAACTTTGTATTTCCCTGTGGGATCGATAACCAGAACTCCATTATAGCCCTGTATTACTTGATACGATACGTATACTTGTGTTGAATGCTTGGACTTAACAAAATTATTATAAATCTATAAATCTGAGTTCATAAATTCTTGCAAATTATAAAGTCGAGCGTCAGTCATTACCTTTGATATTCATTTAGAGAGGTTGAGATTAACAAATAAGACATATTCTGCTATGATATAACAAGTCATTTATCATCTATCTTATCTCTAGTCACAATTAATTTGTTTGCATTGAAAATGGAAGAAGCCAAGATCTTGTCATGACTGCAATTTTAGAGACATGCAAATGTACAAGCTTATGGGGTCATTTATCAGATAAAGATGCCCCCGGTTAATTGAAAGAAGATGAATTTTATAACCAGTGAGGGTGTATATTGCTATAATGTAATGCCCTTTAGACTTAAAAATGCTAGGGCTACCTACCAGAGTCTTATGGATGTAATGTTTTCTAAAGTAAGAAAGGAAAACTATTGCAGTGTATGTGGATGATGTGGTGGTTAAAAGCTAATTGAGAGAAAAGAAAATAAAATATTTAAAAGAAATATTTGAGATCCTCTGAAAATATAATATGAAATTAAATCCAGTAAAATGTACTTTCAACGCATCCATAAGAAAGTTTCTAGACTGCCTATTGACTCTTATGGGAATAAAAACCAATCGAAAATAAATACAAGCATTACTCAACATGCATTCTCTTCAGAACACCGATGAAGTGTGAAAGCTAACCAACTAAATCATTTGCTTAAGCTTGTTTATTCAAAGTCAAGTGATAAATGTGCGACATTCTTCAAAATGCTTTGGAAGGCAGTGAACTTTGAATGGTCGGTTAAGTGTGAGCAAGCATATTTGAAGTTGAATGGTTCCTTAGTGTCACCACCACTACTCTGAAGCCCAAAATCAAATGAAGAACTCTCTATGTACTTGGAATTTGTATATGAGGCCATCACTAGCTTGAGAGAAGTTGGCAAAGTAATTCATAGTTTACTACACTACTTAGGTTATCAAAGGCATCGTGAATTAGTACCTGATTATGGAAAAGCTAATTTTTTCTCTAGTTGCTTTTCCTTACAGATTTCATCCCGACTTATAGACTCATTAGATACATGTTATCACAAACCACCCACTAAAATTTGTTCCCACCTGACTGGAGCATTCCGGTCCTCAAATAAGCAGTGGATCTAAGAGATTTTGACAACTTCTCCTTCTTTAAAACTGCAATCAAGGCACAGATAGTGACAAACTTTTTGGCTAATTTTTTTAATCATGTGAGCGAATGAAGGATTAAGCGCTAACAACCAAAGTTGTATCTTATACATTGATGACTTACTAAACCATACTGGGTGAGAACCATACGTGCTTTGAGTAGTTCAATTGGTGAACACCTCAATAATTCCTTTGTGATAGGATTTGAAGTCATGAACAATCATGTGGAAGATGAAACTCTCATCACCGACCTACGTATATCATATGAAATGGGTGTCTAACATCTCCTTATGAAGTCGAACTCCTAGTTAGTAGTAGATCAAGTAAATCAATTGACATATGCATGTGAAGCCAGAGTAAAGATGATGAAAAAATACCTTAATAAAGATAAAATGAAGATCTAAAAGTTCACCGGCTTCAAAATTGAAGACATATATGGGGAGAATAATCAAGTAGTCAACCTGCTTTCCAAGTGCATCGACTTGAGTGAGGGAACAACTCAAAGTCTATTTTGCTGACAATTTGAGAACATAAAGTAATGGAGGCGGAGATTGAAAGAATAAAAAGCTACGTGGAACCTTAAATCAACTTCTTAAAGGTTGGAAAGATTTCTAAAGAAATACCCCAGAAAGTTCAAGTCCAAATAGGCTCAATACTTGCTGATAGAAGGTATGCTTTTTAGAAAGTTGGCTATTTCACTATACTTGTGATGAAATAGAAAACAAAACAAAACACGTCCTACAAATTGTACACTTTAGAGAGTATTGGAGTTACTTTGGAGTAAAGACCTTGGTGCACATCATTTAGTGACAATATTCTGGTCAACACTTCTAAAAATGTGGACAATTTTCCAAAAGATGCAACCAATGCAAGAAATATGCACTACTGCAATATGAAACAAACATAGATTGCAACGAATCATTAAAACTTGATATCACAGTATCGGGGTTTGAAATCCTCAGGATATTTCCCCTATCAACGGGTTAGTGCAAATTTCTTCTAGTCCTCATAGAATAATTTTTAAAGTGGATCAAAGAAAATGCGCTCACCCGGATAACTGAGAAGATGATTTGAACTTCATTTAGACGGATCCCATGTATTAATATGTGTCGCTATTGGTCATCATTACTGGCAATGGGATGCAGTCTAATAAAAAATGAGTGAAGAACATCTGCTAGAGTCAAAGGAACAACCTAAAGTTCATATCGGTGCATCATCCCCAGCTCAGCAGGAGAGCAAATGTTGCAAACAAGATAATTCCAAATTTTTTAAGGGATTGAAACAAATTGGGATGATATCCTTTTGTCGATCCTCTAGGAAATCTGAAAAATACCTTCAATGACAACTGAGCAAACTCCCTTTATGTTTTTGCATAGAATGGAAGCAATGTTGCGGGTCAACTATAATCATCACATCCAGCGAGTAGTGATGACCTTAAAATTTGACGAAGAAAATCTAGTTAACTAGTAGGATACAAAACAGTGAGGGGGCAATGCTCGCACTTGACTTGTCAGAAGAGAACTGGACAAACACAACCCTTCGATAGAAGAAAGTCAAGTGTTGCACCGTCCACTACAACATCAAGCACGTCTGACAGAATACCTTTTTCCTTGGTGATCTCATGCTAAAGAACTCAATCATGTGACGCATGGACATGGGATCAACAAGCTTGAGCAGACATGGACAAACCAATTCATCATCGACCAAAGGGTCACCCCTAGGGCCTATAAGCTCAATACATATCCAGACGCAGAGCTATGATGATCTAAAATGATTTCTTACTTAGAAAAAATTCTTATAAGAATACATGAAAATTAATAAAGGAGTTTTGTATCCAAGTTATAATTGTTTTTACATTTAACAATTAAAAAAAAATGATTCGACTTACTATGCGTATAATCCCAAGTTTAAATGACACTCAGGGAACCTGATGAGTTCATGCACTTCAATGTATAGCCAACGCCAAGGAACTTGAAATCGTGCAGTAAAGTCGACAGTGGTGCCAAGACATTTAATTAGCACAATTTAAAAAATACTTGCTTTAAATGCTCACACATCATAAATTTTTCTCTAAACTTGAGTTGGATATAATTATGAAGGTGGTTCCCTGCCCAGTAGCGACAAGTTTCATGAAGGGTATCGAGCAAATCAAGCTAGAATCAAGTCTCGATGATTATCCTCATGAAAGTAGCAACAAGATACGTATAATAAGCATGAAAAGGGGGTTTCTTCCTTTGAGACAGAGATCCAACCAAGCAACCGAGGCTTGGGAACTATAAGATGCGAGCCAGGCATTTACACTAAAAGTTGACAATGTTCAAAGCCATCAAATCAGTAGAAAACGCTTAAAATGATCGACAATGACTCAACAAATCCTATCAAAATTTAACCCTTAAAGAATGATCCTCAACACTTAAGAATAAAAAAATCCACTTCTCTAAACTTGAATCGAGTAAAGTTCTAGAAGTGGTTCCTTGCTTATTAGCGACAAGCTCCATAAAAGGTAGTAAATCATCATAGTAGTAAGTCTCAGTGGTTAGGTTATTCAAGGTAGCGATCTAATCGAGAAAATAAGATTAGAGCAGTATAAGACCTGTGTTGGGTGAGAAACATATCAAAACCATAAAAAAAGACTCTTCTAATGATCAATGCTCAATCGCCTCAAATAAACCTCAAATAATAATTGAGAATGTGTAATAAATGTAAAAAATTATATAATGGTAAAAAAATAGTGGAAGGAAAAAATTTCATTTCATATAACATGTTAATTACAAAATTATTTACATTTTAAAAAAATTCCTTACACAAGTTTTTCTATTGCAAGCAAAGAACAAAAATTTTATGACTGCGGGAATCCTTCTAGTCGAATCATGTGTTGGGCGAACCAACATCCGCCATGTGCTCCACCTCAGACTTATCTCTTCTTCTAGTTGCTACTACTAAGATAGAGAAAAAATTGTAGAGAAAAAATTGTTGGATTCTTCCAGGTCAGAGTACTTCGGGGGCCCCAGCTTTGTCTGAGCCAAAGGGGCTCGATCTGAACGTTAGAAAGCTCTTGAGTAATTTTTATTGGGGTTATTTTATCTGGTAGAACTTTTTCCTCCTCTTGGATTACAAAAAATCACTCTGATGCACTCTCTAGCTCTTCCTTGGCATTGACTAATCGTGTCTCGGCTCAATCACATGTTCTTGGCCGCCTTCGCCTGAGCCTTGTTGATCCTTGCTTTTTATCCAACTTAAAAGCTGCCTCTTTGGCATTGAGATAGGTGAAAGCCAAATGGTGTGTGGGTGCAAGTCCCAACGGTTGGTATTAATCGGTTGTATGACAAAGATATTGAGGGCTATGGCCATTATAATTTTTCTCAAAGCTTTCAAACCAAAGGAGATCTGTTATTGTTGATGCATACATATCAACAATTGGACCACTAGGGAAGCAATCCTTCATCTTATTTATTAGAGCAAATTGAGAGTCCTTGATCACAAAGACATTCAATCGCTTTTTCTGCATTGGGCTCCAGTCTCCATGGACCTCTTTCCTTTACTTCTCCATGGGCATGGGAAATATTGTATTTGGTTCAGACGTCAAAGTTTTGCCCTTTATTTAGCAGGCTTCATCGGAGGCTGTAGGCTCGGGCTACAGTTCAGACTCAACCAAAAACTCCCCATTTTACTCCTCTGGACTTCATCTTGCCCTTAAGCTGGCTACCTCCTTCCGGTCGCTTCTTTTTTTTTTTGGTTTCCTCGTCTGCAGGTTTCCTTCCGCTTGCCATCTTTTTGTCTCTTGAAATTGACCAACTCGTAGACACACTAACAAGAGCACACATCACGCCTAATCTAAGGAGTTGAATTTTCAAGGTACTGATTACGAAATAAATGAATCTACTTTTTGCATTACATTCTCTAATTCTTATCGTAGTTGTCAATTTCAAGAAATAAGAAGAGATATGTACATCAATAATACGTTAACACGAATCTCGAAGAAATCCAACAAATCTAGAGAAATGAAAGTACGGTCAGTGATGGCCCACAAAACAAAGAGCAATGGTCCCATCATCAGAAGATGGATGATTTTATTGATTTAGCAGATATCCTTTGGGTCAAAACCTGAGCTTGACCAAACATGGGCTGTCTGAGCCAATGACCAAGAGCTATCTAGCCTAGAGAAGGCATCAACCCAATACTAGCCCCATAAACGCTAGCTGGGTTATAGGAGCCTCTAGGACTCTTCAATAAAAGGCTGAAGGTTCTCACCACAATATACATTGCGAACACCCCAAAAGGATCTTTTGTCAAGGTATGATCGATCTGTCAAATTACGTTGATTCACCCTCTTTTTGACAGCCTAGTCTTATCCTGGCGATAGGATCTCCTCATTTAGGGTTCGATAGTCGATAGTTAGACAAAAACAACAAATTTTTTACTCAAGCAAACAAAGTGAAGTCCAGACAATCGATGATCAAATAAAGCTAACCGACAGGCCCAACTCAGCTAAGTCAGCCGAACGAGCCTTGTCGACGCAAGAACTGCTAATCTCAGCGGATCAAGTAATAGGACAGCCAAGTCATAATCTCATTTTTGTAAATACACAAAATACTCTGCCACGTGCATTAAAGCAGGGGTTAACATGTAATTACACACATAGTACTCCCCTCTCCTATACATAGCGAGGTCACTTCTACAATAAAGGTTAATCGATCAATCAGGGAATCAAACACAATTCTTTCATTCTATTGTTAATTTATTATGCACACCTTCTTCCTCTCTCCCTCACTTTCTCCCTCTCTCTCTCCCTCTACCTCTCCCTCTCTATTTCTCTCTTCCGTTTAATGCACCATTCCTTGAGTGTGCTTGACAGGATAGACTTCGATTCAAAATAACCATTTCTCAATCACGATATCCTTCCCCAGCAGTTTTCCTGCAGTTTTTGTTAATTCTATCACATACGATAGCTCTGAATTCACAATAGACATCATCAATCTGACTGTGCGCTATGATCTAAAACTCTTTCAATCATTAAGCGTGCGATAATCTAATTAAGGCTGCTAGGAGAAACACTCAACAATCCCCTGAGTTCCTTCCTGGCAGGCTATATTCATCCAACTTTGGTTCTTTGCAGTTAACCTACTAAGCTTGTCAATAATTTTCCCCATTCGAGCAAGCCAATCGTATAGAGCTAACAACTGTAGAGTTTTGGTGGACAAATAATAAAGAGAGAAAAAACTACTGTCGATGCAGTCAAATATCTGTAATATTATTACTTAAAAGTTAATTAAAGTAGGTTAGCTAATGCTGCATCTAGATATTTGTTGAATGGCAGAGACGTCGTTGAACTGCAGGAAAATTATGATTGGACGCGCTATGTATGGTAAAACAATAACATAATAAAGGACCAGCCTCCAAACCAAATAGGTCAACGTGGGATTTTGCATAAGAAATTCTGAATATTCGGCTTTTGGGCAGTAGTGAATAAGATTCTTCTAAGCTTCGCTCTCTATCCCTAATCTCCAAAGATAAAGACACTATAAGTCTCCTAAATTATATAATGAAGGCCCTCAATTGCTAGAGCACTAACCTCTATATTGGTTATTAATGTGACTCACCATCCTGATAATGACATGGAATCAATTTCCCCTTTTTATAGGAAATTAAAAGGGCACACCAACTAACAAACATCATCTCTAAGGAGATCACAAAAATATAAAAATAAAAGTAAACCCCAACAAACTTCAATAGTTTATAAAGTTCCAACTAAATAAGTGGCCTACATTGAAGCAACTTCCACTTTGTTCATTGTGACTAATTGATGTGCTGTCGATTTTTTTTTACTATTAATGAATTGAACATTGATGGCATTCCCATCTTTCACTAGAGACATCAATCCGTTCATTGAATTCAAAATGGTGTTCAATGGTAAGTTTGTCAATGCATAGAGACTCCTAAAAGAATCGCAAGCTCTATAGATGATGAGATAGGAGCCAGGTGTAAATCTCAGAATTTCATTATAATGTTGTAGAGATAAAAGAGGGTAATCGAATATCAAGCAATTCATAGAGCATAATCAATTCATCTTAAGACAAGATTATCCTTTTAAAATATTTAGGTAAACCGAAATTTTCATATCAAGTTAAGAGTGCAAGTTTTTCATTCAACAATTGAGAAGTTATTTATTCTCAGTCCCATTATTGTAAAGTCTATAGCAAGTAGAAGAGATACTTCAATATCTTGGAGTTAGAAAGGATGCCATAAGCTTAGTCTTTGTTCAAGAAGACGCCCAAAAGCTATAGTTGGTCTGTTAAACGCTTAAGCCACTTTGTGGGCAATAATTGTGACAATTTGGCTTCTTTAGCCCTATTCCCAATATCACCCTATTCAAATCATTACTGATCATTCAATTATATGTTTATGCACTAATGTAGAATATAATATCGATAAAAAAAAGAAGGCAATAAGTAAATTTTAAAGTTTATGCAATTGCCCAAAAAAGACAAAAAACAAAATGCAAGCTAAACTATTTGAAATAACTAAAGTTCTCAGAAAAAAACAAAAATATAAATTTTAAATATTGATTATACTTCATTTTTTTAATATTTATTTCTTATCTAGGTATATCTATGGCAGACCATGAAGTGAAGTAATAAAAAATAGTGGTTGAAACTTCTCTTAAATTAATAGATACAAACCCCTATTTTCTTTACTTTTTTTTGCCTTTAATTTTCTCTCTAAAGTTATAGCCAAAGAGTCTTACAATTATTATGAAATGGGCTAAGTATTTTATTAAATGAAATATTTTTTTGAAGAATTGCTCATTTTTGGCTTAGTACATGATGGTTAAGTTGTGTCTTTTCTCTCAAATGATAATGTTATAATCCCTTTTAATACATTTTGTGAATAATCATTTAAAATTAAGCTCTAAAATTTTCTTACAACAAAATTTACATCCAAATGAATTTTGAATCCCATCCCTCTACAACCCTAGCCTTCAAGCCCACATAGTGACATGTCTAGTGGGAATTAATTCATTATGTTCATTTACAACCACCGTCACTCCCCCTTTCTTAGGATCACATTGAATAGAGCTAAACCAGGAACTATCTAATATAAGATAGGTAATAACTACATAAAGCCATTTCAATATTTCCTTTTTAACTACTTCATTCATAATTAGGTTTAATCTTATTTGAGGAATTGCCCGGGGTTTATGATTATCTTCCATCTGAATCCTATGCATACATATATAGGGACTAATCCCCTTTATATCTGGTAATGTCCATATGAAAAGTTTCTTATAATTCCTTAGAATATCCATTAATTTTTCATCTTGCAAATGACTCAAATATGAGGATATGATAACTGAAAATGTAGATGACTCCACCAAGTAAACATATTTTAGCTATTTGAGAAGCATCTTCATCTTAAGTTCAGGGGTTTTCTTAATAGAAGGATAAGAGGTTTACTATTTTCTATTAAATCTAGAATTTCAAACTTCTCCCGAACATTTTTTAAATTCTCTTCTACCGATAGAGTAGATTCATCTATAGAGTCTACATATTTTTCCTCATTCAATTGTGGCTCTAATATTTTGACTTCACACTTTTCTCGAAAATGTCTACTACACAAATAATCAATTAAATCCATTTGAAAACATGCATCTTCATTTCCTTCATACGGATACTTCATAGATTTTAATACATCAAATGTAACCTCTTGATCATTTACCCTCATAGTTAGATTCACCTTTTTGAACATCTATCATGGCTCGTCCAGTGGCTAGGAAATGTCTACCTATCATTATGGTAAATTCTTTATCTTCCTTCATATCTAAAGTAATGAAATTAAAAAGAAAGATAAATTTATCCATCTTTAAGAGAACGTCTTCTATCATCCCCTTTGGATGAGTGATCGATCGATCAGCTAGTTGAAGGGTCACAGTAGTAGAACACACCTCTCCTAATTTTAAACTTTTGAAGATTGACAATGGCATAAGGTTCATACTGACTCCAAGATCACATAATGCTTTGCCATAAATCTCTCTCGAATTGCATAAGAAATAGTAAAGCTCCCAGGATCCTTAAGCTTCTTCTGAATTATAATGATGCACTCCTCACCGAGCGCAATTGTCTCTTAGGAGGCGTTTGGGGCAGCTTATTGAGGGCAGTTGCGTTTTGATTAAGTCGCAGCCATGTTTGAATAGCACGTTACGACCTGCTTAATCCCACCGCCCATACCGCGCTTAATAATTTTATCATCTGGAGTCGGAAGCAGGCGGTGTTTAGCTTATCGCGCGGTTTCGAGTTTATTTTCCAAGGGTGCCCTTCGCTCGCTCGTGCGCGTCCCCCTCCCCTCTCGCAATCACCGGTGAGCACCATCCCGGATCCGCTCGGAGAATCGGCGAGATCGTTGTGCACGACCGCGGATCTCGTTCCCTCGTTCGGCTAGATCGCGAGTTCTTGCCTCTGTTGTACTCCTAACCCGAGATCCACCGTATTTCACTGATCTTTCTTCCACAGTAGGAGATCGAAGGTAAATTTCTTCCGCAGTACTCCTTCCTGTCACTCATATTCTTCTGGAGAAATTTGTTTCCATTTCTGCAGCCAATCGAGTGAACGAGTTTTGGATCTAGGTTTTGGATTTACTGATTTCCGTTGTATTGCTTTGTTTTCTTCACCACCAAAAGAAGAAACAAAAAAAATTCATGCTTGTACTCGTGCAGCTCTTGCATTGTTTTAAATTAGTTATAAATTTATTTGATTACAATATTTGGTTGCACGTGGTTAGAAGAAATCAATAATAGTTTTAAACTTTACCTTCAATCTTCCTCAAACACCATAATTTTATTGTTCTCGTACAAAAGATGTGAAAACAAAACCATCTTTTCCAAAAACATGTTTTGTAACTACAAGAAATCGGGAGTCCTTAGAATTTAGATTGGATTTTTGGACATTAATTATGTAATTATTTTGCATTTGATTTGGTGCAGCGAGCCCTAATTCCATCTGTTACTGGTTCACATCATCTTATAGCCATCATTATCTGGATTTTCTTAGCATCATTAATAAGTGAATCGATTGCTTTTCCTTTCCTATTGAAGGCGTTGATCATTTTTAGCTTTATCATTTTATTAGATTTTGATGCTTATGTAGTAATTTGATATTATGATATTTTCACATATTTTTGCTTTGGGTGAGCATTAGCATATGAAGTTAGTATTTATTCGCTAAAATAAACTGTCGTCCATAATATAATATGTGTTTTTCTAAGTTTTGGATCGAAGGTAACTATTAGATGTTATGTATGCAAAATCAAATTCATGCTTGTACTGTGCAGCTCTTGCAGTGTTTTATTAGCAATGGTTAGGAAAAATGAGGCCGGTACCTCAGCAATATGGGATAAGGAGGGTACGAACATTTTCTTCAGCATCTGCATCAATGAGATTGGCGCCGGTAATAGGCCATCCACCCATTTCGATAAGGAAGGTTGGTCGAACATAGCTCAGAAGTTCAAAGAGCAGACAGGTAGAGATTACGAAAAAGTACAATTTAAAAACAAATGGGATCAATTGAAGAAAGATTGGAAATTGTGGAAGGGGCTGAAGCATGGATATACGGGGTCAGGTCGGGATCCCGCTAAACGGACAATCAATGCTTCAGATGCTTGGTGGGCCGAGAAAATTGAGGTGAGATTTTCTTGTTTGCAAAATTGTTACTCCATTTCTCATTGATTATAATATTTTTTTGATTAGGTTATTATGTCCCTAAACCCCAATCTCAACGTTCACATTACGAGCGGTGCCGGCATTGAAAAAATTCAAACGAACGGAATTGAACCGGAGTTGGAAGAAAAATTGGACATAATTTTTAGAGGGGTGGTGGCTATGGGGAATTATGCAGTCAGCCCTAGTCAGACAGGGTTTACTGGAATTCCAGAGGATTCCGCACCAGCTCCAGTGTATGTTGACGATGAAATACATAGTGTCAACCAGATGGAGATGGGTGAGTCAAGCTCACGTACCGAAGAGGCCCAGGCAGGGGAGAAAGAAGAAAGAAAAGGATAGTATTCTGTTGGATAAGCTCGACCGTCTCATTGACGCTTTTGAAGCACCACCGCCAGCTCCAGAACCTGACTGCGTTATCGTAGAAAGTATTCTAATTTTGTCTTCTATCCCTGAGGTGGTTGCGGACAGACAATTCTATGCAATTTGTATGAAAAAACTGGAGGATCCAACACGCAGACAGATATTCATGGCGATGGAACCAGATATGCGCGTCGAATATCTGCGTGTTATTAGGGATGACTGAGCTTATTTATGTTTTTCTTGTCTTCTGTATTGCACTCTTTAATGTT
This sequence comes from Papilionanthe hookeriana x Papilionanthe teres, assembly GCA_022702705.1. Classification (NCBI taxonomy): domain Eukaryota; kingdom Viridiplantae; phylum Streptophyta; class Magnoliopsida; order Asparagales; family Orchidaceae; genus Papilionanthe; species Papilionanthe hookeriana x Papilionanthe teres. The sequence goes on from CM040434.1 coordinate 31,806,423, forward strand.
GTGTACGCAGCTGTTATTTGAACTTATGTTTTCTTGATAACTGTACTTCTTCATGACTGAACTCAAAAGCTAATTAGTAGCGTTTTATGCATTTGAAGTTTTGTTTTAATTGTAGCCGGTTTGATTTGTCTAATTTTTTCCTTGTTCTAGCATGAATACACAACACGAACGTAGTAAGAGAATGGCATTGGCTGCAGCTATTGCCATAATATTGTTGGAGTATTATCGATCAAGCAGCCTTCGTTTACCCCGTATGACCTCCACCTATGTCGGGGACAAATGGGTTGGTGAGATGCTTTCGGAACATCCAATTCGTTTCAGCAACATATTTAGAATGTCTGTCCCGATATTTTTAGATCTACTTCACGAGTTATCTCTAAACCATGGACTTCAAGGTTCTTCAAGAACATCACGAAGAGAGGTACTGGCCATAACCTTATATATTTTGTCACAGAATGAATCAATTAGAGCAGCCATGGAGAGGTTTCAGCATTCATCCGAGACTATCAGTCGCTATTTCTCCAAAGGCATAGGAGCACTTGCTAGTCTAGCTACTAAAATCGTCAGGCCAGAGGATCCATCATTTGTTCATACCCCAGTTCAAATTTTAAATGATCCCCGTTACATGCCTTATTTCAAGGTAATTTTTATTTTCTTTACGTACATACAAAAAAAATTCTTCTAACATATGCAGAACAGAACTACATAGGTGCAATTGATGGTACTCACGTACATGCTCGAGTAGCCAGTAAGGATAAGGTGGCTTTCATTGGTCGAAGTGGTTCACCAACTCAAAATGTCATGGCGGTATGTGACTTCAACATGTGTTTCACGTATGTTATGGCGGGCTGGGAAGGGAGTGCACATGACGATCGAATTTTCTCGTACGCCACTACAAATAGATTGCTGGGTTTTCCTCAACCGCCTCCAGGCAAGATATGATTTTTAATAGTCTTACTTATATGTGCTTATTGTGCATAACAATAACTATCATAACAGGGAAATACTATTTGGTCGATGCTGGATACCCTATGCAGAGAGGGTATTTAAAGCCATACCCAGATACGAAATACCACATCCCGGATTTTGAGCGTTCTAGTGGCGTCGCCCGGGGCAGAAAAGAAATGTTCAACAAGCGGCACTCTTCTTTGCGCGGTGTGATCGAAAGAACATTCGGCGTTTGGAAGAACAAATGGGTCATCCTGCGCGATATGCCTCCGTACCCATATCAAAAGCAGACACACATCGTAATTGCTACGATGGCGCTTCACAATTTCATTAGACGGCATCCCTCTCGGTACGATACAGATTTCAACATGGCTGACGCTGACGAGAGTCATATCCCCTCTAATGAATATGATTCTCATCTTGGGGATTCTACTCTAGAGGACGTCATACAGTATGAAGAATTTGTTACACAGGATGCGGAAGGTGCATCGGAGATGGCTGATTTGAGGGAGCGTATCACAGATGCCATATGCGACTCCTGAACTGATTTTATGTGACTTTGTATTGATTTTGTTTCAATATCTTAAGTATGTGAAATATAATACCACTTTATATTTCAATAGTTTAATGAACCTTTGAATTTAACCTAAAAATTGATCTTCTTTTTGTTTATTGAAAAGATTATCAAAATATGTCACCCACTTTATATTTCAATACTTTCTGATTACTGCATGTGTAATGTTGAGCTTTCAATTGCTCTATAATGGAGGAACATTTTCTTTTATCGTGGATTTTATGATAGAACAAGCATGAAGGCTTATTGCCTATTCCTTGAGGATTGTTGCAGTATTATCTTGCCTACTAAACCGGTGAAATTTGCTATCGGAGTAGCCTCTCAACTCGCTAGTGCGGAATCGAATCGGGATTGATGCATAAAAAATGTAATATAAATAGGTAGGAAGTGTTCCTATTTGCTATCAGAGTAAAAGATAAGTTGCTTGCATATATGTACCACGTTTAGATATTACATATGTGAATACATAAGAATTATGTGGTACGTATGTAAATGTCGATAATTTGTATTACATAAGTTGCTTGCATGTTTCGTTAAATTTGTTTCTGAATAATCAAGATGTATAATTTGTTTCAAATTTTGAATTTGTGATTAAAATTTTATAATGAAAATTCTTATTCTGCAGGTTTAATTATAATAACTCGTATAACTTTTGAGCTGGCTTAAAATGGGCGGAAGAAATTGACCAAATTATGGCATACTTGCTTAAATATCAAAGAATTTGAGCATGGTGTTAAGCCGATAGCAGACCAGCTCGAGGTAAGTGTGAAATCTTTTCCTATCTTGTGAGATGAATGAATCCAGCTTGAGCCAACATCTGCAAGCCAATGTCTGTTTTTGGCATACATGTGTAGGATTCTAAAAACCAGACATAAATGATACAATCAAGTTGGTTCTAAATGCTGGTTTAACCTTTATCCTGATGCATTGGAAAGGAATGTTGTTGGAAATTTGGCTTTTAATGCCTTTACCTTTTTGATTATTTCAGAAGTTTAGCCTTCTTATGCTCATGCTAAAATAAAGTAATATCTGCTTCGATCAGTTTAGCCTTTAACCTGAGGCAGTGGAAAGGAATGCTGTTGGAAATTTGGCATAATATCTGCTTCGATCAGTTTAGCCTTTAACCTGAGGCAGTGGAAAGGAATGCTGTTGGAAGTATGGCTTTTAATGCCTTTACCTTTTGCAGTTAAACTCTTGTTCAATTGTCCAATGGAGGGGTTGGGCTTTATTGCTGATCCTTTGCTTGCTGGTTGGCTTAACGTTTCTTTGCTATTGAGGGGGTTAATTTTTTGTGGAGTTCAATCTAACTGTTTTCTTTTGCTGGTAAATTGCAACTCTTGAAAACTTCTCTTCTCTTCTAAGGCATTACAACTTCTCTTCTCTTCTTGCTTCATGGTGTATTGAACACTATAGTGCCTTATGATATAGGAGTAGAAGTAAGATTTCTCCTTATTGGTAAAATCTGTGTCAACTTTCGGTTTAGAGGGCATTCCCAATAATATAGTAGCTAGTCCCTTTCCAATTGGAGTAAATACATTTGGTTTAGAGGGCATTCCAGCATATTTGGTCACTCTCCCCTCTCTGTGATTGTTTAACTTTAAAATTGGTCTTGATTCTGTTTATGGTGTTTCAAAGATATCCGTTTCTGTCTAGCAATGGCGATGGAGCAGCTTTGGATCACCTTTCCAATATGGTGCTCTAGAGAGAAATTTTGTATAGCTGAACCTGGTAATATTGTAAATGACCTGCTTTAGAAATTATGTCATAAATCCTTTCTTAGGGCGTCTGAACTGTTTTTTTTTGCTATTGGTAAATGACCTGCTTTAAAAGGAGTGATGGGCATCCAATCCAACTCAAATGTTTTCTTGCTATTTGCAAAATCTTGTTGTGAGGTTTTCTTGATTGATTGAAAGCTTCCAAGACAACGTCCCCAAAAGCATGCAGCTGAATTATTTGACTGTTCTGGATTGTTAGGAATCCAACTCAAATGTACTCATATGCATCTTCATTTTGTTAGGAAAGATACCTGCACCTTTGTCTTGTGAGGATTGTTAGGAATGCTACCTGCTTGAGCTGATATTGCATCTTCTTTGGATATGAATATGCTGTTCTGTCACAGCTTGAAGTTGAAGAAGTTTAGAATCCTTGATGATTTATTCTTATTTTGAATATACAATTGATCATTTTGCTTGAATTTTTTGTTATCATTACTAATTACTATAGCAATTCTTTATAACCTTTTTTGTTATAGTTATATAATATTTAAAGATTCTTCTAATCTTGCTGAAGTTAACTTTGAATTATATAGAATATGTGGATTGAACTCTTTATAAGCTTTAATTGAGACCTTCCTAAACATGTTGACGTTACCTTTTGAGGGGAAAATATGGATAAATTGAGTTCCTTGAAGTGTGCTGATGTAATTATTGTCTTGGAGTTTGCTGAAGTTGGCTTTAGGTTGCATTTGATATATGGTTTGAGCTGTTTAAATAGGCCGAGAAGGTTTCTATGCTATAATTATTTCTAATTCATGGCACATTTTATGTTGCCTTGCTGATTGGATTGGCTACGCCTTGCCGATTAGTTTGTTTTTTCTTTATGATGGCTGCTCCGGTTTCCTTGGCATTTGGTAGGCGTAACTGAACTTTGCTTATAAGGCTTCTATGTATGAAAATTGCTTTGTAAGGCTTCTCTGTACGGAAAGGTTTTCTTAACTTGTTATTATTATTTAACAATTTAAATTCCTTTATAATTTAACAATTTAACAATTAACAATGATATAGAAATCAAAGTTAACTTTAGCTATACATGCTGTGGAAGCTTGTGTATGGGATCATGCTTGGTTTCATACAGCCATTGTTTACCTGATGCACCTGGTAGAGTCTGGGATGTGATATTCAGCTATACATGTTGTGGAAGCTTGTGTATGGGATCATGCTTGGTTTCATACAGCCATTGTTTACTTTTTGTAAAATCTATTTAAGATAAAAGTTTGCTACTTGGGGCTTTTATTGGTATAATTATGCAAATGTTTGAATGGCATGGATAAAAGAGTATGGATAACGATAGAGAATTGCAGATGTACTCTTTAGTAGTGGAAATTACATAACCATTTGGGTGTACACTATGCAAATTTATAATCCACCGAAGTTGCATGAAGTTAATTTAAATTGATAAGCTGGATAATATCAGTTTTTCCTGTCTTTAAAGCAACCTGGATGGCCTTATGTTTTCTAAGGCAACCGCTGTTATGAAGCAAGAAGAGAAGAGAAGTTGTAAAATCCAAATTTGGAATATCAAGTCCTCCAACATGCACAGATGCGGATGCGTTCAAATTTGGGTTTTATCGATCTTATGTGCAAGTCAAAAATCATTCTAAGGCATTACAACTTCTCTTCTCTTCTTGCTTCATGGTGTATTGAACACTATGGTGCCTTATGATATAGGAGTAGAAGTAAGATTTCTCCTTATTGGTAAAATCTGTGTCAACTTGCGGTGAAACTGGAAGAGCTATTAATTTTGAGATTACTATTAAATAGTAATCTGATGTTCTTCTTTGATCATTGGCTTGCGAGTCTGGTCTTTATGTGAAAATTTTGGTAATGCTGTTTTTTCAATGGATAAGTCTACATGATCTTATCAAAATTAAAGATTTTAATTGATAATATAGTAGCTAGTCCCTTTCCAATTGGAGTAAATACATTTGGTTTAAAGGGCATTCCAGCATATTTGCTTTATTTGCTTGGAAATTTTTGGAAGTGCTCTTTTTTCGAAAGGAAATATGGTTAACATATGATGTGTTCTTTGTTATGTTGATCATGAAAATTACAAGTGGGTAGCCTTACTGTTCAATGTTTCTAGATCTTATCATGTACCAGTTTTTCTAATTTCGAGAACGATGGATGTTTCAGTTTTTCTGAATTCTTGGGGTTCCATATGGACATTCAAAGACAGACTTGAAGCATCTTCACTTGTTGGATGGTGCTTATTGGGAAAGAAAAATAATGATAGGGAATAGTTGCTCTTTTATTCTGAAACTTCAGCTTTAAATGATCTTAAATTTGATGTGCCAGCCTTATTAGTTTCTCTCTTTTCTTTTATTCTCGCATCATGATTTCCGATAGGGAAATGTCTGCTTGTCGTTACTAAAATAACTTGTTTCGAAATTATTCAGATCCGCTTCATGATTCTGACTGCGAGGACGAGATCCTCCTTCATGAATAAAATACGTAAATGCATAGGAATTGGGTGGTGTGATTTCATGGATTGGCTTTAAAATCAGTTGTACCTGTCTTTAAAACAGCATGAATGGCCTTATGTTTTCTAAGGCAATCGCTGTTTTGAAGAGGACTGTTTCCTTCACTGTTCAGAATTTATCTCCATGAAGTTAATTTCTCTCCATTGATACCCTACGGTTATAACTAGCTTTCTTCTACTTATAATTTGGATTTAAAAGTGCTTCATATTTACTGCTGCATATTTAATGGTATGCAATGCTTATATATATATATATTGTTATTGCTACATATCATCTGCTACATATTTACTGCCTAGTATAACTGCTACATGTTCACTTATTGGGAAGCTGGAAATGGTTTTACTGATTGCTGGAATGGTTTTACTGCTTGCTAGAATGTTTTTACTGCCTACTGCATGCTGTGAATGGATTTATTGGCAAGGTGGAAATGGTTTTAAAGTGTACTTTGTCTTCAATTACCGCAATTGTGCGCTTTTACTCTACTAGAAAAGGAATTTGTAATAATTGTATCTTAAGGGTGTTTGAGTGCTGTGAATTGCGGTGGCAAGTGGTTAGAACTTCATGTAATAATTGTAAATCATTTTGTATTGAAGTAATAAAAAACTTTGCTGCTCTTTCCCCGTGGATGTAGGTCATTTCGACCGAACCACATAATTTGTGGTCTCTTTTCTGATTATTTGGTTTTACTTATATGTTGGTGTAATGTTAAAATTTTGTAATGAAATTTTCAGCAAATTTCTGACTTCACAAAAAGCTGTATGCATGTATACATATACGAATAATGAACCCAGAAATTTACAACAGACGCTGACAAAACAAAACCTCTGAACTCAAAACTAATACAGTAATGGAGGAGAAATATTGGGTCAGGATGAATGACTTCTATACTTCTTGAATTTGATTTAATACAAGTAAAAATAGAAACATTGAATACATGTGCTCTTCATTAAATTCGAATAAACAACCAGATTTGAGCATCTTTTCTGCACTAAAGCCAAGAACACCCCTTGGTTATTGAACGAGTTTATTAAAATTAACGACTATATTTTTGGAAGTATTAGCCCGAGACGCGCAATGCATTAGATCATTATTAGAAGGAAAAAAGGAATGATTTGTGTATACAATATAGTTTGCAGTACAAAAGATCATTTGGAGTATGTGGTGAAAGGCATTGGGTGAGTTGCCCTCTCAAAACATTTAAAATCACACTTGAATGGCATTGAGTGAGTTGCTACCTTTTCCCTAACTGATATAGCAGCTGACTTGGATGGCCCTGGGTTTGAGGTTACCTACTTTTGATTTTTTGTATAGCACTGGAATAAATCCATTGGGTCTTTGTTTGTTTTCCTAATAATAGCTTCGATGGTCGAAAGTGATTCATGTGAAGCTCGGGGAAGATTAGAGTGGATTGAAGGATTTGCTAGATCTCCCGCATTGCTTGCTTTGTCTCAGCCTTGATAATTTTGGCACCTTCGACTTGGTTTACCCTTGCATTTAAAACATCAATATGTTGCAACATTCTATTATTTCTTGCAAGCAATTTTGTTTAAGAACTGATTTTTTTTCTTTCTTGATTCCATAACAATTAAAAAAGTGTTAAGCTTGATCAATCCCGCATGTTTTGGCTATTACTAATGCATTTTTTTTAGGAAGGGAAACATAGCCAATGCTTCAATGAAAACCTTGAATTGATGTGAAGCAATTCATTGAAGTAATTCATTGAATTTCTTTTTAATCGATTTGTGAATATTTTATGCCTTCTCTTGTGGTTATCTATAATTAGGTTAATTTTTTTATTCTGTAATTATATATTTGCAGGAAAATGAGCTACAGGTACGCGATGAAAGTCCGAACGAGTACTATGTCGATGCGGCTTGCCGTCCATAATACTCATGTCACGTCAGGAACATAGCTACGGGCGACAGTTCTACAGATGTCCTCGGTGGGGACAAGGATTAGAAGATTGCAAGTTCTTCAGGTGGTTTGATAATACATCTGTAACTACATTATCTCAACCGAACACCATTGCTTGGGGATCCATGGTATCACAAGTTCAAGACATTGCTTCTAGTTCGACTGCTTCCCACACAGACAAGTTTACTCGCGATTCGTGGTGTCAGAACCAAAGAACAACCATCGTGACATGCTCTTACATCATAAAATGAATGCTGTCATTTTTCTCCTTGTAATTTTAACCTGCTACTTCTTCTTTTTATTTAGGTTTCGTGAAACTCACTATTAGGTGTGGTCTCTATGTATTTTGTATTTAGGTTTCAGATTGTACTTGTATTTTATTTGGATGTCTGTTAGTTATGTAAATGTACTGTTGTATTTTGAAAACCTTTCATTAATATGTTTGATCTAGTTTTAAAATGAAAAATGTTTGAGTGGTGTATATGTGAATAATTCTTAAGCGATACCAATGCTTGTCATTTTCGACTTGTTCGAATATTTATTAGTAAAAAAACGGCTCATAGTCAATGTGTCCTGTGAATTAAAGCTTCATGTTTGGCGCAAATCAAATATTTTTATTCATTTTTAAAGCTTCTTCTCGGCTTATATTTAACTTGAATGATTTACAAAATTATAAATTTGAATATTTTTTTTAATACAGTAAAAAAAAATTGATGATTGGATCGAAATTTAATGCGAGCTTAAGAACTAATGGCTTAGCAGTAAATGATATTTGATGGTAGATTAGAAGCATATTGTACATTTGAAAGGGATTGGTTAGTGAGGTGAGATACACAAGATTTACATAAGAATTGCATTGTATATAAGTAAATATTTAAATGAAAAATTTTTTATTTAAAAATATTTGTCGTTAATTTTTAAATAAGATTTTATACTTAATAAAATTTTTTAAGAAAAAGTAACATAAATTGTTATTTTTCTATAAACAACTGCACTTAAGCAGTTTTCAAACCGCAGAAACCAAACAGCTCAACAGCTTATTCATTTCAGGGGCATAAGAGTCATTTATCCATAAACAGCTGCTAATCAACTGTTTTCAAAACGCTCAAACCAAACAAACAGACAGCTTATTCGAATCAGCTGCTTATCAGCAGCTTATATGAATAAGCAGCTTATCTGAATAAGCTGACTACCATTCAGCTGCCCCAAACAGACCCTTAATCTCCAAACTTCCTCTTCTTATTCAGAATGTCTTTCATAAACTTTAGATAATTGAGCATTTTCTCTAGAGGCTCAACAAAAAGGAAGATTGATAATCAGTTTCTTAAATACTTCTAAAAATCTCAAAAATTGTTGACCCAATTTTTATTTTGGAGTCCTTGAGAAAATGGAGGCGGTGTTTTATCTAAATTAATCTTAGTTGGTAAGACTATTTTTTCTAATTCTTTAAAAATATCTTTCATAGGTTTTTTAGGTCTTACAGTCTCCTTTTTAATTTAAGCATCTTTCAAACTACGTCCTTCAATTCTCTTCCACTCATTAATTGAACACCTTTCATGCTCACTATTCTTCTTAAATTAAGTGTTGCTATGAAGAGTTCCTTGGGATTGATTGCTAAGTAATTTGGCAATATGTCCCAACTAGTTTTCTATGTTTATAATTGCTAAACCTTGACTTCCCAATTGATTTTTGATCTGCAAAACAACTTCCTCCCAACACAACGTCTTCTCCTTAAATTGTTGGTTGGAGTTAAATTCAAGGGGATAAGAAGGTCTATAGTTGGTACTACCCTTGTTATTTTAATTTCATAAAAGGATTTGCTTATTTCTCAATTTTTGGTTTCCCAACCATAATTTTTATTCTAGTTAAGGTTTGGATGGTTCTTCCAACTTGGGTTATAGAAATTGGAATAACGTTTCCTATCTTTGAGGCTATTCACATGGTCGGTATCAATGAGTGTAAGGCCTAAATAATCAAATTGACCGGATGAAACATCAAATAAATATTCCAAATTGAAGTCAGACCATAAGATAGTTCGGGAAAACACCAAGATCTCTCTTAGATCTATGTCTTCCCCTAGTCTTTCTTTCCTTTGAATTCCTACAAAAATTGTTCCAAAATTTGAGTCACTCATCTATTGGATCTCCTATTACCACATTTTCTTGAAGAACCTTATCTTTTGGAAGTCATGAATACAAATGTTTCCTGATCTATATCAAGAGTTTTCTTAGGTGAAATTGGTTATCTAAGATGTAATTAACTATAGAGGCTTGCTCTTATAGGAAACTTAAAGACCACAGATTAATATAAATCCCATCTAATTCCTCCATATTAGAAAAGAGAAATTTTTGGTTGACATAAGCGGTTTGTAGACCAAATAGATATCATAGATTCTTTAGTTTATTTGATCAAACCTTACTACCATGCAATGTGTCCATTCTTCGGGATAGACACATAGCTTGTAGCGAAGTGCTTGATTATTTTAAACTATCAATTATATGAGATCAGTTTGATTTCATATTTTAAAATTAAAAAATGATATTTTTCTAAAATTATATTTATTAAATTAAATCTGCACCATCCAAAAACACGAAGACTTTATCTTTAAACAGCCGACACTAATCTCACATTTGTCCCAGGAAAGATAAATTTATAATTTCTTTAATGTTTTTAATTTGGAAGATAATCAGAAATTAAATGTTCCCAGGGTTAGGGGTTTGACTTTGGAAATTAATAATCCATCAATCAAATACCCCTAGTTGGTTTTTAATAAATTCAATATTTTGATAAGAATCATAATCACATAAGTTAACTTTTTTTAAATTACAAATGTACCCATTAAGTCTTAAGGGCTTGGTAGTTAGCTAGGCTTCATCAAACTCAAATAATATGGACTATAAAAGATGATAAAATTAATTGTAAATATATTTGAAACACTATAAGCCCAACTTTAAAATCAAATCGGCTAAGCTTCTTAACTAAGTTAATGTACCGCTAAAGGCCCCACTCACATAATTTATAAATAAAATTTCAAATGATAATCACCACACGTTTGGTATGATCAAAACATTGTTTCATTGAGCATAAGGTTATGAATGGGATGAGTCATCAAGCAACATAATAAGTTTGAATGAACTCGAGACTTTTTAAGAGATTGTGAGATGTACAGGGCCTAGTCCCTGGACCTTTCTCATAACCTTTTGGATATCTCGGAGGATGATTGAACTTATTATGCTTTGCTTGAAGAATCATCTATACATTTAAACAAATAGGACCCACCAAGTTATGATATAGGAGTCTGTAGGCCCATGAAGATCGTATCTATGGGCTTGCTCAGCTTTATCACAAGTATGCTTCAATTCCCACAAAATTATATATATGCATTGCAAGGCTAAACTTTCAGGTGAAGGAATGAGAAAAAATGCCAGGTATGCTTTTATTTTATTGCACTGTGATTTACTTTCATTTACTTTTTTGTACATTTTCTACTTGTGAAATTGCATGATAAACAACAATGTTAGCATGTCAAAACCAAAACATGTTGTACTTTAGTGAGTTGGGTTACCTACTTGAAAATATGGCCAAATTACATAATGTATTTCACTTATCTTATTATGAAAATGAATAATAGATGTAGAAGATAGAGTGTTAAAAGAAGAAATTGCAGTGTTGCTTAATCTCACATTTAAGGAGCAGACATAAGGGATCTTAACATATGATATGAGGGAACTCAGAAATAAAAAAATTCCATGTTGTACAATTTCAATGGAAGCATGTATCTAAAAGAAATGTTAACATGGGAGAAAGAGAGTGAGATCAAATAAATGTCTTCTCGCTTATTTTAAAGAACTTAATAGAATCTTGAAATTTTGATGATTAAATTTTATAAGCGGGTGGGACTGTAATAGCTCGTGATATGAGTTAGATGATGATGATGATGATAATAATAATAATAATAATAATAATATCATAATTATTATAAATATATTTATAAATTGAATATGTTGACTAATTATCTCGAGTTATAAGTCAATCACTGAACTAAAATATTTTTTTTGGTTCATGTAAGTTGTATCTATCTTGTTGGTCAAATGAAATGAACTTAACAACAAAAAAATTTAGAAAATTTTGTTATCCTTCTAGAACATATGAGAATAAAATCGTTGAAGAAGAAATAAGAAAATAATAATTAAAATACTGAAATGTTTGTCTTATCAGAGTTTGCTTGAATTACACTTTCTCTCTTGAGTTTTATAGGTTTTGGTTACCATAAAGTGGAGAATTATTTTAGCTTTTAGAAAATAAATGAACCAAAAATTTGGATATAAAATAAGAAATTATGATGAAAATTTAAGGATGATCTATATATATATATATATAATGAATTTTAAGATAAATATAGATGAGTTCACGGAGAAAGGGCTGAATGATGCGTTTGATTGGTTGGAGTGTGTGGTAAGCTAATTGATAAAAGAAAGTGGCTTGTTGCCTTTTTCCCTCAAAAAAGACAATGTAAAAATGTTTCCAAGAGCTGGTAAGAGAGGAGAAGAAGGCTGGGGGTTCATTACAGATTGCTTGTGAAGACTATTTCCTTAAGGATTTTGCTCTCTAAAAGGTAAGATACCATCCACTTATATTAGAATTAATTGAATTTTCTTCTTGTATCATTTTTAAAACTTGATTTGAGTCATATATTAAGTGCTCATGTGATTCTATTCATGATTTATATAAATCATTTTTCATGATGGAGAAAGGAGAGAGATAGAGAAATAAAAAGAGGCAAAGAGCACAGACAGACTTGCACCGTCGGGATGAACTGGGGTATTTCCGGGCTTTATGACCCTATATATAAGAGAGATTACAGAGATGTGGTAGGAGGACTCCCTCTAGAATATGGGCCTATATTTGAGAGCCAAAAAGTTATTGTTACAAATATTGTACTCCATAATCATAAAAGATAGAGGACTGTTGAGGTAGAAATTACATCTCTGCCCCTGCTTTAATGAAAGGGTTATAGGATATTATAGTCTTTCATATTTCGAAACAGCTTTTAGCGTCTTTTGACTTCTCTATATTCTCCACTCGACATACTCCTCCTTCGATTGGCTGAGATGTCGTCGATCGGTCATTACGTCTGGATGTTGGAAGACCTTTGTGTTTGGAAGTTATTCGGGTTTGAACATTGCGAGAGAATGGATCTGAATGACTGGCCAAGGATAGCTGGCTGGTTAGGCCTGGGTGGTTGGCCTAAGATGGTCGACTAATTATTTGAGAGGTAACTATCGACCAAAGACGGTCGGCTGACCTTTTTCTAATGATCAGTCAGGATGGCCGGTCAGCCGACTAGAAGATTGGGCTTTAACTACGTAGTTGAGGAGTCAGAGATTCTTCATATTTTTTGACATTCATGCTTGCTTTGATTGCTTGGTTGAGAGTCCTTGGTTAGACGGCCTCAGGCTACTTAGTCGACCATGAGTTCTCCTACCGAACGCTCAGCATTTGATCTTTTTCTTCAGGCTACTCTGAGATCCGTGCATGCCATTTTAGGGTGTACATGTTAAGTTTCTCAATTTTCTTGCTCCTTGATAGTGACAATTGTGATAAGGATGAGAAAATCTTTAAATAAATAAAATGAATCCTATACTAATCTTTGTTTTATGCTATAAATTGACTCTTTGTATCTCTTTGCCCATGATCCTTATATATATGGCACCAGAGGGGCAACTTCATCATCTAAAGCATGTCCTTTTCCTTGGATTTTGCCCGTTAATTGCTTTTTTCATGGAGAGAGGACTCACTTCACGCTAAAACCTGTTGATAAAGTCAAGATACGAGCTGCTCTTGGGATCAGATTGTGACAGCACGAGGGTGAACTGTTGAGAAAGAAATTGTCCAAGAGGCCAAAACTGATCGAAGAAGTGAGTGGAGGAGTCATCTGATTCAATTCGCAATGCTCCAACAATGATTTTATCTAGGGTTTGAGGAGAGAAGGGTGATTCAGTAACCAACCAGTCGAAAAAAACTTCATCTGAGGCACAAATTCAGTGGATGTTGCAAACAATTCCCTTCCAGCTGATACTCAAGGAGTCAATGAAGATGATCCCCTGGCTGGTGAGAATTGGTTGGAAGATGATTTTTCATTTTGTGACATGGGCGAAACACCCTGGTCCTAATTGAATTGGATGTTAGGTAAATTAATTTCTTTGTTTTTTTTTCCTTTTTTTTCTGCTTAAGGAGCTAGATGTTTACTAATGACTTTTTTGTTCATAGATGAGTATCCTCATGCTAGACAATTATCGATCGACATTGATGTTGAGCCTCGATCCTGAGGAAAAATCTAGCTCCCAAGGTACTGACCAGTAGAGAAGAAGATGTGGTCAATCGCACGATCATGCCTGGGGTGAAACTGTTGAGAAATGTTGTTTGTCCCCCAAGAGTTTAACATGCCTTCTGGAGGAACTGGAACCAATTTTGGCCTGGAAAGACCGGGACTTGCATGCCAAGCTAGAGGAGATGCACGGGAAAATAGTTGGTCTTTGCTGAGAGATCGCTAAACTCTGACTGGATGTATTCTATCAGAGGTTCAACTATGAGGCCGACCAAGTGAATCAATTTAAGCTCGACAGTCAAATATTTTTTAGGAGACTGGTTAGGAGTAGCTTAGTCCTAATTGAGGCGGCCGATGATCAACTTATTAAATATTTCCTGCACGGATTAAGTATATATGTAATTATTATTTTTTGTGATAGATAAAATTTTTTGTTTTTGCAGATCTCAATGTTTTTGTTTGATAAGAATTTTTCTTGATTTATACGTGCGGCGCTTGTGCTTCCATTGAATTCCTATAAATAGGGGTTGAGGGACCCATGAGTGTACTTTCCATCCTTTCTTTTCAAATTTCTTGATTCACCTTCTATTTTTTGTTCATTGTTGTTCATTCATTCAGATAGCTCAAATGAGGATACCTCATACCTTTGGTCTGGTGGCTACTATCGAACGTTTCATTCCTTCATCGTCAAACGTCGCCTTCATTGAAAAAACTTTTATTTTTTATTAGGCCATCAAGATGAGGAATGCCTGTTCGGATGAAAGGGCAATTGAGAGAGACAGGAATGAACTGGTTGTGTATGATGACAAGTTTTGATATGTGTTGTGATTGTCTTTGTGCCATGATGTCCTAGCAACTCTTAACCACTGTGGGGTCTTCCTTGCATAGATCAAGTTAAACTCTATTGCGGCGATCATGACATACATCATCTTTTGTCGACAAAATGGCAGTATATGGTCTATCAATCCATTTAGTCATATGTTCTTATTTCACATTGAATCATACTGCTATATCCAATTTCAGACAACCAGTTTATTCCAATTTTTCGGCTCGGAAAGTAGGTGAAGGAATGGAAGCACAAGTTCTTCATTGCCTCATCTACCAAGGCTTGTGGCATTAGGATAGTTCCATCTGATGATCTTTTATAGAAGAAGAAGGGCATTGAAAACTTCTGGGTTGAGGGGGCCGATATTGAGCGCTGAATGCTCTCAATTCCTCAATACATTGATCTAACGATCGTAAATTGGATCGTGTTTCCTGGAGTGTTTGTTTGAATGACGATGTATCTATGGGCCATCTCAGATGTTGTAGAGGTCCAGAAAGCGAAGAAGGTGGCTGCCCAGATGACCAAGAAGAAGGCCAAGCCAAATCCAAGGCCAAAGAGGCCGATAAGAAAGTGACTGTGGTCAAAAGAAGATTGACTGAGGTGACTGGTAGCATAATGAACCCAAAAGGTGAGGACTCTTTTCTATTTTTGCAACCATGGTTATGATTTAACAGATTTCAACTAGAGAAATGAATATCATCTCAAGAAAATGTAAGGCTTATGCTAACTTTGATACATATCTCTTAAATGTAGATCCTTCTAGTCGCTAAGAAGCTGGGGAATCATCTGGGACACCTGGGAAAAGTTTAGATAAGGAAGATTCATCTTGAAAAGTGGGAGTAAAGGTGGTTGCTCCTAGCCACGGAGCCTTGTTAATCGATCTTTTTGTAAGGAGTGAGGCTAGTTGGCGATGAATCCCAGGGTGTGGGGGACTGGATATAAAACTGATATGAGGGGGAAACTCTCAAGGAGGCTCAACAACATGAAGCCAAAGTACCAATTGTGGAGTCAACTCCCCCACCCCTTCTACCCTTTAAGAAAAGGAAGGGATACCCTTCCCCTGAGATCCTTCAGTTGAAGATCTAGAATTCATCTAATGGTCGTTTTAACACCATCAACCAATTGATTGACTCGTACAACAACTCCCCATATGCTAAGATCTACCCTTCAGCATTCTTGGAGGTCATTTGATCATAGGCATTCGCGAAGTCCCTTTGGAAGTTGGAGCTGTTATGAAAAACGCGACAATAAAGCGAAAAACGAACGAGAAAAATACAACAAAAAGGGAGACACACAAATTTACGTGGTTCGGCAAATTTTGCCTACGTCCACGGAGCTGCAGAGGATTTTACTATTTTGAGGATTTACACCGTCGAGCGTCTCGACGTTTACAAGAAAGAATAATATCTCTCCCTTTCCCTCTCTCTCTCTCTTCCCACCTTTTCTCTCTCTCTCTCTCTCTCTCTCTCTCTCTCTAAGCAAGAGTTATAAAAGAAAAACTTTTCTTTTCTTGGTGTGCCGTAAACAACAAAAGAAACCAAAAGGGGAGCAGCCTTTTTCTTTTCCTTTCCTTTGTGACAGCTGAAAGAAAGAGGTGCTTAGTGGTAAGATTAGCAGGCCTAATTGCTTGCTTTTATACTAAGCAAAGCAGCCCCCTCTTTAGGAAAGGCAGAGACGCGGAAACAGGGAGGCGGGAACTTCACGTGGGAAGCTTCCCGCGGTCCCGCGTGAATCTTACGCGGTTCCACGTGTTTTTGCGCGCGGGCGGGATTTTGAGAGGGCGGGAGGAGTCACAGACTCCATCTTCAACAATTCTCCCACTTGGAGACTGGGACACTTACTGCGTCACCTATTGGCTGTCTCATCTGCTAGTTGTACCAATCTTTCCTCAAACGTGATATCCTCCACCTCTGCAACTCAAGGCCCCTGTCTTCAATTTAGAAGACCAACTGAAGCTGCGCACAGCTTCAGTTTCTCAAGAGTAACACCCTTTGTCAACATATCAGCAGGGTTCTCACTTCCACGAATTTTCTCAAGCAACAACTGTCTGTCATCCAACATTGACCGTATAAAGTGATACTTGATCTGAATGTGCTTGGTCCTGGACTGAAATGCTGGATTCCTGGCAAGGAATATGGCGCTCTGAATATCACTGTAGAGAATGCCCTTTTGATCTTTCTTGCCCAATTCTTTTAAGAAGCCCTGTAGCCATATCATCTCCTTTGCAGCCTCTGACACTGCTATGTACTCCGCTTCTGTAGTAGACAACGAAACTTTCTTCTGTAGATTGGAGCCCCACGATCTCGCGAGTCTGCCAAAAGTATAAATATAGTACGTAGTGCTTCTTCGGTATCAATGTCTCCGGCTAGATCGGCATCAACATAGCCACGTACCTCCGGGCTTTTCCCGAGAAACACGAGCGGGTTTACGTAGAGCCTCTTAGGTATCCGAAGATCCATTTCACGGCTTCCCAATTTTCCTTTCTGGATTACTCATGTATCTCGCTCACAACTCCCATTGCATGAGAAATATCCGGTGCAGTGCGATACCATAGCATACATAAGTGAACCAATAGCTGAAGCGTAAGGAACCTTACTCATATAGTCTCGTTCCTCGTCTGACGTGGGTGACTGACTCTTGCTGAGTCTGAAATGACTGCCCAAAGGTGTGCCAACTGGTTTGGCCTTGTCCATATTGAACCTGTTAAGCACCTTTTTCACATATTCAGCTTGTGAAAGTCTTAACGTACCTTTGACTCTGTCTCTGATAATTTTCATGCCAAGGATTTGCTTTGCCGCTCCCAAATCCTTCATTGCAAAGTGTTTTGACATCTGCTTCTTCAGATTATTGATCTCATCAATGCTAGCTCCTGCAATAAGCATATCATCCACATTCAACAATAGGATGATATATGAATTGTCAAAATACCTGACATAGCAGCAATGATTTGTCTGACATCTGATGTACCCTGCATTGAGCATGAATTTATCAAACTTCTTGTACCACTGTCTAGGAGCTTGCTTCAGGCCATACAAGCTCTTTTTCAATCTGCAAACTGAGTCTTCCTTCCCTGTACCACGAACCCTTCAGGTTGGTGCATGTAGATGTCTTCTTCAAGGTCTCCATGAAGAAAAGCTGTCTTCACATCTAACTGCTCAAGGAAGAGATTTTCAGTGGCCACCATAGATAGTACCATTCTAATAGTTGTAAGCTTCACCACAGGAGAGAAAATCTCGGAGTAATCAATACCATGCTTCTATTGAAAACCTTTAACAACAAGTCTTGCCTTGTACCTTTTACTGCCATCATGTTCAGTCTTTACCCGATACACCCACTTGTTGTGTAAAGCCTTCTTCCCTGGTGGAAGATCTGTTAGCTCTCAAGTCTGATTTTCTAGTAGAGAATCCATCTCCTCCTTCATGGCTAGCTCCCACTTGCTCGAATTTTCATCTTGCAAGGTTTCTTCATAACTCTGAGGTTCTCCACCATCTGTCAGCAGAATGTAGTTTAAAGTAGGAGAATACCTCTGTGGAGAGCGTCTAGCCCTTTCTGACCTGTGAATAGTAGTTGGAGTAGTGAATGACTCTGAACCTGATTGCGGAATAATGGGAATGGGTGCCCCGGACCCACTCTCGTCGACATTCACATTTTGATCATGAACTGTGACCTCTGGTAGATCGTCAAACTTCACGAACTCTGATTCCTGAGGAGCTGCTTTAGAATTTGTACTAGCCTTGTCTTTGTACATCATCTTCTCATTGAAGATCACGTTCCTGCTCCTTATGATCTTCCGATCCTGATCATCCCAGAAACGATACCCAAATGCATCATCTCCATGCCAATGAAGTAACACTTCTTCGACTTAGCCTCAAGCTTACTTCGAGCATCTGGATTAATAAGAACATATGAAAGACAACCAAAAGTCTTAAGGTGAGAAAATTTGACCTCTTTACCGCTCCAGACTTCCTCAGGTAGTTCACAGTCTAATGGAACGGATGGCCCCCTGTTGATCAAATAGACTGCAGTGCTGACCGCATCTGCCCAGAAAGCTGGTGGTAGTCCGGCGTGCAATCTCATGCTTCTAGCCCTCTCATTTATGGTCCTGTTCATGCGCTCTGCAACACCATTTTGCTATGGTGTCTATGGAATGGTCTTCTCCATTCTGATGCCCTAAGCTGCACAGTACTCCTTGAACCCACCATCGATGTACTCACCACCATTATCAGATCTCAAACATTTTAGTTTTAGATCTGTCTCTGTCTCAACCATGGCCTTCCAAGTTTTGAAAACAGAAAATACATCGGATTTGTGCTTCAGAAAATAAACCCATACCTTTCTGCTGTGGTCATCTATGAATGTGACGTAGTAGCGAGAGCCTCCAAGAGATGCCACTGGGGAAGGTCCCCACACATCGGTGTGTACAAGTTCTAATTTTCCTGCCTTTAATGTTCTGCCACTTTTCAGAAAACTGACCTTCTTCTGCTTCCCCATGATGCAACTTTCACACATGCCAAGATCAGCTCGACTTCGATTCCGGCGGCTGCCTCCGGACCGAAGCTCTTTCATGCCTCTCGGACTCATGTGTCCTAGCACGCAATGCCACATGTCCGCCGTGCTCTCTCGCAACTTGTAGTGTCAATATTGTTAATTAAACCCGTAGTCATATACAACGTACCGGTCTTCTCACCTCGAGCCGGTACCGGTGCTCCTTTAGTTACCTTCCGGGTGTTATCCGAGAATACTTCTTGTATGCCCTCCTTCATCTAGTCGCCCAACGAAATTAGATTTTTCTTCGACTCGGGAATATGTCCGAACTTTTGCAAGATCCATTTGCTTTTGTTAGGGAGTGCAATTTCAACATCTCCCATCCCCACTACGTTAAAAGCCGCTTCATCAGCAAGGTACACCTTCCCAAAGTCACCTGCAACATAGTTTTGCATTAACTCCCGGTGGGATGTTGTATGAAAAGACGCCCCTAAATCCAGTATCCAGTCGTCAACGGAGCTGTGAACTGCAAGCAACAACGCATCCTGAACTTCTTCAGTTACAGCATTAGCACCGATGTTCTCCGTCTTTTGAGAACTTCTGCAGTTCTTCTTTATGTGGCCAGTTTTGCCACAGTTCCAACAGGTTGCTTGTTGACCAGGCTTTGATTTGCTTTTGCCTCTCTGCATTGATTTTGACCTTCCTCTATTTGAGTTCCTGCCATGTGATCTCCCTCTGGAATCAACATTCAGTGTCGAACTCGAACCCGAAGTCTCGCCAGAATCTTTCCTGCGCACCTCCTCAGCCAAAATTAAATCACGAATATCATCATATTTTAGCTTAGATTTACCTGCAGAATTGCTGACTGCCATCCTCATAGCTTCCCAGCTATTTGGCAATGAAGCCAATAATATCAGCGCCCGTATCTCATCATCAAATTCAATTTCGACAGACGACAATTGATTTGTGATGGTATTGAAGTCATTCAGATGTTGTACAACGGACGTACCTTCGGCCATCTTTAAGTTGAATAACTTTTTCATCAGATGCACCTTGTTATTTGCTGACGGCTTTTCATACATACCTGACAAAGCCGCCATGAGATCCGCAGTGGTCCTCTCTTTGATAACGTTGTGTGCAACTGATCTCGACGAGGTCGATCGAATAACCCCGGAACACGTCGATCCAACGGATTCCAATCGGCCTCGTCCATCTTCTCCGGTCGTCGTCCCAGTAATGGAAGATGCAGTTTCTTCCCATAGAGGTAGTCCTCTATCTGCATCCGCCAGTAAGCAAAATCTGTACTGTCGAATTTCTCGATCCCTGAAATTTTCACTTCGTCTCCAGTCATCGTTCTTCTTCAGATCCAAACCGGGGCTCTGATACCAGTTGTTATGAAAAACGCGACAATAAAGCGAAAAACAAACGAGAAAAATACAACAAAAAGGGCGACACACAAATTTATGTGGTTCGGCAAATTTTGCCTACGTCCACGGAGCTGCAGAGGATTTACACCGTCGAGCGTCTCGACGTTTACAAGAAAGAATAATATCTCTCCCTTTCCCTCTCTCTCTCTCTTCCCACCTTTTCTCTCTCTCTCTCTCTCTAAGCAAGAGTTATAAAAGAAAAACTTTTCTTTTCTTGGTGTGCCGTAAACAACAAAAGAAACCAAAAGGGGAGCAGCCTTTTTTCTTTTCCTTTCCTTTGTGTCAGCTGAAAGAAAGAGGTGCTTAGTGTTAAGATTAGTAGGCCTAATTGCTTGCTTTTATACTGAGCAAAGCAGCCCCCTCTTTAGGAAAGGCAGAGACGCGGAAACAGGGAGGCGGGAACTTCACGCGGGAAGCTTCCCGCGGTCCCTCGTGAATCTTACGCGGTTCCGCGTGTTTTTGCGCTCGGGCGGGATTTTGAGAGGGCGGGAGGAGTCACAGACTCCATCTTCAACAGGAGCGGTCAGATCTGTATAATAAGTTTGACTGCTACCACCTGAAGGTGTGGGAGGCTACCTTCAATCAATGACCTTAGACTATATCGAGACTATATTACCTTCAATTATGGAATGAGCCAAGGTCTCGATTGGGTTGGACAGGAAGGCAAAGAAATGGGCTAAGGTAGTTGAGAAAAAGCATACTACGACAGAAAAAGAGCTTTCCTCGATCTCCGAATTATTTTCACTTATTGAGGAAGAAAATTGTAATCTGAAAAAGAAAATTGCAACCATGAAGACTGAGGAGGAGTTCATTGTGTCACTTCCGTCCCACCCTAGGTAGGAGAAGCTCTTGAATGAACACCTTCGGATCGGTAGCCTGACGACATTCAATCGGTTCGTCCGGTCTGATTCAGCTGATCCAAAATATGTCAACCCTAAATAATTTTTTACTCTATACTCCAGTTCCAAAGGATCATCCAGGGACGATTCGAATGTTGAAGACTAACAAGACTCTTTTAGTTGGCTTACACAAGCTTAAGTTTTTTTTTCTTTTGAAAATATTTTTGTAGACATTTTGCATGGACAACCTTTTGTAAAAATAAAAAATTGGTAATTTTGGAAATTGTATATTTTTCTTTTTTAATGAAATGAGAATGATCGGTCATTTTTAGTACCTTTGGTTTTTACCCTTGACATGCCTTTGGAATGGTTTGCACGATAATATGTTTGTTGAGTGATTGGGGCTTTGTAGAAGGTTTCAGTCTTTGAGTTGTTGCGACTCGGCTCAAGTCTTACCTTATCAAACTCGTTTTAATTTTTCTCGGTTTCGTCCCTTAAGTCAGTTTTTACTTTGTCCAGGACTTAGGTGAGTCTCATTTGTAAATGTCGCTGCCAGCATCATTCATGAAGCTTTTCATTACTTGGCATGGAACCACCTCATAGACTATTTTCGAGTTTAGTTTTTGAGACTTTTTTTTAGTGCTTGGCGTTGTGGGTCTATTGCAAGACCAACTAGACGATCTTGGTGTTGAGATCGGTAGCTTTTATGCTTTCGACTGACCAAATGATCTTGGCGTCACGGTTGATAATCCTTTTGTTTTTGGTTAACCGGATGATATTGGCTTCGTGGTTAATAGTTTTTATGTTTCTGATTAACCGTATGATATTGGCATCGGGGTTGACAGACATTTTTCTAACTGACCGGACGATCTTGGCATCACAATTGAAAATCTTTTCATTTATGACTGACCGGATGATCTTGGCATCACGATTGATAGATTTTTTTCTTGTTGGCATCTTATACATATCAAAGTCTAAATCACTCGGCCAGACCATAGTCTCCGTCAGTTCAAACCTTTCACTAGGTCTTAGGCCGATATTGTCACTACTTTTGCGGTGGTAGCTGCTGAGACTTATCGTTGGGGTGATTTGTGCCTTACCCTCCGCGGAGCTTGTTATTATTGAGTGGGGAACCATCTTCAGGGCTTTATCTAACTCAAGCTTAAAAATCATGAATTTTTTATGTGGGAGCGCTACAATATACTTGTTTGATCGTACCACTCTGAGTTATTTCCAGCATTATTTCCTAGAATTTAAGTTCCCCGAGTACCAATTCAACTAGGAAGAACATTAGGGAAATCTATTTTAATGGACAAGAAAAATCTTAGATGTACTTTTTATTTACCGGGTAGGGTTCTGGCCACCCTGGATCATTCGAGCGATGTGTTGACTTCTCGATGTTGTGATGATACGTTCAATCAATTATTTCAACCTTCAGGAATAGGTCGTTTGTGTTGCAATATTCACCTCAAAGTTAAAGCCATCCAAGTTTCCTGTCAGAAGTATTTCTAAGATGTATTTCTCCTCGTCGGTATCAATTCTCTTCTTGTTGACGATATGCTCTATGCTCACCATACCTTTTAGAATGTTGAATCCAAATCTTTTCTATGAGGCATACCCAAGAATCGGAGCTGTAAAAACTAGTGGGGAGAGAGATAGAGAGATAAAGAGAGAGGAAGAGCACACACAGACTTGCCCCATCATAGCGAACAGGGGTATTCTTGGGCTCTATGACCATTTTAATATAAAAGAAAGATTACGGAGATGAGAAGGATGGAGGATTCTTTCTAAAGTATGGTTCTATATTTGAGAGCCAAGAAGCCCCCGTTACAAGTATTGGAACCCCTATTTATAGAAGATAGAGGACTACTAAGATAAAAATTACATATATGTTCCTTCTTTAATGAGGAGATTACAGGATATTATAGTCTTTTCGTTTTTCGTAACTGCTTTTAGCTTCTTTTGATGTCTCTGGATTTTTCGCATGGTAAATTCCTTTTATCAATTGAGATGTCGGTCGGTCATTCTGTATGGATGTTGGGAGACCTTTATGTCTGGAAGCTATTCAGGTTTGAACATTGCGGGCGGTTGGATCTGGATGCCTGGCCTAGTCCTAGGGGGTCGATCTGTTACCTGAAGAATAAAGACCTACCATATATGGTCGGCTGAGCTTTCATTAACGAATAACGATAGGCCAGGAAAGCCAGTTGGTCGGCTGGAAGATCAAGCTCCGGCTAGTTCGTTAAGGAGTCACGGGTCATCACATTTTCCACCATGCATGTTTGTTTGGTTTCAGTTGGCCAAGTGGGTCCTTGGTCAGTCGACCTTAGGCTGCTTGGTCGGCAATGAATTCTCCGCTCGAAAGCTTAGTATTTGATCTGATCCGTCAGGTTGTTCCAAGCTCTATGCAGATCATTTTTAGGTGTACATGAATATTCTCGAAATACTCTAAAGAAGTTCTCAAAATATAAGCTTAAGAAAAAAATACTAATTTATATTAATATATATATACACACACATACAGCTTACATCATTGGGACTAGACGGCAGAGTTACGTCAGCTCAGCACAGGGCGGCATTCAAACAAAAGCAAAGTTGAATTTGGGATTAGTTTTGACCTTCGAGATATACGAAGGACGTTCTTCTGCTCACACCATATGAATTATCGCCATAAATAATGGTAAAAATGACGAGCTAGAATGTAAACGTTAGCTGCTGCGTTGGAAGTGTACTTGTTCCGAAGGTCAAAATCATAAAAAACAACGAAATCTAGAAGATCTGGAGCAGGTTTATTAGCATTTTTTATTTCATTTGGTCCTCAGGCAACTGCGTTGCCAACGTGGTACTTGTTCAAACTCAAACTGACGAGATAAACTTGACTCAACAAAAGATTTACATGGAAATTTGAAGGGGTTTTTACATTATATTACTAGTACCTGAAAGTTAACATTTACACAACAGTATCATCAAAATCACAGAAATACATCAAAATTATCAATTACAAATCATCAGTTTTAGGGTTGTGCGAGCGAGACAGAGAGGCGTGCAGATGAAGAAGATTGTGAGAATGATTGAAGAATTTCGATTACAGTAGTGCTTTTCGGATCGAGTTCGGGAGATTTAAATTTATGTATGATGTATTGTCAACAAAATTCGTTATTTTATATGGATCTCAAAGTAACTAGCATAGGTTTCTGAACATTTTTAGTATGAAATGTTCAAACTCATATTAAAATTCATCCAAAAATCTCATTAAAGCAAACATACTGTCAAATTTAATGGCTTGACGAGACGAACACAATGACACTAAAATTAATTCAACCCGAGTCAAATCAAGTCCAAATCAAGCTATTAAATTACTTTTGAAAGCTTTGCGCAGCTAATTGAAAGGTCATATGAATTCAAATATGACAATCTTATAATCAAATCACGCATCTTAATAGATTAATCCAATGAGCCAAGATCACTCAATTCTGATATCATTAAGATATTTAAATGTCCACAAAACACCACGTGATCGGGGCATCTCTCTAGACCATCCAATGAGTGGCCAAGTTTCTTTCCATATTTGTAGGGAAACCACTCCCAGACTCTATAATATTGCCCTACCCCCTTCATGAAAGGGGATCAAAACCTAGAGCTTGAACTTGACAAAGACATAAGCATGGAGAAGGATCACGAGAAGAAGGAGCTAAAGTCTAGTGTTCTGCACCAAAGGTCTAGAGAACGCCACCCGCTCCTGCAGTCGTCGATCATTATAGACCACCGCTCTCCGACCATTATCACCCACCGCTCGCAGGCCATTGTCGATCACTATGACCACCTTTTACTCGTTGCAACGAAACCAATTGTGAAATTACGATGTACATTGTAGAGTCTCGGTGTACAATGCAGAGTAACGAAGCACTCAATTGAGCAGTACATATCCCTAAACGCTATGCAATGATGCACCTCAAAGATATTGTAATGATACACCCCAAATCTGGCATAACGATGCATCCCAGGGATAGTGTAATGATGCACTTAAAAAATGATGTGCAACATTGTATCTCAAAGACGGTGTAATGACCCACTCTAACGAAGGTGTAACAACACACTCTAAAGATGGTATAAGACGCACTTGAAAAATAGTGTAGGGATGCACCCTAAATACAATATAATGACACACTCTGAAGTTAGTGTAACAACTCACCTGAAGATGGTGTAATGACACACCTCAATGATGGTGTAATAATGCACCTCATTATAACTACTTATAATTATCGTCTCAAAATATGTTGACTTCCTCCAGAATCCTAAATTTATTTCTTTGTGTTTTCTCAGTACAGCCTATTATACCAAATTTGGCATACATGGTCCATAGCTCATGCAGTTCCAAACTTCTGTCTCCGGCCTACAAACTTTATTACATTTTCCCGCTATGAACTACATGAAAAACTACAACCTAAAGGATCCATAGCTCATGTAGCTCCAAACTCTAGCATTTATGACCTACAAATATTATTACAACTCAGCACTACAACTTATGTGGCCAACTAAAGCCTACATGGCTCATAGCTCATGCAGCTCCAACTCTGGACTCTGCAGCCTACGAACATTATCGCAGCTCAGCACTATATCCTATGTGACCAACTACAGCCTACCTGGTACAAAATCCATGCAGCTCTCAACTCCAACATATATGATCAATGAATATTATTGTAGCTCACCACTACAACCTATGTGACCAATTATAGCTTTCATAACTCACAGCTCATGCCGCTCCTAACTTTAGGCAGCCTACATATGTTATCACAACTCAACACTACAGCCTATTGATGCACCAAAAATATATATTGTTTTTGCTATATAATTTTACCCATTTTTTGTGATATTGTACTTTAAAGAAATATATTTTTCATGATTTGTTGTAGGTATAATGATTTTAGGTGATTGGAACTAAAAGAAGCGAAAATGAACAAATTCGGAGCAAAAAGGTGCAAAAAGGAGAAAAACAGCTTCTGGCGCCGCCGGCGCCATTTTCCCGAGAGCTCCAGAATTTATTCGGGCAATAGAGCGCCGCCGGCGCTCAATGTCGGTGCAATTCAAATTTGAAGAGTTTTGGCGACTTTTTGAAGGGATGCTTAAGGAAACTCTTGGGATTTTGTTTCTAACTTATAAGTAACTATTTTTTTGACGAAAAGAGTAAGGGTTCTAAAGTTCTAGTGTGGTTTTAGAGTGGTTCTAGAGAGGGAGAGTGTGTGTTGAGTGTTAGGGTTTAGAAGAGTGAGTGTAGAAGTGAGAATTTGAGAGGGATTCTTCTCTAAGGAGTGAAGGAGAAGGAGCAAAGTGAGAGATTGCTTCTTCATTTTCATTATAAAGAGGGAATTGAGTGTTGCAAAGAAGAGAGAAAAGGATTCAAAGGAACTTCAAGGGATTTTCATTGGGGAAGAGAAAGAAATAAGTTGTATTTTCTTTTATGATTTGTATGACTTTTCTTTTATATATAAAATCCATGTTTTATTGTGTCTTCTCCATGAGTTCTGAGTATTCTCCTTTGTCTTTCTTCTTTCATAGAAATGTGATGATGTGATGATGTGAGTTTGAAGTGCTTTTAAAGTAATGAAAAAAATGTGATGGTTTTTCATTTCGAACTTAATTTACTTTTTGATCTGGCCAATTGATTTGTTAAAATATATTGTTGAACATTAACTCTGAAAGGATTTAGTGTCCTACAATAATAATGAAGAATCCATTAAATGTTCATGGATGAATTGCGTAGTTCATGGGAATTGAGAGCAAATAAATAGGGAAATGTGTTTTGATGGACTTCAAATTGAAGGTTTCGGGGTGACGATCGAGATCCCCAATTTGGTCCTAAGATTAGTAACTAAACTTGAAGGTTAGCCTTCAGGTGAAGGGTGAGTGGGAGCTCCGTAGTGACAACTGGTATCCTCCCAGCCTAGCCTTAGATTTAGTGACTAAACATAGGATATGTCAATGTTTTTTTCATGCTTGGAAGAGGGGGTACTCTTTTGAGGGTAAAGAAATATTTATGCTCCTATTTGGCACAATAAAATAAATAATCATTCTACATCATTCACACATCATATACTCGTTTCAAGAGGAAATATACTTTTCATATATATCAAAACCTTTCAAATAACAAGCTTAGTGTGTGTGTTAGTTAATTTGATTTTAAAGATATTAGAAGTAATTGTAGTTTACTTACTGTTACTGTTTTCTGCATCTTGTTAGTAGGAGTAAACTTAAACTTTAATTACAAATTGAGTATTGGATTTTAGTACTACGCTATCTATTGTAAGGAACATGCCTTCCCTGTGGGATCGATAACCAGGACTCCAATAGAGCTCTGTATTACTTGATACGATACGTATACTTGCGTTGAATGTTTGGACTTTATAAAAGCATTTTTAAATATATAAATTTGAGTTCATAAGTACTTGCAATATAAAAAGTCCTGCTATCACCTATGTAACCAAATACGGTCTATGTGGTTCGCAAATCATATAGTTCCCAACATCGGTCTGTGTGGCCAACAAATATTATTACAACTCCCAAAGATGCCCTATGTGACCAACTAAGCCTACATGGGCCATAACTCACCAACTCATAACTTAGGCTTCTATGGCTTATGAACGTTAACACAACTCTCAACTACAACCATTATGATCAATCAACCCTCCTAAAGCTATCGCCTACATCCTACATGGCCAATTATTACACTACTTTCAAATTCAACCTCTACAAGAACCTAGCGCTATGACCACCACTATAATATTCATGGAGGACTATTGCCTCCATAGCAATTAACTATTACCATTATGGATCATGATGGCTATTATTAACAAACTATAATTTTACATCAACATATTAATTCCAACTTGTCTAATTCAAGAGGAGAGTTGTCTTATATACTTATAATTCCATAGTTGATTAATTCGACTTGGTCAGGCTCGTGATTTTTCCCCTTTCAAACGTTTTTTCCATAAAAATTATGGCATATCCTCTTGCTCCATTTCTTTTATTTATTTGTGTGTCTGATTTCATGGTATGTTGAGTTGTTAATTTATTACTCTACCATCATGGTTCTTATGGCATGCAGATGTTTGTTGTCGTATATGGGAAATGAAGTGTCGTTGGACACAGTCTTGAAGTCTAGAATGAAGAGTTTCTACTTCATTTTCCTATAATATAAATCAATATCACTTTTGAATTATTTCTCAACATTGGAGTAACCTTCACTACAGTCTCAAAAGGTTATTCATTTTAGCATCTTGAGAACAATTATGGTGGGATTTTCTTCCCTTATCCTATTCAAACACATTGTCCATGAAAACTACTTTTAGTCTAGAGAAACTTTCACTATAGTCTCAAGTGATCATTCATGTTAAAGTCTTGGGCATGACTGTGGTGGGATAGTCATCCCTTAGTTCATTCAAACATCAAGTCTTTGAGGACCACTTCCAGGTTTAGGCACTTTATCAGCACCCCACCGTCATATTGAATTTCATTCCGTCATTGGTCGAGAAGCTGATCTCCTTAAGAATTTATATGGGCTACTTTATAGGCTCATATGGATAACGCCCCTATTGAGAGATAACAAATACAAGAATAAAAATAATGAAGCACAAACATATCTCCAAAAAAAAGTATGAACCATCTCGGCTGATGCCCCACTCTCGAGAAACATAGAGCATCTCTTATATCTCATTTTGAATTTAATTATTCCTATAGCTACCCAATTTTACCTATTCCATAAAAATTTATGATTGTCAAGTGGGATCTTCAATTGAGAACTTCAGATAAATAAAAAAATTTGGTGGAGTCATATCGACTTCTTTTATAATAGGAAATAGTCATCAAGCAGATGAGCTTCAACTAATAGCCTAATAAAGGTCAATTGTTTTTAAATACAGTTAAGGTCTCCACCCATACCCATAGAAGATGAGTTCAAAATTCAAGTCTTAATGGGATGTTGATAGTTGATACATTCCTCTCTAGAAAGACTCCATGACAACTAGTGGTCGATAAGATCTCCATTCAAAAATCTCAGTAGATCACAAGCCTTAGAAGGTACATGTACCTCAAAAATCTCAAAATTTTATAAGCCTAAGAAGATACAAGTACATTAAAAGCCTCTAAAGATGCAAGAAAAGCATCTCAAGGCACAAAATTTAGACCATAAATCTTAAAATGCACGTGTCTCAAAATGTGCATGATTTATATTTATTCAAAGCACAAGTAATAACTTTTATTGCATACTTTTACATATTTGAGAAGCCTAAGTCTCAACAGGCATAAGCCATTGCCAATGAGAAGGAGGAAACAATAACCATAAGGCATCAACAATGCCTCATATGTGGGGTTAAAGCATCTCAGAAGAGGGGCTACAGCAACTCAAGAGCAAAGATAAAAGCAACCTAAAAAAAATCAAAATTTTTTTACTATATTTAGATATGCACGGACAAATGTAATATCAAAATATCAAGAAAATGAAATATCTATAGATAAAATATTATCATATTGTACAAATGTCACATCAAATGATTAAAAAGCTATAAATACCAACACACACTGGTACAAAAGTTACGACATGATAGTGGAAATAAAAGCATCAATCAACTTCAACGTCTTTCTCATCATTAGGAGAATACTTCAAGTCGCCTTTAGCTCTTCACTTTCCAAGATAGATGGGGGATCTTTTGTCTCTTGGATCTATGACATCTTCAAGGTTAACTATAGTACAATAGTACGGTGGGTAAACCTTTTGCCAGAAGCATAAACAAAATTCTCTTCCTATGTGTTGGGATATGGCCTTTATATTCTCCTTTTCAAGTTTAAGCCTAAAATGTCTCCATCCTTCGATTGAGATTAGCCTGTGCCTCTCTGAATTCTTTTTTTATTATCCATTATTTCATAGTGTTGTTGTTAGAGAAATTTTCTTCTCAAAATTCTAATACTTCTATTAGATATTAAAGGGCCAGAATTCCGCAGACATGTACATCTAAAAGTTGCACATAGTTCTCCTCCTAAAAGTGTCATAGTAGCATGAAAACCCCTCTAATTTACAAAACAACAATGCAAAAGTAAAGCTCAGCTGATTGTACAAATAG